>NC_069431.1:40018003-40105529 GCF_026875155.1 Cherax quadricarinatus
TCTTTTGTCTTTTTATTTCCTCTCCTCCAGGGGGTAGTGGAACAGAATTCTTCCTCCGTAAGCCATGCTTGTTGTAAGAGGCGACTAAATGCCGGGAGCAGGGCTAGTAACCCCTTTTCCTGTATAAATTACTAAATTTAAAAAAGAGAAACTTTTGTTTTTCTTTTTGGGCCACCCTGCCTTGGTGGGATACGGCCGGTTTGTTGAAAGAAGAGAATATAATATATATATATATATATATATATATATATATTATATATATATATATATTTTATATATATATATATATATAATATATATGCTGCTCTCCAAGCAGTTTATAGAAACTTCCCTTCCCTTTATCCCTTCATAGAATCGTGTTATAGTGTGACTTCAAAACTATTGTTTGGGGACCATGAAATTGACTCGTGTGAGGGCGTGCAACAGGGGGACCCTCTCGCCCCCTTTCTATTTTGTTTGGTCATCAAGGAAGTCACGGAGGCACTCTCCAGCGAGCTCAATATCTGGTTCCTGGACGACGGTACCCTGGCTGGCACAACAGAGTCTCTCCTGGAGGACATCAGTAAAATTAAAGACATGGGAGAAAGCCTGGGCCTTTCTTTAAACCCCACCAAATGTGAAATAGTTTCTACCAATCAACAGTTGATACAGAATATCAGTACCGTTTTAACCAGGAGCACGAGCCATTGATCCAGCCAATAGCACTCTCCTCTCGGTGCTCCTCTTGGGTCCAATGCCATCGATCTGGTCCTAGGAAAAAAAGTCTCAGACCTCCGGACGATGGAAAGCAGGATGAAAGACATTGACACACACGACGCCTTTTACCTACTCACCAGGTGCCTGTCAACGCCAAAACTTATCTATTTTCTGAGATGCTCCCCAGCCTTCAGCAGTCCAAAACTCAAGGAATATGACTCTCTCCTGAAGGCCATGCTAGAGAGTGTATTGAATCTTTCCCTTGACGATGGACAGTGGTTGCAAGCCTCACTTCCGGTCAGGCTTGGAGGGCTAGGAGTACGCAGATCCTCCCAGATTGCTCTACCAGCTTTCCTATCCTCTTCCATTGCATCAAACGAGTTGATAAGACAAATTCTTCCTGACACCCTCAGTGACTCGGCAGGAATAGAAGACCCTAGCTATGTCAGTGCCATCACCGAATGGGAGACTCTTGCTGGTCCAGCACCAAACCCTAGTGCAGCACTGGCTCACAAACAGTCAAGCTGGGATAGCCCAATTGCTGAAAAGGTGCTTGCCAACATGCTCAGGGCTGCAACATCAGATAGGGAGATTGCCCGTCTCCAGGCTGTGAGTGCACCTCACTCCGGGGACTTCCTCCAAACAGTTCCCATATCGGCAATGGGAACGCGACTCGACCCTAAGACCCTCGGTATTGCAGTGGCTCTGCGCCTTGCTGCCCCAATTCACACAGAATATATGTGTATTTGCGGCGAAGTGCAAGCAGACCAATACGGTCTACATGGTCTTAACTGTTCCAAAACCAAGGGCTGGCATGCAAGACACAACGAGGTCAACGACATCATTAAGAGAACCCTTGCTACAGCTGGATGCCCTGCCGAGAGGGAGCCACGATCACTTGCAGCAAACAATACCCACAACCCAGCAAACCGCCCCGACGGGATCACCATCTATCCTTGGAAGAATGGCAAGCTCTTAGCATGGGACTATACCTGTGTGTCCACACTGGCTGACACCTATATCCGTCACAGTGTGGGGCGACAGGGAGGAGCTGCTGACCACAGGGAGGAGTACAAGATGAGCAAGTACAGGGGCATTAGCCAACAGTATCAATTTGTCCCAGTGGGATCGGAGACCTTGGGATCATGGGGAAAAAATGCCACACGTTTCCTTAAAGAATTGGGTTCCAGACTCATCGACACCACCAGGGACCCAAGGGCAGCCACTTTCATGTTCCAGCGCCTCAGCGTCGCCATCCAGAGGGGAAATGCTTGCTGCATACTTGGCTCACGTCCAGCCTCGGAGGAGCTGGAGGAAATTCATCATCTTTGATACATTGTGCCATTGTATTCATGTTTATGTTTTTTTCTGTAAATGTATTTTGTTTATTAATAAATGTTCATATATATATATGTATATATATGTATATATATATTATAGATTTTAAAAAGTAGATTATGGTAAGTAGTAACGTTTTCTGTTTGATCTGTTTATTGGCATGCATGTAAATGGTTCCTACTGTATGTGTATGTGTGTGTGTGTGTGTGTGTGTGTGGTGTGTGTGTGTGTGTGTGTGTGTGTAAATTACAATAAATATTGAATTTATAAGGGAAAGGTTTCTCTATACAAAACAGACTGTGAATGGTGCACATCACTTTGTTTTTGCTCGATTCTTCCATAAAACTTGACGAGTAAATTAAAAATTTTAATCATTAGAACAGTTGATATTTATTTAGAATACGATAAAATGTAAAAATTAAAAAAAAATTGATTTAAATTTCATCGAAATCATTTAAATGTGAAATAATGAGATTAAATAACCCAAATTTAATTGGTACCAATTAATATTTAAAATTTATTATAATACAGATTACATTAAGATAAATTAGACATATGTGCAACTCTTGGGTACCTTTGTTGAGGAAACGTTTCGCCACACAGTGGCTTCATCAGTCCATACAAAGGAGAAACGTGAAGAACATGAGGAGAATGAGGTAATCAGTCCCTCAACCTTGAGGGACTGATTTACCTCTTTGTAATCAGTCCCTCAAGGGGTTGTAGATGAATGGTTTAGAGAACGTGTCGGTTCTCTGAACCATTCATCTACAATCCTGTCAGACACTGCAACTTCTTGAGACCTTAATACTTGGGAATTCTTCGCTTGCCTAACCCTTGGGTACGACCTACTTCCATATTGAACATATGTGACACCACCTACGTCTGCTGCACCTCTCTTGCCTACGGTATATAAGCGACTTCTCCGCACATATGCCGTATTCTATTCAAGATTGATGGACTGACCACATCGACTCAAGGTTGAGGGACTGATTACCTCATTCTCCTGTTCACGTTTCTCCTTTGTATGGACTGATGAAGCTACTGTGTGGCGAAACGTTTCCTCAATAAAGTTACCCAAGAGTTGCACATATGTTTAATTTATCAACAGATTACATTAATTTGAAATTTTTACCCCAAAACTTCATCTAGACATTTATTTAGCATAAATAATTCGATTGGACAGTCATGAAAAAAAATGTTAAAAAATGGCTCTGCGTGGGTGACATTATGTTGTTGAGGGGGCTCTTGACCCAAAAGCAGCTGGATCTTCTCTTCCCTTCCTAGGGTCAAACCTGATTACCTTCCATTCCCTAAGCGGTTTATAACTTTGACGAGATTAACGGTTTCTCGTGAATATAAAAATTTGACAGGGGTAAGATGAGGGTCCCCCTGAAGGGACAGGAAGCCAGCGTCCATCTTTGTTCTTGGTGATCCAGTGAGGTTCTAGGCAGTGGTCAGGGTTGGTCACCACCAGCTTCACCACCAACACCTCTACCACCGTCAACACTGCATCTGCTGTTCTCATCTTCTTGTCAGTGTGTTGATGTCTCTTACGGTGTTGCTGCTATTAATGATAATACTGCTGTTAGCTCGGCTGCTGTTATTGCAGCTGCTTTTATTGCTATTGCGTATGTGACTGCTATTGTTACTGCCGCTTCTATTGCGTCCTCTGCTATCGCTGCTGCAGTTGGTGTTGCTGTCTGTTATTGCTAATGATGCTGATGTTGTTGCAGTAGTTTATGTTGCTGTTTAACTTCTTCTGATGTCTCTATGTCTACAGCTGATGTTTCAGTTGTTTTTCAGTTGTTTCTGTTGTTGATAATTACTAATTTTGGGTTATTGTTTCTGTTTGTGCTGATTAGAAGAAAATAACTTTTAAATTCTGATTAATTCTTTATATTAATCTTTCTCACCATAATTTGGAAGTTAAATTGCACTATTTTTTTAACTCAGGAAGAAAACTAACACTAAAATTAAACAACATTGGCAAAAATATAAGTTTTTCCTAAGCGAAAACATATTTACATTTTGCCGGAGCTAAATGGCTGAAACTACGTGCCTGAAAAAAGCACATTCCCCAAAATATGGAGCGAAAGAAACAAGCTACAGAAAACATGCAAATTAACTGTAGCCTAAAAAACGAAATACATAATAAATTAGCCCCTGAAGCAGTTATGTCATTTGAACTTATGTTGTTGTTTTTTCCATGAAGAAAATACCTGCAAGTAGCGTTTAAAATGCTTTCAAATGAGCTGATGTAGGTAACAGCTCTTAGCTTGCCAATAAATTAGGAATCCTTAACCTGTAAATAGCTTGTCAATAAAGCTAGGGACCCTTTAACCTTGTCAAACCCTGTGTAAAAAAAAAAAAAAAAAAAAAAAAAAAAACGATGAAGCAACAAAAAAAAAGTACTATGAAGATAATGAAAAATAAAGAAAAATCGAATGTGACTTAAGACTATAATAGTCGGTTTAAGTTTTATTAATAGCACGAGGAGCATTTATTTTGAATTTCATTTGTATACCGACTCAAAAAATCTTCACTCCATATTATATATCCTTTATATGATGACAATAATGATATACAGTACTCGGTAAACTTATTTCAATCTAATACAGATGCAGTTTATTACTAGAGATAATTGGAGGTAAATTAACGGCTCAGTCTCTTAGCCTTGATTGGTGTTCATGGGTGATACAGCAGTTGGAGAAGGCGTTACAGGTGGACGGGACACGTTGATGGAATTAGGTACTTCACATAGTCTTGCACCAGTGGTTGGCAAAGGAGTTGTAGAAGATATTTTTGTACCAAAATTTCATGTAGTTGTTTTCTGAGACAAGTATCATTACATTAATGATGTAGATTGCTGACACATTGATTATTAAGAGACAGGTGCAACACATGGATATTTTCTGTTGCCGAGACGTGTATATAGACAGAGATGAGCAACTCTTAAAGTATATGCCAAGTCTAGATAATAATGAATCTGGAAAGTAAATTTATAAAACTCATTGAATATAATAGAGTAGTGTGACAATTATTAGTGAAAGGGGACGCACGTGTCTTTTTTTCCCCTTTTTCTTAATTATTTTTTGTACAGTTATGAATTATATAATTAATTCATGTATTCACTTAGTTAACTAAGAACTATCACCTTAGCTTCCGAAGCGTGATAAATAGATATTTTAAGGCCTAAAAATTCCCGGACTCAGAAAGTTATTTAAATTTTAATTGTTATTAATCAACACATATATTAGTTGTAGAAATCTTTGAGACAGAGATTCTGACTTGAAAATTAAATCAGTTTCTCAGATGTTCGTTTCCGAGTCCACAAAGGAGTGAATAGTATCTGAGACAGACAACAAGAAAGACAGGGAAACACATAGACACAAAGTAATATATAGATAAACACATGGAGAGATAAAATAAAGAAACTACAGAGCGAGCTGGATATCTCAGGCCGATTTCCCTTAACCTTTCTTCTAAGGACATTTCCCTTATCTCTGGAACTAGCCTTGTTGCAAACATCTGCACTTTCTCTAATTTCTTGACTTGCTTAACCAGGTGTGGGTTCCAAAAATGGTGCTGCATACTCCAGTATGGGCGTTACGTACAGGGTGTACAGAGTCTTGAACGATTCCTTACTGAGGTACCGGAACGCAATTGCCAGGTTTGCCAGGCGCACATATGCTGCAGCAGTTATCTGGATAATGTGCGCCTCAGGAGATATGCTTAGTATTATACTCACCCCAAGATCCTTTTCCTTGAGTGAGGTTTGCAGTCTTTGGCCACCTAGCCTATACTCTGTTTGCGGTCTACTTTGCCCTTCCTCGATTTTCATGGCTTTGCATTTGGCGGGGGTTAAATTCGAGGAGCCAGTTGCTGGACCAGGCTTCCAGCCTTCCCAAGTCTCTTTGTAGTCATGCCTGATCCTCATCCGATTTAATTCTCCTCATTAGCTTCACATCATATGCATACAGTGACACTTCTGAGTCTATTCCTTCCGTCATGTCATTCACATATACCACAAATAGCACTAGTCCTTGGACTGACCCATGTGTGTGTGTGTGTGAGAGAGAGAGAGAGAGAGTGGTTGGGGTGGGTGGGTAGGTGAAAGGATAGATTGATTGATGGGTGGATAGGTGGATGGATGGATTGATGGGAAGATGAATGAACTGATGGGTGGATGGATCAATTTATGGATGGGTGGATGGATTGATGGGTGGATGGATTGATGGATGGATGGAATGTAGGTGGATGGGTAGGTGTGTGATTTAGCGTTCACTAATCTTAGACATACGTATTCTCTGTTGGTCTATACTCCCGATATCAGTTTTTTAAAAAAAACGTATTCAAAGGATGTGTACATGTGAATAAGTTATTCTCCTTTCCCCCTCCCACACGCACGTGCATACATACTCGCAAATACATAAACACCGCAAAACCACACACACACACACACACACCACACCACACACACACACACACACACACACACCCGGACTCGGACTCGACCCCCGCAACCTAAACAGGGGTACACATCCAACACGCACACGGGCAGTTTTAAATACCGGATTTATTCAGTAAGAAATACTTAGGAAGTGGAATCCTCTCTCAATGTGAAAAGGAAAATGATAAAAACCAGCAACAATTAATACGTAAATCCAGAATGGCAATAAGTGGAGAGAGTAGCAAAATTTGGGGAAAATAAAGAGACAAAATTTTTGTGCCTACACGAGGATCTTCAACCACACCACCTACCCCCCTAACCCTCCCCCCTCACCCCAAGCACACACACACAAGGGTGGGCACTCACACACACACTACACACACATACACACACACATACATCCACTACGTAAACACATAACACACACACAAAAACCACACACACACCCCCCCACCCCACACACCACACACACACACACACACACACCAACACACACACACACCACACACACACACCACACACCACACCACCAACCACAACCACAACACACACACCACACACACCACACACACCCCCCCCCACACACCACACACGCACACACCACACCACACACGGACACCCCCAAAACAACCCGCACACAACACCCCCGCACATACACAACCACACACACACACAACCACACACACACCAACAACCAACACACAACACACCAAAAACACCCTCCCCCACTTACACAAAACGTCCCACCCCTTCCCTAACCACCTCACCTTAGCCACCTACCCCTCCCCCAAACCCACCTAACCCCACCAAACCGTCTAACCCCCCCCAATATCTCTCCCCCTCCATAACCCATCCTCCCCCCCCCCCACAACCATCCATCCCCTTCCTAACCACTTTTTCCCCTCCCCTAACCAATTAGGAAAAGGGGCCCCAAAGGGCCCAATCGGGAAAGGGAGGAATGGGAGGTAGAGCCAAAAAAAAGGGAGGAAGACTGGGGAAGGAGACTAGTGAGCTGGAAAGGAAGATGGAAGGAGGTTGCAGGGAAGCAGAAGGTGGAAAACACAGGCCACAGCAGCAGAAATCAAGATAGAGAATTAGAAAAGGAGCTGAGCTCTGAAAAGCACAGAGACAAAAATATTACAGAAGTAGATCGGCAATGGCTCATAAAAAACGACAACAGGTCTGAAGGAAAGCATGGAAACTAAACTGTATGCAGAGGGGCCGTCAAACCCCCCTGGGGGCCAAAAAAAAAGACAGGAGCACACTAGGACAGAAAAGAGGGTTTGGAAGAATTGAAGGAAAAAAAGGACATGTGCAAGGGCTTTCCAGATACCTTGGGGGCCGGAGCAGGTGAGCAGGAAGGAATTAACCAAGAAGCATGGGGCCCTAAAGGGAAGGAACACTCCACGGGAAGGAACAAAAAACATCAGAGGATGCAATGGGAGCCAGTGGGGGGGGGTGGAAAGGGAGAGATCCGGGTTTTTTCTAGGGAAAACAAGCAAAAAGGGGAAAAATTTTAGAAAAAAAGCAGGAGGAGAAAAAAGCGATTGAAGTATCATGAAGGTAAGCGAGGGGGACATACCCAGGTGGAAATTTTGGAGAAAATTTGGGTGGTTCCACAAAGAAAAAGGGAAACGCCCCTCAAAGTAATTTTTTAAGGGAAAATCAAAACCCCCCTGCCGAGGAGAAAGCACGGCTGAGAGGCAAGCAGGAGTTCCGGAGTGTGTACCTCGACCGAGACAGAGCACAGGACGAAAGGAAGACAATGAAAGAGTGTGTTCAAAAACGAAAGGAGAAATGGGAGGAAATGAAAAAGGAGAGCAGAATAACCCAGGATCAAATGGCAGGACAAGCGCATCCCCCAGAAACACCTGCAGAAGGACTCCAGCCACGACACCCCCAAGGCAACTGAACAATCCAAACCAACCACCACACACCGATCCCTCTGTTTCGACCCCCCGCACCACAGTTACAGTATTAGAACAGAAGTTGAAGGTTTGGTACACAAATGCAGATGGATTAACGAATAAACATGAGGAATGGCAAGAAAGAATCAATGAGAAGTCCCCAGACATCATAGCAGTTACAGAAACAAAACTCATGGAGACAATAACAGATGCAATCTTCCCACCAGGATACCAGATCATGAGGAAAGATAGAAGGGGCAGGGGGGGAGGTGGGGTTGCTCTGCTCGTAAAAAAACAGATGGAAATTCGAGAAAATGGAAGGAATAGATGAGACGGGAGAAAGAGACTACATAGCAGGTACACTTCAGTCTGGGGAACACAAAGTGGTCATTGCAGTGATGTATAATCCACCACAGAACTGCAGGAGGCCAAGAGAGGAATATGAAGAGAGCAACAGAGCAATGGTGGACACACTTGCTGAGGTGGCAAGAAGAGCTCACTCCAGCAGAGCAAAGTTGCTGGTTATGGGAGATTTCAACCCCAGGGAGATTGACTGGGAAAACCTGGAGCCACATGGGGGTCCCGAAACATGGAGAGCCAGGATATTGGACGTGGTGCTGGAAAACCTCATGCACCAACATGTTAAGGACACTACCAGAGTGAGAGGGGAGGATGAACCAGCAAGATTGGACCTTGTGTTCACTCTGGGCAGCTCAGACATTGAGGACATCAAGTATGAGAGTCCCCTAGGAGCTAGCGACCACGTGGTTCTGTGCTTTGAATACATAGTAGAGCTGCAAGTGGAGAGAATAACAGGAGTTGAATGGGAAAAGCCTGACTATAAAAGAGGAGACTACATAGGGTTGAAGAACTTCCTGCGGGAGGTCCAGTGGGACAGAGAACTGGCAGGAAAGCCAGTAAATGAAATGATGGAATATGTAGCAACAAAATGCAAGGAGGCAGTGGAAAGGTTCATTCCCAAGGGCAACAGTAACAACGGGAAGACCAGAACGACCCCCTGGTTTACCCGAGGGTGTAAGGAGCAAAAAAAAAAGTGAAATTTTAGAGAATGGAAAAAGTACGGGAAGGGGGGGGGCAAGAACCCCACGAAAATAGGGAGTTCAGTCCCCAGACCCGGGGAAAATGATTTAACCCCCCTAAGGGGGGAAGGCCCCCGAATATAAAATTTGAAAAAAGGGCTTCGAGAATCAAACTGACCCGAAACGTTTTTATAAGCCACATCAGGAGGAAGACAACAGTCAAAGAAAGGTGATCTGATTTAAGTCAGAAGGGGGGAAAACTCACAAGAAATGATCAGGAGGAAAGTTAGGAGCGAACAGAAAATTTTAAAGGAATTTTTTTAACAGTAGGGGGAAGGGAAGGGGCCCTGGGGGAAGGGACAGCACAAAAGGGGAAAACATAAAGAGGGAAATATCCCAAAACAAGTTTTGGAAAGACATCCGAAAAACTGAGGGGGAGGTAAAAAGCTTTTTAAGTGCCCTTTGGGACACCTCAAAGGAAATTTGGGCCCGGGAAAACATCCCCAGGGGCCCTTAAAAAGAAGGAGCAGAAAATGCGGGTGGGTGCCTCAAACCGCAATCTTCAAACATCCCTTAAACGGGAAAACTACCTGAAAAATTTTGGAAGAAAACTAATTATTTCCCCATATTTAAAAAAGGGAAACAAAACGAGGCACAAAAACAACGACCTGGGGTCCTGACATGTTTGTGTGAAAAGTCATGAAGAAGATTATCAGGAGGAAGGGGGTTTCAAACAACAGGGAAAAGGGAAAAAAAAAGGGATTATAAATGAAAACCGGGAAAGGGTATCATGGGAAAGGGAAAAACTTTTAAACCCAAACCTCCCGGAGTTTTATGAAAAGGTAAAAAGAAAATAAAAAAAACGGAGAGAAAGGGGGGGGTAGATTGCGTTTTTCCCAGACTGCAGGAAGGCCTTTGCCCCAGTTTTCCCCCCAAAAAGAAATTTTGTGCAGAAAACTGGGGGATCAGGCGCACGGGAAAAGGAAGGGGACTGAATGGATAAGGGAATTTCCTACAAGGGGGGCACAACGAGTTCATTTGGAAAGGAAGAGGTATCACAGGGGCGCCTTTTCGACGGGGGCCCAAAAGGGGTAAATTCTAGGGGCCAGTGCTAATTTTTGATATATGTGAACGACATGATGG
Source organism: Cherax quadricarinatus (assembly GCF_026875155.1). Lineage (NCBI taxonomy): Eukaryota > Metazoa > Arthropoda > Malacostraca > Decapoda > Parastacidae > Cherax > Cherax quadricarinatus. The sequence goes on from NC_069431.1 coordinate 40,028,578, forward strand.
AAGGAATAGACTCTGAAGTGTCCCTGTTCGCAGATGACGTGAAGTTGATGAGAAGAATTAAATCGGACGAGGATAAGGCAGGACTGCAAAGAGACCTGGAGAAGCTGGACATATGGTCCAGTAACTGGCTTCTCGAATTCAATCCAGCCAAATGCAAAGTCATGAAGATTGGGGAGGGGCAAAGAAGACCGCAGACAGAGTATAGGCTAGGTGGACAAAGACTACAGACCTCACTCAGGGAGAAAGACCTTGGGGTGACCATAACACCGAGCACATCACCGGAGGCACACATCAACCAAATAACCGCTGCAGCATACGGGCGCCTGGGAAACCTGAGAATAGCTTTCCGATACCTTAATTAGGAATCGTTCAAGACACTGTACACTGTGTATGTTAGGCCCATACTGGAGTGTGCAGCACCAGTCTGGAACCCACACCTGTCAAGCACGTCAAGAAGTTAGAGAAAGTACAAAGGTTTGCAACAAGGCTAGTCCCAGAGCTCAAGGAATGTCGTACGAGGAAAGGTTAAGGGAAAATCGGACTGACGACACTGGAGGACAGAAGGGTCAGGGGAGACATGATAACGACATACAAGATACTGCGGGGAATAGACAAGGTGGACAGAGATAGGATGTTCCAGAGAGGGGACACAGGGACAAGGGGTCACAACTGGAAGCTGAAGACTCAGACGAGTCACAGGGACGTTAGGAAGTATTTCTTCAGTCATAGAGTTGTCAGCAAGTGGAATAGCCTAGCAAGTGAAGTAGTGGAGGCATAGTTTTAAGAAGAGGTATGACAAAGCTCAGGAAGCAGAGAGAGGATCCAGTAGCGATCAGTGAAGAGGCGGGGCCAGGAGCTGAGTCTCGACCCCTGCAACCACAATTAGGTGAGTACAATTAGGTGAGTACACACACACACACACACACACACGCACATACACGCGCGCGCACACACACACACACACACACACACACACACACACACACACACACACACACACACACACACACACACACACAGGAAACCGGAAGGTGAAGGAGATTATATGCTGAGCTGAAAAGAACGTGAAAACAAAAGACAATCAATTCTGGAAGGAAAGAAAATTACAAGAGGATAGGAGGCGGTCGTTTATCCATAGTCTCTGGGAGGCTGAAGAGACGACAAATGATGAGATATTGGCAGTGGATGAAAGGGAAATTCGTAACATCATTAAACAGACAGGTGGCAAATTTTATAGAATTGGTAGAAGGTTGTATTTTGAAAGGGAAATCACTCTTGAGGGAGAGAGGGACTGACACATCTCATCGTTATGAAAAAAGAAAAAGGGCAAAGATGACCCGAACAAAGGCTGCAAGTTTCCCTTAAAGAGGAAGACGTAGAGATGAACATTGTCCCAAGCATTTCGCCTGAGGCACACATCAGCCGAATGGCTGCTACAGTAAACACGAGACGGGAAAAAAACTTAAGTGAAGGTTCAGGAACCTCAGCTAGGAGGCCCCCACGACCCTATAAAACGGTATATGCCAGACCGGTCTGGTAGTATGTAGAGCCAGTATGAACTCGAATTTGATAAAGCATTTAAAGAAGCTATAAAAAAGTGAAAATATTTGCATTTAGATTATTTCCGGGTATGACTTATGAGGAGAGGCTAGAAGATCTAAATCACACGATATTAGATAACAGAAGGACCATTGGTGACGTAATTACGAACTACAAAATACTGGGAGGCATTAATGAGGTGGACAGGGAGAGTGTTTGGGAGACGATGAGGGATGTTAAGAAATGCCTTTTAACCTTACAGCAGTCAGGAAGTGCAACAACTTAGACGGCAAAGTGGTAGAGGAAGAATCCAGTCATAGCTTTAATATATGTCAGGCCTCACACAGCCAGGAGAGAGTGAACCCTACAACCACAAATAGGTGAGTGTACACACACACACACACACACACACACACACACACACACACACACACACACACACACACACACACACACACACACACACACACAAATATGGCTAGGAACATGAGTATAATAAAGCATCATACTCATGACCACTTGTAAACAAATGACATATATAAACTTTTACAAAAAATTAAAATATTTAGTTGCTGGAGGGGGCGTCTATCACAAACACAAACTGCAAAAACACTTTTTAATCACAAGTGTGGAACCCATCACCATTTTGCTGAATATGACACTTTTATTAATCACAGACCGAGTAGTGTGAAGAAAAACCTAACAAATTTCTCAGTTTTGGGTTGCCCCCGTCACAGCAATAATGATGTCAGTGTTGTACCAGTACACTTGGGAAAAAAAGGACAAGTTTTCAACAAATTTAATACTACAGGCTGGGAGTTTCTACACAGACTACCCGTTCGAGGAACAAGGGTCCCCGGTTATTATGGGGCATTGCTTTGTGGGGGGGTTGATGATGCCTCCCCCCTCTTCTCCATGGATAGAGAAGCACGGGTAGGGGAGATTCATTATCGGGTTCTTGCGTGGCAGACTTCAATAGAGGGGGTAAAAGAAATTATGTTTCGACGAATGAAAGGGGAACAGGATTAATTTTAAATAAACAAAACTTATCATGGTAATTTTTCGGAAAGTTGGGGGAAGTTTTCAATTGAGGGGTGACTAAATGCATTTCATCTGATAAATTTTAAAATACTTGCTTTGTTTTTAAATTTTTAATAAAATTTAAAGAAAAAATTTAGCTAAATTTACAAAGACCACAGACTCGCAAAAAATCATCTAACACAGAGTCCAGACAAACAAACTTCCTTTACAGAGTCCCAGCCCAAAAAAACATTTAAATTACGTAGGTCACGGCCCACACAATTTTTTAATGTATGTCACCCCAAACACTTCTGTTCAACCACACCACACACTTCTATCTCAAAGACCTGGATTTTCTTTCATTGAGTTCCAGACTAAAAAACCCCAAATCATCAAGAACCAGACCACATAAGTCTACATCAGAGAACCAGACCCACACTTAGGATGAGGACAAGGAACATACATTTAGAAGGGTGTATTCTTATTCCTGATGATAAAAGTGTGGTGTTTTCTGTTCTTGAGCTTTAAATCAGAGAACCTGTTACACATTTCATCATAGAGAACCGGAAAACCGAGTCATCACCAGAGAACCAGAACACATTCTACATCTGAGAACAAACGCATTTCAATGTCAGGGGGCCATAAAGCAACGCTTAAATTTTTCAGAAGGCCAGCCCACACTTTTCTACACCCGAAAACCCCGGCAATAATTTCTATCTTTGAAAATCAGAAAAGAAACTTGTGTTATCAGATAACCAGACCACACTGTTCATCATAAAGATAATAGAGAACACATTTTATATGAAAACCACGACCAATATGTCCCTCACTTTTCTATCACATTAGTCCAAATTTATAATCTCTATCATCGCGCTAATTTTTTTTTTTTTTCGTTTCACTCCCACTTGCACATTTTTTTCGCTAGTTTCACATCTCTCCCCCCGGGGCACACCTCTCCTACTACATGCAATCTTTCCACCGCGTTCACATCTTCCCGAACTTGCACTCTCATCCACTGCCCCATCTCTCCCACTTCCTGAACACCTCTCAACATGACTTTTTCAGCCACTACTTGAACATCCAAGCCACTATCCGCCATCTCTCACACGCCGCACATCTATCCAGTGGTTTACATCTCACCCCTACTTGTGAAAGCATCTCCTTTTGGGGCATTCCGCTTTCCTCTCCTGCTAAGCAAAATTCTCGTGTTTGAGTTTATGGCCTCTTCTGGCCGCAGCTCAGCACACTGGCCCCTGACCCGGGCCTCATTCCTTCGACTTTCACAAAAGTTCGAAACTCCCCTTCATTCTATTCGTGGCTCTCTCACATTCTCGCCTGGTGCTACCTTTTATCAAATAACTTTCCTGTACTCATCCATGTCTTTCCCTCTGTCCGCCCCAATCCAATACATCAGCTACTACGAAGAACATAAAACAAAGAAAGGGGAACACTGCAACGCCTACTGGCCCATGTGGGACAGGTCCAGTGTCGTGTGGGGGTTCGGTAGGAGATAGGGGTTAAAGGGAAAACCCCTTTTGGATGGTAACAATATATTGTCAGTGTGGTAATGGGAGTTGCAGCCCGGGCCTGCCTTTTCTGCTTTTTCTTTCCTAGCTTTTTCAAGTGGAAAAAGCAGCTCGTCCCACCTCCTTTTAACCACATCTGACAATATATAGTGTTACCCCAAACAAGGTGTTTACCTTCAACCCCGTATCTCCTACCAAACCCCACACACAATTTGGTGACAGCGGGGGGATTCAAAACCCACCCCCCGAAGAGACTGGTGCCTCAACCACTACCTCAATCAAGCGTTACCACCACAACATTTTTCACGTCAGTCTTTTTTGTATTAGTTTTTATCTGCTTATTTGCATCACTTCCGGGGGGTTTGACCCGAGTTTGCAAATAAGCCAGTAAACAGTAGGGGCGGGGGAGTCAGAACAACCCATCGGCCCAAGCCTATACCACCCAACCCTTTCCTGCCAACCCATTTTCCACCCTTGCGGCTCATTGTGAGAATTTATAAAGTTTTTCGGTGTAAAGGGGTTTTAAGATAACCAGCCAGCAACTAACCAGGTGTCTTACCGCAGTTACCAAGCAACCACGGGGACGTTTTCCTCATCGTTTGTGCTCAAGCCCAAGCCATTCTGATGCTTTTTCATCCCTGGGTTTGTTGTGGTTTTTCGTGGTCTGTTTTTAAGCCAGTCGCTTAGAAATATCTTGTGCCGTGAGGGTGTTCCCAGTGAGGCTTTACCTTCACCCATGGGCTCCATCCCCATGACCACAGTCTGACAATATAGCATTACCATCCAACAATGAGTTTACCTTAATCCTACCAAACCCCCACACGACAATGGGAAAAATGTTTAGACCAATGGCTCCCCCAGTCCAGGTCACCTCCACTTAAGGAAGGAGCACGCTTCTGACCCAGTAGCACCACCATCAAACAAACTCCCACCCATACCCACATCGTGTATTTATCGAACCTATTTTTAAATACACAGCGCTTAGCTTCTATGACGGAACTTCGGGAATTTGTTTCCACTTAACCACATCTCTATTACCAAACCAGTGCTTTCTATACTCTTCCTAATCTGAATTTTTCCAGTTTAAAAACCCATGCTGCGAGTCCTGCCTAGGCTAATATTTTTAGAAACGCTATTTATTTTCTTCTTTATTTATTCCCTTTTTTAAAATTTTATGCACCTCGTATATCATCCCTTTAAATTCTAACGCTTTCTAGAAGATGCAGTAATTTCATCACACGGAAAACGTGCATTGCCCAAAACAAGGGTTCTACAGTAAAACCAAACGTATGGTAGCGCGTGGAATTTATGCAACATGAATTTTCATCCTGGTACTCCCTTACTCCTTTTTAGCGATTGCATTAACGGTAATAGCAAACTTACTGTTGCCTTTCTTAAGATCTCCTGCACTCTCTTTAAAGAAAAACACTGTAAGGATCATAGACAATTTGAGGGAAGCAACTAAATTGAAAATGTAAACGCTTATCACATCTGTATAATGCGAAATGATTTTTCATATAAAAGCGTTTGGGAAGAGTTAGGTGCCCTTTATATGAATAACATCAGCCCATACGTACAGCTCGGATTGATGTTAACTCTGAAGACCTCTACAAATCTGCATTTCGTGCGAGGTGGCCCGGAGTGTTGCTCGCAGATGGCGTTACTACACGCCATCATGCGGGGACCGGGCCCCGCGGCCCGGTCCACGACCAGCCTCCCGGTGATCAGGGCCTAAAGGACTGTTATTGTAGACTTCTTAATATGAAACCAAAAATTCTATTGCTTTACTGCGGCACTTATGCCATTCTTGGCCTTATTATTAAAATTAAAATCAGAATTAAGCGCTAAATTCACCAAGGTCTTACAGCGCCGGGGTAGGATTACAAAGGGATTGTACTAGCCAGTTCAGAGAAAGTCTTGGCTTTAAATTTCTGCTAACCAGAATTTCCTAATCTTTTCCACATTCATCTTCACTGAGATGATCTACTCTTTTTAGTTTACGGGTGCCATAGTCCTTCTCTAATCACGACGAGGGTCCTATCTAGGAAAAGCCTTATCTATACATCACCTATTTAAGAACATCATCCTGTCTGGGCCCGTCATCCTAATTTAGGACATCTTATCTAGAAGATCGTGTATCTCGTGCTCTTATCAGAATTTTTTTCTGAGGGTCTAATTAGTGTAAAATGTATGGCATCTACACAGAAATAAAGGAGAGCACAAAGAGAACCGTCTACATGACAAGCAACGGGAGTGAGAATATGACAAGAGAGAGAGAGAGTCTGCTGACTGGGAGTCGAACCACCGTCAATTCCGCCTCGATAACCTTGTCAAGGAATTCAGTCGACGCTCCGAATACCCATTAATATTTTTACGTGACTGTCATAAAACTGGCCCTGGTTTCTCCTTGTGGGGCGCGACAATTGAGAAGTTTCTGCCAGAAAATGTATGAAATGGTGTTCCCAATTTCCCCATGTAGTCAGGGCCCTATTATTCTGGACGACTGGTTTGAGGCTCAAATGGTAGTTTATTAGGGCAGTACCAGTGTGTGTTGCATCCACCCGGGGTTATCCAGGACCTATTTTAATGTACACTATGTATGGTAATTGTACCTATGGTACCTGTGACTAAATTAAAATTATTTACTGTTAGGAAAAAAGGGGAACAAGCGCGACTAATGCAAATATTTTTTTGTGGCAACGTTTCGCTCTCAGGACCTTCGTCAAGCCAACATGTAACGGCTCAACAAAGCTCCGGGAGAGCGAAAAATTGCCACAATAAAATGTCCATTAGTTCCCTTTTTGTGTCCTTTTACTTAACATGTGGGTAATTCTAACCAACATTATTACTAGCATTTTCCCATCTACGGGGCCCACCCCCTCAATCTTCCTCAGTTGACTGGCATGGTGACTGGTGGATCGTTACTGCTAGGGTAGGAGTGCCAAGGTTTCAGATAAGCCAGGTAATTGCAGGCTATCCCCCCTCCACCCTCTAAGTCGGACTTGAGACGTGAAGGTTGACAAGGCTAATTTTCCCCTCTCTCAAAAACCATGTTAGTGTTCCCCAACGTGTTGCCATGTTACTGTGGCGGCAGCAACACCCAGTGTTAATGTGCGGCAGAAAACCCCTTTGCAGTGTTACTGTGCGGCAGCAACACCTGCAGTTTTACTGGGCGGGCAGCAACACCTGCAGTTTATTTGGCGGCAGAACACCTGCGGGTGTTACTGTGGGCAAGAAACCCACCTCATGTTACAGTGGGGCCCAGCAACAAATCCCGGTTACAGGGGCGCAGAAAACACCGCAGTGTTTACTGGGCGGCATGAACACCGCAGTGTTTACTGTGGGGCAGAAACACCTGCATGTTACAGGGGCGGCAAAAAAAACCTCAGTGTTATGGGCGGCAGCAACCCCTGCAGTGTTACTGGGGCAGAACACCTGCAGTGTTACTGGCGGAAAGCAACACCTGCAGTGTTACTGGCGCAGCAACACCTGAAATTGTTACTGGGGCAGCAACACCTGCAGTTTTTACGTGCGGCCAGCAACACCTGCAGTGTTACTGTGGCGGCAGCAACATCTGCAGTGTTACTGTCGGCGCAACACTTGCATGTTACTGGGCGGCAGAACCCCTGCAGTTTTTACTGTGCGGCAGCAACACCTCAGTGTTACTGGCGGCAGCAACACCTGCAGTGTTAACTGTGCGGCAGCAACACTGCAGTGTTACTGTGGCACAACACCTGCAGTGTTACTGGGCGGCAGCAAACTGCATGTACTGGGGGCAGCAACACCTGCTTTGTTACTGGGGCGGAGCAACCTGCAGTTACTGGGCGGCAGCAACACCTGCAGTTTTACTGTGCGGCAGCAACACCTGCAGTTTTTTATGTGCGGCGCAACATCTGCAGTGTTACTGTGCGGCAGCAACACCTGCATTTTAAACGGGGCGCAGCAACACCGCAGTTGTTCTGTGCGGCAGCAACACCTGCAGTTTTAAACTGGGCGCAGCACACCGGGCAGTGTTACTTGTGCGGCACAACACCTGCTGTTACAGTGGCGGCAAACACCTGCAGGTGTTACTGTGCGGCAGCAACACCTGCGTGTTACGTGGGGGCAGCAACACCTGCAGTGTTACAGTGCGGCAGCACACCTGCAGTGTTACTGGGGGGCAGCAACACTGCAGTGTTACGTGCGCAGCAACACCTGCAGGTTTTTTGGGGGGCCCAGCAACACCTGCAGTGTTACTGGGCGCAAAACACCTGCGAGTTTTTACTGGGCGGCAGCAACATCTGCATTTTTACGGGGCGGCAGCAAACCTGCATGTTACTGGGCGGCAGCAACACCTGCAGTGTTATGGGCGGCAGCAACACCTCAGTTTACTGGGCGGCAGCAACACTGCAGTGTTAAAGTGGGGCAGCAACACTGCAGTGTTATGGGCGCAGCAACACCTGCAGTGTTACTGGGCGGCAGCAACACCTGCAGTGTTACTGGGCGGCAGCAACACCTGCAGTGTTACTGGGCGGCAGCAACACCTGCAGTGTTACTGGGCGGCACAACACCTGCAGTTTACTGGGCGGGCAGCAACACCTGCAGTGTTACGGGCGGCGCAACACCTCCCAGAGTTACTGGGTGGCAGCAACCCTGCAGTGTTACTGGGCGGCAGCAACCCCTGCAGTGTTACTGGGGCAGCAAAAACCTGCAGTGTTATGGGGGCAGCAACACCTGCAGTGTTACTGGGCGGCAGCAACACCTGCAGTGTTACTGGGCGGCAGCAACACCTGCAGTGTTACTGAATAGTAGCAACACTGTCAGTCTTACCGGATGGTAGCAACACCTGCATTATTAGTGAATGGTAGCAACAGCTGCAGTGCTACTGGGTCTGAGGGAAGGGTAGAGCAACTCCATATCGTGGAAAAAGACACTTATGTACAGTTCAGAACATTTTTTAAAGGAAACGCTTCGCCACGAGTGACTTCTTCAGTCCTAATACAGAGAAAACTAAGAAAACGTATATATATAGTGGCAGGAGTCAGGTGAAGTGATGCGTGGGTAGAGGTGGTGGTAGTAGTAGTAGTAGTAGTAGTAGTAGTAGTAGTAGTAGTAGTAGTAGTAGTAGTAGTGGTAGAACTAAGGAGGTGAGACTAGAGAGGGACCTGCTGGCATCAAGTAACACCAGTTCCCAGGATGGGTAATATCCTCTTGCTTAGCAATTTTGAAATACTGTAACTACCGGATTTTTGCTTTATAGTGTTACTGACAGTAATTAGTGCAGCTTCAATGCATTTTCTCCGTCTTAAGTCGTCTTCTTTAATCACTAATTTAGCTTCATTGAATTTCATGAGGTGTCCAACATCGTCCCTATGTTGAACACATGCGTTTTTCCGGTCATCATTTCTGCAAGCATTTTTGTGTTCTGCTATCCTAATGTCCAGAGATCTGGCTGTTTCCCCTACATATACTTTGTCACACACCCCACATGGTATAGTGTAGATTCCTGCACTTGTGCCAGAATCATGCTTGGGTTTTTGTATCAGGTTCCTAATAGTAGTTGAAGAGCTGGTAGATATTTTAGCCAGTTTTCTGTCAAACATTTCTGAAACACTAGTGGCAACGTTGCTGACCGGTAAAACAATGTAACTTGGAGGCTTTTCTTCAACTTGATTGGTGTTGTCTTGCTGAGGATACGTGTCGCACGTTTCCTGCAGTCACGTATGAAGTGTAGGGGAAAGTGTAGTGAACTAAAAGAGTTGTTGATGTATGTGCATTCTTCTTCGAGGATCTGCGGACTGGAAATTCTGTAGGCTCTCAGAAAGAAGCCAATAACTACCCCTCTTTTAATTCTTGTGTCACGGTGAGAGAAGAAATGTAGAAGATCGTTCTTGCAGGTAGGTTTTCGGTAGACTTTAAAAGAAAGTCTGTTTTCCCCTGTGCGTAGGAGAACGTCGAGAACAGGTAATTGGTTGTCCTTCTCCTCCTCTATTGTAAATTTAATAGTAGGTTCCAGAGTGTTGATGGTGTTGAGGATGCCAGGTACGTCGCAAAAACGCATGTGTTCAACATAGGGACGATGTTGGACACCTCATGAAATTTAATGAAGCTAAACTAGTGATTAAAGAAGACGACTTAAGACGGAGAAAATGCATTGAAGCTGCACTAATTACTGTCAGTAACACTATAAAGCAAACATCCGGTAGTTACAGTATCTCAAAATTGCTAATCAAGAGGATATTACCCATCCTGGGAACTGCTGTTACATGATGTCAGCAGGTTCCTCTCTAGCATCACCTCCTTAGTTCCACTACTACTACTACTACTACCACCACCACCACCTCTACTCACGCGTCACTTCACCTGACTCCTGCCACTATATATACGTTGTCTCAGTTTTCTCTGTATTAGGACTGAAGAAGTCACTCGTGGCGAAACGTTTCCTTTAATAAATGTCCTGAACTGTACATAAGTGTCTTTTTCCACATCTTGTCTGTATCACCATACCATCTCCTCAACTCCATATCCTATAATCAAGAGCCCCTCACCCCCTTAGGGGTCGCCTCCCATCCCTCAAGCTCACGTTTCACCCTGTTCAACGTTTCTCCCACGCCACAAGCATCAAAAGTTTCAATATTTCAGCGTTTCTCCTGTTTCGCCACTTTTCCACTTGCGTTCCTCCTTGTACAGTGGACTAAAAAAAATGATCCCGTTCTTTAAAACATCATTACCGCCGCTGCTGCTCTGGTTTTAAACTAAAAATGTTCAGATATTGAGAAAGAATTAAGGTTGCTGCTGTACCTTAACTTTTTGCTGTAGTCTTTACAGTATTAACTAGTGTAGTGGTGGTGGTGGTGGTGGTGGTGGTGGTTTGGGTGGTGGTGTGGTGGTTGGTGGTGTGGGGTGGGGGTGGGTTCGGTAGTGGTGGGGGTGTATCGGTATGGTGGTGGTGTGTCGGTAGGTGTTTGGGTGTGTCGGTAGTAGTGGGTTGTGTCGGTAGTGGTGGGGGGTGTGTCGGTAGTGGTGGTGGGTGGTCGGTTAGTGGTTTGGGGGTGTTTTCGGTAAATGGTGGTGGTGTGTCGGTAGTGGTTGGGGTGCGTCGGTAGTGGTGGTGGTGTGTCGGTAATGGTGGTGGTGTGTCGGTAGGGGTGAAGGTGGTGGTTTGGGTCGGTAGGTGGTGGTGGTGGTGTCGGTTGTGGAGGGCGTGGGTGGGTCGGTGGTGGTGGGTCGGTGGTGGTGGGTGGTGGTGGGGTCGGGGGTGGGGCGGTGGTGGTGGTCAGTGGAGGGTCGGTGGTGGAGGGTCGGGGGTGGGTCGGTGTGGGGTCGGGGTGGTGGGTCGGTGGTGGGTCGGTGGTGGTGGGTCGGTTTGGGGGGTCGGTGGTGGTGGGTCAGTGGTGGTGGTGGTATATATGGGTGGGTCGTAGTGGTTGTGGTGACTGACACATTGGTGATGAAGAGGGCTATGGGGAAAGGGGGCTTGGGGAAGGGGGTATGAGGGAGAGGAAAGGAGAAGGATCGCATTATACTGCACGTGTCTTTATCCACAGAGGACTGAGAAACGAGTATACATGACGGTGGAAATTGAGTGGTAATGAAGGGGAAGGGCATCGGCTGCGGTGGTGATAGTAGTAGTTGTTGTAGTAGTAGTTGTAGTAGTAGTTGTAGTTGTAGTTGTAGTTGTAGTAGTAGTTGTAGTTGTAGAAGTAGTTGTAGTAGTAGTTGTATTTGTAGTAGTAGTAGTAATAGTAGTAATTGTAGTAGTAGTAGTTGGTAGTACTAGTAGAGGATCGAGTTTCAGAAGGACCTGTTAGCATGGGCCAGTAGGAATGTGATAAAGGTATACAATACCGATAATTTATAAGAAAGTTATGTGCAACAGTCAGGTATCTTTATTCCGAAACGTTTCGCATACACACCAGACTTATTCAGTCCAATACAGAGGCAGCAAAAGCAGTGAGATGTAAAGGCAATGTAATCAGTTCATCATCCTCGAGCAGAACTCTTCAGGCTGAGGGACTGACTACCTCAAAACTACGTTTTCGAGAGTGATGGACTGATTACATCGTCCTACATCTCTACTGCTTCTGCTGCCTCCTCTCTATTCGACTGAAGAAGCTTACTGCGTAGACGAAAACGTTTCGGAATAAAGATACCTAACTATTGCTCATAGGACAGTAAGACTGTTGCAGTGCCTTCTACAAAGTCCTGCAGCCGTGATTACCATAAAAACGCGTGTCCAACACAATGTTGGACACCTGAAGTTCAACGAGGCCAGGTTAGGCGTCTAGGTAGATTAACTAAAACGAGAAGTGTGTACAGAGGCCGCCCTAATTACCATTAGTAGTAAAGACCATCAGAAATCCTGCAGTTACACCATATCTAAAGTGTCATCAACAGAATATTGCCAATTTTGGAGACCAGTGTCACGTGATACTCACCAGAGTACCATGTAGGTCTACTAGCTCATGTTGACAGATCCTTCTTAAATCCTGCCCATCTCATCAGAAATGTACAACTATCTCTAGTACTACTACGACTACTATTACTACGCTCTCTCAGCTTGACACCTGACTGCCGTCCCTATATATACTCATTTCTTAGTTGTCTCTGAAGAAGCCATTCGTGGCGAAACATTTCCTTTAATAAATGTCCTGATCTGTACATTAGTGACTTAGCGACATTCCTCACTTTGACTTTTTTGGGATATCTTAGATTCTCTACATATATGCTGCTATGTATGATAATTTATGTAACTGTATTTGTGTATACCTGAATGCACTTACTCACCATACCATTCACTTTCAGACCAATGGTCTCTACCAGAGAGATTAACATACCTTCATCTGCCTGTAATGCATTCTCGAGTAAAGGAGAGGCGCTATACTCCCCGCTGAGGAGACGGCCTCATAAATCAGGGTCTTTCCACCTCCACTTACTCTTCCCACAAAGTAGAGGCTGAGCTGAGGCATAACTTACTCGCCCCGCAGCTGCAGAGGTACGTCACTGGCTGCCTGCAACTGCATCGACAGTACAGCAATCTGCAGCTGCTGCTGCTGCTGCTGCTGCTGCTGCTGCTTCCTAACCGGCTCAGTCGGACACAGATTTTCCCCTAAGTGGTTGACGTTCCTAGTTTGAGCTGTGTTGACTGGTGCTTTCTGTGGCGCACTCCCTCCAGGACCCCACACGCCCATCCAGTTACTGGTCTCAGACCTAGCTCCCTCCCACACACCCATCCAGTTACTGGTCTCAGACCTAGCTCTCTCCCACACACTCATCTAGTTACTGGCCTCAGACCTAGCTCCCTCCCACACACCCATTCAGTTACTCCCAGTACAAACATCCAACTCACTGGACCTCTGTCACATGCACCATTCCGGTTTGCGGGTTCCTGGATTCCTTCCGAACGGGTCAGGAGACTTCTGGTATTGAGACTAGCGTCTGGAGAGAGAGTGGGAGAGAGGACGGAGGGGGGGGGGTTAGTGAAGGCATAATGAGAGGGAACGGGAAAGAAATAGGACGTGTTATCACAAGAATTGTTATGAAGAGGGAGAGGAGGAAATGAGGGAATGCAGGTGAGAGTGGAAGTAAGCAAGGGAACATAGAAAGTAGATGAATGGTTCAGAGAACCGACACGTTGTTAAATTAGACACATGTGCAACTCATGGGTATCTTTATTGAGGAAACGTTTCGCCACACAGTGGCTTCATCAGTCCATACAAAGGAGAAACTTGAAGAACAGGAGAATGAGGTAATCAGTCCCTCAACCTTGAGTCGATGTGGTCAGTCCATCAATCTTGAATAGAATACGGCATATGAGCGGAGAAGAAGCTTATAAACCGTAGGCAGGAGAGGTGCAGCAGTCGTAAGTGGTGCTTCTCCGCTCATATGCCGTATTCTATTCAAGACTGATGGACTGACCACATCGACTCAAGGTTGAGGGACTGATTACCTCATTCTCCTGTTCTTCAAGTTTCTCCTTTGTATGGACTGATGAAGCCACTGTGTGGCGAAACGTTTCCTCAATAAAGATACCCAAGAGTTGCACATGTGTCTAATTTAACAACATAGAAAGTGCTTGGATCATTAGTGGTGTTTAGATTAGAAAAGTTAGATGGGGGGACGGAATGGCGTTGCTAGTTTTTACACACCTGGTTGCTGGTTGATAGTTCTTCATTCTCTGAGTGTCCTAGCTCATACACGGAGTGTCCTGGCTCTTACACTTCCACCCCTGCTTTTGTGATTGTCTCTCTCCCAGTTTTTCTCTCCTTCCACTTCCGCTTGGCAGCTTTTCTCTACTCGCATGTCTGATCCCTCTGCATAAATATTCCATCCTACTTTTCCCACTTTCCGAAGTTTGATTTCGTGTCTAGTACCCAATAATTTATTGCTTCTGATTAAAGATTACTTTTACTTGGTGACGTTGTCCTATTTTGTATGATCCCACTCTGAAAAAAATAGATTCTTACCTCCTCTGAACCTGGGACTGTTAACAAGTCTTGACTCCCTTTTATTCACTTGTCTTCACTTGTTGCTCTGGTAGTCTAAAAATCAAAGAACTCTCCATTCTGTTGCATGATTGTCCTTTGTGTCTCTCCATTTATAACAGCCTCCCTCACCGTCTCTCGTATTATTTTTCATATTTTCTCATTTTTCATAATGTTTGAGAAGTTCTCTCCCTTCATTGCTCCCAGTTCCTTAGTTTGACTCCCCTTTTCCAGCATTCACCTTTGCTAGTTCATCTCCCAGTCTCTGCATCTTCTTTCTTAGTTAACTCATCTCTTCTTTGAATATCTGGTTCTTCTTCTCTGCCTCATGCTGAAGAATTCTAATTTTTACTTCTGTTTTTCTCTGTATTTTACATTCTAAGCCTGCAGTTAAGATATCCAGCAGCTTCCATCTTTCCTCCCGCATCTCAGCGGGAGGATAGCGATGCCCTTTGTTGTACATCCTATGTTCCTCACCCATCTTTTAACCATTTCCTTGCTCATTTTTACCCATTTCTCTGTTCACTTATTTTACCAATGCTCAGCCAAAATATCCTTCCCAACTACTTTAAAAACGTTGTATACTAGCGATGTTTTTCTTGGGAGAGACCTCAGCTAGTAAGTTTCTTATCCCACAACACAACTCTGCAAGCTTGTTGGCGTCTCCAGTCCACTGACCTGACCTCCGGTGGTGTATGCATTTCCTACCTGCTGGCTGACTCAGGAGGGAGCAGCTAGGCACAGATTCCACCACATATCTGGTAAATGGTTCAAAACTTCCGGGCTTAATTCTGAGTTATACATATAATGTGCTTCATGTAGAAGTCTACGGCCACCACGCGCCACATTTCACTATGTAGCGAACCTCAACACATGTTGACAGCCCACAGGTGACTTAGCTTTTATCACTCTCTGAATTTGAATGGAGTCCTCAGAAAAGTTGCACTGCAGTGTATTTAGAATGAAACAATCATAAAAATCGTAATATTTGGAGGAAAAAAAAAAACACATGAATTGCCATCATGTCTGTTTGATGGTATCAAGAACAAAAAAATTACATTTTTGGAAAAACATACTTAGAAATATGATAGAAACAAGCTAATTACATCAGCTTGTTGTCAAAATTATGCACTATTTTTCGGTAAGTAAACATTTTTTTCCATAATTTTTCAATTTTTCTTTTATCACTCAAAAACCACTTGTCACTCGTCCTTCACTTGCAGAACTGCTGCTCAAATTTCCGAGAATCCATCATTAATCCTTCAAAAATACAAGCACAAGATACCCAGATATTGCAATATGTCTAGGTGTTGCAGTGAATTTATTCACCAAAATGATTTGTGTAATATTTTAGTCCGTAAGTAATGGAACCCAGAAAGGTGTTGAATTCTCCATGTTACTCCCTTTAGGAAAATAAAGGAATAAAAAAAATAATATAACTAATTAATATTCAAAAAAGTATTTAAAAATTGAGAAAAAATATACAAGTTTATTTTAATAAATAGAAAAATACGAAGTCTAGTTATTATAACTGAAACAAAATTGAAAAAGAATAAATGTTAATGACCAAATCTAACATAGGATAAATTGATGGCATTTTGAAAGCTCCGCCTTTAATATGTGGAATACCGATGAAGTCAAAGAGTTTTCAGACAATTTTCTTTTGACATGGATGTGATGTTGAAGCTAGTAAACTCGACTAAGCCAGCCGTATTAGATTAGGTATGATTCGTCAGGAAACACTTGTCATGTTTCCTGACGTGGGTCTTAGTACCCTTGATATTAGCCTATAATCGTAATGGAACCAAGGCCAAGAGGTGTTCAGATGTTCAGACTATCTTGCTAGTACTCCAGGTGTTCAGACTATCTTGCTAGTACTCCAGGAAGGTAAAGCTGCGTTTACTCCAACAATCTTTATAAAAGTGCAGCACATACTGCAAACACATGAAGTGAATGCGCAGACAACAGTGGAAAAACCCACTAGTGGAAGTAGGTCGTGCTTAACCTAACCTATAGGCACAACCTACTTCCATTAGACGGGTTTTTCACTGTTGTCTCCGCCTAATACTTGTTCCACCTCATCTGTCTGCAGTTTATAAGCTTCGATTCCGCGAATATGTTGTACTTTTAACAAGACTGGAGGACTGAACGCACGGACTCCAGGTTGAGAGACTGATTACATCAAACTTCACATCTTCAGCTGTTGTCTGTATTGCACTGAAGAAACGTTTCCAGAATAAAAATTCCCTAATGTTGCATAAGTGTCTAAGGATATCTATCAATAAAGATATCATCACCTTAACTGCAAGCTGGATCTTCTGTGGTTACGATTCTTAAGCGAAAAGCTGACCAGTGAAGGATAAGAAATATTCCTCCGAGTGTGCCAAGGAAGTTAGATATGAAAATTTTATTTGAATTTTTAACCCCAGAGGGTTAGACACCATTGGAATCCTTCAGTCTTATACACCAGGATGCGATCCACACCAGTCGACTAACATCCAAGTACCTACTTGCTTGCTGGGTGAACGGGGACAGCATTTTTAGGAAACACGCCCAATGTTTCCACCCGGACGGGGACTGAACCACAGACACACTGTGTGCGTGAAGCGAAAGAGTAGCCTACCAGTCTCAACAAGCCTCGACTGCAAGGGCGCCCACTGCACTCTAACTGCTGTGTCTAAGAGTCTTCTATCGAGATCTCTTCTTTGCACAATTCGACTCGATTCGATAATAACTTAACATGTACAATGTACATAGCTGCCTATAATTTACTGTGGCTCGCACCTCGAGTGTAACCTACCGCAACCTAAGCTAAATTAAAATATTAAATGAATAAGACCTGTATAAGGGGCTCGTTTAGAAATTTACGCATTTCAATCCTACATTATTTTAATTATTATTATTATTATTATTATTATTATTATTATTACTATTATTATTATTATTATTATTATTATTATTATTATTATTATTATTATTATTATTTATCCCTAAGGGCTGTCTCCGAGTAGTAGATTTTTTCATATTTTTTATTACTAAAAAATTTTGGTTTATATTTTTCTTATTTTACGATGACAAGGGAAAAGACTAAGTACGGTTAGCAAGTTCAGGTTCCCTATGACCAAAATAGTTGATCCTATTCCCATTATCTTGTAATAGCTCTGAAAACTTCCATAAACCTCTCATGGCGTAGCTTCAAATATTCAAAAATTTGTTGCTTTCTAATTCGACGACGACAGAGTGAAACGTAATTGTGAAGAATCAGATCTGCAAATTTTATATGTAAAATAGTGTAAAATAATAAATCCCATTTAATATATTTGAATTTGCATGTTGTGAATGGTTTCAGCATTTAATGGCCGATATATCTTACTGCTAGGATAATACCCATTAAGTTTAGTTACAAACGAAATCACTGGAATTGGAGCAACATAACAAAAATCATGGGGAATGCTAAACCCGTAAGATTATACAGAGCATGTGGGGGGGGTGAAAGGTATTTAGACTAAATTCAGGGAACTGGAGCACAGATCTAATTCCCTAGATCAAGAGCCCCTCACCAACGTCGAGGAACCTCCTTTGAGTGGAATCGGAGCAACAGCTGGAAAATGACATCTGATATGCTTCAAAGTTTTATCCCTGGTGTGTTTTCCAGAAAGCAAAGGTCCGCTGTTATTGGAATTCGTAAGTCCCAATCTATCTAGTTTATTAAACAAATTCTGATATCGATTTCCGTCTAATAACTAAAGAATGCCTAGTATTACCGGCTTCAAAATATTAACTCTGATGAATTACATAAGAAGAAATACATCCCATAAGCTTAAGACAGTTTGGGAGTAAATCTGAAATTTTACTGAATTTGTTTACAAACCTGGCATCATTGGATTAAGAATATTTACCAGAGAATGCCTTTTATGATAGGCTTTAAACTTTCATTGTTGATGGGATTTATAAAAATACAAAATCTTTGCGTTCACTTTCCGTAATTTTAATTTCAA
Source organism: Cherax quadricarinatus (assembly GCF_026875155.1). NCBI lineage: Eukaryota > Metazoa > Arthropoda > Malacostraca > Decapoda > Parastacidae > Cherax > Cherax quadricarinatus. The sequence continues at coordinate 40,047,124 of NC_069431.1, forward strand.
CTTTACAAATTTATTTAGTCTGCCAGTTTTAGTAACTGTGAATAAATAACGATGTTTTCTTTCACTGGTTTATCTTAGAATAATTCTATATAATATACTTTTGTGTACATATAACGTCTGTGTTCCCTAAAGACCATTATAAAAAATATTAGTGTCTAATTACTTACATCAGTACTTAATTTCTTAAATCTCAACTACTAGTCATTCATGTCTAGATAAGTGTTTGGTGTAATTTTGGCCCGAGTCTCAGTTTGCTTTTTTTATGGAAAAAAATGGGGAAATTTAAACACTACTTTTCATGCGATAATTTCTAATTCCTCATTAAGTTGCCCTTAATCCTCGAAGCTGTTTACTTGATAATGCAAATTCTCAGAGCTTTCGAATTAAATTTGCTTCTGTATTTCAGGATATTTGTCTGAGATACCAAGAGACTACATCCTCGGCTTAACTTCAAAGCTAATGTTTCTTGGGGAAGGTTTGAATTAGTTTTGGGTTGTAAATTTTAATTTGCTATTTTATTGAAGAAATTGGGATATTAGCGTTCACGAAAGATCTCCTTTCATGTTCTTCAAATCTTCAACGCTAATTTTTAGCTGGGTTACAAACATAGTGCACTGTGCGCTGTTCCTTTCACGTGCACTGACGTGGAGGGTTATGCAATATGGGGATATCTTTCTCGAATCGCGTAACGACGGAAATGCAGCTTGTTAATATAACATTCTCAGGGAAGCATTAACCACACAGGCGTCATGTAGACCTTGTCGAATCGAATCGAATCGAGGACGACGAGAGCTGTCGTAAGATGGGAAGGAAGAAGGAAAAGGAAGGATGGAAATAACTGGAAAAGGAGGAATCAAGGCAAGTGGAATGGGAAATTATCAAACCTGACCCGAGGAAAATGAGAGTAACTAATTCCTTGTCTTACGAACCTTCACCAGAATCAAGGGCGCCTCAACTGAAGGTGTTAAAATACGGACTCATCAGCAGTAGACAAATGAAATACGTTTGAAACACGAACGTTTTATTATGAGAACTAGCTGCTTGCATAATTGATGTTATTACAACAGGTGCCTCTCTAATAGCCTCTTATAATATCCTAATTCGTTAAACACGAAAGAGCTTGCTCTAAATGCTTTAGAGAGAGGGTAATCAGTTAATCCTAACTTCAAATATGCTCATTGCTTGTACAGTGGCAATTTGTGCCCCGAGACCTGGGGATACTGAAGGTTCAGGAAGAGACGCCTTGACCTGAAGTAGTTTACGCAGCCTTGACCTGAGTTGGTGTATGTGACCTGTGGTACTCTATGTAATCTGAGGTATATGTGACTTAACCTGAGCCTGTAAATGCCACATTGATTTGTTTTTTGACTACAGCATTATTTTATTTTTTAGTTAACGGAGACCTTAAACCGTGATGCGTAATATCATAATTTTTTAAAAAGTAAATAAATAAATAAATTACATATAAATTATAAAATATATATATATATCTATATATATTTATATAATATATATATATTATATTATATAATATATATATATATATATATATATATATATATATGTGTGTGTGTGTGTGTGTGTATTGGGTGTGTGTGTGATCCGAATCGTTAAAATTTGTGTATGCCTTAGGGGGCCGTCGGGCAAAATCTGTAACTCTGTTGTTTACTGTCCGATTTTCTCCAGTTTTGGTACACAAGACAAAGTGGTTTCACTCTTTCTTGAAAATATTTATCAAAAATATACCTCAAACAACAATTGAGAAATAAAGTTTGTTAGTTCCTGGAATATTGCAAAAAAAATCTGCCCTTTACTCCCACATAACTCCCAAAGTATTTGGAATATTTCCATAATTTGGTCACCGAAAAAGGAGAAATCATTATTCTACAACTTTTGTGAGTATTATATTCCATTTAATTCAGTAATAAAGCGAGAAGTTTCGACTTTAGGTGAATAAGTTACTTCCGAGATATCGGCCGGGAGCGCCGGCCGGCCCCCGTCTCAAAAAACAAAAAAAAAATTCGCGAAAATCGCGTTTGTTTGGGTGGGATTTCTTAGTAAACTGATGTTCTAGTGCATTTAGCCTCTTCAAAACCCGTTTTCCTTTTACTCGAACAAGGAGAGGGTAACATTTTTATTCGAAATATTCCCTTAATCTCTGGGCCATATTAGGGCCCTTTTTTTATTCATCTAGAGTTTTATAACATTTGTATTTATTTGGAGTTTTTTATTATATCATTTAGAAATTTCTGAAGACAAAAAGCCGAAGTTGATAATAAGCTGATTAAGCGTAAAAAAGGCGATTCCTGGCGGGCACCTCGGGCGGGGGAACACGCCGACGTTTCCCATCTGGTTCCCGGTTGTCACAAGTCGGGCGAAACCCCCGCCTACTGTTTTTTTGATGCCAAATACTCATTTAATATTAGAAAGAAAATGCAAAAAAAGGGCGATAAACAACAATAAAATAACTCCAAAAAATATATGGGCCGTGAGCAGACTCCTACCAAATCGCCGTCAAAAAACCGATATAAAGACAAAATTTCTTGTAGAAACGTCGTAAACTTTCATTTGGTCCCATTGTGTTGAAAAGAGTTGAGCATTTTCATAAAATAACTAAATTTCCATTTTTTTCGTTTTTTTTCGTGACGCGCGCAAAATTTTTGCCCCGGCCCCCCTATAGATTATGTGGAGGGGATAGTAGAGGATGGGAAGGAATTTATGGGTGGTGGAGGATAGGAGGAGTGGGGAGGGATAGTCAAAGGGGGTGTGGGTTGGTAAGACGGTGTGAAGGGGGTAAAAGGGAGTGTGGAGGGGATAATATAAGAGTGTTGGGGATATAGTGAGAGTGTGAGGGATACGGGAGGAGTGGGGGGGGTTTTGGAGGAGTGAAAGGGGATAGTGGGGAATAAGAAGAGGATTTTGGAGGAGTATGCAGAGGATACGTAGGAGTGGGGGAGGAGATAGGGGAGGAGTAGAAGAGGAATGGTCTATCCACTTCAGGAATTTCATTTTCTAATTTCTAATTTTAGGGGTCTTTTATCCCAAAAGAGCTAATAATGCAAGAGCCAGCAACACACACACGTTATCTACTATACACACAAACTAAAATGATTGCGCTTCTGTCACTACTGGTACATCTTCAATCATCACAGAAAACATCTCCCGCATACAGTGCCCATCCTATACTCATTTCACTACCAATAAATTTACCATCACTAATCCCCCTTTACACGTACATATAATTTAATTAAACTACACACCTACCATGAAAAAAAATACACGTCTATCATCACTTTTCATAAATTTATCATTTTTCTTAAAATTTTCCATACCACATACCCCACCATCTTTACTCTACTCTTTTATTAAACAAACTCATATCTGGTTTCACATAAAACTAATACAAATAAAATCCCACATCAACAATGACTCATATCAATTACACACTCCCAAATTTACCATCAAAACTATCCACCATCAATACACTCCCATCTATTAAATGCAACTCGCATCTGTAGTCGCTCACACCTACATAAATAAAATACCATCTCCTGTCCTACACATTTAACATAAATACACATCCCAATAATTCACTACATATCTACCTCAAGACATATCTCAATCCTAAAAAGTTCCCCATTCCTGCACTGTACATCAAGCACACTAACTAAAAAATTTTATTTTCCAAAAAAATTGCATCTTTCACACAGCCTTTCATCATCACACACATGTGACATGACTAGTCAACCCCCAAAACAAAACGTCTACATATTTTTATACACCAAACATCACTACACATGTTCTCTCATTATTATATTTCTCAGATATGTCAATACATCTAAATCACTACCAAACTGCTCCCAAAAAAACCAACATCAGCCATCACTACATAGGAATTTTCAATCACTAAAAAACAAATGACCAATCTACATACTACCATCTTTACTCTTCCCAAAACCACCTTCACTGTTTAAAACAATTCACAACTCATCTACAACCATAACCGCCCATCAACACAATACACTCTACCAACACTACCTTTTTCCCAAAAAACTTTTCACTACTTATTTTTAAATTATTATGAATCCCCGGGGCTCTATCATCACTACACTGTTATCGACAATACTTTTACATGTCTATAAAGATATGCTTCTTCTGTCACTAAGTTACATCTCAATCAACACAAAAAACCTCACCATCACACAAAAAACCATCACTATACTAAGTTATCACTCCCCAATAAATTTTCCATCACTATTCACCTTTTATCACTGTACATATTTTTTTTAAATTTAAACACAACCTCCATGAATACAATACACGTCTACCATCACTATTCATCAATTATCATTACTCTAAAAAAATTTCCTATCACACAATCCACCATCATTACTCTACCCTTTTATAAACTAAACACATATCGGGTTTTTACACACACCTAACAAAAAACAATACAATCTACAATCACTAATATCAATTATCACTACTAAACAATTTACCATCACACATATCCATCAATACACTACCCTCAAATTAAACAAAACTGCACATCATAGTCGCACACACCTATCATAAAAAAATTTAACATCTCCGTCACTCCACTTTTAACATGAATACACAACTACAATAATGCCTACACATCTACCAAAAAACAATTTACTACCTTACATTTCCAATTCCTGCCTATACATCCACATCACTACCTACACATTTACTTTAAAAAAATATCATTTTCCATAAAAAGGATCTTCATCACACACATTTTAAAATACACCAACACCCCAAACAAAACGTTCACACATCATTTATACACCAAACTCACACACTATGGTCTATCATTATTATACTTCTCAGATAAGTCAGTAACATCTAAATCACTACACAACTACTCCCAGAAAACCACACATCAGCCATCACTAACAGCAATCTTCAACACTACAAAACAATCCCCAAAAACACATATCACACATTACCTTCATCCAAAACCAAACTTCACAATTCACACTCATCTACAATCATAACACTGCTATCACAACACTGCAAACAATTACTTCACTACACATCACTACAAAACTTCACTACACCACACACCCACACAAGTAGTACTCATAATTGTCACTCACTTCAGTAACGCTTCCGACAACATTGTTCATCATCAGTTGATTTTCAGTTGAGGGCTCCGACGAAAATTGTAGAATAAATACAATTTATTACTTTTTCCCAAAATCCCCCCCTACCAGTTTGGGAAACACCGACCTTCAACAAAACGTGGGTTCGAACCCCCCCTCCACCGTTTGATTCTTTTACCGAATTTTGTTGTGAAGAGTATTATCACAACTAACCAAAGGAAAAAACAACGCGATTGCTTCTAGAGGGAAATTAGAAAAGGAAGAAGAAAAGGAAAAAGAAAAATCCCTCGACAGGAAATTCTCCAAAAAGGAAGAAACCTTGAAAACAATAGAATTTTAAAAGCAATGTTGTTGATCAAGAAAAAAGTCATACAAGCGATATAAGGAAGAGCTAAGAAAAGACCTTTTTGGAGAAGCAAGAAAAAAAGAATAAGAAATTACGAGATCTGAATTGAAGGTTTAAGTTTTTAGGGGTATTGTTAATATAAGGAAATTTTGTTATTTTTTTAAATTTTTTATGTTGTTGTGAGGAGTTTTCATTATGCTATAGGGGTTTTTATGTGTTTTCTGTAGAAATTCTTTAATTTTTTAAAGAGGAGATTTTATTTCCCCTTTATCCCCATTAAAAATTTTAAAAATCTCTCATAGCAACACATGAAACCCTCCAACAACATAAGGAAATTCTAAAAATAAAAACATAAATTCCTTTTTATTAACAACACTCCTAACAAATTAAACCTTCAATTCAAGTTTCCCGTAACTTCTATTACATTTTTTTTTTGCTTCTCCAAGCGTCTTTTTCTTAGCTCTCTCCTTCTTCACTTGTATACTTTATTCCCTTTATCAAAAAACATTGCTGTTAACATTCATTGTGTTCAAGGATTTCTTTCCTTTCTTGAGAATTTCCTGTCGCAGGATTTTTTCATTTTCCATTTCTCTTCCATTTTCTAATTTCCCCTAGAAGAATCGCGTTTTCAACCATTGTGATCTAGTTGTGACTAATACCTTCCAAGAATTCGTGAAATAATCAAACGTGAAAAAACAAACAGGGGAGGGGGGATTTGAACCCCCGTTCTGTTCAGATCGGAGCTTTTCCAACCGGCAGGGGGGACGTTTTTGGGAAAAGTAAAAAAAATTGAATTTTTTTCACAATATTTCGTCAGAGTCAAAACAAATCAAATTGACTGAACAAAAAATTGTTTAGGAAGCGATGACTGAAGTGTAGTTTACAATTAGAAGTACTGACTTGTGCATGTATGGTGTATGAAGTACTTTTTGTGATGTGTATGAAGTACTTTTTTAGTGATGTGTAGGAAATAGATAACCAACCAGCCTAACCCTAAACCTAACCTAACCTAACCCAACCCAACCAAAATAACCTAACCTAACTAACTCGTCCCCCACTCCCCCACACTCCTCCCAAAACCCCCCCCAACACTCCTCCATCACCCCTCCACACTCCTCCTCCCCCCCCCTCCACAATTTTCCACCCCCCCTCCACACCCACCACTCCCACACTCTCCATCACCCCCCCACACTCCCTGCAACCCCCCCCACATAAACAAACCCTCCCACAAAACCCCCACCCCCCTCCACAGTCCTCCACACCCCCACCACCCTTTCCCAATCCTCCTTCATCGTCCACCCCCTCCACCACCGCTTCACATTTCCCACCACCCCCCCCCCACCCACCTCACCCCTTATACATCCTTTTTGCACCCCTCCCCCTCCCCCACACTCCTCCCCCACCCATTCACACTTCCCACCACCCTCCACACTCCCAACCCCCCCCTCCTCCACCGCCCCTCACCTCTCCACACTCCTCCACCACCCATCCACCCACCTTCTTCCATCCTTCCACACTCCTTCACCCCCCTCCACACTCCTTTCACCACCCCCCCACTTATCAAAACCCCCTCTCCACACTCCCCACGACAAATCGTGACTCCTACACCAAATCACACTCCTCCACCCCCCTACCTCTCTTCCAACCCCCCCTCCACACTCCCCACCACCACTTTTCCAAAACCCCCCACCACTCCTCCACACACCTATACCCCCCACAATTGTCCAGCACCCATCCCACTCCACCCTCCTCCACCTCCTCCCACCCCTCCACTCATCAACAACCCCCCCACACTCCACCACTCCCACACCCTCCACCACCCCCCCACTTTCCACAACCCCCCAACCCCCCCTCACCCCCCCCACAGTCCTCCACCACCCCCCACACTCCCCCAACTCCCCCCACCACCCCTTTACACTCCTCCACCTCCTTTACGACCCTTTAACACTCCACCATCACTCCACACTCCCCACCACCCCCTTTATCTCCTTTACCCCCCACTCGACACTCCTCCACCTCCCCCCCACACTCTTCACTACCCCTCAAAGCTTTTTCCCACTCCTCCCCATTCCCCCCCACTTTTTCCCCCTTCTTCAACACTCCTTCACCTACCCTCCACCGCCCCCCAGCACCCCTCCCCATTTATACACCCCTTTTCCCCACTCCTCCACCACAACATACCTCCCCACCATTTTCCCCCTCCTCAAATACCAACCACACTCTTCCAAAACCCCCCCCACACTCCTCCACCCCCCTCCACACCCTTCACCCCCTTCCACACCCTCCACCACCAAAGACACTCATTTTACAACCCCTGCACACTCCTCCAATACCCATCCACACCCTGCACTCCCCCCCCACACTCCACCCTTCCCATACTTCCCACCCCTTCAACACTCCTTCATACCGCTCCACACTCCTCCGCCACCCCTCCACACTCGTCCACCACCCCTCCACACTCCTCCCCACCCCTCCAAACTCCTAACCCACCCCCACACCCTTTACCACCCCCCACACTATTTCACCACACCTTAACACTCCTCCACACCGCTCCACACTTTTCCACAACCCCCCACACTCGTCCACAACCCCTCCACCTCGTCCACCTCCCCCCACACTCCTCCACCAAACCCCCCACCTCCTCCACCATCCCTCCACACTACCCACCATCGTCCATTCGCCTCCAGCACACCTCTTCTCTCCTCCACAAACCCCTCACACTCCCCCATTACAAGTTCACTCTCATCCACAACCACTCCAGACTCCTCCACCACCTGTCCACACTCCTCCACCACCACCCCTCCACATTCCTCCACAATCCCCTCCATACTCAACCATTACAAGTCCACACTCATCCACCACCCTCCACACTCCTCCACTATTCCCTCCACACTCCTCCATTACAAGACCACTCTCCTCCACCACCCCTCCACACTTCTCCATCACCCCTCCACACTTCTCTACCAACCCTCCACACTCCTCCACCACCCTCCACCACCCCTCCACACTCCTCCACCACCCATCCACACTCCTCCACCACCTGTCCACACTCCTCCACCACCCCTCCACACTCCTCCATCACCCTTCCACACTCTTCCAAGACCCCCACACGCCTCCACCACCCCTCGACACTCCTCCAATACCCCTCCACACTCCTCCACACTCCTCCACAACCCTTCCACACTCCTCCTCCATCGCTCCACACTCCTCCACCACTCCTTCACACTTCTCCACCTCTCCTTCACACTTCTGCACTACCCCTCCACACTTGTCCACCACCTTCCACACTCGTCCACTCCTTCAATTTCCTGCCCCACACTCCTCCCCCAAAACCCCTGAAACTCTCATCCTCCCCCCCTGCCCCATCCTCCACCACCTTTCCACACCCTTCATTTCCCCCTCCCCCCCACCACCCCTTTCCACACTTTTTTTCACCCCCCCCTCCAACTCCCTCCCCCCACCCCTTTAACGCTCATCCCCCTATTTGCCCACACTTCTCCCCAACCCTCCACACTCGCCCCACCACCCCACCACCCTCCTCCCCCCAAAAACCCCCCCCACACTCCTCCCCCCTCCCTTGAAAACCCACCCCCTTTGGCCCACCCCTTTCCAAAACCCACTCTACTCTCCTCCACTATCTCCCCCAAACCACTTTTCCATTAAAAAGTTCCTTCACCCCACAACCCCCAACACCCCTTCACCCCCTGTCCCATTCCTCCCCCAACCCACCCCCCCCACACTCCTCCAAAAACCCCTCCGCACTCCACCATTACAATCCAAAACCCCCCAAACCACACCCCCACCCTTCCACTTTTTTTCCCTCCACACCCTCATTAAAAAGAAAAACCCCCTCCACCACCACCCAAAATTATCCCCCCACCCCTCCAACTTTTTCTCCCAAAACCCTATACACCCCTACACCTTCTCCACACTCCTCCACCACTCCTCCACCTCCCCCACCCCCCACCACACCCCTCCACCACCTGTCCACGCTAAACCCATAAACCCCCTCCACACTCCCCAAAAACCCTTCCCATTCCCCCAACCCCCCCTTCACCCCACCTAAAATCCCCTCCACACTCCCCCAAATCCCCCTCCACACCCTCCAATACCCTTCCACATTCTCCTAACTCCCCCCCACCCCTTTCCCAAAATTTCCACCACCTTTCAAATTCTCCACCCCCCCTCCCATTTCCCTCCCACCCCCCCTACACACTCCTCCACCCCCCCCTAAAACACTCCCCCAAATACCCCCCCAAAAACTCCCCCAACACTCCCCCACCACCCTTCCCCACTCCTCCCCCATCGCTCCACCTTCTCCCCCCAAACCCTTTCACATTTTCTCCAATCCCCCTCCAAAAATCTCTACCCCCCCTTCCACACTCATCCACCCTTTTCCACCCCCCCCTCCACTTTCCCTCCACTACAACTCCACACTCCCCCCACCATTCGCTCCTAAACTACCCACCACACTCTTTTCCACCCCCCTTTCTCCACACTCCTCCACCACCCCCCGCCTTTTTCCCCTTTCCTTTCCACCCCCTCCTCCACCACCCCTGCACTCACCACCGCCTCTGAACACCCTCAAAACCCCATCCCACTCCTTCACCCCCCCCTCCACACTCCCCCATCTTCCACCTTCAAAAACCCCCCCAACAACCTTTAAACCCCCCTTCAACAGCCCCCCCCACTACCCCCCAAAACTCTTCCCCCCCAAACACACTCCCCCCCAACCCCCCCCCTCCACACTCCACCACACCTCAACACCCTTCACCACCACTATACACTCCTCCCCCACACTTTAACACCCCTCCAAAACCTCCCCAAATAACACTCCCCCCCCCACCACCCCTCCACCTCCCCAAAACCTCAACACTCCTTCCCCCACTAACATCCTCCCTCCCCCCCACACTTTAACACTCCTCCACTCCCTTTCCCCACTAGAAAACCCTCCACCAATTTTAACACCCCTCCATTTCCCTCTCCACATTTCTCCACCACCCTTCCCCCACTCGTCCCCCACCCCCCAAAACCCCTTTCCCCCAAAACCCTCCACACTCCTCCCCCATCCATCCACACTCCTTTCCCCCACCTTTTCCCACTCCCCCTCCCCACCCCTCCCACCCCTCCACTACCCCTAACACTCCACCTTAAACAATCCACACTCCTCCACCCCCCTCCACACTCCTCCACTCCCCCCCCCTCCACACTCCTCTATTAAAAGGGCCCAAAATCTCCTCCACCACCACCCCAAACATTACCCCACCCCCCCCTCCACACTTCTTTACCAACCCTATACACCCCTACACCTTTCTCCACACTCCTCCACCCTCCTCCACCCCCCATCCACACCCCTCCACCCCCTGCCCCCGCTCATTCATCACCCCTCCACACTCCCCCAAAACCCCCTTTCCCCACTTTCCCTCCCCACCCCTTAAACCACCTAAAACCCCCCCCTCCACACTCCCCCAAATTACCCCTCCACACCCTCCAATCCCTTCCAAAATTCCTCCTCATTTTTCCCCTCCACCCCTTCCCCACAATTCCCCCACCACTCTTCCCCCACTTCTCCCCCCACCCCTCCACACTTCTCCACCACCCCTACACACCCTCCACCTCCCCCTACACACCCTCCTAACCCCCCAAACTCCCCACACTCCCCCAACCCCCCTTCCCTACTCCCCCCCCAATCGCCCCACACTTTTTCCCCAACCCCTTCACACTTCCCCAAATCCCCTTTCCCAAAAATCTTTTACCACCCCCCACACCATCCACTTTTTTCCCAAACCACCCCCCCACTTTCTCCACACAACCCCCCAACCCCTTTCCACCTTTTCGCTCCTCAACAAACCCTTTCCACACTCTTCCACCACTTCTCCCCACTCCCCCACCACCCCCGCACTCTTTCACCTCCTGTCCCCACCCCTCCCCCCACCCCTGCACTCTTTCCCCCGCCTCGGCCCTCCCCCAAAAACCCCCACACCCTTAATACCCTCCACACCCCAAAAAACCTTTTCCCACATTTCCCCCAACCCCCTTAAACACCCTTTTCACTCCCCCTTCAAAAGCCCTCCACAAACCCCCCCCCCACTCGTCCCCCAAACCCATCCACACTCCTCCCCAAACCCCTCCACACCCACCAAACCCCCAAAACCCCTTACCACCATTTATACACTCCTCCACCACACTTTAACACTCCTCCACTACCTCCCCACTAGACATCCTCCCCACCCCTTTAACACTCCCCCAAATCCCCTCTCCACACTTCTCCCCCACCCTTCCACACTGGGCCACCCCCCTCCCACTCCTCCCCCAAACCCCTCCACACTCCTCCCCATCCATCCACACTCCTTAAACCACCGGGCCACACTCCTCCCCCACCCCCCCCCTCCACACTCCTCCCTTTCCCCTCAACACTCCCCCAATTACAATCCACACCCTCCACCACACCTACACCCCTCCACCCCTTCCCCCACACTCCTCTATTACAAGACCACCTCCCCACCACCACCCCAAAATTTTTCCCCCACCCCCCACACTTCTCTACCAACCCTAAAAACACTCCTACACCTTTCCCCACACTCCCCCCACCCTCCTCCCCCAAACCCATCCACACTCCTCCCCACCTGTCCACGCTCACCCAAAAAAACCCCTCCAAAACTCCTCCAACCCCCTTCCACATTCCTCCCCCCACCCCTTCCACCCCCCCTACACCTCCCCCCCAACACTCCCCCAATCCCCTCCACATTTCCCCCAATACCCCTCCACACTACCCCCACATCCTCCACCCCTTCACAATTCTCCACCACTCTTTTCACACTTTCCACCACCCCTCCACATTTCCCTCCCCCCCCTAAAACCCCCCTCCCCCCCTCCCCCTACCCCACTCCCCCAAACCCCCCTTTCCAAAAATCCCCCACACTCCCCCACCACCCTTCCCCCCACCCTCCTTTTTTCGCTCCCCCCACTTCTCCCCAATCCTTCACACTTCCCAAATACCCCCCCAAAAATCCTACCCCCCCTTCCCACACTCTCCACCCCTTTTCCCCACCCCCCCCCCCACTTTTCCCTCCACTAAAAAACTCCACACTCCTCCCCCTTTTCCCCTCCTCAACTCCCCCATCCACACTCTTCCCCCAACTTTTTTCCCCCCCACCCCTCCCCCCCACCCCCTCCGAAATTTTTCACCTCCTGTCCCCCACTCCTCCCCCCCCCCTTTGCACTCATCCACCGCCTCCCCCACACCCTCCAAAAAACCCTTTCCACACTCCTTCACAAACCCCCCACACTCCACCCCCTTTCCCCCTTCCCCCAAACCCCCTCAACACTCCTTCACCCCCCCTAAAAACAGTCCCCCCACTACCCCCCCACACTCTCCACCACCCACCCACACTCCAAAAACCCACCCCTCCCACCCCCCACACCTCAACACCCCTTAAACCACCAAAGACACTCCTCCACCAAACCTTAAAACATCCTCCATACCTCCCCCAACATTTTCCCCACCACCCTTTCCCCCACTGGGCCCACCACCCTCCCCCACTCCCCCAAACCAACCCCCAAACCCTCCACCACCCCATCCAAAACCCCCTTCCCCCCCGTCCACACTCCTCCTCCACCCCCCCTCCACACTCCTCCACACCCCCTCCAACTCCCACCTTTTTACAATTTCCACACCCTCCACCACCCCCTCCACACTCCCCACTCTTCCCTCCACACCCTCTTTTAAACAAGCCCACTCTCCCCACCCCCACTCCACACTTATCCACCACCCCCCCCACACTTCTTTTCCCAAACCCCCTATACCCCCCTTTAAAACCCTTCTCCACACTCCCCCCCACTCCCCCCACTCCTCCACCACCCTTTCCCCACTCCCCCACCACCTGTCCACCCCTCATCCTTCACCCCCCCACACTCCCCAAACCCCCCTTCCCCCTTTCCCTCCCCCCCCCCCCCCCAACCCCCCCCCTTTCACACTCCTACCCCCCACACTCCTCCAAAACCCCTTTTCACATTATCCGCCTCTTTTCCACACTCCCCCCCGTTCAATCTCAACCACACCTCCACACTTACACCACCCATCCACTTTTCCAAACACTTTTCCCAATCCCCCACCCCCTCCACACCCCTTCCCCTCCTTTCCCCCTCCACCCCCCCCTGCAAAACTTATCCACCACCCCCCACATTTCCCCAAACCACTGTCCACACACCCCAAACCCCCCTTACTACCCTTTCCATTTATCCCTCCAACTCCTCCATTACAGTTGCCCCTAACCCCAAAACCCCCTTCCCCATTTCCCACCCCCTTTTCCCACATCCTCCACCACCCCCCCACCCCCACCCCCCAAATTTCCCCCCAACACTCCTCCTTTACAAGCCCCACTCTCCCCCCCCCAAAAACACTTCTCCACCCCCCCTCCATACTTCTTCCCAAACCCCCTCCACCTCCTCCACCTCCCCCACATCCCCACCTCCACTCCACACTCATCCAACCCCTCTCATCCTCCACACCCCCCCAAACACCCCTCCCCACCCTTCCCCACCCTTTCCCCATTGCTCCACGCCCCTTGTTCCCCCCCTTCCACACTTCCCCACCCCCTTCCCATCCCCCATCCCCCCTCCCACTCCACCCCCACCCCTGACACTCCCCCACCCCCCCCTCCCACACACTCCAACCCCTCTACATCCCCCACCCCCCCTCCAAAACCTCAATCACAACTCCACATTTCCTCCCCCCTTCCCCGGGCCACATCTCCACCCCCCTCCACACTCCTCCACCTTTCCCTCCGCACCCCTCCACCCCTTTCCCACTTTCCTCCCCAACCAGTCACACCCCTTTCCCCACCGGGGCCCCACTCACCAAAAAAACTGACACTCCTCCATCACCACTCCACAGCCCTCCACCCCCGCCCCAAAACTCCCCCACCTCCCCCAAAACCCCTCACATCCTCCACATCCTCCACCCACCCTGCAACACTCCTTTTCCTTTTAACCCCCACACTCCTCCCCCGCCCCTTCTTATTCCTCGACCCCCCTTTCAACACTCCTTCCCTTTCCCCTCCACCTTTTTCCCACCCCCCTCAATGCTTATCCCACCCCTCTCCCACCCCCCACACTCCCTTCCCCATTCTTCCAAAATCCTTCACCTACCCCCCCACACTTCCCAAAGCAAATTCACACTTTTTCCACCCCCTTTTTCCACATCCCCCACCGAAACCCACACTCCTCCACCATTCAAAACCCCTAAAACAACCCCTCCACCTCCTAACCCCCCATCCACACTTTTCCCAAAACACTTCTACCCAATCCTCCACCACTTTCTCCAAAATCCTTCCCCTTCCTCTCCAACTCATCCACCCCCCCTGCACCCCCCCTCCCCCCACCCCCCCAAAATCCCCCACCCCCCCTTCCACCCCATCCTCCCTCTCAACACTCCCCAAATCCTCCCTTTTCCCCTCCCCTCAACCCCTTAAAATCCCTCTCCACACCCCCACCCCCCCTCCAACCCCTCACCAACCCTCACTATCCTCCTCTATCCCCTCCTCACCGTCCATCAAAATTTTCATATCACCCAAAAAAACCCCCAAATCCTCAACCACCTGTCCACATTTCCTCCACCACCCTTCCACCTATCCTTTATTCCCCCACACCCCCAATACAAGCCCACTCTCCTCCAGAAACCCCTAAACATTTCTCCACCCCCTTCCATTTCTTCTCTACCAACCCCCCCACAATCCTCCCCCAACCATCCCACTTTTTTACCCCCTGTAAAACACTAAATCCCTCCCCGGGCCCACCCCTCCGCATCTTTCCAAAATTTCCCCCAAACCCCCCCTCCACACCCCCAAACCTCCCTCCCCCACTCCTCCAATCCCCCTTCACACCCCTCACACTCCACCACCCTTCCCATCCCCCTTTCCCTCCCCACTCCTCCACCACCCCTCACCTTTCCACCCCCCTTCCACATCTTCCACACCCCTCCACCCCCCCTAACACCCCTCCCCCACCCCCCCCTCCTACCCCTTTCCCCTGCCACCCCTAAAACCCCCTTTAAAAATCTCCACCCCCAACCCACACTCCTCCCCCACCTTTCCACTCCCCTCCCCTTTCCCCCCACACCCCTTTCACCCCCCCTCCCACCTCCCCCCACGATTACCCCACCTCCCCCACCCCCGCTCCACAACCTCCACAACCCGCCCAAACTTCTCCATCACCCAGCAACCACCCAACCCCCCCTGAAACTTCCTCTTCCCCCCTTTGTCCACTCCTTCATTTCTCCCCCAAATTTCCACCACCCCTCCACACTTCCCCACCCCTCAAACCCTTCACTACCCCCCCAAAATCCCCCACCACCCCCCCACACTCGTCCCCCCACCCCTCCACCATTCCACATCCTCCACCACCCCTCAAAACCCCTGCCCCGCACTCACACCCCTTTCACCACCCTCCCCCCCGCTCCCCTTTCACCCCCCCACACTCCTCCACCCCCCTCCACACTCCCCCCAATCCCTCCACATCCCCCAAACCCCCTTTGTCCACACCCCTTTCCACCCCCCCTTCTACTGTCCCCCACTATAAAATCCTAAACCCTCCTTTAAAGTTCACTTTTTCCCCCAAAACCCCCTCCCATCTCCAACATTTGGGCCCACACTCCTCCCCCACCACACCTCCCCAATCCTCCACTACCCCCCTCCACGCCCCAAAATTAAATTTCCACACTCCCCCACCCCCCCAAAAAACTTTCCCTCCACTATTCCCTCCCATCCCCATTACAATTCACTTCCTCCACCCCCCCTCCAAACTTTTTCCAAAACCCTTCCCACTCTTTTCTCCCAAACCCCCCCACAAAACCCCCACTTTTTCCCTCCACACTCCTCCTTTAAAACCAAGCCCACTCTCCCAAAACCCCCCACACTTTTCACCCCCCCCTTTCCACATTTCTCTCCAAACCCCTCCCCAATCCTCCCCACTTAAAACTCTCATCCCCAAACCCCTCCCACAAAACCCACCACCTTCCCCAAAAAACCCCACCTGTCCACTTCCCCCAAAAACCCCCCTGGCACCCCCACCCCCTTCCACACTTTCCAATCCCCCTCACACCCCTCCCACTCTCCCCCCCTTCCACCCTTTTCCTCCATCGCTCCACACTCCCCCCAGCCCTTTTCACACTTGCCCAAACCCCCTTTTTCCCGCATTCTAAACCCACCCTTCCACATTTCTCCACCACCCTTCCCCCTCCTCTTCACTCCCCCCCCACCCCCCCACATCCTCCTCCACCCCTGCACACTCCCCCACCTCTCCTGCACACCCCTCCCACCCCTATACACTCCCCCTCAATCACTCCCCACTCCCCCAAAAACCTTTCCCACTCCCCTCCTTCCCTCCACATCCTCCACCACCCTCCCACCCCTCCACCTTCCCTCCAAAACTCCTCCCCCACCCCTCCCACCCCTTTCCCAAAATCCTCCCCCAACCCTTTAAAATCCTCCCCACCCGCTCACACTCCCCCACTTTCCCCATCCCCACTTCATGGTCCCCCCCTCCACACTCCCCTCCCCCCTCCCCCCTTTTTTCCCAAAAACCCCTCTTTGTTTCCACACTCTCCACTCCCCCTTTACACTCCTACTCCATCCTTCCCACTGCTTCACCCCCCCTTTCCACACTCCTCCCCCCCTTTCCCTCCCACACTCCTCCAAAATTTATACCAACCCCCGCTCCCCCAAACACCTCCAAACCCTTTTCCAAATCCCCCCCATTTCCTTAATCCCTTTCACTTTCTTTCACTATCCCCCCCACTTCCTTATTTTTACCCTCCCCCCAACCTTATTCCTCCCCATTTGTTTTCCACTATCCCCTAAAGACTTTTTCCCACTATGGGCCCCCTCCCTCCCCCAATACCCCCTCATCACTCCTCCCCCTTTCCCTCCACAATCCCCCTTACCCTTAAGGTTTGGGCTTTTAGATCAAGCAAAATTGAGGAAAAGTTGCCCTACACCCAAGTCAGAAGGAAGACAGTTTTGTGAAGAACTACGTAATAAAAAACTAGCGAAGGGAGGAGGGGGGAAACCCCTCTATGGATGGAAAGGGGAAATCTTGTTGAGCTGAGAAAAGATAATTTAGGGGTACCCTTTTGGGGGAATCAAAAATTTAAATGCCAAAAGAGTGAAGGAGAGAAAAATTACCCAGCAAATTACTGAACATGATTACGGGAACAAGGGGGGAGAAGTGAAAAAAAATTACTGAGTGATAAAAACCCTTGGGGATAAGTCCCGCCCAAAATTGGTTTTTAAAAAGGGAAAAGTGAGAAAACCTAGAACATTTTAAAAAACATTTCGGTCCGGGGGACCTTGATCACTTTAACCATTTCTTTAAACTAGTACCTCAAAGGGCCAAGGGCGTCATGGTTCTGTAGTGGGGCTGAAAAACGGGGTTTGTACCAATGGGCCGTGATCTTAAACAATTCGATTAAACGGGGGCGGCTCGCAGAGCCCTAAAAACTAGCAAATTTTGTCCCAATTTTTAAAAAAAAAAAAAAGGGAAAACAGGAGCTCTGAATTCGGGCCAACATCATAAAGTCATAATTTTTAAAGGGTTTCAAAAAATAATTAGAAGAGTAATTTAGACCGGGAAAAGGATGGATTCATTAAAAAAAATTTTAGCCGGTTTTAGAGATGGAAACCCGTTTTTCACAGATCTTCATATTTGCTTGATCCTTTAACGAAAATTTGGGGAGGGGGGAAAGAGGGATGGGTGGATTGTAAAAAGGGTTTTTTAAATTATAGTATCCAAAAAAAAAAAGGCTCAAAAAACAAAGGGAAACACCGGGGGGGGGAATTTTCGGAAAAACACGACAGTGAAAAAAGGAATTCTTATGGGAAGGAACCCAGGGAAGGAGATTTTCGCAATGAGGGGTGACGAAATGGGGCTCCGCAGAGGTCCCACATGAACCAGCATTTGTTTTTTTTTGGGTATGTAAAAGACATCCCAGGGGAAAAATGAATCAGAGATGCCCCTGTTAAAAAAATGATGTGAAAGTAACGAAAAAAAAAATTTAGCCCGGGAAAGCCCTACAAAGGGAAATTGGATGGTTTTTAACAATTGAGTGCTGGAATTTAATCCCGGGCAAATGCATGTTATAAAAAATCTGGTCAGGGAGAATTACCTAAACATCAAAGCATTTCAGTAACCGCTTGCAGAAAAACCAGAGTATATAAAGGGAAAAAGGGGAAAAAAATGAAAATATTTTTCACGAAACAAAGTCCCAAAGTTTAGGGGTTTTTCCCATGGGGGTGTTAGAGGAGCTAAATCTGACTCCCCTATAAGACCCGAGCTGCCCTGGATTTCAATGCAAAAACTCAGAGGGGAAAGGCAGATGTGTTGGGGGGTCGGGTTTTAGAAAACGGGTGTTTAGAAATACGAGGGGTTTAAAAGGCCCTAATGATTCATAGGGTCTTAGGGGAAAAGCTTTTTTTAGCCTTAGGTGATCAGGAAAAGGAACGAGGGGTCTCAAGTGGTTGAGGGCAGAATCCATCTTTGGGTTTAAAAAAAAAATAGTTTCGGGGGTACGCGTCAAGAGTGAAACAAAACCCCACTTAGGTGTATACTGTTAGGTAAACGGGGTGCAAACGCGCGCGGGAAAAACCCACGCCATTTTTTTTGGGCCCGCAAAAAAGGCCTTGACAGAGTTTCCCCAAAGAGAATTTTTTTTCAGAAGCTTTGAGGAACAGGCCGGGAATTTCAGGAAGGGCATCCAAAAGGATCAGAGAATACTAATTGGAGGCAAAAAGCCGGGGTCATGGTCCGTGTTTAGGTTTTTCGGGGCGCCAGTGACGGCGGGGTCCCCAGGGTCAGGCCTGGGAAACCCGGCTATTTTTTGGGATAAGGGGAACTTTAGGAAAAGGGGTAGACTCAGGAAAATGTCCCTGTTTTTCAGGGGTGAAGGGGAAGTTAATGAGGGGAATTAAAAACAGACGCGGACCCGGGCAGGTCTTTCAAAAGGGGGACTGGCTGGATGTTTTGGTCCAAAAAAATGGCTTCTTGGGAATTTTTAAACCCCCCAAAAGCCAAAAATATTTAAAATCGGAGGAAAGGGGAAAGAAGACCGCAGAGGGTATAGGGTAAGGGGGACCCAAAGGCTGCAAATTTTCAAAAAGGAAAAAAATTAGGAGTGAAATATAATACGAGTAAAATCGCCCCGAAGCAACCCTTAACCAGATAAATGTGCGGCTATGGGGGCTTATTAAAAACCCGAGATAACGTTCCCGGGACGTCGTAAAGGGTTTGTTCAAGATTTTAAACACTGTGTACGTCAGGCCCCTATGGAGTACGCAGCACCAAATTTTGGGGTGCGTACAAACACGTTTAAGAAATTTGGAAAAATGGGAAAAGGGTTTTCAACAAGGCTAGTTCCGAGCAAAAGGGAAAAAGTCCTATGAAGGGAAAAAGGGTTAAAGGGAAAACGGTTTTTGACAACACTGGGGGAACAGGAGGGTCGGGGGGAGACATGATAACCCACATACAAAAAGCTGCGGGGAATAAACAAGGTGGGGCAGAGACGGTTTTTCCCGAGAGGGGAACAGAAAACAAGGGGGTCACAAAATGGAAGCTGAAGACTCGGGTGAGTTTAAAGGGATGTTGGGGGAATATTTTTTCCCGGGGGGCATAGGTTGGGTTTGGAAGTGGAATAGTTTGGGAAACGTTTTAGTGGAGGGAGGGGGAATTTTAATTTTGTTTTAAGACGAGTATGATTAAAGTCTTTGGGGCAGAGGGAAAAAGGGGGGAACCCAGTTCGGTCGGTTTTAAGAGGCGGGGCCAGGAAACTGAGTCTCGACCCCTGAAAACCCCAATTTTGGTGAGTACAATTGGTGAGTATACAATCGTCAGTTTTTTTTACATAGAATGTTTAAACAGGCAGGAGCATGTATGGAAATTTTCCCCGTTTGCGGGACGCTCAGAAATTTTTTTAATCAAAATAGGAAGCTGAGGAGATAGAAATGAGGGAACCCAAAAAAGGGAAAATGGGAAAGGAAGGTAAGCCGAAAAGAAAAAAATGGGGATTTGAATGGGAAAAGAGAGGGAATTTTTTGGGAAACTGGGTTTAGGAAAAAAGTGGAAAAAGATTGCGAACAAAGTTTAAATCACTTTTTTCCCTAGGGTTTGGGGGGGAATAAGCAGAAAGGGATGAAAAGGACGCATGGGAAAATGGAAGAAAGGGTGCAAAATGCTGAGGTAAAAGTCAAAAACCTGAAAAAAGATCTTTAGAAAACTGATGAGAGGGAAATGGAACAGCTGAAAGGGAAAATTGTTTAAAACGATTTGGGGCAAAAAAAGTAAAAGAGGGAGTGAATAGAAAAAGAAAAAAATGAAGGATGAGAAGCAGGTTTATTTAGTAGGGAAGAGAAAAAGGGTCGCTTTAATCAGACTGAAATTTTAAAAAGGAAAAGGGAATTGGGGGAAAGAGAGAGACATTTGATTTTCTGATGGGTTCAGAAAAAAGAGGATGGTTGAGCAGTTAGAGCAGATTCAAAAATCAAATTTTTAGGGGTTGGGGGGGGCCCTAAAATGAAATAGTGATATTTCTAGAGACTTGGAGGGGTGATCTATAGGGGGGTGGGGGGACATGAACAATCAAAAATGACCACTCCCCCAAAAAAATAAGAAAGGAGCTGACAAGCATAAACAGGGTTTTGGAAATTTTAGCCTCTTGACTCTGGGGGGAAGGCATGCACCCGACACAAAAAAACCCATGCCCCAAACCCTAAAAGGGCCCTTTCCCCAACCCCTAACCAAATTTGCCTCAAAAAAGCCATTTCCCCCCTTCCCCACCAAAAACATATCTTTTTTCCCAGCACAAGAATAAAATTTTTAAGTGCCCTCCCCTATTCCTGGACCCCCCCGGGCCCCCGTGACCCCCCGTTTTTCCCTTTACCACGACCGGGATGCAAAAAATCGCCCCCCCCAAACCCTAACCCAGGAAAAAATTTCCCCTTTACCGCCCAAATGACTCATGTAAAAGAAAACCCAAAAATTCAAAACCCAAAAAACCAAAAAAAAAAGAACGGAAAAAAAAACAAAAAAATTTGTTTACATATTATTTAGAATAATTTGAAAATTTTTGTGAATGGAATGATAGTGGAAATATCCCCCGACCCTAATTTCAGAGGAACGAAGCTCACGGGGATGACAACGCGACCCTTTAGGGGATTATGGGGAAAGGGTAGTGAACAAAAGGGGGAGGGTACAATGTTAATCAAGGGAAACCCCCCGGAAAAATTTTAAAGGGAAAAGAGATGAATAAACAGAGGGGTCGTAGGTGGGCTTTACAATAGGCATATTAAAAGGGTTTTGGGGTCTAAGGGGGGGATAGAAGTCAGGGGAAAGTCAGACCAAGGCCAAAATATGGGCGGGCAAAAACGTTCAATGGTTTGAAAACATTAACTGAGGTGGCCAGAAGATCCTACATGAACAGCTTGAAGCTTTAAAATCGGAGAATTTAACCACAAATTTAAAATTTTACGGAAGGGTTTTAGGCCACATGGGGGACCAGAAATGTGCAGAACTTAGATGCATGAGGTGGTGCTGGATCGCTTCATGCACCTACATATTAAAGATTTGCCAGTAAGGACAGAGACTGGATTCACCATGAGCGTTTCCCTGACGTAGAGGATATTGAATACGAAAACCCAGTGACTACGTGGTGTTGAGTTTCGAATACCTTGTGGTAGTAAACTTGAACAGAGAAGCAGCATGGAAGAACATTTAAACGGCTAACTTCAAAAGAGGCGACTACACAGGCATGAGGTAAATCTTGAATGAATTGCATAGGCAAAGAGGACTAGAAAGGAAGACAACGATAGAGATGATGAAGTATTGCCAGGAAAGTGCCGCGAGATAAATACCTACCAATTAGCATAAGAATCAATGGGAAGAACAGAGCGAGGAAAATGGCTCACCCAGAGGTGCAGAAAAACTAAAATCTAATGTGCTTGAGCATGGAAACAAAATATAAGGGAAATATCTCGGATAGACAAGGAAATGAGCAGAAAAGCCCCAAACAAGTCTGCATGGTTAAGCAGAAAGGCTCAACAATTTAAAATTGACGAAGAATCACAAGAGAAATCCGACCTAGACTTACTATGTAGCCTTATCGGGTGGAAGACAAGACTGAAGAACCGGGTACTCACCCTTTAAAAAGGGAAAAGACGAGAACCCCACAAGGAATTACCAGACCTCCGAGCTTAGAAAGAAACCGGGGGGTTACCAAGAAACCGAAGCATAGAAAACCCACGAGCTCGGACAAAAAATACATACAACAGAAAAAGGTGACAAAGCTACTGAGATATTACCTCAAAGGAAAAGTGTGTCCTAAAAAGGCTTCAGAGGTCCCTATATGACCCCAATGCTTAAAGTCAGCCCGGCACAAACCCAGTTTGCCAAGGAAAAAAGACCAGGGTACGGGAGATGTTGATCAAAAAAGATGATGAGCCCTTAGAAAAGGGGGTTAAATAAATGACAGGAAACGTCTTTAAAAGATAAAGAAAATCCTGTCTCAAAAACCCCTACTAAGTCAAACAACGAGGTAAAAAATTTGTTTTGGCATTTAGAGAGGGGAGAGAAAGGTAGATTGCATTTTTTTATAGTGGGAAAAGACTGGGTTTTTAATTTGGTTTTGCATACCGCGAAGTAATGCAAGTATGGGGGAGCTAAATATTGTAAAATTTGAGGGGGGAACGGGGAGAGAAAATTAAACACTCAACCCACAAGGGTATCCAAAAAATCAGGAAAGCCCCCACAAGGGATCAAAGAATAGGGTAAAAAGGAAATTTAAAAGACCAAGGATTTGTTGGGGAAGAGGTGGGGGTTTTCCCACAAGGATCATCACTAGGATCGATACTTTTTCTGCAATGCATGAACGGCATCCCGGGAAGAGAAAAAATTTTAAAGGGTTTTCCTTCGCAAATGATTTTAAAAAAATGGGGGCATATCCCCCAAAAAATAGCTGTAGCTAATGCGTTTCGGGAAAATACAATTTTTAACATTTGAAAAATGTAAGGAGCCGTGTACGGCATTTTTTGTGCAGGTGTACGTCGGGCCCCCAAATTTGAAGAAAGCGGGACCAGTATAAAACCCCACACTGTTTCAAGCATATCACAAAATTTGGGAAAATGGGCAAAAGTTTGCAACGAGACTTGTCTCATAGCTAATGGGTTTGTCCTTTTTGGGAAGAGGTTAAGGGTTAAACCTCATGGTACTAAAGAAAATAAAGGATAGGGTGATACAGCAAGCATATTCAAAAAAATTTATATGATATCGAAAAAAATTCATGGGTGGACAGGAGCAGATAGTCAAAAAAACGGAAAATAAAAAAACACGAAAGCAAAAACACGGGAAATGAAAATTTTAAATAAGCAGATTTTTCCCTTGGGAAAATTTTTTTTTTAAAAGGGCTTGGGTTTTAGTGAGGAATGGGGGGGGGGGGACCTAAAGGGAAAGTGGGTGAAAAGTGGAGTCATACATAGCTGAGAGAAGCGGGCGCGGACCCCTGGGGACTGGATTTTTTGCAATCACTTGGAGTACATGTGGGTAAATACATCTAAATTTAACTATTGTTATTATAATTACCCTTTTTTCAGTATTTTTTTCTCCCGCAAGTGATGTGCTAAATGTGAAATTTTATTTTAATTATATTTTAACTAAAAAAATCTGGATTGTTTTTAAACCCTGAAGGCAAAATTTTTAAACCTAAATTTTTCTTACATTTCTTATGAGGGATGCCCCAACCCCGCCAACCCCCAGTGAGGTGCGGCTGTTAGTGTTTTTTTAATTTTTTTTTCTGCTTTCAAAAAGCCCCTCAAAACCCCTGACAGACCTAAAAGAGAATGTGCTGTTAAAAAGAAGATATTTCTTTAAATTCTGTTTAAGCCATCGGCGGGTGGATACTTCAGTGTGACTTTTGATTCATCGGGCATTTCCCATAAAAAAGTTTCCCTCCGTTTTTCCCCCCTGCATAAAAAAAAAGAGCGAAAAACATGTTAGATTCGTTTTTTCCACTGAGGCGTGAACCCGGGTTTGGGGGCCTTCCACTGAGCGGGGTATCCGGTTTTGGGGGCCTTCCACGAGCGGTGCCCCCGGGTTTTAGGGCCTTCCACTAAACTGTATCCGCAAAGGCCCAAAGCAGCTGGAGGGTCCCCTTTTTCACACCTAGGTGTTACTTCCTTTTTTTGGGGGGGACCATGACCTCGCCCTCGAGACTACCTCCCCCTTGCCCCCCCCAAACCAAACCCCCCCCCCCCACGACCCCCCCCCTTTCGCGACCCCGCCGCCGGGGCCCGCGCCCCCCGCCCGCGGCCCCGCCCGCGCGCCCCGCCCCGCCCGCGCGCCCTTCGCGACCCCCCCCCCGCGCCTTCTGCTGCGCCTTCTGCAGCGTCGCCCGGGATCGCCCCCCCCGCCCCTCGAATTTTTTTTTTTCCTTTTTTTTCCCAAATTTTTTTTTAAATTTTTCATTTTTTTTGTGTTTCCTCCTTTCCTCTTGGGAAAATAAATTTTTAAAAAAAGGTTTTCCCCCCTCTCACTTTAAACCCCCCATCCCAAAATTTATCGATATTCCCAAAGTTTTTGGTTTCCCCCCTAGGGGGGTTTTTTCAAAAACCCTCCATCCCTTGGATAAAGGGTTTTTTTTTTTGGTTTGTCCCCCCTTTCCCAAACCCCCCAACCCCAAAAAATTTTTTCAATATTACCAATTTTTTGGTTTCCCCCCCTTTTGGGGGTTTTTCCCGAAATTCCCCAAATTTCCTTGGATAAAATTTTTTTGGGTACCCCCCCTTTTCCCCCCCCAAAATTTTTTCTCGACAATCCCATGACCCATTTTCCTCGGATAAAATTTTTTTTGAGGTTCCCCCTCCCCACTTTCAAAAACCCCCCCACCCCAAAAATTTTTCCTCAAAATCAAATTCTCCATCCCCTTTTGGAAATCAATTTTTGGGGGGACCCCCCCTTTTAAACCCCCAAATTTTCCTCGACAATACCATGAAACTCCATCTCCTCGGACAAGTTTTTTGGATCCCCCCTAGGGGTTTTCGAAAATTCCCCCTCCCTTGATAAAATTTTTTGGGATTACCCCCTCTCATTTTTCACTTCCCCCCCCCCCAAAATTTTCTCGATAATACCAAGTTTCCCCATCCCCCTTATAAAGGGTTTTTTTTGGATTCCCCCCTCTGGGGGTAAAGAAAATTCAAATGAACTCCTCCTTTGGGGAAATGTTTTCTACAGGCCCTAAAAAATTTTCCCCCTTATTTTTTTAAAAAATGAACTAAAATTTTTTCCTCTAAATTAAATTTTAAATAATAAAAAGGACCCCCGGCGCACACGGTTAAATTTTGTCTCCCTTTTGGGTTAATAAGGACATAGCATGACGTCACGGGCACACAGGCTTTTTTCTGGGGGGGGCCCTATTTTCAGTGACGTCAGTATTCCCTCTCTTAATTAAATAAACTAAAAAGGCCCCAGAACAAAAGGCTGAATCTTGTGATCCTTTTATTTTAATAAGGGAAATAGTAGTGACGCCCACGCGCCCCACGGGTTGAAATTTGGGCGACCCCTTTTGGGGGTTACAATTTAAAAAGGGGAAACAAAATACTCAAAAAAGCACATTTTTTGGGGGTTAACCCCCCAATTTCTTTAAAAACCCAAAAAGCTAAAAACATTTTCATCTCAGGTCACCCCCCACGAAGTAACCTCCTCCCCCCCCCTCCCAAAACCCTCACATTTCCAACCAACACCTCATTTTTTTCACTCAAAACCCCTTTTTTTCTCTTTTTAAAAAAACCCTTTTTGTTATTAAATTTTAAAAAGGGGGGACCAGTACATCAAAAGTCACCACACCCCGCTTACATCCATTTTCTTTAAAATTTTCCCACTACTCAAAAATTTTTACATATTACAAAATTTAAAATTTACGCACTTTTATTTTAAAACATCTTAAAAACACCAAAAATTTCATTTGAAAAACTCAAAAAAAAAAATCCCTTTTAAAAACTTTCCAAAAAACATTTGAAAAACCCCAAAAAAACATAAATTCAACCCCCCCCAAATCACCTCGGGAATACCCCCAGAACCCCTTAAATAAGTACTTTTCACATCTTTTTGAACCCCTTAAAAAAACACCTTTGAATCCCAACATAAACATCCTTTTCCTTTTTTCAAAAACAAAATTTGAGTACCAACATTTGAACCCACTCAAAACCCTTTTTTGAACCCCTTTTTGAACACTTCCAAAAAACACAATTTGATACCCCCAAATTTTAAAACCCCCCCCCCTGAATACTACTAAAAACCGCGAATTCAATCAAAACCCCCTTAAAACCCCTTTCAAACCCCCCTTGAACACACTAAAAAACCCCCCCTTTAAAAACACCTTCAAAAAACCCTTAAACCCACCTTCAAAACACCCCTTGAACCCCTTTAAAACACCTTTGAACTTTTTCCAAAACACAAATTTGAGTACCCCAAAATTACACCACGATTACTAAAAAAACCCCGCTGAATTAAAACAAAACCCCCTTTTGAACCCCTTTCCCAAAACCCCTTTTGAAATATCGTTTTTTAACAAATTTTTCATCAAAACCCCCACTTATATCATTTTTTTTTCGGTTTTCCCCTAATTCGACTACTTTAAACCCACACCCCCATAAATTCCCAAATTTTTATTCACTTTTTTTTTCCCCCCTTTTTTTTAAACTACTAAAATTCTAAAAAAATCCCCCATCCCCTTTTCCCTTTGAACCCCACAAAAAATTAATATTAAAACCCCGCATAAACACCCAACTATTGCGATATTTTTTCAACACCCCCCCCCCCTTTTTTTCCAATATATCAAAATTTTTTCCCAATTTTTAAAATTTTTTTTTTAAAATATTCAAAACATTACCTTTATTTTTCAGTAAAATCTCTCCAAAATTTCTAATTAAAAACCCTCCCCAAAACCCCCTCTCCATCTCACCCGCATTTCTTCACATTCATTTTCACCCTTCCCCCAAAACCCCACCTTTTTCTGAACACACACACAAAAAAAAATCACATTTCACATCCAAAAAATCATCTCAAATCCCCCTAAAATAAATGAAACCCAAAGATATTCCCCCAACACACACACACACACCTTCCCTTTAACCTAACCTTACCTAACCTAACCTACCCTAACCAAACCCTTTAACCCAAAACAAAACCCCAAAACCTAACCTTACCTAACCAAAACCAAAACCCTTACCTAACCAAACCCTTTAACCTAACCTACCCTAACCTAACCAAACCAAACCCAACCCCTTACCAAAACCTACCCAAACCCAAACCCTTTACCAAAACCAAACCTACCCTAACCTAACCTAACTTACCCTAACCTAACACAACCAAACCCTTTACCTAACATAACCTAATTTAAACCCTAACCGAACCAAACCCAAAAACCCTTACCTAACTTATCCAAACCCCAACCCTACCCAAAACCTAACCAACCCTAACCTAACCTACCCAAACCTAACCAAAATTAACCAAACCCTAACCAAAACCTAACCGAACCTATCCCTAACCAAATTTTAAAAACCAAAACCTAACCTTCCCCGAACCAAACCCTAACCTAATTTTTAAATTTTTAACCCCCTAACCTATCCTAACTTACCGAAAAAAACCCAACCAACCTTACCGAACCAAACCCTAACCTAACCTTCCCTAACTAACCTAGCCAAACCCTAACCTAACTTTCCCTAACCAAAAACCAAAAACCTAACCAAACCTACCCAAAACCCTAACTTAACCTATCCAACCTTACCAAACTTATCCTAACCTAACCAACCTAACCTTACCTAACATAATCAAAAACCTATTTTATCCTAATCCAACAAACCCCAAACCCTTTCCCCTAACCTAACCATTCTTATCCAAATTCTAATTTTCCCTAACCTAACCTATCTTATCCTAATCCAACCTAACCTAGCCAACTAGTCCAAAAATTTATTTTGGGAAACCCACCCCCAAAACATTTTTTGGAGTACTCCAAAATTTATTTAAACGACCCCCCCTTTTTTGATAAAAACCAAATTAGTTTTAAAAAACTTTATCGAAAAATTTCGAACATTTTTTTCTTTTTGGGTAAAACACACTCATGGTAGAAATATTTACCCCGTTTCCGAATAGAAGCACTTTTCCTCGCCTGAGAAAACTCATTGGGGGGTAAACCCCAACCCAGGGTTTTAAATGCGCTTCAAAACCCAAGGTAGAACAAAAAACCCTGCGCCCCAACTCAGGACGGGCCCAGGGGGCCATGTAATGCGGTTCAAAACCCAAGGAAATTTTTAAGAAATCACCCCTTTACCGAACCCCTCGCCCAACTCAGGACAGACAGGCCCCATAAATGCGGGAAAACACCCCAAGGGTAAAAATAAATTCTCTTTCCAGACCAAATCAACCCTCTTTTTTCAAAAATTTTTGGTGAGGCCCATTGTTTTTTTTAGTTCTTTTTAAAATAAAAAGGGGGAAGTTTTGAGATAAAAAAATTTTGTTTTTCTCCCCTCAATACTTTTTTTTTCATGGTAAGGTTTGATTTAAAACTTAAATCAGGGTTTTTAAAAATTTTTTTTAAACTTTTCTTTTTTTAATGAATGAAACAAAATTAACCCTTGGTGTAACAACACGATCTAAACATCAAAAACCCCTCCTCTCTAAGCTTTTTTCTTCCAATCCCGTCACATCGACCTGAAAATTTTTAATATAATTCTTTAAAGCTTTTAAAATTTTGGGGAAAATTTGCACCATCCCCTTTAAAAGATATAACCAACTAAAAGTTACTTATTTTTTCACTATCCCAACAAATTTTTTTCTCGTTAACCTTAAATATCCTCCCCCTTCATGACTTAAAAAAGCATGATCTGGTGAAGTTTTTATGGTAGAAAATGATTTTCGGGGGGTTCAGGTTTGAGAAAGTCGAAAAAGGGAAGTGTTACATTTTCAAAGAAGAATAAAAATTTAGTTTTTTAATTTTAAAAAATATTCTCTTCCAAAATTTTTAATTACTTCCCCAAAATAATTTAAATGAATTAAAGCACTGATAAAGGAAATAATTTTTTCTTTTCCTTTATGGGGGATACCAAGCACTTCCTTTAATTCTAGAAAAACAATAAACTTCGAATCATCTTCTAAAATTCCCTTACCTTGGGTTTAAAGTTTTTCCCTTTCTTCTTTGAAAAACCAAGGTTGAAACGAATACCTTCTTTTCCCTTTAAAATTTTTTAAACATATCTTTGAGTATAGGTTTTTAGTGCGTATTTCCCGATATAACAAATTTAAGTTTTTACACCCCCAATACCTTTCAGAAAGAAAAACCTCGCGTATATTTTTATTTTCTTTCAAAACTTTTTATTACTTTTTCCAATGGATTCCTTGAAATACTTTTTTCTGTCTGCGATATTTTCTTTTTTAAACCATACAAACCCAAAAGACATCCCCTTGATTTTCCCAAATTAAATTTTTTAGAAATGGTATTTTTCCCCCCAAAGGGGCCAGCAATACCAAATTGGCTTTTTATGGCTGCTAAATAAAGGGAAAATTCAATTTTTTGATCCGGTGAAGGTTTCCAAAAATCGATAACTTTCCCCGGAGTATCACGATCTTCAACTCTGCATCTTCTAAGATTTTAAAAAATGGTTCTCTACTTCGGGTACACATCCGCATAAAGGGGTATTTTCCCTTAAACCCCAAAAAATAAACTTGCAAACCCTATTTCCCCCTTTTTTTTTTTTTTAGCAACAAAAATTCCCCATGAAAAACAAGCAGACCCTTGTCACGACAATATTTTTTATCGTACAATTTTTTTCCCTTTTTCAAATTTAAAAAAATATTTTTCCTCCTATTGGCTGTCTCCATTTTCTTTATCTGGTGCGCCCCTGCGGAAAAGGACCCAATGCAAAGAAACCCTCCCGAGAAAAAGAGATTTTTAACTCGCACCGGTTTTTCCCGCCAGACGTTTTGATCCCCCTATTCATTTTCCTAATAAGGTTTTTGACTGCTGGTGAAAAAAAAAAAGTATTTTAGGATATTTTTTTTTTAAATATTTTCCCTTTTGATAACAATATTTCTATGACGTTTTTTAAATTTCCTTTTTCAAAATCAAGAACTTTCCCCCTTGTTAACCTTTAAAAGAACTAAAATGCTGGTGAATAAAACAAAAAAATATTTTAGAGAATTTTATTTGGCATTTTTTTTCAATAATGAAAAAATTTTTTTCTACGACTTTTTTTTTTAAATTTCCCTTTTCAAAATCAAGAATGTTTTTAAAATATGCCCTCCAAACACCTCCGCGAAGCAAAACCCCAAATTTCCCTTTTGGGAAAAACCCACTTTTTCCATTTTAATCCCGTTTTGGGGTCTGTTAATAACCACTTTAACAAGTTCATTCATGCAAATCTTTGAAAAAATAAACCCCCCGACCTTTCTTTGTATCTAAATATTTTCCCTGTATTATGTAGGGGCCCTTTTCAAATTTTTTGTTTTATAAATCTTAAAGTTTGGGGGCCCCATCGCATACTGTGCGAACATATTAAAAAATCATGGGGGAATTTTTTTCCCCTTATTTCAAATTTTTAAAGCTTCCCCAAATTTTTTCACGATTTACCTTTAACTGCTTTGATTTTTCTTTTGGGGCATCCAGGGGATCTAAATAAATAAAAGGGTTGCAAATTTTAAAACCTAAATTAAAAACATCCCCCCAAAAACCTCCCTTTTTCAATTTAACAGCGCAACAATTTGCTTGTTTACTAAAAGAATTTTTTCACTGCCACTAAAATCTTTGGGAAAATTTCCCCTTTCCCTTACCAAAATATTTTTCTTCATCTTTTTTTTGCCTCTTTACCCGCAAATTTTTATAAAATTTTTTAGTATTTTATCCCAAAAATTAAGTTTGTTTTCACAAAAAAAGAAAAAATATTTCTCATTTGAAATTTTTAAAAAATTTCAATGTGGGGGAATTTTTTTCTCATAAAATTCATTAAAAAAAATCACGTTCAAAAACTTCCATTGCAAAAAGCATTTCTTTAATTTGGGGAGATATTGAAAAAAAATCCCTCCCAAAAAGAAGGAAGGTGACTGAACAAGGTCTTCTATCGAATTTAACCCTTTCTTTATCAGTTCAGTGGGGGTGTAAAAACTTCCTTTCCCGTAAAAAATTTTTTACATGTTTTCTTCCCGTCCTTCCCCTAAATACTCTTGTAACTCAATATGGCGTGTCTTCTTACCCCTTTTCCCGCAGGGTTTACATGTTGTAGTTTTTTTTAACTATAAAGGGTAGAGAAATTTTTTCCAAGAAAAACACTACGTGGCATCACCATGACGATAGGTGAATGAATCACCACGAGTTTAGTGTTCCCCTACAGGAAGGGGGGCAAACTTTCTTTTAATGGGATTATGTTTTTACCCATACCGATGGTGCATAAATTGGAAAATGCAAGAACTTTCCCCCCTTTTTAATTTTAAAAGAACTAAAAGTGTTTGGGGGAAGAATTTAAATTTTTTCAAAGAGTATCGTGACGCCCTTGCTTTTTATTCATTTTTTAAAAAAAATAAAAAGGGGGAAAAGTTCTAACCTGTTTTTAAAGCGGGTTTCGGATAGTGACGTCCCCAACAAGTTTTGCCAAAAAAATTTTTCTGAATAAACTTTTTTTTCGAAAAAAAATGAAAATTTTAAAACTTTTTAAGGGTTTATTAAAGTTTAAAAAAGGGGGAAAACCCAAATTTTAAATTTATAATATATATGCTTTTTAAGAAATCCCCTTTAAAGAGTATTTTGTATTAAAAAAAAAAATAATCGATTATGACAAAAATTTAAATTTTTTTGGAAAAAAATATTTGGAGTGAAATGGGGAAGGAGTCCCCCTTGAAGAAAAAAATATGGAGGTGTTCGACAAAAAAATACTATGCGGGGTTTATAGAAATTTATATACAAAAAAAAAGAAATCGAACCCATTCAAAAAAGAGTTGATCCCGGGCCCGTTCTCTCAAAAGAAGAGATTTTAGCCGAGGTACGAGAAATGCTCAAAGATGGAGCGAAGAAATATTGGGGAAAAATTTTTTTGTTACGAGAATGTGAATGGAGTAGTCATTTAACTCAAACTTTTTTTTTCCAAAGCCCAAAAAAAAAATTTAAAAAAATGGATTTTTAAATGGCTGATCCTAGTTTAGGTTTAAATTTTTTAAAGAAAATTTTTTATTTTTAA
This sequence comes from Cherax quadricarinatus, assembly GCF_026875155.1. NCBI lineage: Eukaryota > Metazoa > Arthropoda > Malacostraca > Decapoda > Parastacidae > Cherax > Cherax quadricarinatus. The sequence continues at coordinate 40,079,856 of NC_069431.1, forward strand.
AATTTCCATTTAGCAACTCTTTATGTGTAAAGGGAAAAGTGTTTTTTGGGGTAAGTCACCCCCCGACATTGTCCGGGAAACCCCCATAGAAACATCTAATATGGGGAAACTTGCCGAATTTTAAATTTTTATTTTTTGAAATGGTGAAAGATCTTCCTTGTTGAAAATTTTTCAAACCTGCCCAAACAAATCTTAAGGAAAGATGGGGAAACATTGGGGTGAAAAAATTTTCCGCGAGTTAAAAATTTGGGTTTGAAAATGAACTTGATTCCATAAATTCATTGATGAAATTTGGGAACGGGGTGGAGTGGGGTGATCTGGGAAAATTATATTTTGGAAAACAATATACCTGAAAACCCTTTTCCAGTCAAATATTTTAAAACGACAGTATAAACTGTGTAATTTTTCATAGATGGGTTTCAACACAAAGAAATGGAAATTAATTTTGGGGAGAAATTTTTAACAGAAATTAAACAATATAATTTTAAAAAAATTGAGCCTAATGTGGGGAGTAACTTATAAAAAAAAGCAAAATTATTTACCTTTTTTATCATGCTTTAATTTTATTTAAAATTAAAAGAGGAAGTAATTATAACTTTAAGAGAGATATATTTGGGAAATTAAAAACCATATTTATCTCTTTTTGAAAATGTAACCCTTACCTTTTTTTTGACTTTCTCAAACCGAACACCGAGAATCATGGTTTTACCATAAAAACTTTCAAACATGATCAAGCTTTTTTTTTTGTCATGAATGGGGAGATATTTAATTTTTAAAGAGAAGAATTTTGCTTTTGGGGTGTGAAAAAATAAGTAACTTTTTTGTTGGTTTTATCTTTTTTCAGGTGATTGGGGCAAATTTCTCCACCCTTATATGCTTTAAAGAAAATTTTAAAAAAAAATTTAAAAGGGGGAAACCCATGTGACGGGACTTTTTTAAAAACAAAAACTTAAAGGAGGATTTATGATTTTTTAGATCGTGTTTTTACACCAAGAATAAAATTTTCATTCATTAAAAAAAGGGAAAATTTTTAAAAAAAAAATTTTAAGGGCATGATGAAGTTTTAAAAACAAAACCCTTTCCCTGAAAAAAAAAAAGTAAATTGGGGGTTAGAATACAAATGTTTTTATTTTCAATCTTCCCCCCTTTTTATTTTAAAAAAGAAATAAAAAAGCAATTTACCTCACCAAATTTTAGAACAAGAGGATTGATTTGGTCTGGAAAGAGATGATTTTTTACCATGGGTGTTAACCCCCCCTTTCATGGCGGGCCGTCTGTCCCCCGATTGACCCCAGGTGTTATGTTTTTATCTTGGGGGTGAACCGCATTTTCATGGCGCCTGTCCCGTCCTAGTTTTACGCAGGGGTTATGATCCAACCCTTTGGGGTGAAGCGCATTTCACCATGTTTGGGGTGACCCACAATGATCTCTCAGAGCGAGGACCCGTGCTTCTATTCGGAAAAACAGTAAATATTTTAACCCTTGAGTGTGTTTTAAAACCAAAAAAGAAAATAATGTTTGATTTTTTCGATAAAGTTTTTAAAACTAAATTTTGGATATATCCAAAATGGAGTCGTTCAAATAAAATTTTGGAGTACTCAAATATGTTTTGGGGGGGTTTCCAATATATTTTAGGATAGGTTCGGCCCAGGTTAGGGTTTGGGTTAAAGGAAAAAGATAGGTTAGGTTTGGGAATGGTTTGGTAAGGTTAGGGTTAGGATAAAATAGGTTTGGTTGGTAAAGGGTTTTGGTTTTGGGTTTGGGTTTTGGATAAGATAGGTTTTTGATTAGTTAGGTAAGGTAGGTTAGGTTTTGGTTAGGTTTAAAGGTTTTGGTTTAAAGGGTTTGGTTAGGGGTAAGATAGGTTTGGTTAGGTTAGGTTTTGGGTAGGTTTGGTTAGGTTAGGTTAGGTAGTTAGGTTAGGGTAGGGTAGGTTTTGGTTTTGGGGGAGGGTTTAAATTTGGTTAGGTTAGGCTAGGTTTTTGTTAGGTAAGGTTAGGTTTGGGGAGGTTTTGGGTAAGGTTAGGGTAGGGTTGGTTAGGTTTTTAAATTAGGTTAGGGTAGGTTCGGGAAGGTTAGGTTAGGTTTTTGTTAGGTTAGGGTTTTGGGTTTGGTTAGGTTTTGGTTTGGTTTGGTTTAAGGGTTTGGTTAGGTTAGGCTAGGGTTTGGTTGGGTAGGTTTGGTTAGGGTAGGTTAGGTTAGGGTAGGTTAGGGAAGGTAGGTTGTGTTTTGGTTAGGAAAAAGTTAGGTTTGGTTAGGCTAGTTAGGTTAGGTTTAAAGGGTTTGGTTAGGGAGGTTTGGTAAGGTTTGGGTAGGGGAGGTTAGGGTAAGTTAGGTAAGGTTAGGGTTTTTGGGTTTGGTTTGGGGTTTGTTTTGGTTTTTGTTAGGTAAGGGGTTTTGTTGTTGTTAGGTTAGGATAATTTTGGTAGGTTTGGTTAGGTTTTGGTAAAGGGTTTGGTTAGGGAAAGGTTTGGGGAAGGTTAGGTTTGGGAAGGTTTTGGGTTTTTGGCCCAGTAAGGTTGGTTTAGTTTTGTTTAGGTTTTAAATTAGGGGTTTGGGGTTTGGTTAGGGTTTGGTAAGGTTTGGTTAGGTTTAAAGGGGTTGTGGAAAAACTTTGGGTTTCAGGATTTTAGTGGATTTGAGATGCATTTGTGGGGTTTAAATGTGATTTTTTTTTTTTTTTTTTGTGGGTTTAGAAGGGGGTGTGTTTTTGGGGGATGGGTGAGTTGATGTGAAGAAAGCGGGGGAGATGGAGAGGGGGAAAAGGGGAAAGGGTTTTTAAATTTAAAAAAATGGAGAGATTTTTTGATATAAAGGAAGTGTGAATATTTTAAAAAAAATTAAAAGAATTTAAAAATTTTTGATATATTGGAAAAGGAATTGGGGGGGGTGTTGAAAAAATATCGCAAAAAGTTGGGAAATTTATGCGAGAAAAAAATTTAAATTTTTGTGGATACCCAAAGGGGGTGGGGTTTGGGGAAAGGGTTTTATTAGAAATTTTTAAATAGTAAAAAGAAGGGGGAAAAAAAAAGTGAATAAAAATTTGGGAAATTTATGAGGGGGGTGGGTAATGTAGTCGAAATTAGAGATAAACCCAAAAAAAAAATGAAAAAAAATTTGGGGTTTGATGAAAATTTTGTTTTAAAAAAAAGATATTTCAAAGGTGTTTTTTTAAAGGGGTTCAAGGGTTTTTATTTCAGGGGGGTATTTGGGAGTAAACCCAAAAGGTGTTTTTGGGAAATGTTTCAGTGGGTTTTTTGGAAATTTTTCAAAGGTGTTCCAAAAAGGGGTTTTGAGTGGGGTTTTAAATGGGTTTTTTTTTTTAAGGGGATCAAGGGGTTCAAGGGGGGGTTTTTGAAGGTGTTCAAAGGTGTTTTTTAGGGTTTTTCAAAGGTGTTTTTTAGTGTGTTTTAAATGATTATGAGAGTGTTTGAATGTGTTAAAAGGGGGTTTTGAAGGTTTCAAAGGGTTTTAAAGGGGTTAGGGGTGTTTTGAGGGGGTTCAAGGGTGTTTGGGGGAAAAGGGGTGTTCAAGGGTGTTTTTTGAGGTGTTCAAAGGGTTTTTGATTTTTAAAAAGGGGTTTTTAAAGGGTTTTCGGGGGTGTTTATTGAGTATTAAAAGGGTTTTTAAAGGGTGTAAAAATGATTATGAGAGTGTTTTTGGGGTTTCAAATAAAGTGTTTGAGTTATTTTTTTGGTGATTTTTTTTTTTTTTTTTTTTTTCTGATGTATTGTGTCCCCTTAATAACTTTAATGAACTAAAAGGGTAAAAACGAAAAAATCCCTAGTCGGGAACTGAGGGAGAGTTTAATTTAAGAAAGTGCAGTAAATTAGAGAGCAAACTTTTGGGAGTACCAAATATGTTTTGGAAATGTTCAAGGTTTTTTGGGGGTTTCAAATTTTTTTTTTTAAAGGGATCAGGGGGTTAAAGGGGTTTTTTTTGGGGAAATGTGTTCAAAGGGTTTTTGGGGTTTATTCAAAGGTGTTTTGAGTGTGTTAAAAAGATTATGAGAGTGTTTTAAAGGTGTTAAAAGGGTTTTTTGAAGGGTTTTCAAAGGTTTTGAAGGTTTTGAAGGGGTTTTTTTTGGGAATCAGGGGTGTTTTAGAGAAATCGGGTGAATTGGGAGTATCAAATAGTTTTTTTGGGAAATTTTTCAAAGGTATTCAAGGTGTTTTGAATGGTTAAAAGGGTTTTTGTTTGGGGGGGGGGGGGGGGGTGAGTAGTTTTCAGTGGTGAAATTGGGTACTCAAATTGTGTTTTTGGAAGTGTTTTGGGTGATTTTGGGGGGTTTTTGGGGTTTATTCAAAGGTGTTTTGAAGGTTTCAAGGGTTTTTATGTGATATCAAAGGTGTTTTTTTGAAGGTGACAAATGTTTATGAGATGTTTTGGGGTGTTTCAAAGTAAATTTTTTGAGTTAGTTTTTGTACTTTTTTTCTATGATTGTGTCCCCTTTAATAATTTTTAATGAACAAAAAGGGGTAAAAACAGAAAAATTTTTGGGGGTTGGGGATGTTGTGGGGGTGGGGGCGTGTGTTAGGTGTCAGGGTTTTTTTTTTTTTTTTTGTGAAAATCTTGGTTACTGGTGACATAGTTAAAACGAGTAAAATTTGTTGGTAATTGATGGGGGTAGTGTAGCAAATTTAAGGATACCGAAAAGATGTTATAAGGGGGTTGTTGTTGTGACTTTTTCTGAGTACGTGCCCCCTTTTTAAACTTAATGAACAAAGGGGTTTTAAAACGAAAAAAATGGGGAGTAGTGTTGTGACGAACAAGAACCGAAAAAGAAGTGATCTGTTATAAGTTTCGTGTGTGTTTGGTTTGTTTTCTGTTTTTTGCACTCATGTTATACTTAGTTGGAGGGAGGGTACTCATAAAAATTTGGGAAATCGTCTTGGGTTTATATTGATTTGGGGGTTTTGTGTAAAAATGGGTGTTAGTCTGTTATGTTGATCTTAGTTTATGGGTTTTGGTGGTGTTTTTGACGATTCAGTGGTGGTTTTAGATATTCAGTAGGGTTTTTGGGGGTATCAAATGATATTTTGGAAAGGTTTCAGGTTTTTTGGAAATGTTTAAAAGGGGTTTTGAGGGGTTTTTCAAAAAGGGTTTTTTAAGGTGTTCAAGGGGTTTAGTGGTATTTTAAAGGTGTTTTTTGAAGGGGTACAAAGATTTTGAAGTGTTTTGAAAGGGTTTCAAAGAAAGGAGGTGGTGGCGTATTAACTTTGTAATATTAAAAAGGACTAGTGAATTTAAACGAAAAAGGGGTTTTAAAACGATGAGGTACTTTCGTGCACTGTGTCCCCTTTTTAACTTTAATGAAATAAAGGGGTTAAAAAAGAAAAAATTGGGGGTTTTTGATGAAAATTGTGAGGTTTGGTGGGGGGTGAGGGTTGGGGAGGGGGGGAGGAGTTACTTCGTGGGGGGTGCCCCGAATAATAGTTAAAAAAATGTCTAGACTTGTGTTGTATTTTGTAAAGAAAAATTTTTGGTTTTTTGGGTATTTAAAGAAAAAAGGGGGAAATTTTTTGGGTTATCCGGGGAAGAGTGAAAATGTTTTCCCATTTTTGATTTGAAAAGCTTGGTTGTATAAAAATAGTGTTATCCTGCATTTTAAGTTAGCCGAACGACAAGATTTACCGTTGTGTGCGGGTCCTTTTTTAGTTTATTTAAACTTAATGAAGGGGAAACTGAGTCACGACATAGGGGAATCACAAGATTCACCTGTGTGGGGGGGGTCATCGGGTGACGTCACGACCGCCGATAAACACAGGGGGTACGTCACACTTGTTTAGACCTTTGTAAGCGCCCCTAGGAGGATTCATTTTAATGCTTACCCCCCCAGGGAGAATCCAAAAACTTACCAAGGGGGGGAGACTTTGGGATTTTTGAGAAAAACTTACCAAGGGGTTGGATTCTTTATTCGAGAAAAAAATTTACCGAGGGGGATATAAAATTTTAAACCCCATAGGGGGGGAAACCAAAACTTTTATTATCGAGAAAATTTTTGGGGTTGGGGTGAAAGTGGGGGGGACCGAGGAAGTGGGGACTTTATATTGAGAATTTTTGGGGGATGGGGGGTGAAGGGGGTACCCAAAAAAAAACCCTTTACCCCAAGGGATGGGGAATTTCGAAAAACCCCCTAGGGGGGGAAACCAAAAAAATTTATCCAGGAATCCCTAAGAATTTCGAAAACCCCCCAAGGGGGGGAACCAAACTTGTATTATCGAGAAATTTTGGGGTGGGGGGGAATGTGAGAGGGGGGAAACCCCAAAAATTTGATCAAGGAATGGAGGCACAAAAATGAAATCAAAAAAAAATTTGAAAAAAACGGGAAAAAATTCGGGCGCGGGGGCGATCCGGATGACGCTGCCAAGGCGCACAGAAGGCCGGGGGGGGTGCGAAGGGGGCGGCGGGGGCGCGGCGGGGGGCCGAAGGGCGCGGGCGGGCGGCGGGCGGGCCGCGGGGGGGGTCGGAAGGCCGGGCCCGGGGCGCGGCGCGCGGGGGGACGGCGGGGCGCGAAAAGGGGGGGGGGTCGTGGGCGGGGGTATTGGTTGGGGGGGTCAAGGGTGAGTCGTCTCGAGGGCAGGTCATGGTCAAAACCGGAAGTAACACCTAGGTGTGAAAAGGTGACCCTCCAGCTGCTGGTCCTAGACCTGATACACCGCTCAGTGGAAGGCCCTAGACCGGATACACCGCTCAGTGGAAGGCCCCTAAACCGGATACACCGCTCAGTGGAAGGCCCCTAAACCGGATACACCGCTCAGTGGAAAAATCGACTACTCATGTTAAATTTGACCGCAACGTCCAAACATAATGATTTTTGAAATATTAAAGAAGCCGGTGGAGATGTAAAGATTTTTACTTCTTAGGTCAAGCCTCTTGTCAGCCTTGTTTTTCACGAAACAAAAAAGTTAAACAATTTACACATCATCATGTGGCACTACACCGCTGACAATCCAATGACTCAGACTGTTACCTTTTTCAAAAGCTTTCCCGACGTTTATTTTGCGTAAAACCTTTACTGTTTTAACCCTCATATTCATGTAGATACCGAGCTCTAACATTTTAGTCGCAATTAGTGGCACCTATTTCTCTCAGGTTGACATGTCGCTTCAGAAATTTAAATACACATTTACGTGATCTGCTTAACAGACACTTAGAAACGTTATCCTTTGTAGAAACAAAATACGTTAATCCTAGTACAGAATGTTTACGCTTGATCCTCATATTGTTTTAGAGAATGAAACAGAATTCTACTCCAGGCTGAGGGAATGACAACCTCAAATCTACATCTTCAAGGGTTAAGGACTGATTATATCGTCTTCACATCTCTACTGCTCCTGCCTGCTTTCTGTGCTCCACTCAAGAAGCCTATTGTGTAGACGAAACGTTTCGGAATAAAGCTGCCTAATTGTTGCCTTTGTGTTTTACCAACCAACGTGAAGAATGTTGTCTCTACTATTTGCAAACTTAGTCATAGCAAGCTTCATCGATGATTTTGTGAAAATTTCTGATTCTGATGATCGTGGTCATTAAACATGAGATACATCGAAAGGCAGCCGGTGTGTAGCTCACGATGTTGTAAGGCTCCATGTAGAATATGAATTATAGCAGTGAGTTAGGATCTAGTTCAAATTATGATTATCTGAAGGAAAAAAATTATTTGTTGAATGTTCAACTCTGTGGCTGACACAATAGTCTTTTACGTGTGGCTTAAACACCAGCATTTTCCTGAATCACCGTCATAGAATTTTCACCAAAGAAATTCATAGATCCCTCTGCTACTATGAAACCTATTTGGACTTCGTAACTGGCTCGTGTTTGACTTGATATGTATGGCTAAGAGATGCTTAGCACGCAAGGTGTCTGCTGTGGAGAGCGAATGCATCTCATTTCTCGCATTAACAGTTACACGTTACATTATTAACGGAGGCAGGAAATCATCGCCAGTTCATTCTGGGAACCTGAATCATGAAGAACCTAGTTCATCATTTGTGTTGAAGATCTGTTAAATAGAGTTGCAAATGTATAAAAACTTCTGTAACTTCCGCGTCTGGCTACAACATGAAGGACTTGACTGTCATATGGAGACGAACATAAGATATTTAAGCCAAAAAGCTGCATATGAATTTTTTAATGTATATTTAAATATATCTTGTATTTACGTATATTATATTATTTTGTTTTTTAAATTTTGGTTCTTGCATAGTGTCATAAAAAATTATTATTTCTCATGTCAGTTTGAATGCCAGCAGTAATATTTGATGATTTTCTCATTCCTTATATATTAAAATGTTTTGTGGAGGGATGGGGAATGAAATTTCGCAAGTTACAGCTTGCATACCTCTATTAGCTTTGTTACAAACTGCTTCGAAAAGTAATCCTCACCTACTTCCAGGAAGTCACTGGTCTCGAAATTGCCGGTCAAAGATATCCAGTCAATTTGCCTAAAGTCAAAAATACCCTACTATTATTACGTTATATCTAGAAGGCCTAACAGTGTCGTCCTAAAGGGAAATACTACCTACATATTACTGGGCGCTATCCTCTCTATAATTATGTCTTTCGCTGATTTATACATATTTAATCATATTTTTCATTCATACGACTGCAAACGTCGTCGCCTCTAAAACTGAGAGAAATAATAGGATTTATCTCTTTACTTTTCATGATTATTTCAAAACGGGAAGCAATATCCTACTTGTATGAGACACATGTGCAACGGTTTGGTAACTTTATTATCAAAACATATCACCTTATCAGTAGGCTTGTTCGCTTGAATATAGAGAAGGCAGGGGAAGTGTTGGAGATGTAAAAATGATATGATCAGTCCATCGAACACGACGAAGTTGTTTGTGTTTGTGAACTCACCTAATTGTGGTTACAGGGGTCGATTCATAGCTCCTGGCCTCGTGTGTGTGTGTGTGTGTGTGTGTGTGTGTGTGTGTGTGTGTGTGTGTGTGTGTGTGTGTGTGTGTGTGTGTTTTGTGTGTGTGTGTGCGTGTGTGTGTATGTGTGAGAAAGTATAGTTATAAAAATGTTCTAATGTAGGTGTGAAGCATTGGTGGTGAATGTTGTAACAAGGAGAAGGCTGGAGGCAGTAGAGATGTGTGTGTGTGAGGGCAATGTGTGGTGTGAATATAATGCAGAGAATTCGTAATTTGAAAATTAGGAGGATGTGCAGGATTACCAAAACTATTATCCAGAGGGTTGTGGAGGGGTTGTTGACGTGGTTCGGCCATGTAGAGAGGGTGAAACCAAAATAGAATGACTTCGAGAGTGTATAAATCTGTAGTGAAGGGAAGGTGGGGTAGAGGTCGGCCTAAGTAAGGTTAGAGGGAGAGTGTAAAGGAGGTTTTGTATGCTAGGGACTTGGACTTCCAGCAAGCATGCGTGAGCATGTTAGATAGGAGCGAATGGAAATAAATGGTTTTTAGGACTTGGCGTGCTGTTGGAGTGTGAGCAAAGTAATGTTTTTTGAAGGGATTCAGGGAAACCGGCAGTCCGGATTTCAGTCCTGGAGATGGGAAGTATAGTGTCTGCACTCTGAAGGAGGGGTGTTAATGTTGCAGTTTTATAACTCTAATGTAAGCACGCGTCTGGCAAGACAGTGATGGAGTGAATGATGAAAGATTTTCTTTTTCGGCCCTCCCTACCTCTGTTAGATTAACAAACGCTAGACAAGAAAGAAACTAAGCGAGGAAACTTTTCTTTTTATTCAGCAATATGTCATTTGATATGACTCAACAAATACGAGTACTTAGTAACCAGAAAAAGAATTATTGAATCTTAAAAAGGTTTCAGTACAGTCTGTGAAAGTATTATCACATACTCTACTACAGGTTCAATTTAAATCCTAACAATTCCTGTGACCCTTATACCTACGTTCATATTTATCATTCGTTCGCATAAGTTCAAAGCGATACTTCACTTTGTCATAAATGAACACATTATTAGAGTGCAGAGTATTTTTCTTTTTTCTTGCCGTATGGGTGGCAAGGGCGGGGAGGGTGAAGATAATGGTACGATAGAGGAGCGAGAAACAATGTGGATACATACGAAGAAAAATGGAAAAGTATAGTAAATGGCCTGATATCTTTGAATGATGTTAATATTTTTCATTTCCTGTATGGAGATGAACAGTCACAATTCGACCAGCAGACGGTTTTGCTATCAACTTATTCAACTGGGAGTTCCAAGACTACAACTCACTTGATAACTTAGCCATATATCATTGTCAGATAAGTTCATGATCGAATTTGTCTATTAACATACCATTAAACACACACAATCTCTCTCTCTCTCTCTCTCTCTCTCTCTCTCTCTCTCTCTCTCTCTCTCTCTCTCTCTCTCTCTCTCTCTCTCTCACACACACACACAAACACACACACACACACACATTTTTCTCTACTCTTCCATGTTGAGCAACCATGGCTCATCACTCCTAGACGACCATAATTGCTGCAGATCAAAGGTAATTTGAAAATAATAATAATTATAAAAAAAATTTGCAATTAGAAGCATGAGAAGTTACGCATCCTATAAATTCTCCGAATATTAAACTGAATTTGACATTGTTTTATAACGAAGTTTCCGGTACTCCCGAAGTATCAAAGACATGCTTCTATTCATTGCGTTTTCTGTATAAGATTTAATTTTCGTCTTGATTGAAGAAGCGGGTGATTCAATAGTATATAATATATACTTGATTAATAGTGTTAATCGTCAAATAATTATGGCACATTGATTCTATAAGTAGCGACGTAATATATTTTCATTATATTATGTGTTTTATTTGAGTTATTATTCAACAATAATTATGACGGTGTCTAGGACTCATAAAATAACTAAAGTGCGTCTCGGTTCACTCTTTTAAAGGCATCCCATCCTCCCTTAAAATGTTTATTTCCCTCGTACGATTTTAAGCAAATCCTATTTATACATGTTATTTAGGATGTTAGGTTAGATTCTATTAGGTTTATTATTTAATTTCTGTCTATAAGTAAACTTTAACAATTCATAATAGAAAGCCAATAAATGCAATAAAACATACTGTTAGTAAGAGAAAACAGGGATGAATAATGTTATACATTAACATAGCAGTGTCATATTATTATTATTATAATCAAGGGGGAAGCGCTAAACCCGGAGGATTATACAGCGCCTGGGGGGGGGGTGGAAGACATTCAGGCTTAATTCGGGGAACTGGAGCACAGATCCAATTCCCTAAATCAAGAGCCCCTCACCAACATCAAGGAACCTTCCTTGAGGGGTAGCAGTGTCATAGTTACACATCAGAGTGTCTAAACCAGAGAAAAACACGGACACTGATTAGGCGGATAGACGATTAAACACACTTAAATTTCACTGTTTGTGAAATTCACGTTTGTTTAGAACTTAGTGCTTAATTTCCTCATATATTTCTGTATGTTCCACAATACTTCAATATACAGTGATATACAAACAATATTTTCACAACAGACGTCGCGTTTCAATTAAAGAGACTTTCTATATATTTCGCTCATTCCCTGTCACAGGAAATTCAAACGGGACAAGTAGGAAGAACAGAAATGAAAAGAAGTTGAAAGGAAGATGACTTACGAGCAAAGAGAACTGAGAAAAGTCGACATCGCCAGCTCCAGAAAAAGAATAACTGTATATCAGAAACGACGAAACTGAGCACCTTCATGAGTTTAGAATTCTTTACCTAGATAAAAGCATCGCACCGTTGGCGAGGACTGCAGTCGAGAATATTGTTGCACGGAAAATATCACCTTTGCTTGACAGGACTGACACAACTACCGTTTAATGCTCATACAGAGCACCATGGAAGAAGCAATTATCTTTATTGAACTCATCACCCACATGGACTTGATTGCTAAAGATCGTGTCAGTTATATAAAAGCGGCCGAAAGTTGTCAAGGATACTCAGATGACTCTGTTGAAGGAACAGGCAAAGTGATGGTAATAGCAAAGTGATGTAAAAATTTAACTTCTCTTTCTGATCAGGAAATGCAGGAAATTCCGATTCTGGATAAGGCTATAAAGACATTATGTACAGATTTCTTTTGCTCATTTCCTCCCAGTTTCCAAGAAAAGTCCCTGACTACTAACTTAAAGTATTTGTACTGCCATACACACCTAACGTAAAACGTCAAGGTTCAGTTTAAGTATTTCACGGACTCGAGTAATCAGGGTTTTGAGGAGTTCCAGAAGCACTTTCTTTCAAACTATCTCGTTCATCTGACAAACGAGATCGTTGACCACAACCAAAATTGGCATTAAATGGATTTTTTTTTATATTTTATTTAAAAGACATACATAGTACATAAAAATAAACGACAAATTACATAGTGAAAACAGTGATGAAAAATTCTGCATAGTACATGTACTTTCCAATTAACGTATTACATCTGAAAGACGAATCTGTACAGTAAACAATGACCACTCCAATCCTTGAAGTAATGACATTATGTCTGGAACACTAAATCTAACCTAAAGACATCTCATTCCTGATTGTACATCATGCCACGGAATGTACACCTTACATTGTAAACAATGTACCACTGACATCCGGAGAATGTACACCTTACATTGTACATCCTGCCACGGAATGTACACCTTACATTGTACATCCTGCCACGGAATGTACACCTTACATTCTGAAAACACTACCCCCCCCCTCCCTTCTTGCATGTCAATCCACCTGACACGTAACAATCTTTATATGTAACTGTATATTGTATGAAATACTTTCATTATTCCATATTGAACAACATGATACGTTCAGTATCACTCAATGTATTGAGATAATATAAAATTCAATTCTACATGATTCATGTACAACATATATCTACTAAACACCCAAACATATCACCTTCTCCAGGAAGGTATAAATATATACATATGTTACATACACTTTACAACACAACCAGTGAAACTACAAAAACCTAATCCTATGTCATCCATCAATTACCCTATAATATATATCAATTCAATGGTAACCTAAACCTATGGGCTCTATAGAGCTCCCTTGAAAAAACAATATGTATTAAGAAAACAGGATAAGTCAAGCTTTCTAAAAATATTTCACCCATATCATTAAAACCACTACTAAGATGTAAGTCTGTTAGCACAAAACATAACAGTGCATGACCTTCACACGTCGATAAATACTGAAGCCTTCCTACCACACGCAATACTTCATGTGTATATATATATTTCGCATTCACACAGTGCACCCATTTTGTCATTTCATTACACACATACCAATAATTTCGTTGCAGATATATAATATTCCATCACATTACGACGTCTGTCGTCCTTTGTCAATTGCATAATTAATAATTAAATTGAAAAACATGTATCGTTCACAACACACAACCCGCTCATCACACAGTCAAAGGCACTTATGTCTCAGTACTATATTCATTCTCTTCCACACTAAACCCTTTCACACTGTCCTTATCGGGAAGCCAGCCCGCCGCGACCCCTTACATTGCACGTAAATCCCATAAATCCCTCAACCTAAAACTCCGATAGCCCTCAGTAAAAGCATCTCCCAACTCCCTCCATAAATTCCCTATTACGACACTTAGTTCTGTAAAATGTCGCAGCTAACACCTTTATCCTCTCATCCACGCCCACCTCCCTCATGGCCCATGACGTATATATAAAATCCGTGACCAAAATACGCCACTGCATTCTCCACCATCTTACTCACCCCACCTATATCCAAACTTAAAGCCCGCAACACCTGCAATCCTCCCCCACCCACTAACCTGAACACCTTTCCTAACCAGACCCGCACAACTTCTATACAGTCACAAAAATATACCGCATGCAAAATTGTCTCCATGCTTCCACACGCTCTACATTCCCCTCCCTCCTTATCCTCCTATTAAATAGGACAACCCAGACGGCAAAATCCATGTAAAAATCTAAACATTACCTCCCAACACCCGGTTTTACACGTAATTGTTTTAGACGCGTCCATATTTCGTTCCACGCATACATAGGGTATGCCCCTTCAACAGCAGCACACCACTGACCTACCTTCCACTCCTTCGAGGACCCGCAATTTAACACACGACGGATCCCTCACTGTCATTAATAACCTCAACATGGCCTCACCAACTATTAAATCCCTACCCCCCCACCACCGTTGCATATCGTTACGTACTCTCACAAGTCCACCTCCCCTCCCGCACCCCCTCCCTTATATAACTTCGTTTTAGGTACACGCTCATCATCCTTTTTTCCAGAGGTAAAAGTCCCAGCCCTCCTCGACTGACCGGAAGTGTTAACACCGCTCTACTTAACCATTCGCAGCCCGATCCCCATATAAACCTAAAAACCCCATGTTGTAAACGTTTCACCTCACGTCTCATCAGCGGGTACATGACAACGACATGCCATATCTTGCTGTACATAGCACGTTCGTCACTATTACTCTTTGATGCAGCGTTAGTTGGCGCCGCCCTCAAACCACCAAGTCTTTTCAATACTCCATCCACTATTCTCACCGAATTCACCTCTTGAGCCACCCGTGTATTTCTCACATAAATTATCCCACATATCATTAGCTTATCCACCACCTTCCACCCACCCCCTACCACCTCATCCCCATTTGTACTATCCCTTAGGTCTAGAAACTTAGTCTTCTCAACATTAATTTTCATACCTGAAGCCTCCCCAAACACATCCACCACCTTACCCACCCTAAGCAAATCCCCATTACCTCTCACCAAAACAGTCGTGTCATCCACATAACCTACGATACCACCCCCCCCCTCCCCCCGGTCAGTACCCTCCCCACCTCCCGCAACACACCTCCGAATGGCCCTATAAAATGGATCCTGTATACACGCAAACAATATTTGTGATAGTGGGCAGCCTTGGCGCAGTCCCCGTCGCATCTGTATTTTAACTCCTAGCCTCCCGTTAACCTGCACCCTCATCGACGCCCCCTGATACAATAATTTTGCCCAAGATATTATTTCTTCCCCAAAACCTTGCCAACGCATAAACCTCCATAACCCTTCCCTTTCTACACTATCATAAGCAGCCTTCCAATCTAACGCCAATACACCTCCATCACCCAACTCCCCCTGTTTCTCTATAAATTCTCGAATCATGCCATGCCCTTCATACATCGACCTTCCTGGCACCCCATATTGCCCCCTATCAATTACCTTGCCTATTACCCTCTTGATTCTGTTCCCTAATATTCTCGCAAACAACTTATAATCTCCACACATAAGCGAAAGTGCCCGATAATCCATTACCGTTGACTGCTCCCCTTTCGGTACCAACACCACAACGGCCGTCCGTTGCTGCTCTCCCATTACCTCAGCCGCCTTAAGTATGTTAAACAGCCTTACTAAAAAAAACCACCAGAACCCCCCAATTCTTTACGTAGAAATCATTTGGCAGTCCGTCTATACCCGGCGCTTTTCCCAAGCTCACTCCTGACAACGCCTGCCAAATCTCACACTCCGTAATCGGCCCACCTAATGTCACCCGATCTTGACCACCAAGCTCACACTGCACATACTCTCCCATTTCCCTCAAGTGCCACCTCACGGAAGCCCACGCTTTGCGTATATGACTTAAACCAAGCGTCTACATATCCACTCATACCCTCTGTCGTTACCAATGCTTGACCCGCTCTATACCCTTCCATCCCTACATGTACGTTTAACCCCATCATCTCCATCGTCACTCTCCTCTTTCTCTGGCCTCTTAACACGCAAGCCGACGGCCGGTCACCCCATAGCACTTCTTCCAATCCTCCCATAATTCGCACACCATCAAAACGCTCGTTTTGCAATACCCTAATACTCTCCTTTAAACCCTCAATGTCCTGCACTGGATAGCTTGCTCCTCCTCTTGCATAACAGTCACGCAGCTGCCCTTCAAGATATCTTTGAAACCCATACTTTAACCGATTATCTTCCCTCCCACGACAAATATAATATTCTCTGATACGATTTTTAGCCACCGAATCCCACCAATTAACCAGTTCATCATCCCCCGGTGCCTCATCCACCAACCGTTCCCACAATTGCGCAAAAGACTGACGACATTCCTCACCCTGCAAAAGCTTCACATTTAACTTCCAATAACCTTGACCCCTTCTAGGCAATCCCTCCCATTCTAGGTCCACCATTACTCCTCTGTGATCCGAAAAAAACCGCGTCCACCACACGCACTCTGCTCACTATTACTGTTCGGGGCACATACAATCGATCCAGTCTTGCCGCATATCCACGTCTAACAAAAGTATGTTCTACAACCCCACCCCTTCCAACGTCCATTAACCCCACTCCATTTAATAATTCCCCAAAAATCCCCAAAAAATGCCCTGCCCCTCTAGGTTCCACATCCTTACGCCTTATCACACAATTCCAATCACCACCATTTACAGCTACACCCGGCAAAGCACGCAAATAATATACTAAGACATCCTTCACAAATTTATTCTTAATACGCACATCTCCCTCTGCTGGACCATACACACACACCAAACTCATCTGTACCCTACCCCACCACCCATCTACACGAATCACCCTCCCCTCCCCACCCTCACAATGCCTCACTACGAACGGGCTAGTTTCCCTTACCAGATGGCAACTCCTCCTTTCACCTTATCGCATGCTCCACATACACATTATACCCATTCACCTTCAACTCATAAACTGGTCTGTAGTTGTGTTCCTGCACGAACACCACGTCAACACTATTACGCACCAAATATTCACTAAACCATACACACTTTCTCTCTGATCTCAATCCATTAATGTTCAATGTCATGCACTTGAAGCTTACAGAGTGGTTTTCCTTCTTGACCCTGGTACTGTCTTGCCACCAGATCGTTTCGTGACACCTCGGTCCCTCTCCCCCCATTTAGAAACGCTCATAACCAACTCCTGCCCCTTAGGGCCGCTGTGTCCTCTCTGCGTAACTTCCGCCCAGGACTTTTTGCCAGTGCGCTGAGCAGGCGTGATCACGTCCTCGGAGTCAGACAGCGCAGCAGCGCGCTTCCGTGATGCTCCCTCTGCTTGCATCATGTCGTCTGATATATTGTCCCGGTGGACCTCCACCTCCACCGCTTGCATCAAAATATTCTTATCACACTGCGCAGACCTCAGATCCTGTTCCACGCCCTGATCCACAACAGACCCAAGAACTAGATCTGGACTCCCAACCTCCCCAATACTCTTGTCAGCCAATAACACATTTAAAGCCATGGCTAATGAGTCTTCCACATCGCTAGCACTCGCAGTCGGGGTGTCCTCTTCCAACACCTGAGCTGCGTTCAATGAAGGGGTGTCCCCCCCCCTCGTCACACCTGCTGACTCCATCTCCTCCGCTCTCTCGACCTCCTCACTCCAGGACCCACCTTGTGTAGGCAGAGTCACATAAGGCAAATCCTCACTCTTCTCTATTGCTGTAAGTCGTTGCCTTTGTTCCATGTTGCCACGCCTCCTTCCACACAGAGCCGTTAGGTGATCATATGACCCACATAACCGACAGGTCCGGCGTTGCCCAGCGTATGTCACAAACACCTGGGTACGAAATTCTGGCAGCACTACGTGCGACGGAATAGGGTAACGTAACGTCATCTTCACAGAATACGATCCTTCGAGTTTCCCTACGTATGGCCCAGTGGCCCACTTCCCAACAGTGGCCATATGTACTGTACCATATTTGCCCATCGCAAGACGGATGTCAGAATCATCCGCCTCGAATGGCACATTTCTAATCTTAACCCATGTGTAATGGCGAGAAACGTCGTGAAGTCGCACGGTCACAGTGGAGTTAACTGTCAAAGTAACCTCCTGGTACTTGTCTACCACCGCCTCATACACACTTGCCAAATTAAACTTGACAAAGATCCTCGTCGTGCCATTCTGCGCTACTCCATATATCTCGTCGTCAGCAATACCATATGTATCTCGTATGATTGCAGGTAGTATCAGGTCCATAGAAGTTCCTGTCACAGCCCCACGGATAAGCTCAACACAAACTGTGTTTATGCGTCTCCGGCTTGCCTGCGCCATGCTGTGAAAATATAACTGCCACTAATCAACGCCAGGGGCAGCAGCAGCGCACGTCCTCACTTCTCAAAGGTTGAGTGACGAAACGAGGCAGCTCACCTGAAAACAGCAGAGGGGTGCAGGGCACAACCGCACTCCACCGTGGTCAGGCAGCGAATGTGCCCGAGGAAACAAGAATAATAATGATTAGAGATGAAGCATAGGAAATTAGAATTGGTAAGAAACTTGAAGAAGGTATTCTCGAGAGTCAGGTTGTGGGTCAGGGCTTCAAAGTTCCTAAAATATCCCCTCATACACAAGACGATGACTTAACTACTTACAAAATCACTTTTGAAAACGCAGCTACACTTTGCGAATGACATGCTGTTTCCTGGGCTGCAAGACTAGTTTTATTGTTCACAGATACTTACTTCCCTTGATATATATATTGCTTGACCTGGTTAAGTCATTTTACGTTACAGCTTTAAAAAGCTTAAATTAACGCTCTAATCAAAATTATGCACAATTTTTACCCTCCCTGACCAGGTTATTTGATTATTGGATCCAGAGTGCAGACATTGATCTAGATTCTAGACTTTGATTCACTCATTGACTTCATGGTGGGTGATCAGTTCCTCTTCACTCACTAATGAAATCAGAGATTTTATCGGAGAGAAAAAGTTATTTTCTGAGGTTGAAATGACTGAAGCCGAGGATTATACGCTTCAGTTCATAATTTTTATCTTAATGAAAGTATAAAGTCTAATTGTAAAAGGCAGAAACTCTCTAAACCTGCTAAACAACATGGAAGTAAAACTCTGAGTTCGTAATAAAATGTTTTACTTGTGGTGAAACAGGACAAAATAAAGTTATTGTCCTATAAGGAACATCTAAACTGTCGACAGTTTTGCTGATATTGAAAGTAATATATGTTACGACTAATCTGGAATTTATTTACTTGTATATACAAATAGAAGAATGGAGAGAGATTCGTAGCCCAGGGGTAGAGCGCTGGACCAGCAACCGTTCACCACCACAGTTCGAATCCCCGTACATTCTTCTGTTTATTTACTGACAGTCGTCTTTTACGAATTATCTCAGATTCATAGACTATATGACCTTGAGGAGTATAAGGCTACTGGAGCTGTGGGAAAGGAAATTTAGGACACAGTTGGAGGCCTCTGGCGCAGACGTGACACACCAGAAACTGGGTAACTTTTCTATTAGAAGCCTCGTAGCTCAGTGGTAGAGCATTGGATCTAATACTAATCAGGACAATAGTTTGTATCTCCGTCCATTCTTCTGTTTATCTACACACACACACACACTGGCTCCTTGAGTTTAACCCTGCCAAATGCAAAGTCATGAAGATTGAGGAAGGGCAAAGAAGACCGCAGACACAATATAGTTTAGATGGCCAAAGTCTGCAAACCTCACTCAAGGAAAAAGATCTGGGGGTGAGTATAACACCGAGCATATCTCCTGAGGCGCACATCAATCCGATAACTGCTGCAGCATACGGGCGCCTGGCAAACCTACGGATAGCGTTCCGATACCTCAGTAAGGATTCGTTCAAGACTCTGTATACCATTTACGTCAGGCCCATACTGGAGTATGCAGCACCAGTTTGGAATCCACACCTAGTCAAGCACGTCAAGAAATTAGAGAAAGTGCAAAGGTTTGCAACAAGACTAGTCCCAGAGCTACGGGGATTGTCCTACGAAGAAAGGTTGAGGGAAATCGGCCTGACGACACTGGAGGCCAGGAGGGTCAGGGGAAACATGATAACGATATATAAAATACTGCGCGGAATAGACGAGGTGGACAAAGACGGGATGTTCCAGAGATGGGACACAGACACAAGAGGTTACAATTGGAAGTTGAAGACTCAGATGAATCAAAGGGATGTTAGGAAGTATTTCTTCAGTCATAGAGTAGTCAAGCCGTGGAATAGCCTAGAAAGTGAAGTAGTGGAGGCGGGAACCATACATAGTTTTAAGGCGAGGTATGATAAAGCTCATGGAGCAGGGAGAGAGAGGACCTAGTAGCGATCAGTGAAGAGGCGGGGCCAGGAGCTATGACTCGACCCCTGCAACCACAAATAGGTGAGTACAAATAGGTGAGTACACACACATGGGAGGATAATGAAATCAGTTTCTGTAACTATCCACGGCCACGAATGTGCTCGTGTTAGCAGTGGCATGTCCAGTGTACTTGCTGGACACCTAACGTTTGAGGGATGGTGGCGTAGTTGACTACTGCGTCAAGAATTAAGCTTCAAGGAACGCTGACTAAATATCTCGAGTCCCAGATTTTACTTACAGTATTTTTATTTAAAGTCACAACTTGAGGACACAAAATACATCAGAATTAATGCTGTGACAAAGCATCGGCGATAACTTTACATACGGTGAAGACTGAGGCTACTGCTACACCACGTAATTATGATAGGAGCGATTTCTCATATGGGAGAACTATTGCCAGCCCAAATTGCACACATCTAGCCGTTGTCCCTCACCTTGTAATAAATAGTGATGAGGCAACGGTAGCGTTACGCATCACACAATGCCTGCAGTAGCTCATTACAAATTCTACGAATTAAATTACCCATGATATCACTGTCAAGGTTCTTTACTGTTGATAAAGCATTGCGACCTTCTCTCTGTAACGAGAGTATTAATATTATTCATGAATTTGTGGGTTTAGTGATGAGGTCTAGTCCCATATTTGGATAGTTAATTACTACAGTCTCATTCCGTGCTCCGCAAATGATGCCGTGAGACGCGCGTCCTAGCAGTTATTTTTCAGCATCATAATGCATGAATCAAGGAGACTAGCAGCACAGATGCTGAGGTGATGAAACTCTCTACGTCGCCTTCTAAGTAAATTAGCATCAAACTCTTTCTCTGAGTCATAGATCAGTTCTTCTGAGGGTAAATCTACAATTTACTATAACAACATTAGGATCACTATATGGAGGAGGTTTATATGAAGGAGATGAGTCTAGTGAGGCTCATATTAACCATGCTCACTGAAATGATTCTTTGCTGTCAGTTGAAAAAGCTGCGTTAATAGGATCGGGCTGTAATGCATTTTTTTTACGGAATTAGTGCGCATTAGAACCCTCTATAGTCTCCTGTTCTTCAAAAGCTTTTCAGTTAACATGCAGCTGTATGTGGCGGCTACACAGGTCAAACTGTCTGATCCAAGTCATTGAACTACTGTAATTCTCAGACCAGGTGGAATGTAAACACTTACGTCATTTGTTGGGCGCATCGGCCACTTGATAAATGTTGTTGGACTGTATGTGCAGGTAGACGCAGCAGCGTGCAGTGCTTGATCACCATCAGCAACTGATAGTAGTATATACGAGCTCTTCATGATTTAAAAAGGTGCCAGCAACACTTCTATATAATTTCAGGAATGAAGGAGAAATATCGTTTTGAGAAATCGTTATGATTGCAAAAAAAGAGCATAAGCATCCCACAGGCTGTTTGTGTGATGACTTTCTCGCAATGACATTCATCGCTCACATGTTCTTGCCGGCTCAACAAAGGGGTGACCAGCTTCTTAAGCAGCATCTCTGGGATTAGATGCTGCCATACTTCTTTGCTGATGGTGACAGAAACTATGCATTTTTGTATTACATAATACCTACTCAGAGACAATGAATTTTACAGAAAAATCCATGCACTACTTCTTTGTTTGTTGTCACAATTAGCGTTGATGTAATTCAGTTTGTGGGTTTCTGTTTGAACGAGGAAAACATTATCAGACAGAACCACTGCCGAGAGGGACTGACTGTGCAAAATCTTATAATACTAGAGTGCATCTCAACACATCAATTCACACCATGTATTGACCTGAGATGAACATCAAAATGGTATACAATACCGACAGGTTGTAAGGTAAGACACATATTGCAAACAGTTAGACAACTTTTATTCCGAAACATTTCGCTACACAGTAGGCTTATTCAGTCGATACAGAAAGTAGGCAGGTACAGTTAGAGATGTGAAGACGATGTAATCAGTCATCACCTTAAAGTGTGAATTTGAGGTTGTCAGTCCTCGGCCTGGAGATGTTCAGTTCCATGTCAGGAAACTATCTGATAGTTCATGGGGGGGGGGGGGGGGGGGGGGGGAACCTTTATGGAACTGAATTCTCCAGCCGAGGGACTGACAACCTCAAATTCTACGACTTTAAGGGTGATGGACTGATTTACATCGTCTTCACTCTCACTGTTCCTGCCTTACTTTCTGTATCGACTGAAGATGCTACTGTGTAGGCGCAACGTTCGGAATTTAAAGTTGTTAAATGTTGCATTATGTGTCTTACTTATTTGACTGAGATAGTAATGTAATAGGAGGCAAAGCACAACAGGGAGAAAAAAGCGTGAACAGCACTGAATGAAGAGAAAGAGTTGTCAAACTCCACACATCCTCACAACACTACTTGCACTGATCACTACCATATCGTCAAATGGAAATAACAAGAAGCAATATCAAAATCCACTAATGATCTAGAGACATGTGAAGGGAATGGTTGATTTCTATTCCAGATGGTTCACGTCAAACTCTCGTAAAGTGAAAATAATGGATCCATTAAACATGGGGTCAAGGGGAAAGTGAGCTTACCTTTGTTTACAGTAGTTCTTCTTCATTTTCTTATGCTGGTTATTTCAGCGATGCCAGTTTCCGCTTGAATCATTATTCCAGTGTGTGTGAAGTATTGTGCAGTCCCGCCCGTCAATACCTTTCTGAGGGTGCTAGAAGCTCATCCTGAAGGTTCTGATGTGACGGACGAGATGTGCATGTTCCATGTGGTATGGCTGCCATTCATGGAGAGATTCCTCAAATGTTGCGACAGTCAGGTCATTGTTATGACCTACATGTTGAACTATCGGCCGAAGGAGGCAAGAGGAGCATAAAAGCGATTTGACTCAAATTGAAAGAAATTCGAAATATTTTTCATTTGACCATAAACATAAACAAATACCTTATTTAATTTAGGGTCCCTGCTCAGACACAAGATGGAACTTACACGATGAACAAACAAAGAAATGAGTGAGATAGGGAAATGTTCAATACTACTCTGTGTTTTTTAACGGAGCCACTAATCAGTCTTAAGGTAGACTATCAGTAATTTTTCATGAATGAGCCTTAAAACCCTGAGCCAATGTATGCCAAGTTTCTGACATAACTCTAACTCCACTTAGACTTTGAGAAAGCAATTGACAACATGCCCACGCACTAGCCCCATGTCAGTCTCGTGGAAACTTGTGTTCATGAAGAACTCAAGAAACTCCTCTCACGGGCTCTAAGTTGGCCCGTGGAAAGAGCATAGGACACAGGTGTGAGGATCCACAATCACTAAAAAACAATGGTTATAGCCTGATTCATATAGGTGGCAGCAAGCTATAGCTAAGAACTATAGACCATTAGATTTTGGCCCACAACACAAAAATTTTTGGAAAGTTCTAAGAAGCAGGTTTGCAAGACAGTCCAGGGCAACATGCGGTTCCAGCTGGTCTCTCCTGCTCTCGCAAACTACTGGATCATTATGATATGGTCTTGGAATGCAATAGAAAACAGAATGCAGAGTTAGTATACAAAGATTTTGGTAAAGCCTTTTACAGGATGCGATCATGGTGTAATTAGAACACAAAAATGCGTACTAAAGGATAACTGGCAGAATATTCAGAATATATGATTGTTCAGATATGAAAATTTATAGTTATTGAATAAAAAAGTTGTTTCTCTGTGTGGTAGGTGGTAGGGTGACGTGATCGTCTCCAACCTGTGCAGATCACATTATTCTGCTATGTGTTTATTTTATCCATGTGGAGAATCACTTGACTGGCGACTTCCAACGCATCTGTAAAGTATTCGTTCTGCTCCTGTCTAATTTATTATGAGTAGTTTGTCTTAAGAGCTTCACTTTTATTTTGAGTTCTGGTACATAGTTATTCTGCCTGGATTTGAAAATTCATTGTAGATATTTTATCTCACCATTTCTTTTAAGGCGTAGGCTATTGTAGTGAGTGATTTATTGAGTGGTTGTAAAATCTGTGTGTTTTTCTGTTGGCCTGACTGTCGGCTAGGGTCATCCTTTCCCAGTTTCAACTAACTAGTGTTCCTGGTGTCTTGACGTGCTACTTAAACTGCTTCAACACTGTGGTGAACCGAGGATCAGTCCACCTCTCCTCGGCAGAATCTATAAGCGTGTTGGGGACACCGTCATTTAGTCACGACCACCTGTGATACCCTCCCCCCCTTCCCCCATCATCATCAACGGCTGGCAGTTCCAGAATCACACAAAGCTCCGTCCCCAGACATCGCCACGGCTGTACATGTCAACTTTGGATTACTATTTATATATTTCATTTTTCTTAAAATAGGATTAATTTCATGTTTAATTGTTTTATACAATTGACTGATGTTTATTATAATAAAATTGTTTATCTTATGTTATTATAGATTTTTCTATGTTTTCTTTCCATAAGGAGGAGCCAACCTTGTCAAATGCTTTCTTAGGGTCTAACAGAGCTGAGTAAACCTTCACACACTATTTTGTCAGTTGTCAAATTTAGACTGATGCTCTCCAATGGTAGGTGAGCCCTTGTGTTCTGGACACCACATCAGTGGGGAAAATTTGAAGATCAGATCAGATGAGTCATTCTCCAGTTATAAGAATGTAAGAACATAAAGAACGTTGCAGCAAGCCTACTGGCCCATGCGAGGTATGTCCATGTCACCTCCCGGCTTAAACCAATGACCCACCTAGTCAGCTCAGGTCACATCCACTTAAGGAAGGGGCATGGCATCAGACCTATTAGCACAAGCAAGTCAGGTCCAACTTACACACACCCACTCGTGTATTTATCCAACCTATTTTTAAAACCACACAACGTCTTAGCTTCTATGACGGTACTCGGGAGTTTGCTGCGAGTCCTGCCTAGGCTAGATATTTTAGCACGCTATTTACATCCCCTTTATTTATTCCTGTTTTCCATTTATACACCTCAATCATATCCCCCAAAATTCAACGCCTTTCTGGCCTTATGGCACTGATACTAACGATTCCAAACTTTTTTTTTTACGTTTAACATCAACGAATTTACATGCATGCATTTTTCGTTTGAACGTTACGACGCAATGTGTGAAGCAGGCAGCCTTAATGATCATGCTAGACTGACACTACTGCTAAGACATACTCAAGGATGGCAGGGTGCATCCCACAGATCTAGTATAGGGAATCGCTAGTCTTAGTGTAATTGAAACACTCTTCACAATTTCTGAGTTTACTATTGTGCACAGAAGGATAACACAGACTGCTTCACATGTGCTCTCACTCATCATTGTTCTGTCAGGCTCTAACAACAGAGCATGAAGAGCTCCTGATCAAAGAAGTTTTCACTTTTCTGCCATTCTTTCCATTCTCAGAGTCTGTATGACTCCTGTGAGTCTAGCATTTCATCGTGAAGTGTGTGCAGACTTGCACGTGCCTAGCTACTTCCTGTAGATGCTACTAGATATATGGAAGTATTTTTATAACTGTGTTCACCCAGGACAATGACTGTCAGCCAAGAGTACTTTTTTTCCCCCAGGGGGGGGGAATAAAGCTGGGTTAAAGA
>NC_069431.1:40106029-40123376 GCF_026875155.1 Cherax quadricarinatus
GGGGAAAAAGAGACTTTTGTTTCACCACCTTTCTATGGTTGCTAGTTTTTTTGTTTTTGCTGCGATCTCTTACGGGGGTGGGGAAAGGGGTGGTATGCCGTTTTTTTTGTGGTGGTGTGTTCTCTGTGTTGTGTGTTGTGGTGTATTGTGGTTGTCTGTTGTGGTATGTTCTGGTGGGTGTTGTGTGTTGGCTGTGTTTTGGTGGTTTTTGTTGTATGGGGTGTTGTGTGGTATTTTTGCGGTGATGTGTTGTGGTTGTGGTTTTGTGCGGAAATGTGTTGTGGTGGGGAGTGCATTGTAGTGTTGTGATGTGTTTGTATTGCATTTTAGTTGGTTTGTTTTTTGGTCCCCCTCCCCCCAATACCTAACTATCATGCTTTTAATTTTTCCTTCACTGATCTCTATGTCTTTTCCAACAATAAATATTATTTTAAAAAAAGTAATTTCTCAAAAACCTTAAAGACAATGACCTTTTTTAAATTATGACAAAAAACTGTTTGAGATCTAATTTTCGTCGGGCCCAGCATTGCGGAAACCTGAATTACTGGATTTTTAAAAATTTTAAAGTTTTGATTAATCTGGGGGAACAGTGCCCTTTCCGGGGTGTTCAGGAACCACTTTGATTATAGTTGGGGAAAAAATTTTTTTTCAAATGAAACCAAAAAAATTTTTTACGATATAAAGGGAAAAAAATCAACTTATCACACGTTCCATAATGGAAACTTTTTTTGTCTGAAACCCCCCAAAACCCAGATTTCCCAGGGGTGGAATTCCATCAAAAACTTTTCATCCGAGAACTTTTTGGGGCAAACTCACATCAGGTGTTCCAGAGTTGAGTTTTTCAATCATTTAAAAGTGAGATTATTTAGTCAGCGATGGTTCTCGTAAAAAAAAGTCCATAAAATTTTTTTAAAATGATTTACCGAAGGGAAAAAAATTTTTCAAAAAATATATATAATTTGAAATTTTGTATGCATGTAAATTTTACAGGCAGAGACATTTGATAACAATTTGAACAGTTTTTTGGGGGGAAACAATAAGATTGCTAGTCTGAGGAATTTTAAAAGTCTACCCGCAGCTCGTCGTACCACACAAAACTCCCCCGCTATTGCTTTTCCTCTTCACATTTTTAAATTTTCGTTATTTTCGCCCTTTAACCCGAGATTTTAAATTTGGAACAATTTTAGGGGTTTAAAGTTTTTTAAAAAACGAATATATAAATTTCCCGGGATTGTTTGCGATCGTTTTGAAACGGGCATATAAAAACGGTAGAAAACAGTACGATTTCATGGAAAAATGTTACTGACAAAGTCTAGGTCCCACCCCCACATTTACTACTAAGGAGAATTAGGCTACTGTTATTTTGTTCTTTTTCGGTCTTTTTATTTTTTCCTCCCCCTCTTTTCTGCCTGTCTTCTGATTTTTTTCCCTATTTATCGTAGCATAATAAGGGTTTCAGTAATTCCCGTTATTTCTTCGGGAGGTTCCCCCTAAAGTTAAATAAAAATTGGGAACTGAGTTTTGAGCTGCATGACCCCCATGAGTTTAGGTTACGTGCAAAATTAAAATTAAATCCGATGTGTTGCTACTTACATAAATTGGGTTTGGTCAGTTTATTTTTGGAAAAAGCTGATTAAAAATTTAAAATCTTTTATATAGGTTAAAAAATTTCCCAAAGAAATAAAAACTTTGTTTTTAAGTAGGATATTTAATGAGTTTAAATGTAGCAAAGGGAAAAATTTTCATGGTATATTTTAAAGGGTTAGCTACATAATTTAAATTTTAATTGAAAATTTATTTTAGTGTGACTTTTAAAAATTTTAAGAGGCAAATCTTTTTTTTTTTTTAAATTTTTTTAGAGTTTTTTTTTCTAAAAACTTTAAACATTCGTCTTGGGTATGATAAACACAACATTCAGAACAAGTGTTTAGTGGGGCTACTTTTCCCTTTAAAGGAATTAAGTTCTTTAAAGACTCAAAAATAGATGCTGAGAAAAAATTATCTCTGAACACCCCTAAATGTAATATTTTTCCCCTTTTTTTTTTTATTATGCAGTGATTTCATAAATTTTAAAAATTTCAAAAAAAATGGCCCCAATCTACAATTTGCTTTAACATATTGTTTGGGCAGATAATTTTAGAGAGAATGTTGGGAAAAAATCTTATGAGCATAGAAAGGAAAAAACTTGCTGGGAAAAGCTATGTAATTTCCACGCTCTTATTCACCCTTTTGCTGATGGGCGTGGACGATCTAGCGCTCATATGACAAAAAAGATCCCAAATGAAAATTTTCACAAGTTTTTAACAAAACCCCTTTATAACTTGAGATGAATCAAAAAAATACTATGACGTCATTTCCACAGGGAAACACATATTGTTTTTAAAAACTTTAAAAATCATTTTTTCAGCCAATGATTCCCATTTAAAGCGTTCGAAAATATAAATTAAAAAACAAAAAGGGTTTAGCGTATTTGTATTTTCCGGATGGTACCCTAAAAAAAAAAGTAAAAATCTTTATTCCAGTTTGAAAAATTATATCACAGTATATACTTTTAACCCCCCAAATGAAAAAAAAAAAACCCCAACACAATTTTTTTTTACGACACGCCCCCCCCGTCTCCCACCAAGGCAGGGTGCCCCAAAAAAAAAGAAAATCCCAAAAAAAGAAAATATTTCATTTCATTAAAAACCCCTTTCAACTCATACAAAAATCACTGTCTTTGCAGAGATTTTTAATACGACTTTCAAAAGTCCCCCCAAAATTTTCCCAAATTTCTAAAAACCCCTCCTGTACAGTGCAGGCATTGTGCTTCTCATTTCCGGGGCCCTCAAGCCCGGCTAACCGGTTTTTCTCAATCCCTTTCAAAAAATATTACCCTGCCACACTCCAACAGCTCGTCGGGGTCCCAAAAACCTTCGTTTTCCATTCATTTCCTATCCACACCCCTCACATATCCCCTTTCCCAAAAAGCCCAAGGGCGCCTCGCTCAAAAAATCCCCTTTTAATCCTTCCCCCAACCTCTTCGAGGAGGGCCCCCCTCCCCCGGGCCTTTCCCTTTTCCCTTACAGACTTATACGCTCTCCAAGTCTTTTAAACTTTGACCCATTCTCTCAAAAATGCCCAAACCCAAACCTCAACAAACCCTTCTTCGCCGTTGATAATACTTTTCGTAACCCCAACACCCCCAAATTTTTCCACCTCAAAATTCTCTGCATAATTTTTCCCCCTTTAATTTTGCTTTCCCCTTAGAAAAAACTCCCCACTGCCTCCAGCCGCCTCTTCGCTGCAGCTTTTTCCCCAACCCAAGCTTCACACGGGGTGTTAGTACCACTATACTTTCGTACATTCCCCTTTTGGGGCCCCCATGAATAAAGTTTTTTTGGGTTTCCCCAGATGCCTCAAAGCACCCCCCCCCCACCCTTTTTTCCTTCATCAATTCCATGGTTTTAAACCCCATCCTTAATTTAAAACCCCTCCCCTGAAAAAATAACTCACAAAAAAAATGAAAACATTTACTTCTTCAAATACTCCCTCTCTCCCAATTTTAAAATCCATTTTTTTTTTTCTAAAACTGTTTGATACCCCCCATCACCTTTTTTTCTTATCTATGTTCCCCTTTCAAAATTTCTATCTTTTCTTACCCTCCCAAAAAACATCCCCTAAACCCTTTTCAAAAATTTTTCTTTAGAATCCCCCCATGATAAAGTATATCAGCAAAAAAATGTGTCACCTTCCATTTAGTATTTGATTTTTCCCCCTAATTTAAACCCCCCTCTCTCTCCCAACACCCCCGCATTACTTTTTTTTACAACCCCCTCTATAAAAATATTTTAAAAAAACCATGATGACATTACACATCCCTAAGACCTTTAATTTTTTTTCCGGGGAAGGGAATCTCCCTCTCTCTTACACACCCTAAGCTGAGCCCACTTAAAAACCCCATAAAAACCTTTTTCAGCATTTAGTAAAATTACTACCCATTCCACACACTTGAACATCTGCCCCAAATTTCTCCTCTATTAAAATTTTCACATGCCTTCTCTAAATCCATAAATGCAATGAAAAACTTTCCCCCCTTTATCTAAATATGTTCTCATATATGCTTAATGTAAAACACCCGATTACACATCCCCTACCCTCTAAAACCTCCTTCTCGTTGCAATCCTACTCTCTGTATTCCAATAAATTTTTTCAATTTTAACTCTATTTTTTCAGTTTACCTGGTATACTCAGTAAAAAATTTTTTCCCCTATAATTTTTTTTAATCTCTTTTGTCCCGCCCCCCTTTTTATAAAAGAAGTATATATGCTCTCTGCTAACCCAGGTTTCCTGTTTTCATCAGTTAATTAAACAGAATCCAAAAACTTCAACACTGCTTTTAACATTTCATGTCATGACCCGTCAGTTCCAGCTGCTTTAACCCCCTTTCATTCTACGTAATGCCTCACGCCCTCTCCCTCACTCACATCCTCTCTTCCTTCACTCTAACAGATGTATACCTCCCTGTCCACAGCTGAAATTACAGCCTCCCTTCTCATCGACATTTGAAAAGTTCCTCAAAATATGCCCGCCATCTACCTTAATACCTCCAGTTCCCCATCTACTAATCTCCATTACTCTGTTATTAACTGACAAATACCAGTCGTTCTCTAAATTTTCTAACTTGTACATCTCACTCCAAGATTTTATCTTATTTTCCCCAGCAAAATATCTTGTCAGTGTTTACACCCACTGCTAGCATCTGCTCCTCTTTTTGCACTCTCTCACCACCCTCTCACCATTTCTTTAGACTCCCAATACTCTGCTCTTCTTATAAAAATCTGCATGTAAGAGCCTGCATAACTACCTTTTTTCGCTTTTAACACACCCTTTACTTCATCATTCCACCAATCACTCGTCTTTCCCTGCCCCCACCCTCCTATAACCCACAAACTTCTGCCTCACATTCTAATACTGCATTTTTAAAACTCTTCCAACTCTCTTCAACCCCCCCACTACACCAAGTTGGCAATGGTCCACCTTTCGCCAATAATTGCTTGTATCTCACCCTCCTCTCCTCCTCCATATTTATACATTTTCACCTCTCTCTTACTTTGCCGATTTCCTTTCGTCCATCTACCTCTTACACTAACGTAGCTACAACTAAATGATGATAAGATGTACCGTCGCCCCTCTATAAACATGTACATCCTGAACCTACCCATCAACCTTTTATCCACCAATACCCAATCTAACAACCTACATTCATTACGTGCTATATAATACCTAGTATGCTTATTTATCTTCTTTTTCATAAAATATGTAATACTTATTACCAAACCTCTTACTACACATAGCTGAATTATAGGCTTCCCATTTTTATTTGCCCCAACCACCCCAAATTTACCTGCTACTCCCTCCACAACATTTTTACTCACTTTTGCATTGAGATCCCCAACCACCAGTACTCTCTCACTTGGTTCACAACTCTCCACGCACTCACTCAAGATTTCCCAAAATCTCTCTACACGTCTCTCTTCACCAGGTGCATAAACACTTACTTTAACCTACTTTTCACATCCAACCCTTATTTATTCATTTATATTCCCTCTTTTCCTGTCATAACTTATTCTTCAACATTATTGCCACTCCTTCTTTAGCTAGAGTCCTTTACATGTTGGTACATGAGGTTTTCCAGTACTACCTCCATCATCTTAGCCCTCCACGTTTCTGGGCCTCCATGTGATTCCAGCTTTGCCCTGTTCACATGAGCCCTTCTTGCCAATTCAGTCAGTGTATCAACCATTGCTCTGTTACTCTCATCATAGTCTTGCTTTGGCCTCCTGCTGTTCTGTGGTGGATTATACATCACTGCAATTACCACCTTAGGACCTCCAGACTAAAGTGTTCCTATTTTGTAACTCTTGCTTCTCCTCTGTCTCCTTTCTCCAGCTCGCCAAACTCCCATTGGTTTTTGATGAGCACTGCCACTCCTCCACCCCTTCTGTTCACTCTGTCTTTCCTCAGGATCTCAGGCAGGTGAAACTGCAGGTCAAGAGAATGTACAGAGAACCTTTACTGCACGTATAAGTTCCATCAAACACCTTAACTACTGGGAACGCCTGGAAGCACATGACTTGTACTCACTTTAGCGCAGGGGAGAGAGATGTATCATAATTTACACCTGGAAGATTCTGGAGGGACTGGTCCCTAATCTGAACAGAGAAATCACTACCAACGAAAGCAAAAGTCTTGGCAGACGATGCAACATACCCCCAGTGAAAAGCAGAGGCGCCACTAGTACACTAAGAGGAAAACACAATAAGTGTCCGGGGCCCAAGACTGTTAAACAGCCTCCCACCAGCCATAAGGGGAATTACCAATTGACCCCTGGTTGTCTTCCAGTGGGAGCTGGACAGATACCTAAGTTAGTGCCAAATTAGCCGGGTTGTGGTTCGCACGTTGGACTACGTTCGGTCAGAAATAACAGCCTCGTTGCTCAGGCCCTGATCCACCAGGAGGCATGGTCATGTACCGGGCCGTGGGGGCGCTGATCTCCGGAATACCCTCCAGGTAGCCTCCCTGACAGTAGTCACGGTGGTGTTATTCCCACTGAAGCCTCCCTGACATTAAGGCTGCCTGCTTCACACATTGCGTCGTAACGTTCAAACGAAAAATGCATGCATGCAAATTCACTGATGTTAAAGGTAAAAAAAAAAGTTTGGAATCGTTAGTATCAGTGCCATAAGGCCAGAAAGGCGTTGAATTTTGGGGGATATGATTGAGGTGTATAAATGGAAAACAGGAATAAATAAAGGGGATGTAAATAGCGTGCTAAAATATCTAGCCTAGGCAAGGACTCGCAGCAATGGTTTTAAGATGGAAATATTCAGATTCCGAAAGGGTAAAGGAAAGCACTGGTTTGGTAATAGTTGTGGATGAGTGGAACAAACTCCCGAGTACCGTCATAGAAGCTAAGACGTTGTGTGGTTTTAAAAATAGGTTGGATAAATACACGAGTGGGTGTGTGTAAGTTGGACCTGACTTGCTTGTGCTAATAGGTCTGATGCCGTGCCCCTTCCTTAAGTGGATGTGACCTGAGCTGACTAGGTGGGTCATTGGTTTAAGCCGGGAGGTGACATGGACATACCTCGCATGGGCCAGTAGGCTTGCTGCAACGTTCTTTATGTTCTTATATTCTTATAACTGGAGAATGACTCATCTGATCTGATCTTCAAATTTTCCCCACTGATGTGGTGTCCAGAACACAAGGGCTCACCTACCACTGGAGAGCATCAGTCTAAATTTGCCAACTGACAAAATAGTGTGTGAAGATTTACTCAGCTCTGTTAGACCCTAAGAAAGCATTTAACAAGGTTGGCTCCTTCTTATGGAAAGAAAACATAGAAAAATGTATAATAACATAAGATAAATAATTTTATTACAATAAACATCAGTCAATTGTATAAAACAATTAAACATGAAATTAATCCAATTTTAAGAAAAATGAAATATATAAATAGTAATCCAAAGCTGACATGTACAGCCGTGGCGATGTCTGGGACGGAGCTTTGTGTGATTCTGGAACTGCCAGCCGTTGATGATGGGGGAAGGATGGGGGGTATCACAGCTGGTCGTGACTAGCTAAATGACGGTGTCCCCAACACGCTTATAGATTCTGCCGAGGAGAGGTGGACTGATCCTCGGATCACCACAGTGTTGAAGCAGTTTAAGTAGCACGTCAAGACACCAGGAACACTAGTGTAGTTGTAACTGGGAGAAGGATGACCCTAGCCGACAGTCAAGGCTAGAAAGAGAAACAACACAGAGTTACATACCACTCGATAAATCACTCACACAATAGGCCTACGGCCTTTAAAAGAAATGGTGAAGATAAATGATCTACTTGAAAATTCAAATCCAGGCAGGAATAACTAAGTCCAGAACCCAAAATAAGAGTGAAGCTCTTAAGACAAACAACCCCAAAATAAATTAGACAGGAGCAGAACGAATACTTACAGATGCGTTGGAAGTCGCCAGTCAAGTGATTCTCCACAGTGGAAAAATAAACACATAGCAGTATAATGTGATTCTGCACAGGTTGGAGACGATCACGTCACCTACCACCTACCACACAGTGAAACAACACTGTGGTCTAGGGTTCTCAACACTGTGGTCTGGGGTTCTCAACACTGTGGTCTGGGGTTCTCAACACTGTGGTCAGGGGTTCTCAACACTGTGGTCTGGTTCTCAACACGGTGGCCCCGGGGGTTCTCAACACTGTGGTCGGGGTTTTCTGAACACTGTGGAATAAAAATAAAATAAAAAAATAATAAAAAATAATAATAAAATAATACAATAATAATAATAATGGGAAATAATAATAATAATAGCAGAAAATAAATAAAAATTTAATAAAAAATAATAATAATAATAATAATAAAAATAATAAAAAAAAAAAATTTAATAATAAAAAATTAAACAATAATAATAATAATAAAAATTTAATAATAAAAATAATAATAATAGTCATAAAAAATTAAAAAAAAAAAAATCCCAAAAAAATTTTTCAAGCAAAAAAATTTGTTTTTTTTTTTCAGCAGTTCCAACAGTTCCAACAGTTTCCAGCATTTCAGCAGTTCCACATTCCAACAGTTCCAACATTTTTCAGCATTTTCCCCAAGCATTTTTCCACCCGTTCAACGCCCAGCCATTTTTAAAATTTTTTTTTAAACCCTCCCAAAGAGCTATTGTTTTATTATTTTTCCGGGGATGCCCACTGCCCGGGGAAGGGGACAGTTTTTGAAAATTGTCGACAAAAAGGGGGTGCCCGCCGCCTCAAGGCGGATAAAAAACAATTTTATTCACCTTTAATAAATCTTGGAAAGACGTTATTATTCCCCGGGTTTTCCCATTTTTGGCAGATTAAAAATTTAACATTGACGGATTTTTGTTTAAATGTTTTGGGATAAAAAAGACCTTTTAGAACCCCGGTTTGGTTTTTTGTTTTTCCTTTTTAAAATTTAATTATTATAAAAAAAAACGTAAAAAAAATTTTTCTGTCGCACATGGAATTTGGGCATCAAAAAATATATGACCAATTTTGATTTTAATTAATCTTATGACTTAAATTTGATCTTGACTTGGGTCGCCGCGGGGAGGCTTCGCTAACATTTTGGTAAATTTTGGAAAAATTTTTTTTCCGATTTTTTATTAAGTCGGGTTTGGGGGCATTATCATGATTTTTACAAAAAACCCAAAACCTGACCCTATGAATCACCAGATACATTTTTTTTTTTTTTGGGGGAAAAAACTAAAATACTGGAAACCTTAGTGGGTCTTTTATTTGCCTCTAAATTTGGGTTAGTTTGGTTGATAAATTGCAACAAGGTTTAACCTTTAAACCAAAAAAAAGCAGTAAAACATCCTCTTGATTTTTTCCCCCGGAAAAAACCCTGAACAAGGAACGAATGTTACTGTACTGTTTTTTTTAAAATTTCCGGTTTTTTTAAAAACTCCTACTTTTTTTTTTAAAACAAAATTTCAAATGGGTCCCCCCAACCACAAAAGGGGTTTCGTCGTCCATTTTGTTATAGAAACCCAATAAAACTATTAGGGCCAACTTTTTTTAAGTAGCGGGGGGTTTCTGCTACGAAATTCTATTTCTTGAAAGAAATTTAAAAACTCTCCAGATTTTGCAAACACCAAGAGCGCTACATCTCCCTTGTTTACATCCCCAAAAATATACGAGGAATAAGAGTTTGGTGTCCGGGACACCCCAAAAAGGGTAATTTTTTTTTGCACTTGTCTCAAAATTTCCCCGCCAATGTAAAGGGTTTTTCCCCTCTTTAACGTTCTTCAGGGAAAGAATCAAGGCCCATGGGTAAAAATTAAGATTCCAGTTCATTTTGTTTGGCCTCTTTCCTGAATTATTTTATATTTGCTTTTGTCTTTTGACTAAAATTAGATTTTAGTAATTTTTCCGCCAAGAGTGGACTTGCCTGAGGGCCCCATGAACCCCCCTATTAAAAAGGGTTTAAAATTATCTTTTTTGCTGGGGGTTAAGTTTAAATTTCAAAGAACCCTCATTTTTTGTCAGATATGAAATTTATGTTAGAAATCCAGGTCACTTGAAACAGAGTCACTGTGAAGGGATGTTGTGTTGGGGGTAAATGCAGCTTTTCCCTCGGGGGACGTAAAGACAAAAACAATGGTAGGGCAATTGTAACAGCCATCACTTGCCCTTTCTAAACAGCCCCTGGGGGGTGGGTAGGGTACTAGCCACCAATGGGTTTTACTAGCAAACCACGGGAGGGCCCAGTTTGGAACCCGGGGGGGGGGGAGGGCGTTACCAAAAGGGGGGAAAGGCCACGGGGGCCCACGGGGGGCTTGGTACCCGAAAAGGCCCTTTCGCAAGCCCCAAATAAACCAAAACCAAAAGGGGCCGGGCGCCACGGGAGGCCCAGGGGAAACCCCGGGGGGGAGGGGTTTAAAAAAACCACCAATGGGTTACTAGCCCCGGGGAGGGGGGCCCCTTTGGCAAAGAAGGAGGGAGACAGGTAACCCCCCAAATTTTTATATAAAACTGTTTTGGGAGCCCAAACCCGGGTTCTTTTTAAGGGGGGCTTGAAACCACCTGCCAATCAAAGGGGGCTTGGGGGCTCAAAAAGGGACTTTGCCCTAAGGGAAACCCCCATTGGCTTTTGGGGAAAACCCAGGGCGTTAATAAAGTTTTTAAAAAACCGAGAAAAAGAAGGAACCTAAAAAGCCCCTTTCGTTCGTTTTTCTTTGTATTTGTAAGAAAAACCCGAAGGGATATTTGGTACTACCCCACATTGGGGTTTTTACACTGGGGCGAAAGTTTAATACCCCATTATGCAGAATGATTAGGGAAGAAACCAGGTATTTGCACCCACGGTAAAAGGGCGTGGTACAGCCATGGTACTAGCCCAAAAAAAAAGGGGGTAATTGTAACAGCCACATTGCTTCTAGCAGCCAGGGGGGGCTAGGGTACACCCACCTGGCTTCCTAGCACCCACGGGGGGGCAGGGGACCGCCACCTTTCTTACAGCCCAGGGAGGGCATGGTACCACCAAAAAGGTTTTACTGCACCCACGGAGGGCTATTCCCCGCCCCATGGCTTACTAACCACGGGGGACTAGGACCACCACCAGGGCTTACAGAAGCCCGGAGGCTTGGACCAGCCCCCAAAAGCTTACAAGCCACGGGGGGCAGTGTACCACCACCAGGGCTTACTAGGCCCACGGGGGCGGGGTACCAGCCACCATTGGCTTACTAAAACACGGGAAGCTATGGACCACCCCCCCAAAGGGTTTATGAGCCACGGAGCTAGTGGTCCAGCCCCCCCTTGGTAAAAACCCCGGGGGGGCTAAAAAGTACCACCCCTGTTACTAGAAACAATTTCCCCACCCACCATTGAAAGGAAGGCCGGGTAACCCGCCATTTTTGGGGTTAGGGGAGGGATATAAAAATTTTGGAAAAATTTTTTTTTTAATATTTTAGAACACCGCACTAGGCCCAAATTTTAACCCCCTGAATTTAAAAGAAAAGGGGAAAACCTTGAGTGAAAAACCCCCCCGAACATTTTTTTTTAAGGGGGGAAGGATTTCAATCGTTTTTCATTTCTTAAAAGGGCCCAAAAGGCCCCTAGTTTCCCAAGGTTAAACCTTCTTAAATTTGGGGTTTGTGCCCCCTTTCTCAACGGGGGAAGCAAAATTTTGGGGTTTTAAAAATTTTTCCGCCCCCTCCAGCAAAAGGTGTTCTCCCCTTTCTCCATTATCTCACCCGGTCACTATACCAAAAGCCCAAAAAACCAAAGTGAAAGGCACACCAGACTTTTTAAAAACTCATTTTTTTTTAAAATATTTTTAAGTATAAATTTTTTGAAAGGAGTCTAAAATTTTAAATAAACTTTAAAATTTTTTAAAATGTATGCTATTTAAAAAAATTTTTTAATTTTAATAAGGGAAATTTTTAGTAATTGATGGGTTGGGTGGGGCCAAATGTTTTTGGGGGAAAGTAAATTAGTTTAGTTTTTAAAAAAATTTTGTTTTGCTGAAAATATTTAGAGATGTGTTAATTTTTGGGGGGGTAGATTTAGTGTATGGTTAATTATAGGTTTTTGTGTGGAAAATTAGGGTGAAATGTTTTGGTAGGGGGGTTAATAATAGGGGTTGTGGTAGTTTTGGATGGAAAAATATTTAAAGGAGTGAAAGTGGATGTAAAATGGGGTGTGGTAGAGTATAGTGTAGTGGGAATATAAAGTGTGATGTAGTTTTTAGTGTTGTGGTAGAGGGGAGGTATTGGGGTAGATTATATGTTTTGTTAATGTTTAGTGGTGATGAAGAATAAATAGTGTTAAGATTTTGGGTGAGTTTTAATTTTGTGTAATGAAAAATGTAGTGAGGGGTGGTGAATGTGAGTGAATGTAGATTATAGATTTTAGTGATAGTAAATGGGTTAAAAATTTGTTTTTGATGGTAAGAAAGTGGAGTGTAGGTGGTAGATGTAAGTGGGGTTGGTAATGTAAGGTGAGGAGATGTAAAAGAATTGATGGTAAATGAATTAGTGGTGGTAGAGGTTATAAATTTGATTATTTAGTAAGAGTAATGTATGGTTAGATGTGTAGTAAGGTAAAATAGTGTTTTTGGGGGGTTTGGGGGGTAGGAGGGGTATTTAAGTGTAGAAATGGTAGATATAAGTCAGTGGTTAGGGGTTTTTGGTAGAAATGGAAGTATAGTGTAGATGGAGATGGAGGGTAGTGAGGGTAATGTAGAGTTGTAGGTTTTTTTGGTAAAAAGGGTAAAAAGTGAGTGGAATGGGGTTTGGGGAACGGGGGTAAGGGAGTGTTATTTTGGGAATTGTAGATGAGAGTGTAGTAGGGAGATGTAAGTGTATAAGGGTAGATATATAGGCAGGGGTTAGATGGATGTAAGAAGGGGAAGTAAAGTTTTGGAGATTTTTGAGTGTAGGAGGGTGTTTAGAGTGTAGTGATGGTACTGTTTTATGTAAAATATTTTGAAATTTAGTTTCACCATAGCATTTCTCATGGTGGATTTATTAGGGTCTTGTTAGTGGACTTCTGCCATGAGAGTAACATGCTTACCCATTTTTGTGACTGAATATATGCTTAAATAAATTAATGTCAAATTACTTTCTAAACATTTTATGTTTCTCTAAAAGCCTTTTATATTTTGAGTGCGCTGTGTTTGACTAACTAGCAGTATCTGTAATGTACACAAAATAATCCCCTTATTACTTAAACTCTCATTTCAATTAAAACATTATAGCCCTTGACACAATAACAGTAAATGTAAAAAGGTTTATAATACATAAATGAGAACTTAATTAAGGGTTCAGAAAGGGGGGGTTACAGCCCCTCATGTTTTTATATGCTGAGAAGCCACGTGGGCTAAAGGATTTAATATAAAACCTTGACTCTAAAAAGACACTCAAAATGTATTACTAGGCAGGTCCAACTTTTAAACATCCCACGCCCCCCCCTTTCTATTTTTGATGGGCCACCTATCAAACTAACCAAAAATAACGTTTCTTTATCGCGATAGAACTAAATGAAAATTTTGACTGGGTTCTTTCGAAAATTATAGAACAGCACGCCGAATATTTTGAAGGGAATGTGAATTGTTAGTACAGTTTCACAAAACAGCACTTCCTTACAATCTTTTTGTTACAGACAAAGGGGGCCAAAATAATTTTTGCCCCCAAAGAGGATGATTTTTACTATAATTTTAATTTCTTTTAGCAGATATACAGTGATTTTTTGATTCAGCCATTACATAAAAAACCAAAAATTTCAACAACAGAAAACAACAGCCCCGAAAAAAATTAGCACTGGGGTGTGCACCCTTTTTGTATGGTTGTGATAACGTACATTAAAAAAGAAAAAGGCCAATACCGTAATTGGAACAACACAGAATAACCCCACATAGCAAGACAAGCTTACGATGACATTTCGGTTTTGACCCAAACCACTGACATTGACGCGCATTACGCCTCTCCCTATGTCTGGTTATTTGTGAAAGAGTACACTGAACATTATATTTTTAAATAGATGTATAACCAACAAAAATTGGGGGAAATGACACTTGGAAAAATTTACTGATATGTTTTTAGTTCTGGGATCTACGTCCCCCTCTAAAGGAAATAGCGGAGAAAGCAGGGCGTGTGAAGATCAGGTGACGGCATTACTCACCGCTGTCCCTGCTGCCACTTACTTTCCTATTTTATGACCGACCCATCACCGACCTCACCAGTGACATACTTTTTCCACTCCTATATTACGCAGGGAACGTTTTCCTTTTTCCCTCAAATGATCAGAAACGATGGGCCCAAAAAAACGGCATTTAATTTTTCCCAAGTCACTTTACAACAAAATTACGGACGTTTTTTGGAAAGTAGAGTTGTCCAGCAATGGGGGAAAAAGTAACACCAGTAACCAGATGACATTTTAACATAAATGACCATGGCCCATGGTCTGGGAGGGAAAATTCTCGCTTCACACACACTGAGTGCCCCGTGGTGCAAGCCCCGGAAAGGGGTGGAAACATTAGGCGTTTTTCCTTAAGACACCTGATGTCCATGTTCACCTATCAGTCGACTAAAAATCAATCTTTTCCCCATAAATTTTTACAGATAGCAATCTGTTTTTACTAACAATAATAAAATTTTTATGTTTGGACTAAAACTAACTTAGAAACCTCACCTAACATCGCTAAAAGTGTTAATTTTTTTTTAGCTAAATCTGCTATATATATCGTCGTTTCAACTTAATTTTATTAAATTAAATCTATGATAAATATTTTTCTCGTTTGCTCACATCGTTTTTCCGCTGATTTAAGGCCAAAAACTTTTCATTAGGCCAAACTGGACGATTCGCTTATTAGGCACACATTGTTTCTGTGTATATACATACACAGAAAGATCGTAGTCAGCAGAATTCGAACCCACACAGGGGCACTGTCAGCGTTCCCTAAGTGAGCCTCTACACCATTCAGCCAGAGATGTCTGACGTTTCTTCCCAGCCCGGGCATACCATGAGCCTCAGCATGAGCCTCTCCTCCTGTATGTTCTGATCTCATAATCGATTTTTATATCAATCCACCACCAGAAACAGGAGAGCATAAAGAATCACAGTCTGCAGGATTCGAACCCACGCAGGTTCGTGGGTTCGAGCCTGTGAGCCAGTGAACTGGGCAGTCACTCCCATCCCCCCTGAACACCAGGTTAGTGATAAGTTATTTCAATCAAATCCTGTTACATGCAGTGAACTTCGAAAGAGATTGTGAAATGCTTAGTTTAAAGCGGGGGTCTGGCTGATGACTAAAGTACTGCGTACTTTGCAGAGTGTGCAGGTTCGAATCCCTGCGTGAAGCGAGAGATAATGTTTGTAAAAAATTTCACGCATCTGCGAATTAGTGAATTAAGTTACACGCACACCAGACACACACACACACAACACACACACACACACACACATTTGCTGTGATAACTTTATATCCTTTTACTCATTACGAATTTAATTGCTCTAAACCCTATTGTATTACTTTTGTCACTAACCCACTACTACTACTACTACACACTCACTAGTGAACATCGAAATGGTACCTTTACTAGTATTGCACCTCACTCTGAGCCTTTAATACCCTCTGTGTCCCATGTATTGTTTGTAATGGCTTTATAAAGCTCCTGGAGAGAGAAACGTTGCCACAATAAATGTCACATTAGTTGCACTTGTGTCCTTTTACTTTACATATTGTCGGTAATTCTACCAAAACTTTATTACACTCAAATTCTCCTACGTTTAGAGATGGAATATCAGGGTGCCATAAGCCAAGGATTCTTTGGGTATTCAAATGATACCTTTTATCATCAAAGGCTGACAAGCCTCTCTTATTAATTCTTACTGTACATATTTCACCTTTTACGTTACTTATAGACTTACACGTGAAAAATTTCCCCTATCTACATTTGCTAAAACATTCTTGTATCTTGCATGAGTTAATAATGGCATAAAATGTGGCAGGATACCCTTGGCCTACTGACAGTAGTTGATCTTCCAGTAATCTTTACAGAATAAAATTTTAGCTTTCAGGGGCTATCAACTCGCTAATATGAATTATCACACATTTCAGATTTCAAAAACCCCCAGCTCACCTTTTCTACTATTATCATATAAGGGATGAACAGGACTGAAATTTGAAAAATCCATATATCCTAACAAAGGTTCACTTTTTAACCAGTGTACAAATCTTTACTTTTTAAGCTAAAAATATACGAGTCGGGACCGGTATAAAGAAGTCTTAAAATCATCACCCAAAAGCTGTTTTTAAAACTTTATACCAAAAAATGATACAATTTCTTTTTTGCAATCTCAAGAAATTTGAAAAACCCAGATAAAGTGCTTGTTTAACTTCCAATTTCGCTTTGTTGAATGTACAAATCACTCTGTCTTGATTCAAATGTGTGATATTTTTTTTAAGAAAGGATTTTAGCCGCTCTAAAAAAATGCTTTCTCATTTTTGATATATCTATAAGAAATCAGCATACTTTGTAATATTCAACAGTGATTTCCCATATATGGCGTTATTAGTTAATTTGAAAGCTTTTTACTTGATAGGACATCGTGTGGCTGTTCTCTGTGCAATATTAGTTTGTTATGAAAGGTTCTAAAATTTTGACTGAGTATATTCATATATGTATGAACCTTTTCCACCTCTAACCCAAAGTTCCAGTAATAACTGTAACAAATCTAGACTGATCAAATCATTTTTCTGAAAGGTAAATGACTGGCCACTAATTTCGCATTAGATTTGGGGATCTTTCTACCTTCATTTTTCATTATAGAAATTAACAATAAGGAAATAACATCTCTTGTGATAATATTCATGTGTGATAATATCAAAGGAAGTTCATCAGTAGTCTAGCTACCTCGGGGGACACGGGCTTTGTTATCACATTCTATCCAACATCCCTTTTGACCTTCACATCAAACATTACTTTAATCCCACATCGAGGAAACAATCTTCTCCTCATTCGATAATTTTCTTATACCATTCTGTGGAAGAGCTTCAAACCATTTCACTAG
This sequence comes from Cherax quadricarinatus, assembly GCF_026875155.1. Taxonomy (NCBI): domain Eukaryota; kingdom Metazoa; phylum Arthropoda; class Malacostraca; order Decapoda; family Parastacidae; genus Cherax; species Cherax quadricarinatus. The sequence continues at coordinate 40,123,134 of NC_069431.1, forward strand.
CATACAAAGAATTAAAATCTAGATATAAAAATATGGGTGCCCATTCCACTCTCAACATCAAAAATGGATTAATTAGGGATTATCTGCTTTAGTATGTTGATTAATTGCACACGTAAACCCTCCTCTGAGATTCCTTTTAATCAAGTCATATAACTCATGGGGAAAATATCATATCTAATTTTACATTAGTTTCAGGAGGGAATGTATCCCAACTGAATTGGGAAACTTTATAATTACTAACTC
>NC_069431.1:40123876-40160178 GCF_026875155.1 Cherax quadricarinatus
TTTAAACTTTACATCGGTAAAGGGGACTGGGGGGTAGGTACACCGTAATTAGATAGGAGCGTTTTCTCTTTGGGGAAAAATGTTGCCCCCCAAATGGAGACATTGCTTGTCCCTCACTTGTAATAAATAGGATGAGGGGGGTAGCGTTACGCCACAAATGCCTGCAGCAGTCTTAAAAAATTCTCGAATTAAATGCCCATGATATCACTGTCAAGGTTCTTTACTGTTGATAAAGCATTGCGACCTTCGCTCGGGAAAACGAGAGTATTAATATTATTCGGGAATTTGGGTTTAGTGATGAGGTCTAGTCCCATATTTGGATAATTAATTACTAGTCTCATTGCGTGCTCCGCAAAATAAATGCCGTGAGACGCGTGTCCTAGCAGTTATTTTTCAGCTCATAATGCATGAATTTCAAGGAGATAGCAGCACAGATGCTGAGGTGATGAAACTCTCTACGTCGCCTTCTAAGTAAATTAACATCAAACTCTTTCTCCGAGTCATAGATCAGTTCTTCTGGGGGTAAATCTACAATTTACTATAAAAAACATTAGGATCACTATTTTGAGGAGGTTTATATGAAGGAGATGAGTCTAGTGAGGCTCAAAATTAACCATGCTCACTGAAATGATTCTTTGCAGTCAGTTGAAAAAACTGCGTTAATGGATCGGGCTGTAATGCATTTTTTTACGGAATTAGTGCGCATTAAAACCCCTCGATAGTCTCCTGTTCTTCAAAAGCTTTTCAGTTAACATGCAACTGTATGGGGGCGGCTACACAGGTCAAACTGTCTGATCCAAGTCATTGAACTACTGTAATTCTCAGACCAGGGGGAAAATGTAAACATTTAAAGTCATTTGTTGGGCGCATCGACCACTTGATAAATGTTGTTGGATTGTTGTCCAGGTAGACGCAGCAGCGTGCAGTGCTTGATCACCATCAGAATGATAGTGTATATACGAGCTTTTATGATTTAAAAAGGTGCCAGCAACACTTCTATATAATTTCAGGAATGAAAGAGAAATATCATTTGAGAAATCGTTATGATTGCAAAAAAAGAGCATAAGCATCCCACAGGTTTGTTTGTGTGATGACTTTCTCGCAATGACATTCATCGCTCACATGTTCTTCCCGGTCAACAAAGGGGGGTGACGGCTTCTTAAGCAGATCTCTGGGATTAGTGCTGCCATACTTTTTTGCTGATGGTGACAGAAACTTTGCATTTTTGTATTGCATATATACCTACTCAGATACACTGCATTATACCAGAAAACCCATGCCACCGTTCTTTGTTTTTGTCCAATTAGCGTTGATGTAATTCAGTTTGTGGGTTTCTGTTGAACGAGGAAAACATTATCAAGACAGAACACCTGCCGAGAGGGGCTGACTGTGCAAAATCTTATAATACTAGAGTGGGATCTCAACACATCAATTCACACCATGTATTGACCTGAGATAGGAAATTTTAATAGGAGGCAAAGCACAAAGGGGGGAAAAAAAGCGATAACAGCACTGAATGAAGAGAAAGAGTTGTCAAACACAACATCCTCTCAACACTACTTCACTGATCACTACCATATCGTCAAATGGAAAATAAAAAAGAAGCAATATCAAAATCCTCAATGATCTAGAGATAAGTGAAGGAATGGTTGATTCTCTTCCCGATGGTTTCACGTCAAACTCTCGTAAAGTGAAAATATGGGAATCCATTAAACATGGGGTCAAGGAAAGTGAGATAACCATTGTTACAGTAGTCCTCGTCTTCATCTATATGCTGGTTATGTTTCAGCGATGCCAGTTTCCGCTGGAATCATTGTTCCAGTGTGAAGTATGTTGCCAGTCCCGCCCGTCAATAACTTTCTGAGTGTGCTGGAAGATCATTCTTGAGGTCCTGATGTGACGACGAGATGCTGCTGTTCCATGTGGTTCTGGCTGCATCTGGGAGAGATTCCTCCAAATGTTACGACCAGTCAGGTCTTGTTTATGATCTACATGATGAACTATCGGCGAGGAGAGGCAGAGGAGTAAAAGCGATTAGTTCAAAATTGAAAGAAATTCGAAATATTTTTTCATTATTGCCGTAAAACAAAACAAAAAATTTATCTAATTTAGGGCCCTGCTCAGACAAGATGGAAACTTACACCGATGACAAACCAGAGAAATGAGTGAGATAGTGAATTGTCAATACTACCTCTGGTTTAACGAGCCACTAATCAGGTCTAAAGGTAGACAATCCAGATTAATTTTTCATGAATGACCTTTATAACCCTGGACGCCAATGTACGCCAAGTCTTCTGCATAACCCTAACTCCACTAGACTTGAGAAAGCAATTGACAACATGCACGCACTCAGCCCCAGCCAGTCTGTGGAACTCTGGTTTCATGAGAACTCCAAGAAACTCCTCTCACTGGCTCTAAGTATGCGTGGTAAAGGAGATAGACACAGGTGAGATTCCAACAATAACTACTAAAAACAATGGATATAAGCCTGACTTCATATAGTTGGCAGCAAAGCATGCTAAGAAACTTAGGGACCAATAGCTTTGTCCACAACACAAAAATTTTTGAAAGTTCTAAGAAGCAGGATTGCAAACCAGTCCAGGGCAACATGGGTTCACAGCAGGTCGCTCCTGCCTCTCGCAACTACTGGATCATTATGATATGGTCTTGGATGCAATAGAAAAACAGAATGCAGATGTAGTATACAAAGATTTTGGTAAAGCCTTTGACAGATGCGATCATGGTGTAATAGCACACAAAATGCGTACTAAAGGATAACTGGCAGAAATATTCAGAGCTATAGATTGTTCAGAAATGAGCAATCTATAGTTATTGAATAAAAAGTTGTTTCACTGTGTATTAGGTGGTAGGTGACGTGATCGTCTCCAACCTGTGCAGAATCACATTATACTGCTGTGTTTTTTTATTTTTTTTCATTGTGGGAAGGAATCATTGACTGGGCGACTTCCAACGGGCATCTGTAAGTATTCGTTCTGCTCCTGTCTAATTTATTTTGGGGTTGTTTGTCTTAAGAGTTTCACTCTTATTCTGAGTTCTGGACTTAGTTATTCCTGCCTGGATTTGAATTTTCAAGTAGATCATTTATCTTCACCATTTCTTTTAAAGGCCGTAGGCCTATTGTGTGAGTGATTTATCGAGTGGTATGTAACTCTGTGTTGTTTCTCTTTCTAGCCTTGACTGTCGGCTAGGGTCATCCTTCTCCCAGTTACAACTACACTAGTGTTCCTGGTGTCTTGACGTGCTACTAAACTGCTCAAAATACTGTGGTGAACCGAGGATCAGTCCACCTCTCCTCGGCAGAATCTATAAGCGTGTTGGGGACACCGTCATTTAGTCACGACCACCTGTGATACCCCCCCCCCACCTTCCCCCATCATCATCAACGGCTGGCAGTTCCAGAATCACACAAAGCTCCGTCCCAGACATCGCCACGGCTGTACATGTCAGCTTTGGATTACTATTTATATATTTCATTTTTCTTAAAATAGATTAATTTCATGTTTAATTGTTTTATACAATTGACTGATGTTTATTATAATAAAATTGTTTATCTTATGTTATTATAGATTTTTCTATGTTTTCTTTCCATAAGGATGAGCCAACCTTGTCAAATGCTTTCTTACACACTATTTTGTCAGTTGTCAAATTCAGAGTCCTTGTGTTCTGGACACCACATCAGTGGGGAAAATTTGAGGATCAGATCAGATGAGTCATTCTCCAGTTATAAGAATGTAAGAACATAAAGAACGTTGCAGCAAGCCTACTGGCCCATGCGAGGTATGTCCATGTCACCTCCCACCTAGTCAGCTCAGGTCACATCCACTTAAGGAAGGGGCACGGCATCAGACCTATTAGCACAAGCAAGTCAGGTCCAACTTATACACACCCACTCGTGTATTTATCCAACCTATTTTTAAAACCACACAACGTCTTAGCTTCTATGACTGTACTCGGGAGTTTGTTCCACTCATCCACAACTATTACCAACCCAGTGCTTTCCTTTACCCTTTCGGAATCTGAATATTTCCAGCTTAAAACCATTGCTGCGAGTCCTGCCTAGGCTAGATATTTTAGCACGCTATTTACATCCCCTTTATTTATTCCTGTTTTCCATTTATACACCTCAATCATATCCCCCAAAATTCAACGCCTTTCTGGCCTTATGGCACTAATACTAACGATTCCAAACTTTTTTTTTACGTTTAACATCAACGAATTTGCATGCATGCATTTTTCGTTTGAACGTTACGACGCAATGTGTGAAGCAGGCAGCCTTAATGATCATGCTAGACTGACACTACTGCTAAGACATACTCAAGGATGGCAGGGTGCATCCCACAGATCTAGTATAGGGAATCGCTAGTCTTAGTGTAATTGAAACACTCTTCACAATTTCTGAGTTTACTATTGGGCACAGAAGGATAACACAGACTGCTTCACATGTGCTCTCACTCATCATCGTTCTGTCAGGCTCTAACAACAGAGCATGAAGGGCTCCTGATCAAAGAAGTTTTCACTTTTCTGCCATTCTTTCCATTCTCAGAGTCTGTATGACTCCTGTGAGTCTAGCATTTCATCGTGAAGTGTGTGCAGACTTGCACATGCCTAGCTACTTCCTGTAGATGCTAGATATATGGAAGTCTTTTTATAACTGTGTTCACCCAGGACAATGACTGTCAGCCAAGAGTACTTTTATTCCCCGGGGGGGGGGGGTGAAAAAATAAAGCTGGGTGTACGAGACACTGATCATTTCAAAGTACTTTGTGAAAGACATTGAAAAAATATTACATTAGCATTTTTTTTATTTTACTATTGTTTCCTTACTTATAGTGTTGTTTACCATTTTCTTAAAACGCTTCATATCCTCATCCTTCACTTAATGAGGCAGCGGATACGGGAAAATAAATGGCTATCAAGACTGAAGGGAAAGAAAATCCTTTGCAGGAAGTGATTCAACATTTCTGAGGTAACTATCACCACCGAGAGGTTAGGTTACTGATGGTTTGTTAAGAAACAGGACAAGTGTTTCCTGACGTGAGTCTTCGTCATACGACGACCCATATCTGGAGCTCTTGGTCATCCGACCGAGATGTTCCACTAACTTACCCTTCCACCCTTTTAAAAATTGCGTTTATGATTATAACCATTAGATATACCAGGGATAGTTGTCTGTCGCTCAGTAAGGGACACGGAACACTTTTATTTTCCTTCTGGTTTCCATGGATAATAATGATGTAAAAACGATTTTATTGAACTGAAAGCTAGTGAAGCAATCTAAATTGAATTTGAATCAACGACGGTAGAAACGTTGTGATGTGCACAACTCAGAACGTTGTGGTGTGCACAACCCAGAACGTTGTGGTGTGCACAACTCAGAACGTTGTGGTGTGCCACAACCCAGAACGTTTGTGTTGTGCACTACTCAGAACGTTGTGGTGTGCACAACCTGAACGTTGTGTGTGAGCACAACTCATGAACGTTGTGGTGAGCACAACCCGAACGTTGTGGCTGTGCACAACTCAGAAACGTTGTGGTGGCACCACCCAGAACGTTGTGGGGTGCACAACTCGAACGGTGTGGTGTGCACAACACAGAACGTTGTGGTTGTGCACAACCCAGAACGTTGTGGTTGTGCACAACTCAGAACGTTGTGGTGTGCACCAACTCAGAAAACAAAACGGGTTTTGTGGTGTCCAACTCAGACGTTGTTGGTGTGCACAACCCAGAACGTTGTGGTGAGCACAACTCAGAACGTTGTGGTTTGCAAACAACTCAGAACGTTGTGGTGTGCCACAACCCCAGAACGTTGTGGTGTGCACAATCAGAACGTTGTGGTATGTGCACAAACCCAGAACGTTGTGAGTGTGCACAACTCCAGAACGTTGTGGTGTGGCACAACCAGACGTTTTGTGGTGTGCACAACTCAAGAACGTTGTGGATGTGCACAAATCAGAACGTTGTGGTGATGCGCACAACTCAGAACAGTTGTGGTGTGCACAACTCAGGGAACTGTTTTTGGTGTGCACAACCCAGAACGTTGTTGTGTGCACAACCAGAACGTTGTGTGTGCAAATCAGGACGTGGTGGTGTGCCACAACTCAGAAAAGTCTGTGTGGGTGTGCACAATCAGAAACGTTGTGGTGTTGCACAACCCAGAACGTTTGATGGTGTCACAACTCAGACCGTTGTGTGTGTCTGTGCGACAACTCAGAAACGTTGTGGGTGTGGCACAACCCAGAAACGTTGTGGTGGGCTACACACTATCAGTAACGTTGTGAGTGTGCACCACACTCAGAAACGTTTGTGGGGTGCACAACTCGACGTTGTGGTGTGCACAAACCCAGGACGTTGTGGTGTGCACAACCAGAACGTTGTGGTTGTGACACAACTCTGAACGTTGCTGGTTCTATGCCACAATCGGGAAGATTGTGGGTGGTTGCAAGAACTCAGCAGAAACGTTTGTGGTGTGCACAGAACTCAGAACGTTGTGTGGTGTTGCACAACCCAGGAACGTTGTGGTGTGATAACTCAGAAACGTTGTGGTGTGCACAACCTGAACGTTGTGGTGTGCACAATCAGAACGGTTTGTGGTGTGGCACAAACCCAAGAACGTTGTGGTAGTGCACAATCAGAAACGTTGTGGTGTGCACATAACCCAGAACGTTGTGGTGTGCACAACTCAGGAACGTTGTGGTATGCACAACTCAGAACAGAACGTTGTGGTGTGCACAACCATGAACGTTGTGGTGTGCGCAACTCAGAACGTTGATGTGTGTGCACACTCGAACGTTGTGGGTGTGCACAACCTGAACGTTGTGTGTGCACAGCTCAGAAACGTTGTGGTGTGCACACCAGGAACGTTGTGGTGTGCCCAACTCAGAACGTTTTGTGGTGTGCACATCAGAACGGTTGTGGTGTGCACAACCCAGAACGTTGTGGTGTGCACAACTCAGAACGTTGTGGTGTGCACAACTCAGAACGTTGTGGTGTGCACAACCCAGAACGTTGTGGTGTGCACAACCCAGAACGTTGTGGTGTTTGGCACAACCCAGAACGTTGTGGTGTGCACAAACCAGAAACGTTGTGGTGTCAAACCCAGAACGTTGTGGTGTGCACAAACTCAGAACGTTGTGGTGTGCAAAACCCAGGAAACATTGTGGTGTGCACAACTCAGAACGTTTGTGGTTGTGCACAACCCAGAACTTGTGGTGTGCAAAACTCAGAACTTTCCCTCCTAGGTCTAAATGTAAGGTTTCAGAAATCATGCCATTTGTCAAACACCTTTTGTGTGCAGACAAACTTTATCAACACGCTTCACCAGAAAAACAACAGCCATGAGCAGTGTGGTGTAAGTGATGACGCGCCTGGGACGCTCTTTCTTAACACAACCTTATTTATTTCCATTTTAATATAATTCATTTTAATTATTTTTCATGACTATTATTTCACCTTTATTTTTATTTTAAAAATATAGAAGTTTCCAGAAAAATATTAAATTTTCATTAGTTTTTGACAGGTGGTGCTCTATAAAAAATCCAGCAACAGAATAGGAACTTAAATAATGGTTAAAGACCCACTGGTAAATAGGAACCTGGGGGTTAAAAAGGCTGTTGCGAGGCGCTTCCCGAGATGGTACAGGAATTTGCTTAAAAGGCTAATTGAAATGAGATGGAGAAGGATATAATCCCACCTGCATTTTTTACACGACATTTTGAAAAGGTATAGCTAGAGTGTTGATTTGATCTGCCCTGCATTACCACATGCAAGCCACATATCTGGCCAGCATTACCACATTGACAAGCACATATCTGACCGAGCATTACCACATGCAAAGCCACATATCTGCCCTGCATTACCACATGCAATGCCACATATCTGGCCTGCATTACCCCATGCAAGACCACATATCTGCCCATGCATGTATCCAAATGCAAAGCCACATATCTGGCCAGTATTACCACATGCAAACCACATATCTGGCCGCTTACCACATGCAAGCCACATATCGGCCAGCATTACACATGCAAACCAATATCCTGGACAGCATTACCACATGCAAAGCACATATCTGGCCAGGGATTACCACATGCAAGCACACATATCTGGCCAGTCTACCACATGCAAGGCCACATATCTGGCCCAGCCATTACCAATGCAAACCATCATATCCTGGCAGCATTACCACAAGAAGCCACATATTCTGGCTAGCATTACCACATGGCCAAGCCACATATCTGGCCAGCAATTACCACATGCAGCCAACATAACCCATTTTAATTTAATTCTGGTTTGTCTGGCAATGAAGTATACTGGAGTTCGGGGGTCAAAGCCCTGTGGCTCGGGTCTGAGCTGGCTCGTGGAGGATCAGGTCTGATCATCCAGGTGTTATGCTGGCACAGGCCAATTGACGTACGATTCACAGCACGGATGGTCGGTACTGACTTTAGGTGCTCACCAGTGTTTTTTCTATTGTTTGGTTGGAATTTGTCATATACCTGATACAGTTTAATTTCCTAAAGTTTTCCATATCTGATTAGTTGAAATTTCTCTTCATTGAACTTTCATATTGTTTTGAATGGCCCATTTGAAGATTTGGGTGACATCCCCTGGAGTTCTTGCCACTGTCATGGCAATCCGGGTGTCATCCGAAAAGACAGGGAAACTATGGCTTACATCGCATGTCAGATATGAAGGATGATGAATTAGGATGGCGAGTGAGTACTGTGCCTTGTGGAATACAGCTTCTCAACCGTAGCACTGCCTCACACTTTACTCTGTTTACTATTACTCTTTGTTTTCTATTTGTCAAGGAAGTTATAGAACCACACAAACAACTTTTTCTGTTATTCCTTTATCACGCATTATGTGTGCTGTTACACCATGGTCACACTTGTTGAATAACTCTTGCCAAATCTGTGGTATACTACATCTGTATTTTTTTTTTTTTAATCCTCTACAGCATCCAGGAAATTTAGGACAAATTTAAGTGTTTCTATATAAAGCATTAACATCTTACTAAATTTATTTTTACTTGATTATTAAAAAATTTAGCGAGATTCAGTATATACCGAAATACAAGAGTGGCATCACAGTGCTGGAGGCTAAGGTCCAGTCGTTTTGACAAGAGCTTTTAGCTAATAAATTCATCTGTGTAGAGAAACATGTCAGATGAATTTTTACCTTTGGGGTATAAAACGTGAGTAAACAATCTGCTTGTTGCCTCTGTTCCCTATTTGTCCTCTCAGTACTTTAAATTTTACAATCCGCTAAAGGTAACATTATAGAGCAGCAGCAGTGATAAACTTTCTTGAACGTTGTATTCAACAAAACATGTTGTAACCACCCACAGGATAGGAAGGGTAGGAGGGAGTGGAGACGGGAGAGACAGAATAGGAGAGGAAGAAGTAGGGACGTGATGGATGAAGGGTAAGTGCCAAAGCGTTTCACAGAATTGTTTACCTCTCAGCACATTTTTTTTATCGTCCTCTGTACGTCCCTCTCGAAAAATGTCCCCCCAAAATACAGTATGTTACCTCGGCATTCTGCCTTCGCAATCAAACCTTTCTACTGCCACCCTCTGTATTTTATGTACCTAGTCTTCTCTGGTTATAATTTATCTTTTTTCCAAATCCAAAAGAATACCTGTCTGCCATTTTCTCTCTCATTCTCTCTCTCTCTATCTCTCTCTCTCTCTCTCTCTCTCTCTCTCTCCTATCTCTATAATATTATATATATATATATATAATTTTTAATATTCTATATATTACTATATATATATATATATATTATATATATTTATATATGTCGTGCCTAGGAATAGGCTGAACTTGCGGTCTTGGCTTAAATGCACACCGCTCATCTTGCCATATAGGACAAGTGAAAATTTGTGTATGCAATAATTTCTCCAAAATATCTGAGCCTAACGATAAAATATATTTGATTGTGTTTGTTTAGTACTAGATTACTGTAAACATATTTAAATATATTTAGTTGGATTAGGCTAAAATTAAATTGCTTTCGTTATAATTAAGGTTAGGTAAGTTTTCTAAAAGATTCTTTTGGTGCAATATTAAAAATTTTTTTACCATTACAATTAATGAAAAAAATATGCTTTTAATCGTTATAAGGAAAATTCAGAAGGACTTTAATTTTAAATGAGTTCTTGCTAATTGACCAGTTTTACATATTCGGCACGACATTTATATTTATATAGTATATTCATATATAGATATATATATTTATATATATTTATATATATATATATATATTATATATAAATATATATATATATATATATATATATATGCTCCTCCTACTCCCTTTAAAAACAATGCTGCTTTCAAGAGCAGGATTCACTTTCTTTATCAGGCCCCTCAGTTAAAAGTCTTTCCAAACATATTTCAAGAACTGTAGTAGAGAAAATGTCTCTTTCAGTATCAGATATTTATTTTTCAAGAATGAAAGAACAGTTTTTTACAAAAGTGAGAGGCAGATTTAAATTGCATGATGTGTTGCTTCATCTATAATCTATGCCGAATGAGGTAGTTTAACATTCTTCTTTACCCACCAAGAGTGATTTAACTATATATGTGCAGTCCTGGTGTAGGTTTTTGTTAAACAGCGGTAGTGTAAAATGTTTTACATGTGCAGATGGCTAGTGTCTTTTTTCTGTCTCAAAACGCGGGGATAAACGGGTATATCTTGCTTACTTCTACTTACATTAGGTCACACTACACATGCATGTACCAAGCATATATATTTAACATACCTATCTGGGTTTTCTTCCTTTTCTTAATATTCTAGTTCTTTATTTCCTCTTATCTCATGGGAAAAGTGGAGTAATTTAGTCCCTCCATAAGCATGTGTATCGTGAGAGGTGTGGATAAATGCTGGGGCATGGGCTAGTAACCCCTTCTCTATTACATTAAATTTAAAAAAATAGAAAACTTATCGTATTTTTTTCTTTTTGGGTCACCCCTTTGTACCTCGGTTGGATACAAGCCAGTTTGTTGAAAAGAATATATTTGCGGGTAGGCGTACAGCTCCGTGTTGGGCAGGTCTAACTCAACCCCTCCCATACCCACTCTTGTTCCTATTCAACCTATATTTAATGCTACCCAGAGTTCTTGCTTTCATGAGGCTACCTGGGAGTTTGCTCCACTATTCTGAAACTCTTGCTAAATCAGTATTTCTTTATATTTTATCCAAATCTAGTTATCTCCAACTTGAATAAATGGCTGCGAGTTTTCTCTTGGTTTGGTATTTTCAACGCGCTTTTTATATCTCCCTTTTATATTCCTGTTTTTCATTGGTACCTTTCAGTTTTATCTATTCAACTTCTACGCCTTTCCAGAGAGTACATGTCCAGTGCCAGAGAGTACATGTCCAGTGCCTTCAGCCTATAATCGTAGGAAAGGTTTCCAGTACATGGATTCAATTTCGTTATCCTTTTATGTATATATTACAACGAACTTGAGTCCACCTGATACCATAATTTAGCAAAATACTCTGTTCTATTGACTTCATTACAAACATTTATGTACTTCTGTCTTGGGTTTAAATTTCTGCGGTGGCCCGGTGGCCTGGTGGCTAAAGCTCCCGCTTTACACACGGAGGGCCCGGGTTCGATTCCCGGCGGGTGGAAACATTTCGACACGTTTCCTTACACCTGTTGTCCTGTTCACCTAGCAGCAAATAGGTACCTGGGTGTTAGTCGACTGGTGTGGGTCGCATCCTGGGGGACAAGATTGAGGACCCCAATGGAAATAAGTTAGACAGTCCTCGATGACGCACTGACTTTCTTGGGTTATCCTGGGTGGCTAACCCTCCGGGGTTAAAAATCCGAACGAAATCTTATCTTATCTTAAAACGCTAACTTTTTGTTTGATGCCTTTGAGATCTACATTGCTTATAAGTGTTATTTGGATGCATCTGCCACTTCTCCGACCACAGCATCAACATACCTCAGTCATGTTGTTCGAAAATTGTATACAATACAGACAAGATAAAAACTGCGACACATGTGAAACATCTGGGTATCTTTATTGTAGACATCTCGCCATCCAGTGGCTTTATTGTAGACGTCTCGCCATCCAGTGGCTTTATTGTAGACGTCTCGCCATCCAGTGGCTTTATTGTAGACGTCTCGCCATCCAGTGGCTTTATTGTAGACGTCTCGCCATCCAGTGGCTTTATTGTAGACGTCTCACCATCCAGTGGCTTTATTGTAGACGTCTCACCATCCAGTGGCTTTACCAATACAGATTCTAGTACTTGAGGGCTTTTCCTCGAAATTAAAATGTATACAATTATGATAATTTTTTAAAATCTACGAACGTCTGTATATTATTGTTGTTTTATGTCTACTGCCAAGACTCAGTCTCAGGGAAAGAGTTGCTTCTACATTCTAAGTAAATACAGTTATTATTTACCAAGCTTCGTGAATTTAGATCTGTGCTAGAGCTGTAGCAACTTTGTCTATGATTGTGTCTGTGCATTATATTGTGTGTAAACCAGACACTTGCGCAACATTTGGGAAGGTTTATTGTGGAAACGTGTCCTAAACGCTGTACAAGTGTTTTAATTATCAACTTGTCAGTTTTTTTAAACCTGACAAATTGATAATTAACGTACACACGCATTACGTAAGTGAGTGTAACACAATTAATGTTGATTTCTGTAGTCTGGTCTGGGAAACTGAAGCAAGGATCCCAGAATTCAACATTCCCTCTTCGGGTGAACATACATTACGATATTTAACACGCTACCTCTGCCACTACCCCCATATCACAAACGCACCCAACAGCTGTCCCTATGGGCATTTGTCCCCAACCCCATCATCACCAACCCACATACACCACAGCCCCATATAGGCCCCCACCAAGGCTCTCCGCTCCCCAACCCCAATAATCTTGCATGACACATGATAGAAAAGAAACTGATAAGTGTGGTAAACAAACGCGGATGGAATAACGATATAACCCATGAGGAGTGGAACGAAAGAATCAGTGAAAAAATCCCCAGACATCATAGCTCAGTCACAGAAACAAAAACTCGCTGAAGGACTAATAACAGGACACAATTCTTCCCAATGGGATATTCCAGATCCTGAGGAAGATAGAAGGAAGTAGAGGGGGAGGATGGGTTGCACTGTCATAAAACACCAGATGGGGATTTGAGGGAAAATGGAAGGCATGGACATGATTGGATGAAAGAGACTACATTGTAGTAGCAATTCCAGTCCGGAGACATAAAGTAGTCATTGGAGTGATGTATAACCCACCAAGAACTGCAGGAGCAAAGAGAGGAGTACGAAAGAAAACACAGGGTGGTTGGCGATGGTGGACACATGGCTGAGGTGGCAAGAAGAGGCTCACTCGAAGCAGAGACAAAGTTGCTGGTATGGGCGATTTCAACCACAGGGAGATCGACTGGGAAAACTGGCAGCCAACATGGGGGTCCCGAAACATGGAGAGCCAAGATGATGGTTGTGGTACTTGAAAAACACTCATGCATCGACATGTCAGGGGACACAACCAGAGAGAGAGGGGAGGATGAGCCAGCAAGACTGGATCTTGTGTTCACCCGGAGCAGTTCAGACATTGAGGACTCATCTTACGAGAGGCCCTTGGGGCTAGCGATCACTTGTGGTTCTGTGTTTTGATTATATAGTAGAGTTACAAGTGGATGAGGTTTAACAGGAAACTGAAGGGGTCAGGCCAAACTATAATAAGGGGGGACTACAAGGTATGAGAAAACTTCCTGCAGGAGAGTTTCAGTGGGACAGAGAAATGGTAGGAAAAACAGTAAAATCGAGGATGATGGAATATTGTGGCAAACAAGTGCAAGGGAAGGCTGAGGAAAGCTTTGTTCCAAGGGAAAACAGAAATAATAGGAAGACCAAAAACGAGTCCTTGGTTAACCCGAAGGTGTAGGGAGGCAAAAACTAAGTGCATACAGAGAGTGGGAAAAGGTCACAGGAGGCATAGGACCCAGGAAAACAAGGGATTAGTAGAAGAGCCAGAAAGAGTATGCACAGGATAAGGAGGGAGGCCTGCGACAGTATGTAAACGCCATAGCATCGAAAGTCAAATCTGACCCGAAAACTGCTGTATAGCACATTAGCGGAAGACAAACAGTCAAGGACAGGTGATAAGGCTGAGGAATGAAGGTGGAGAACTCACACAAGAAGAAACGATCAAGTGGTATGTGAGGAGTCAAACACTGAGATTTTTAAGGAAGTATTTACAGTAGAGACAGGAGGACTCTGGGGGGGACTGACCAGATGGGGACACCAGCTCAGCAACGTTGTGTGTGCAAACTCAGTACGTTGTGGAGTACAACAACTCAGAACGTTGTGTGTGCACAACTCAGGTTCGTTGGGGTCGTGCACTACTCAGAACCGTTGTGCGTGTTGCACAACTCAGGACGTTGTGGTGTGCACATCTCAAGAACGTTGATGGTGTGCACAGTCAGAACGTTGTGTTTAGTGTGGCACAAATCAGAAGTTGTGGTTGTGCCAAAATCAGGAAACGTTGTGGTGTCGCAACAACTCTGAACGGTTGTGAGTGTGCAACTCACGAACGTTGTGGTGTGCACAAACTCTGAACGTGTGGTATACACAACTCAGAACGTTGTGGTGTGCACAACTCAGAACGTTGTGGTGTGCACATCTCAGAACGTTGTGGTGTGCACAAACTCTGAAACGTTGTGTGTGTGCACACTCAGAACGTTGTGGACGTGCAATAACTCTGAACGTTGTGGTATACACAAATCAGAAACTTTGTGGTGTCACAATCACAGAACTTTGTGGTGTCTACACACTCAGACGTTTGTGGTGTGCACAACTCGGACGTTGTGGTGTGCACAATTCAGAAACGTTGTGGTCGTGCACAACTCAGAACGTTGTGGTGTAACACTCAGAACGTTGTGGTTTTGCACAAACTCAGACGTTGTGGTGTGCACAACTCAGAGCGTTGTGTGTGTGCACAACAATCAGAACGTTGCGGTGGGCACAACTCAGAACGTTGTGGTGTACACAAATCAGTCGTTGTCGGTGTGCACCAATTCGAACGTTGTGGTGTGCTCAACTCAGGACGTTGTGGTGTGCACAATTTCAGAAACGTTGTGGTAGTGCAAACTCAGAACGTTGTGGTATACACAACTTCAGAACAGTTGTGGTGTGCACAACTCAGACGTTGTGGTGTGCACAACTCTGAACGTTGTGGTTGTTCACAATTCTAGTACGTTGTGTGTGCACAACTCAGAACGTTGTGGTATACACAACTCAGAAACGTTGTGGTGTGCACAAATCAGAAGTTGTAGTGTGCACAACTCAAGACGTTTGGCTGCACAACTCAGATCGTTGTGGTATAGTGCACCAACTCTGAACGTTGTGTGTGCACAACTCAGAATCGTTGTGGTATACACATCTAGAAAGATAAAGTTTGGTGTGCATAACTCAGAACGTTGTGGTGTACACATCTCAGAAACGTTGTGGTCGTGCACAATCAGACGTAGGTGGTCGTGCACAATTCTGAAGTCTTTGGTGTGCATAAACTCAGAACGTTGTGGTTGTTTCACAACTCAGAACGTGTGGTGTGCACAAACTCCAGACGTTGTGGTTGTGCACAACTCAGAACGTTTGTGGTGTGCTCAACTCAGAACGTTGCGGTGTGCACAACTCTCTGAACGTTGTGGTGTACAAAAAAAAAAAAGTAAAAAAAAAAAAAAAAAAAAAAAAAATAAAAAAAAAAAAAAAAAAAAAAAATAAAAAAAAAAAAAAAATAAAAAAAAAATAAAAAAAAAAAAAAAAAAAATAAAAAAAAAAAAAAAAAAAAAAAAAAAAAAAAAAAAAAAAAAAAAAAAAAAAAAAAAAAAACACAGATCGTTGTGGTGATGCACAAATTCAGAACGTTGATGGTGTGCACAACTCAGACGTTGTGGTAGTGCACAATTCAGAACGTTGTGGTGTGAAAACCTCAGAAAATAGTGTGGTATACACTTCTCAGAAACGTTGCTGGTGTGCAAAACTCCAGATCGTTGTTGTTGTGGCACAAAAACTCGAACGTTGTGGTGTTCACCAATTCAGAACGTTGTGGTCGGTGCACAATCAGAACGTCTGTGGGTGCACAACTCAGAACGTTGTGGTGTTGCACAACTCAGAACGTTTTGGGTCGTGCAAAAATTCAGAAACGTTGTGGTGTGCCACAACTTCAGAACGTCTGTGGTGTTCAAACTCGAACGTTGTGGTGTGCAAATCAGAACGTTGTGGATGTGGCACAACTCAGAACGTTGTGGTGTGCACAACTCCAGAACGTTGTGGTGTGCACAACTCTGAACGTTGTGGTGTGCACAAACTCTACAAACGTTCCCTCCCTAGCAAAAGGAGTTTCAGGAATTAAGCATTTGCCACACCTGTTAAGCGTGACACAACTTGATCAACATCTTCTGCTCACGAGAAAACAACAGCATGAGCAGACGCCTGAGACACCACTGTTTCTTAAACGACCTTATTTATTCCGTTTTAATATAATTCATCTTAATTATTTTTCATGACTATTATTTCACCTTCATTTTTATTTTAAAAAATTATAGAAGTTTCAGAAAATTATTAAATTTTCATTAGTTTTTGACAGGGTGCTCGGTTTAAAAAATCCAGACAACTTAAGAGGAACAGGAACTTAAAAATGGTAAAGACCCACTGTAAATAGGTACCTGGGGGTTAAAGGCTGTTGCGAGGCTCGCTTCCGAGATGGGACTGGATTGGCTTAATAAGGCTAATTGAAATGAGAGATGGAGAAAGGATATAAATCCCCTGGCCATTTTTTTCATGACTTTTGAAAGGTATAGTAAGAGTGTTGATTTGATATGCCCTGCATTACACATGCAAGCCCACATTCTGGCCGCATTACCACATGCAATGCCACATATTGGCCAGCATTACCACATGCAAGGCCACATTATCTGGCCAGCATTACCACATGCAAGCACATTATCATGGCCGCATTACTCATGCAAGCACATATCTGGCCAGCATTACACATGCAAGCCACATATCTGGCCAGCATTACCACATGCAAGCCAATATCTTGGACCAGCAATACCACATGCAAGCCACATATTGGCCAGCATTACCACATGCAAGCACATATTGGACTGCATTACCACATGCTAAAGCCAAATCTGGCCAGCATTACCACATGCAAGCCACATATCCTGGCCAGCATTACCACATGCAAGCCACATATCTGGCCAACATTACCACATGCAAACCACATATCTGGCCAGCATTACCACATGCAAACCACATATCTGGACAGCATTCCACATGCAAGCAACATATTGGGCAGCATTACACACATGCAAGCACATATTGCCAGCATTACACATGCAAGCCACATATCTGGCCATCATTACCTCATGCATACCACATATCTGGCCTGCTTAACCACATGGCAAGCCACATATCTGGCCAGCAGTTACCACATGCAAGCCACATATCTGCACCAGCATTCCACATGCAAGCCACATATCTGGCCAACATTACCACTGCAAACACATATCTGGGCCAGCATTACCACATGCAAGCCACATATCTGTCGCATTACCACATGCAAGCCACATATTGCCTGCTTTACCACATGCAAGCACATTATTGGCCAGCATTACAAAGCAAAACCACATATCTGGCCAGGAATTACCACATGCAAGAATATCTGCAGCATTACCACATGCATGCCACTATCCATTTTATTAATTCTGGTTTGTCGGCACTGAAGTTTATACCTGGAGTTTGGGGGTCAACGCCCCGTGCTCGGTTCCTGAGACCTGGCTCGTGGTGAATCAGGGCTGATCAACAGGCTGTTACTGATGGCACAGTGCAAATTGACGTACGATCACAGCGCGGAGGGTCAGGTACTGACTTTAGTGCCTCACCAGTGTTTTTTATATTGTTTGGTTGGAATTTGTCATATACCCTGATACAGTTTAATGTCTAAAGTTTTCCATATCTGTGTAGTTGAAATTTCTCTTCATTGAAATTCATATTGTTTTGAATGGCCCATTTGAAAGATTTTGGGTGACATCCGCCTGGAGTCTTGCCACTGTCATGGCAATCCGGGTGTCATGCGCTAAGACAGCGAACTAAATTGGGGGGGGCTTACATCTCTGTCAGATATGATCTGAGGAATAGGATGGGAGTGAGTACTGTGCCTTGGTGGAACACAGCTTCTACAGTAGTTGCCTCAGACTTTACTCTGTTTATTATTTACTCTTTGTTTTCTATTTGTCAGGAAGTTTTTGAACAAAACCAACCTTTTTCGTTTTTCCTTTATCAGGCATTATGTGTGCTGTTTCTCCATGGTCTCACTGTTGAAAAACTTTGCCAAATCTGTGTTACTACCTCTGTGTATTTTTTTTATCCTCTACAGCATCCCAGGAATTTATAGACAAATTTAGGTGTTTCTAAAAAGATTAACATCTTATAAATTTATTTTTACTTAGAATATTAAAAAATTAGCGGATTCAGTATATACCGAAATACAAGAGGGGCATCACAGGCTGGAGGCTAATGATCACGTCGTTGACAAGAGTTTTTAGTTAATTAAATGCATCTGTGAGAGAAATCATGTCAGATGATTTTTAACTTTGGGACAAACGTGAGTACCAAATCAGCTTGTTCCATCTGCTCACTATTGTCCTCTCAGTACTTTAATAATTTTATATTCGCTAAAAAGGTAACATTATAGAGCAGCAGCAGTGAAACACTTGTGAACTTGTAATCAACAACATGTTGTAATCACCCACAGGATAGGAAGGGTAGGAGGGAGTTGGAGGACGGGGAGCGGCAGAATAGGGGAGAGAAGAAGTAAGGGGACGGATGGATGAAGGGTAAGTGCCAAAGCGTTTCCACAGTAATTGTTTACCTCTCTACACATTTTTTTATCGTCCTCTGTACGTCTCTGAAAAAAAAAAAAATGTCAATAATACAGTTACGTTACCTCGCACTCTGCTTCGCAATCAACTTTTTACCGGCCCAGCCTCCTGTTATATTTTGTACCTTAGTTTCTCTGGTTATCATTAATCTTTTTTCAATCCAAAGAATACCTATCTGCCATTTTCTCTCTCTCTCTCTCTCTACTTCTTCTCTCTCTCTCTCTTCTCTCTCTCCTCTCTCTCTCTCTATATATATATAATATTTATATTTATATTTATATATATATATATATATATATATATATATATATATATATTATTATATATATTTATATTTATATTTATATATTTATATATATTATATATATATATACTCCTCCTATCCTCTTTTAAACAATGCTCTTTCAAGAGCAGGATGCACTTATCTTTATCAGCTCAGTGAAGTCTTTTCCAAACATTATCTCTCAAGAACTGTAGTAGAGAAAAAAGTTACTCTTTCAGTAACAAACTATTATTTTTCAAGACTGAAAAGAAACAGATTTTTTACAAAATTGTGAGCAGAATTTAAATGAGATGTGTTGCTTCATCTATAATCTATGCCGATATGAGGGCTCAGTTTAAATTTTCCTTACCACCAGATGTGATTACACTTATTATTTGCAGTCCTAGGTAGGTAGGTGGTTACAGCAGGTAACTGTAAATGTTTTACATGATGGGCAGGATTGTAGTGTCTTTTTTCTGTCTCAAACACGCGGGGATAACGGGTATATCTTGCTACTTCTACTTACACTTAGGTCACACTACACATGCATGTACAAGCATATATATTTACATACCTATCTGGGTTTTCTTCCATTTTCTTAATAATTCTTGTTCTTTATTTCCTCTTATCTCCATGGAAAAGTGGAGCAAATTTAGTCCTCCATAAGCATGTGTGTCGTGAGAGGTGACTAAAATGCTGGGAGCAATGGGCTAGTAACCCCTTCTCTATACATTAAATTTAAAAAAGAGAAACTTTCGGTTTTATTTTCTTTTTGGGTCACCCTACCTCGGTGGGATACAGCCAGTTTGTTGAAGAATATATTTGGCGGTTGGCGTACTGTCTGTGTGGGCAGGTCTAACACACCCACCCATACCACTCTTGTTCATATTCAATCTATATTTAACGCTACCCAGAGTTCTTGCTTTTCATGAGGCTACCCCTCGGAGTTTGATCACTATTCTGAACTCTTGCTAAATCAGTATTTCTTTATATTTTATCCAAATATAGTTATCTCCAAACTTGAAGCGTCTACGTTGATTATAAGTGTTACTGGATGCATTCTGCCACTTATCGACCACAGCATCACTACTCAGTCATGTTGTTCGAAAATGGTATACAATACAGACAAGATGAAAACTGAGACACATGTGAAACATTTGGTATCTTTATTGTAGGACATCTCGCCATCCAGTGGTTTATTGGCAGACGTCTCGCCATCAAGTGGCTTTCTTTAATGTAGAGTCTCGCCTTCCGTGGCTTTATTGTAGACGTCTCGTCATCCAGTGCTTTATTGTAGACGTCTCGGCCATCCAGTGCTTTATTGCCGACGTCTCGACATCCCGTGGTTTATTGTTGAGTCTCGCATCCAGTGGTCTTTATTGCGTCGTCTCGCCATTACAGTGGCTTTATTGTAGACGTTTACTTCGCCATCCAGTGGGCTTTTATTGTGAGACGTCTCGCCATCCAGTGGTTTATTGCAGGACGTCTCGCCATTCCAGTGCTTTATTGTAGCACGTCTTCGCATCCAGTGGCTTTAATTTAGACGTTATCGCTTACAGTGGCTTTATTGTAGACGTCCTCCGCCATCCAGTGGCTTTTATTGTAGAGTCTCGCCATCCAGTGGCTGATTGTAGACGTCTCGCCATCAGTGGCTTTATTGTAGGACGTCTCGCCATCCAGTGGCTTTATTGTAGACGTCTCGCCAATCCAGTGGCTTTATTGTAGAGTCCTCGACATCCAGTAGGCTTATGTAGAACGTCTCGCCATCCAGTGGCTTTATTGTAGACGTCTCGCCAATCAGTGGCTTTATTGTAGACGTCTCGCCATCCAGTGGCTTTATTGTTGGACGTCTCGCCATCAGTGGCTTTATTGTTGACGTCTGCCATCCAGTGGCTTTTTGTAGACGTCTCGCCATCCAGTGGCTTTATTGTAGACGTTCGCCATCCAGTGGGTTTAATTGTAGACGTCTCGCCATCCAGTGGCTTTATTGTTAGACGTCTCGCATCAGTGGCTTTATTGTAGACGTCTCGCCATTCAGTGGCTTTATTGTTAGAGTCTCGCCATCCAGTGGCTTTATTGTAGACGTCTCGCCATCCAGTGGGCTTTATTGTAGACGGTCTCGCATCCAGTGGCTTTATTGTAGAGTTCGCCATCCAGTGGCTTTATTGTTAGGACGTTCTCGCCATCCGTGGCTTTAATCGTAGACGTCTCGCCATTCCAGTGGCTTTATTGTAGGACGTCTCGCATCCGGTGGCTTTATCGTAGACGTCTCGCCATCAGAAAAACAGGCTTTTATCGTAGACGTCTCAGCCATCCAGTGGCCATTATTGTAGACGTCTCGCAATCCAGTGGCTTTATCGTAGGACGTCTACGCCATCCAGTGGGCGTTATTGTGGTCTCGCCATCCAAGTGGCTTTATTGTAGACGTCTCGCAATCCAGATGGCTTTATTGTAGACGTCTCGCCATAGTGGGCTTTATTGTAGACGTATCGCATCCAGTGGCTTTTTTGTAGACGTCTCGCTTCCAGTGCTTTTGTAGACGTCTCGCCATCCGTGGCGTTATTGTAGACGTCTACGCCATCCAGTGGGCTTTATTGTAGGACGTCTCGCCATCCAGCGGCTTTATTGTAGCGACGTTCTCGCCATCCAGTGGCTTTATTGTAGACGTCCTCGCCATTCCAGCGGCTGTATCGTAGACGGTCTCGCCATCAGTGGCTTTATTGTAGACGTCTCGCCATCCAGTGGCTTTATCGTAGACGTCTCGCCATCCAGTGGCTTTATCGTAGACGTCTCGCCATCCAGTGGCTTTATTGTAGACGTCTCGCCATCCAGTGGCTTTATTGTAGACGTCTCGCCATCCAGTGGCTTTATCGTAGACGTCTCGCCATCCAGTGGCTTTATTGTAGACGTTCGCCATTCCAGTGGCTTTATCGTTAGACGTCTCGCCATCCAGTGGCTTTATCGTAGACGTCTCGCATCCTGTGGCTTTACGTAGGACGTCTCGCCATCCAGTGGCTTTATCGTAGGACGTCTCGCCATCCAGTCGGCTTTATCGTAAGAAGTTACTCGCCATCAGTGGCTTTATCGTAGAAGTCTGCCATCCAGTGGCCTGTATTGTAGGACGTATCGCCATACAGTGGCTTTATGTAGTCGTCTCGCCATCCAGTGCTTACTATTGTAGACGTTCGCCATCCAGTGGCTTTATCGTAGACGTCTCGCCATCCAGTGGCTTTTATTGTAGTACGTCTCGCCATCCAGTGGCTTGATTGTAGACGTTCTCGCATCCAGTGGCTTTAGTGTAGTCGTTCTCGCCATACAGTGGGCTTTATTGTTAGTCGTTCGCCATCCAGTGGCTTTATTGTAGACGTTCGCCATCCAGTGGTTTATGTTAGACGTTCTCGCCATCCCAGTGGCTTTTTGTAGACGTCTTCGCCATCAGTGCTTTTATTGTAGGACGTCTCGCCATCCAGGGCTTTTTTGGTAGCCGTCTCGCCATCCAGTGGCTTTATTGTAGACGTCTCGCCCATTCCAGTGGCTTTTTTGTAGACGTCTCGCCATCCAGTGGCTTGATTGTAGACGTTCGCATCCAGTGGCTTTATTGTAGAAGTTCTCGCAATCCAGTGGCTTTATTTTGACGTCTCGCCATCCAGTGGCTTTATTGTAGGGAAGTCTTCGCAATCCTAGTGGCTTTTTGTTGACGTCTCGCAATACCAGTGGCTTTTTGTAGGTCGTCTCGCCTTCCAGTGGCTTTATTGTAGTCGTCTCGCCATCCTGTGGCTTTATTGTAGAAGTCTCGCCATTCCAGTGGCTTATTGTAGACGTCTCGCCAATCAGTGGCTTTATTGTAGACGTCTCGCATCCAGTGGCTTTATTGTAGACGCTTGCCCATCCTGGTGGATTTATTGTAGACGTTCGCCATCCAGTGTGCTTTATTGTAGACGTCTCGCCATTCCATTGGCTTTATTGTTAGACGTCTCGCCATCAGTGGCTTTATTGGCCCCCTCCTTCCCCCCCGTACCCCCCCCCTCCCCCCCCCCCCCCCCCCCGCTCGACATCCAGTGGCTTTATTGTAGACGTTCGCCATCCAGTGGCATTATTGTAGACGTCTCGCCAATCCAGTGGCTTTATTGTAGAGTCTCGCCATCCCAGTGGCTTTATTGTAGACGTCTCGCCATCCGTGGCTTTATTGTAGACGTATCGCCTCCAGTGGGCTTTTATTGTAGACGGTCTCGCCATTCCAGTGGCTTTATTGTTAGACGTCTCGACATCCAGTGGCCTTTATAGTAGACGTCTCGCCATCAGTGGCTTTATTGTAGACGTCTCGCCATCCAGGTGGCCTTATTGTAGGACGCCACCATCCAGTGGCTTTATTGTAGACGTGCACCATGCAGTGGCATTTATTGTAGAAATCTAGCCATCCAGTGGCTTTATTGTTAGACGTCTCGCCATCCAGTGGCTTTATTGTAGACGTATCGCCTTCCAGTGGCTTTATTGCAGTCGTATCACAATCCAGTGGCTTTATTGTAGACGTTCACCATCAGTGGTTTTTTGTAGACATCTCGTCATCCAGTGGCTTTATTGTAGACGTCTCGCCATCCAGTGGCTTTATGTAGAGTTCGCCCATCCAGTGGCTTTATTTTAGACGTCTCGCCATCCTGTGGGCTTTATTGTAGACGTATCGCCATCCAGTGTCTTTATTGTAGGACAGCTCTCGCCATCCAGTGGCTTTATTGTAGACGTCTCGCCATCCAGTGGCCTTTATGGTAGACGTCTCCGCCATCCAGTTGGCTTAATTGTTAGACGGTATCGCCATCCAGTAGGCTTTATTGTAGACGTCTCGCTCAGTGGCTTTATTGTAGACGTCTCGCCATTCCTGTGGCTTTATTTTGACGTCTCGCCAATCCACAGTGGCTTTATTGTAGACGACTACGCACATCCAGTGGCTTTATTGTAGACGTCTCACCATCTGTGGCTGTATGTTGACGTCTTCACATCCTGTGCTTTATTGTAGACATCTCGTCATCCAGTGCTTTATTGTAGACGTCTCGCCCTCAGTGGCTGTATTGTAGACGAAACCCCCCCCCCCCCCCCCCCCGTCTCGCCATACAGTCCGGGCCTTTATTGGCAGACGTCTCACCATCAATGGCTTTTATTGTAGACGTCTCTACCATCAGTGGCTTAATTTGTAGACATCTCGTCAATCCTGTGGCTTTATTGTAGACGTCTCGCCATCAGTGCTTTATTGTAGACATCTCGTAATCCAGTGGCTTTATTGTAGACGTCTACGCCATCCAAGTGGCTTTATTGTTGCCGTCTAGCCATCCAGTGGCTTTATTGTAGGACGTCTCAACATCCAGTGGCTTTATTGTAGACGTCTACATCCAATGGCTGTTTTGTAGACGTCTCTCCATCCAGTGGCCTTTATTGTAGACGTCTCGCCATCCAGTGGCTTTTTTGTAGACATCTGTAATCCAGTGGCTTTATTGTAGACGTATCACTCATCAGTGGCTTTATTGTTGACAGCTCGTCCATAACAGTGGCTTTATTGTAGACGTCTCACCATCCAGTGGCTTAAATTGTAGGACATCTCGTCATCCTGTGGATTTATTGTAGACGTCTCACCATCAGTGGCTTTATTGTAGACATCTCGTCATCCCGTGGCTTTATTGTAGACTCTCTCCATCATTCAAGTGGCTTTATTTGTAGACGTCTCACCATCCAGTGTCTTTATTATAGACACTCTCGTCATCCAGTGGCTTTTATTGTAGGACATCTCGTCATCCAGTGGCTTTATTGTAGACATCTCGTATCAGTCGGCTTTATTGTAGAACATCCTCGTCATCAGTGGCTTTATTGTAGGACGTTCACCATTCCAGTGGCTTTATTGTAGACATCTCGCATCCAGCCTTGGCTTTATTGTAGAAGCTCCTCACCCATCCAGTGCGTTATTGTAAGACATCTCGTCATCAGTGGCTTTATTGTAGACAGTCTCACCATCCAGTGGCTTTATTGAGTTGAAGTCTCGCCATCATAATGGGCTTTATTGTGACGTCTCGCCATTCCAGTAGCATTTATTGTAGAATCTCGTCATCCAGTGGCTTTATTGTAGACGTCTCACATCCAGTGGCTTTCATTTGTAGAATTCTCGTCATCAGTTTGCCTTTATTGTAGACGTATCACCATTCCAGCTGGCCTTTTTATTGTCCTAGACCGTCTCGCCATCCCAGTGGCTTTATTGTAGACGATCTCGCCATCCAGTAGCATGTATTGTAGACATCTCGTCATCCAGTGGCTTTATTGTAGACGTCCTCACCATCCAAGTGGCTTTTATTGAGACGTTCGCCATCCAGTAGACATTATTTTAGCATCTCGAAATCAAGTTGGCTTTATTGTAGACGTCTCAACCATCAGTGGCTTTATTGTTGACGTCTCGCCATCCAGTCGCTTTATTGTAGAATCTCGGTCATACAGTGGCTTTATTGCAGACGTTTAACCATCCAGTGGCTTTTATTGTAGACGTCTCGCCATCCAGTAGTTTATTGTAGACATCTGTCATCAGTGGCTTTTATTGCAGGGAGTTTCACCATTCCAGTGGCTTTTTTGTAGGTCGTTCGCCAGCCAGTAGCTTTATTGTTAGGACATCTCGTCATCAGTGGCTTTTTTGCAAGTCGTTTCACATCAGTGGCTTTATTGTCAGGACGTCTCGACATCCGTAGCTTTATTGTTGACATTAGCTCATCCAGTGGCTTTATTGCAGAGTTCACCTTCCAGTGGCTTTTATTGTAGACGTCTCGCCATCCAGTGGCTTTATTGTAGACGTCTCGCCATCCAGTGGCTTTACCAATACAGACTCTAGGACTTGAGGACTTTTCCTCGAAATTAAAATTTATACAATTATGATCATTTTTTAAAATCTACGAACATCTGTATATTATTGTTGTTTTATGTCTACTGCCAAGACTCAG
This sequence comes from Cherax quadricarinatus, assembly GCF_026875155.1. NCBI lineage: Eukaryota > Metazoa > Arthropoda > Malacostraca > Decapoda > Parastacidae > Cherax > Cherax quadricarinatus. Next base: position 40,150,061 of record NC_069431.1, read on the forward strand.
TCTCAGGAAAAAAGTTACTTCTACATTGTAAGTGAATACAGTTATTATTTACCAAGCTTCGTGAATTCAGATCTGTGCTAGAGTTATTATTATTATTTATTATTAAAGATTCGCCGGTATTCTCCCGGCCCGGGCCTTTTCCAAGTGGTGGCCCGGCCTTGGCTCCCTCTTTAGGGAGTGTCTGAGACCTATGTCTCCCATGGGAGGAGGCACAAGTACCTCCTCATCTATGGGACCAACTGTCCCCAGGCCTAGCCACAAGCTAGGCCTCTCTGGTCTGCCATCCCCGCCCCAAGGGGGCTAATGGGATGTACAGTCTTATGAGCTAAAGGCTCGGGCTCAGGCACCTACCCTAGAGTTTTAAGCAACTTTTGTCTGTGAATTGTTCTCTGGCATTATATTGTCGTGTAAACCAGACACTTGCGCAACATTTGGGAAGGTTTATTGTGCAGACGTTTCATAAACGCTGTACAAGTGTTTCAATTATCAACTTGTCAGTTTTTTTAAACCTGACAAAGTGTAATTAACGTACACCACGCATAACGTAAGTGGAAACACAATTAATGTTGATTTATGTAGTCTGGTCTGGGAAACTGAAGCAAGGATCCAGAATCAACATTCCCTCTTCGGGTGAATAACAATAAAAAACAACCATTACGATATTTAACACCTTGACGGTGTTTGTTACATACGGTTGTGATTAATGTAGTCTCTGTCTAAGCACTAGACTGCAGTCCATTTTAATTATAACATTACATTTAACACTCACTTTGATCATTACAGCCTTACGAAGTGTAAGGTTGTTATGATCGTCATAACACCAAACTATAATTATTTTGAGATACCAGTATATTGTTAGTGAGACTGAGCAGGAAAATACATTGTCAGAGTATTGAGGTGCGGCAGCAAACTCCACCACCAAGATTTACCTCATATAATTTTGAATAGTTAAAACTAAACTAACAATCAATAAATTATGATACGAATACAAGTATGTACACTCAGATTTAGTTACCTCCGTACATGAATAAACCCCCCCCCCACATACACACACACAACAACACAACACACACATACAAACCACACATACACACACACACACACACACACACACACAACACACACGCACACACATACTCACACCACACACCACACATTACACACACACACGCACACACACACACACACACCACACACACCACACACACACACACACACACACACCCATACACGCACCACACTACACCACTACACACATACACACAACACACACATAATAACACACACGCACACACACCACACACACACACACACACACACACACACTCACACACACACACACCACACACAAACCACACAACACACACACGCCACACACACACACCACACCACATACCTCCGCACACCACAGGATCCATACATAGCTTTAAGCAGAGGTATGATAAAGCTCACGCTCAGGGAGAGTGACCTAGTAGCGATCAGTGAAGGGCGGGGGCCCGGAGCTCGGACTCGACCCCCCAACTCAATAGGGGGTACACCATCACAACACCACACCACACACATACACACAACACACACACACCCCCCACACACACACCACACACACACCACCAAAACACATACACACACACACACACACCACCAAAACACCACACCAAAATACACACCCCCACCAAAACACACACACCACACAACACCCCCACAATACACACCACATGTCATGAAAAAAGTTAAGGGGAAAAACGGCCTGACGGGGCACTGGAGGACAGGGGGGAGGGGAGACATGATAAAGACTTAAAAATACTGGTGGAATAGACAAGGGGGACAAAGAAGGATGTTCAGGGAGGGGACACAGAAAACAAGAGGCCACAATTGGAAGTTGAAGGGGCCAAATGGTCGAGAGATAGTAGGGGTATTTCTTCAGTCTAGAGTTGTAAGGCAGTGGGAAAAGCTAGAAAATGACGAAAGGGGGCGGAAAAACCTACACATTTTAAAACGAGGTTTGATAAAGCCATGGACGGGGGGGAGGGCTGTAGCAACGGTGAAGGCGGGGCCAGGAGCTAGGACTCGACCCGCAACCACAAATAGGTGAGTTACAAATAGGTGAGTAACAAACACACACACACCCCACACACTTTTACACACACACACCCCCCACTTTTACACACACACACAAAATTTGAAGGTATGCTATATGCAGGATTCTAACACCAAACCTGAAAGTAGCAAGGGACGCTGGTCGGGAAAGGACATTTCCCACTGGGAATAAAATTTTCAGTTTTTGGGACAGGGCTGAAGGCAAGATCATTTTCAATGGAAGGAAAAAAAAAGCCCAGGGGAAAAGCGTGGAGTCTCAGTGGGAGGAGGAAAGGGCGGGGGTCAGTTTTGTGTAGGGGCTCCAAGAACCCAAAGGGGGGCCCAAACTTGAAAAAAATTAAAAACAGGGGAAAAAAAAAAATGTTTGGAAAGGGCTTATGAAAACAATGGTGAGGGCAAATTTTGACCCGGGTGACAATTTTCAGAAAATTTGGGGGTGGTTTGCGGTGGAAGGTAGGGCCTGTCAAGAAAATTTTAAAGGAAAAATTTCGGGTTCGAACCAGGATTTGCAAGGGGAAAGCAACCCTGAGGGACAAAAAAGGGGGCCAAGAGTATACCTCGACCGCGACAAAAACACAAGACAAAAGGGACTACATGAAAGGGGGGAAAGGGGCCCAGAGCGCAAGGAGGAACGAGAGGAAATGCGAAGATGGCGGACCCAGACACAGGGGAAAAACAACCCCACAAAATTCTCCCCCCAAAAGGGACTCAACCACGACTTTCCCCAAACGCAACTGAGAAACCCAAATATTTAAAAACCCCATACTGCCCCCCTTTTCCCACCAACCCCCATATCACAAACCTCCCCCCAACAGTGTCCCTTATGGGCATTCTGCCCCCACCCCCCATCATCACAAACCCCACCTTTCACCACAGCCCCATATAGGCCCCCCCAAAGGGTTCGCTCCCCCCAACCCCCTTTTTCCCTTTCATGACCCCCCCAAAGATAGAAAAGAAACTGAAAGTTTGGTCCCAAAAAGCGGATGGAATAAAAGAATAAACATTTAGGGGGTGGGAAAAGAAAGAATCAGTGAAAAAACCCCCCGACATCATAAACAGTCACAGAAAAAAAAAACTCGCTGGGGGACAAAAACAGACACAATCCCTTCCCCCAAAGGGGATATCAGATCCCGAGGGAAAAATAGAAAGGGGTTTGGGGGGGGGAGGGGTTTTCACGCTCATTAAAAAAAACCCAGGGGGGTTTGAGGAAATGGAAGGTGGACATGATTGGAGAAAGAGGCTACATTGTAGGTAACAATTTTGCCGGAGAAAAATTTAAAATAGTTTTTAGTGATGGATAACCCCCACAGAAACTGCAGGAGGCCCCAAAAGGGGGAGTACGAAGAAAAAAAAACGGGTGATGGTGGGGCACATGGTGAGGTGGCAAGAAGAGCTCACTCGAGCAGAGCAAAAATTTCTGGGAATGGGCGGGTTTCAAACCCCAGGGGGGATCGACTGGGAATAACCTTTGGGGCCACATTGGGGGGTTTCCCCAAAAAATTTGGGGAGCCAAGATGATGGAGGGGGTTTCTTTAAAAACCCCCAGCATCGACATGTCAGGGGCCCCAAAACCAGAGAGAGAGGGAGGATGAGCCCGCAAGGGTGGGGTCTTGGGGTTCAACCCCGAGCAGTTTCAGACATTGAGGACTCACTTTTTTAAAAGGCCCTTGGAGCTTTGCGATCATGTTTGGGTTTGAGTTTTTTATTTTTTTAGTAGAGTTACAAATGGGAAGGTAAAAGGAACTGAAGGGGGCAGGGCCAAAAAATTTTAAAAGGGGGGGCTACACAGGGATTAGAAAAATTCCTGCGGAGGTTTCAAATGGGACAGAGAAAAGGTAGGGGAAAATCAGTAAACCCAGATGAGGAATTTTGTGGCAACAAAAATGCAAGGGGCGAGGAAAGTTTTTTCCCCAAAGGGGAAAAAAAATAATAGGAAGACCAAAACGGTCCTTGGTTTTCCGAAGGTGTGGGAGGCAAAAACTAAGTGCAACAGGAATGGAAAAGGTTTCAGGAGGGGTTTGGAAACCCCGGAAAAAAAAGGAGTTTTTTAGAAGAGCCAGAAACGAGTAGCCAGATAAGGGGGGAGGCCCCGCGGGCCGTATGAAAAGACATAGATCGAAAGTAAATTTTGACCCCAAACTGCTGTTTTTTTAAGCCCCATTAGGAGGAAGACACGTCAAAGGGCCCCGGTGATTTAAAGGGTGAGGAAAAAAGGGTGGAGAACTCACAAGAAACGATCAAGAGGTATGTGAGGAGCTCAACACGAGATTTAAGGAAGTATTTACAGTAGAGACAGGAAGGACTCTGGGGGGACAGACCAGATGGGGACACCAGCAAGGAATACACCAACAAGTGTTGGACGACATACATACAGATGAGGAGGAGGAGGTGAAGAAACTGCTAAGGGACATCGATACCTCAAAGGCAATGGGACCGGACAACATCTCCCCGTAGGTCCTTAGAGAGGGAGCAGATATGTTGTGCGTGCCACTTACCACAATCTTCAACACGTCTCTGGAAACTGGGCAACTACCTGAGGTATGGAAGACGGCAAATGTAGTTCCCATTTTTAAAAAAGGAGACAGAAAAGAGGCACTAAACTATAGACCTGTGTCATTGACATGTATAGTATGCAAAATTATGGAGAAGATTATCAGGAGGAGAGTGGTGGAGCACCTGGAACGGAACAAGAGTATAAATGCCAACCAGCACGGATTCATGGAAGACAAATCCTGTGCCACAAACCTTCTGGAGTTTTATGATAAAATAACAGAAGTAAGACACGAGAGAGAGGGATGGGTTGATTGCATCTTCTTGGACTGCAAGAAGGCCTTTGACACAGTTCCTCACAAGAGATTAGTGCAGAAGCTAGAGCATCAGGCGCATATAACAGGAAGGGCACTGCAATGGATCAGAGAATACCTGACAGGGAGACAACAACGAGTCATGGTACGTAATGATGTATCACAGTGGGCACCTGTGACGAGCGGGGTCCCACAGGGGTCGGTCCTAGGACCAGTGCTATTTTTGGTATATGTGAACGACATGATGGAAGGGTTAGACTCAAAAGTGCCCCTGTTTGCAGATGATGTGAAGTTAATGAGGAGAATTAAATCTGATGAGGACCAGGCAGGACTTCAAAGAGCCCGGGGACAGACTGGACACCTGGTCCAGCAAATGGCTTCTCGAATTTAATCCTGCCAAATGCAAAGTCATGAAGATAGGGGAAGGGCACAGAAGACCGCAGACCGAGTATAGGGTAGGTGGCCCAAAGACTGCAAACCTCACTCAAGGAGAAAGATCTTGGGGTGAGTATAACACGAGGCTTGTCTCCGGAAGCACACATCAAACCAGATAACTGCTGCAGCATATGGGCGCCTGGCAAACTGAGAACAGCATTCCGTTTACCTTAGTAAGGAATCGTTTCAAGACACTGTACACCGTGTTACGTCAGGCCCATACTGGAGTATGCAGCAGCTGTTTGGAACCCGCACTTGATAAAGCACGTGAAAATAATTGAGAAAGTACAAAGGTTTGTAGACAGCAACCACCCAGGGAAGTACTACCGTCCGGCCAGATGATGTGAAACAAAACCTGTAACTGTTTTGCATGATGGTAGGATTGCTGGTTTCTTTTTCTGTCTCATAAACACGCTAAGATAACAGGGATATCTTGCTACTCCTACTTACACTTTGGTCACACTTCACAGACACGCACATGCATATATATATATACATACATCTAGGTTTTTCTCCTTTTTCTAAATAGCTCTTGTTCTTTTTTATTTCTTCTATTGTCCATGGGGAAGTGGAAAAGAATCTTTCCTCCGTAAGCCATGCGTGTCGTATGAGGCAAATTTAAAATCCCCGGGGAGCAATGGGCTGGTAACCCCCTTTCTCCTGTTTTACAATTACTAAAAAAGAAGAAAGAAAATTACTAAAAAAGAAGAAGAAAAACTTTATAAAACTGGGTTGCTTAAATGTGCGTGGATGTAATGCGGGATGACAAGAAACAGATGAAATTTTGATGTTATGAATGAAAGAAGTTGGATGTCCTGGCCCTAAGCGAAACAAAGCTGAAGGGGGTAGGAGAGTTTCAGTGGGGGGAAATAAAAGGGATTAAATCTGGAGTATCTGAGAGAGTTAGAGCAAAGGAAGGGGTAGCAGTAATGTTAAATGATCAGTTATGGAAGGAGAAAAGAGAATATGAATGTGTAAATTCAAGAATTATGTGGATTAAAGTAAAGGTTGGGGTGCGAGAAGTGGGTCATAATAAGCGTGTATGCACTGGAAGAAAAGAGGAATGCAGAGGGAGAGAGAGAGATTTTGGGAGATGTTAAGTGAATGTATAGGAGCCTTTGAACCAAGTGAGAGAGTAAATTGTGGTAGGGGACTTGAATGCTAAAGTAGGAGAAACTTTTAGGAGAGGGTGTGGTAGGTAAGTTTGGGGTGCCAGGTGTAAATGATAATGGGAGCCCTTTGATTGAACTTTGTATAGAAAGGGGTTTAGTTATAGGTAATACTAATTTAAGAAAAAGGGGTAAATAAGTATTTCACGATATGATGTAGGGCGAAAATGACAGTAGTTTGTTGGATTATGTATTGGTAGATAAAAGACTGTTGAGTAGATTCAGGATGTACATGTTTATAGAGGGGCCAACAGTATATCAGATCACTTTTTTAGTTGTAGCTACACTGAGAGTAAAAAGGTAGATGGGATACAAGGAGAATAGAAGCATCAGGAAAGGAGAGGTAAAGGGTTTTTAAAACTAAAGGGGGAGGCAGTTAGGGTAAGATATAAACAGTTTATTGGAGGATAGATGGGCTAATGAGAGCTAGGCAATGGGGGTCGAAGAGGTATGGGGTAGGTTTAAAAATGTAGTGTTGGGAGTGTCAGCAAAAGTTTGTGGTTACAGGAAAGTGGGTGCAGGAGGGAAGAGGAGCGATTGGTGGAATGATGATGTAAAGAGAATAGTAAGGGAGAAAAAGTTAGCATATGAGAATTTTTTTACAAAAGTAGAAGTGATGCAAGGAGGGAAGAGTACATGGAGAAAAAGAGAGAATTTAAAGAGGGGGTGAAGCAATGTAAAAAGAGAGCAAATGAGAGAGTGGGTGAGATGTTATAACAAATTTTGTTGAAAATAAAAAAAAAGTTTTGGAGTGAGATTAACAAGTTAAGAAAGCCTAGAGAACAAATGGATTTTCAGTTAAAATAGGAGAGGAGAGTTATTAAATGGAGAGTTAGAGGTATTGGAAGATGGAAGGAATTTTTTGGGAGGAATTGTTAAATGTTGATGAAGATAGGGAAGCTGTGATTTCGTGTATAGGGCAAGGAGGAATAACATCTTGTAGGAGTGAGGAAGAGCCAGTTGTGAGGGGGGGGAGTTCTGAGGAAAGTAGGTAAAATGAAAGGGGGGTTTAAGGCACCCGGGATTGATGGGATAAAGATAGAAATGTTAAAAGCAGGGGGATATAGTTTTGGAGTGGTTGGTGCAATTATTTAATAAATGTATGGAAGAGGGTAAGGTCCCAAAGGGATTGGCAGAGAGCATGCATAGTTCCTTTGTATAAGGCAAAGGGGATAAAAGAGAGTGAAAAAATTATAGGGGGATAGTCTGTTGAGTGTACCTGGTAAAGTGTATGGTCGAGAATAGGATAGCAGATGAACAAGGAGGCTTTAGGAAAGGTAGGGGGTGTGTGGACCAGGTGTTTACAGTGAAACATATAAGTAAAACAGTATTTAGATAAGGCTAAAGAGGTCTTTGTGGCATTTATGGATTTGGAAAAGGCGTATGACAGGGTGGATAGGGGGGCAATGTGGCAGATGTTGCAAGTGTATGGTGTAGGAGGTAGGTTACTGAAAGCAGTGAAAAAGTTTTTACGAGGATTGTGAGGCTCAAGTTAGAGTATGTAGGAAAAAAGGGAAATTTTTTCCCAGTAAAAGTAGGCCTTAGACAAGGATGTGTGATGTCACCGTGGTTGTTTAATATTTTATAGATGGGGTTGTAAGAGAAGTAAATGCGAGGGTCTTGGCAAGAGGCGTGGAGTTAAAAGATAAAGAATCACACAAAAAGTGGGAGTTGTCACAGCTGCTCTTTGCTGATGACACTGTGCTCTTGGGAGATTCTGAAGAGAAGTTGCAGAGATTGGTGGATGAATTTGGTAGGGGGGTTGCAAAAAAAGAAAATTAAAGGTGAATACAGGAAAGGTAGGTTATGAGGATTACAAAAAGATTAGGTGATAAAAGATTGAATATCAGATTGGAGGGAGAGAGTATGGAGGAGGTGAACGTATTCAGATATTTGGGAGTGGACGTGTCAGCGGATGGGTCTATGAAGGATGAGGTGAATCATAGAATTGATGAGGGAAAAAAGAGTGAGTGGTGCACTTAGGAGTTGTGGAGACAAAGAACTTTGTCCTTGGAGGCAAGAGGGGAATGTATGAGGGTTATAGTTTTACCAACGCTCTTATATGGGTGTGAAGCGTGGGTGATGAATGTTGCAGCGAGGAGAAGGCTGGAGGCAGTGGAGTTGTCATGTCTGAGGGCAATGTGTGGTGTGAATATAATGCAGAGAATTCGTAGTTTGGAAGTTAGGAGGAGGTGCGGGATTACCAAAACTGTTGTCCAGAGGGCTGAGGAAGGTTGTTGAGGTGGTTCGGACATGTAGAGAGAATGTGGCGAAACAGAATGACTTCAAGAGTGTATCAGTCTGTAGTGAAGGAAGGCGGGGTAGGGGTCGGCCTAGGAAGGGTTGGAGGGAGGGGGTAAAGGAGGTTTTGTGTGCGAGGGGCTTGGACTTCCAGCAGGCATTGCGTGAGCGTGTTTGATAGGAGTGAATGGAGACAATGGATTTTATACTTGACGTGCTGTTGGAGTGTGAGCAAAGTAACATTTATGAAGGGATTCAGGGAAACCGGCAGGCCGGACTTGAGTCCTGGAGATGGGAAGTACAGTGCCTGCACTCTGAAGGAGGGGTGTTAATGTTGCAGTTTGGAAACTGTAGTGTAAAGCACCCTTCTGGCAAGACAGTGATGGAGTGAATGATGGTGAAAGTTTTTCTTTTTCGGGGCACCCTGCCTTGGTGGGAATCGGCGGTGTGATAATATAAAAAAAAAAAAAAAAAAAAAAAAACAAAGGTTTGCGACAAGGTTAGTTCCAGAGCTAAGGGGAATGTCCTATGAAGAAAGATTAAGGGAAATCGGCCTGACGACACTGGAGGACAGGAGGGTCAGGGGAGACATGATAACGACATATAAAATACTGCGTGGAATAGACAAGGTGGACAAAGACAGGATTTCCAGGGAGGGGACACAGAAACAAGAGGCCACAATTGGAAGTTGAAGACACAAATGAGTCAGAGAGATAGTAGGAAGTATTTCTTCGGTCATAGAGTTGTAAGGCAGTGGAATAACCTAGAAAATGACGTAGTGGAGGCAGGAACCATACACAGTTTTAAGACGAGGTTTGATAAAGCTCATGGAGCGGGGAGAGAGAGGGCCCAGTAGCAACCTGTGAAGAGGCGGGGCCAGGAGCTATGACTCGACCCCTGCAACCACAAATAGGTGAGTACACACACACACACACACACACACACATGAGCTAACAAATTAATTCAGTTGGATTTGGCTAAATTAAATTATGCTTGCTATAATAAGGTTTTCTAAGTTGCTTTTAGAAAAAAATATATATCTTTAAACGTATAAGAGAAAATTTCAGAAAGGACTTAATTTTAAATGAGTTCTTGCTAATTAACCAGTTTACCCATTCGGCACCACTATATTTACTAATGATTCGTTACAAGGATTCCAAGTTTGGAATATTTAGGAAATTTCAAATTCTGGGTTTTTGAGATTTAAAATAATGGTTATCATCCTTTTATATAATGAATCTTCAAGAAGCTGGACGTTATTCGCCTAAAATGCTTAGTCTGTAAATATTTAAGTTGTTCACAAAATAAACTTAAAAATGATTTTAAAATGAATTAAAAAAAAACATATTACACTCACTGGTGGTGAGGGTGA
>NC_069431.1:40160678-40215513 GCF_026875155.1 Cherax quadricarinatus
TAAGGTGAGGCCTTTTAAACCTCCCAAAAAATGATTTTTGGCGTAGTTGAAAAAAACTTAAAGGTGGGCGAAGATTTTTTAGGGAAAAGGGGCGCATTAAAAAACCAACCCCTTTCTTAAAAGCTTTTATTAAATAAGTTATTTGGGGGCAACGGCAAAGGATTATTAAACCTTTTCCAAAACCCGGGGGGGAAAAAAAAAAAACATTTTTCCACGGGCCATTTTTTAAAAATTTTTTTTTTACCTAACCCACTGCATCTTACACCCATCACAACTGATAATTTCCTTTCTTTTAAAAGGGGGCCGCAAATTTTTTAATTTTGGCAGGGGAAAGGTTTTGGTCGTTTGAATTTTTTTTTTTTTTTTTTTTTTTTTTTTTTTTTTTTTTTTTTTTTTTTTTTTTTTTTTTTTTTTTTTTTTTTTTTTTTTTTTTTTTTTTTTTTTTTTTTTTTTTTTTTTTTTTTTTTTTTTTTTTTTTTTTTTTTTTTTTTTTTTTTTTTTTTTTTTTTTTTTTTTTTTTTTTTTTTTTTTTTTTTTTTTTTTTTTTTTTTTTTTTTTTTTTTTTTATACCAAAGAGAAAATCGGCAGGAGAAGGCAGAAGGGGACTAAAAAGCGATTTTAGGAAAATGAAAGAAATTCGAAAAATTTTCATATGCCACTAGCCCATGCCAATCTCGTGAACTCTGGTTTCATGAAGAACTCCAAGAAACTCCCTCACGGGCTCTAAGTATGCTGTGGAAAAGGAGCATAGACACGGTGAATTCCACCAATCACAAAAACAATGGTTAGCCTGATTTAAAAAATTTTTTCCCCCAAACAATATAAAAATTGCCTACTTTGCCCCAAAAAAAAAAAATTTTTAAATTTAAGAACAGGGTTTAACCCCCCAGGCAACATTTAAAAAAACCCCCCCCCAAAAAGGGGAAAAAAAACTTAAAAAAAAAAGCAATAATCCCAAAATTTTGGTAAACCTTTTTTTAAAATGGTCTGGTTTAACCCAAAAAAAAAAAACCGGGAAAAAAAAATTAATTTTTCAAAATAAAAAAAGATTTAAAAAGTTTTTCACGGTTTTAATATACGGGGTTTTTTGATGCCAGTTTCCCTTGAATCATTACCCAGTGTGAATATGTGCAGTCCCCCCCGTCAATACTTTCTGAGTAAACCTACCCGGGCCCGGGGTTTGAACCCGGGGTCAGAGTTAAAAAACCCCCCCGTCGCGTTAGCCCTAGACCAGCTAGCCCAAAATAAGTTTCGTCCAACTAGGTATATTTTGGTCTAGGGCAAAACGCGCGGGCTGGAGTTTTGAGACTCTCTACGCGGTTCATCCCGGCCGGGGCTATGGTTTTTTTGGCAATCGTGTCATTACGTTTCGTGAGTCTTTTTCTGAGTGTGCGGAAGACATTCTGAAGTCCTGATATGACGAGGGAATCTGCTGTTCATTGGCTGGCTGTGATCATGGAGAGATTCCCAAATGTTACGACGTCAGGTCCTTGTTTATGACCACTGAGAACTATCGGCGAGGAGAGGCAAGGGGGGCTAAAAGCGATTGGGAAAAATTGAAAAAAATTTCGAAATATTTTCATTGAAAGGCCCAGGCCAAGTTCGGGGAACTTTGTGTTCTAAAGAACTCCAAAAACCCCCTTCAGGGGCTCTAAGAGCTGGGGAAAAGGAGCATAGAACGGGAGATTCCAAATCACAAAAAAATGGTATAGCCTATTTCATTTAGGTCAGCAAAGAAATAGCTAAGAACTATAGACCAATAGCTTTGCCCACAACAAAAAAAAAATTTAAATTTAAGAACGGTTTGCAAACCCGCCCGGGGCAACAGGGTTCACAGCAGGTCGCCCCTGCTCCGAAATAGGGATCATTTGAAGGGTTTTGGGATGCAATAAAAAAACAAAATGCAGATGTAGTTTACAAAGATTTTGGTAAAGCCTTTGAATTTTCGCAGGGTGAAATAGCACCAAAAATGCTACTAAAGGATAACTGGCAGAAATATTAAAAACTAAAATTGTTAAAAGGATGAAAAAATCTATAGTTATTGAATAAAAATTTGTTTCCTGTGTGGTGATGGTGGTGACGTGATCGTCCAACCTTGCAGAATCACATTATACGCATGTATTTTTTTTCCCTGTGGAGAATCACTTGATGGCGACTTCCAACGCATCTGTAAGTATTGTTCTGCTCCTGCTAATTTTTTTTGGGGTTGTTTTTTCTTAAAGGGTTCACTCTTTTTTTGGGTTCGGACTTAGTTATTTTCCCCTGGAAACGAATTTTTAAGTAGAAAACATTTATCTTCACCATTTTTTTTAAAGGCCTTAGGCCTACTGTGTGAGTGATTTTCGGGGGGGGGTAAACTCCTGTGTTTTTCTCTTCTACCTGACGTCGGCTAGGGTCATCCTTCTTCCAGTTACAACTACACTAGTGTTCCTGGTGTCTTGACGTGCTACTTAAACTGCTTCAACACTGTGGTGATCCGAGGATCAGTCCACCTCTCCTCGGCAGAATCTATAAGCGTGTTGGGGACACCGTCATTTAGCTAGTCACGACCAGCTGTGATACCCCCCCCCCACCTTCCCCCATCATCAACAACAGCTGGCAGTTCCAGAATCACACAAAGCTCCGTCCCAGACATCGCCACGGCTGTACATGTCAGCTTTGGATTACTATTTATATATTTCATTTTTCTTAAAATAGGATTAATTTCATGTTTAATTGTTTTATACAATTGACTGATGTTTATTATAATAAAATTGTTTATCTTATGTTATTATAGATTTTTCTATGTTTTCTTTCCATAAGGATGAGCCAACCTTGTCAAATGCTTTCTTAGGGTCTAACAGAGCTGAGTAAACCTTCACACACTATTTTGTCAGTTGTCAAATTCAGACTGATGCTCTCCAATGGTAGGTGAGTCCTTGTGTTCTGGACACCACATCAGTGGGGAAAATTTGAGGATCAGATCAGATGAGTCATTCTCCAGTTATAAGAATGTAAGAACATAAAGAACTTGCAGCATGCCTACTGGCCCATGCGGGGGTATGTCCATGTCACCTCCCGGCTTAAACCAATGACCCACCTAGTCAGCTCAGGTCACATCCACTTAAGGAAGGGGCACGGCATCAGACCTATTAGCACAAGCAAGTCAGGTCCAACTTATACACACCCACTCGTGTATTTATCCAACCTATTTTTAAAACCACACAACGTCTTAGCTTCTATGACTGTACTCGCGAGTTTGTTCCACTCATCCACAACTATTACCAACCCAGTGCTTTCCTTTACCCTTTCGGAATCTGAATATTTCCAGCTTAAAGCCATTGCTGCGAGTCCTGCCTGGGCTAGATATTTTAGCACGCTATTTACATCCCCTTTATTTATTCCTGTTTTCCATTTATACACCTCAATCATATCCCCCAAAATTCAACGTCTTTCTGGCCTTATGGCACTAATACTAACGATTCCAAACTTTTTTTACGTTTAACATCAACGAATTTGCATGCATGCATTTTTCGTTTGAACGTTACGACGCAATGTGTGAAGCAGGCAGCCTTAATGATCATGCTAGACTGACACTACTGCTAAGACATGCTCAAGGACGGCAGGGTGCATCCCACAGATCTAGTATAGGGAATCGCTAGTCTTAGTGTAATTGAAACACTCTTCACAATTTCTGAGTTTACTATTGGGCACAGAAGGATAACACAGACTGCTTCTACTTCCTGTAGATGCTAGATATATGCAAGTCTTTTTATAACTGTGTTCACCCAGGACAATGACTGTCAGCCAAGAGTACTTTCCTTCCCCGGGAGGGGGGTGAAAAAATAAAGCTGGGTGTACGAGACACTGATCATTTCAAAGTACTTTGTGAAAGACATTGAAAAAATATTACATTAGCATTTTTTTTTTTACATTGTTCCTTACTTGTGTGTTTTTACCATTTTCCCAAAACGCCCTCATATCCCCTCACCTCACTTAATGAGCCCGCGGATACGGGAAATACATGCATCAAGGACTGAAGGGAAAGAAAATCCTTTGCAGGAAGTGATTCAGCATTTCTGAGGTAACTATCACCACCGAGAGGTTAGGTTACTGATGGTTTGTTAAGAAACAGGACAAGTGTTTCCTGACGTGGTCTTAGTCATACGACGACCCATATCTGGAGCTCTTGGTCATCCGACCGAGATGTTCCACTAACTTACCCTTCCATCCTTTTAAAAATTGCGTTTATGATTATAACCATTAGATATACCACGGATAGTTGTCTGTCGCTCAGTAAGGGACACGGAACACTTTTATTTTCAGTCCGGTTTCCATGGATAATAATGATATAAAAACGATTTTATTAACTGAAACAGTGAATGCAATCTAAATTGAATTTGAATCAACGACGGTAGAAACGTTGTGGTGTGAACAACTCAGAACGTTGTGGTGTGCACAACTCAGAACGTTGTGGTGTGCACAACTCAGAACGTTGTGGTGTGCACAACTCAGAACGTTGTGGTGTGCACAACTCAGAACGTTGTGGTGTGCACAACCAGAACGTTGTGGTGTGCACAACTCAGAACGTTGTGGTGTGCACAACTCAGAACGTTGTGGTGTGCACAACTCAGAACGTTGTGGTGTGCACAACTCAGAACGTTGTGGTGTGCACAACTCACAACGTTTGGTGCAACAACTCAGAACGTTTGATGTGCACAACACAGAACGTTGTGGTGTGCACAACTCAGAACGTTGTGGTGTGCACAACTCAGAACGTTGTGGTGTGCACAACTCAGAACGTTCCCTCCCTAGGTAAAAGGAGTTTCAGAAATCATGCCATTTACCAACACTATTAGTGTGAGACAACTTTATCAACACTTCTTCAGGAGAAAACACCAGCATGAAGCAGTGTGGTGTAAGTGATGACGCGCCTGAGACGCTGTTTCTTAACACAACCTTATTTATTTCCGTTTTAATATAATTCATTTTAATTATTTTTCATGACTATTATTTCACCTTTATTTTTATTTTAAAAATATAGAAGTTTCCAGAAAAATATTAAATTTTCATTAGTTTTTGACAGGGTGCTCGATAAAAAATCCAGACAACTTAAGAGGAACAGGAACTTAAAAATGGTAAAGACCCACTGTAAATAGGTACCTGGGGGTTAAAAGGCTGTTGCGAGGCGCTTCCCGAGATGGCACTGGAATTTGCTTAAAAGGCTAATTGAAATGAGATGGAGAAGGATATAATCCCACCTGCATTTTTTACACGACATTTTGAAAAGGTATAGCTAGAGTGTTTGATCTGATCTCCCTGCATTACCACTTGAAGCCACATAACTGGCCAGCATTACCACAAGCAAGCCACATATCTTGGCCAGCATTAACCACAAGCAAGCCCACATATCTGGCCAGCATACCATATACAGCCACATATCTGGCCAGCATTAACCACATCGAGCCACATATCAGGCCAGCAATTACACATGCAGCCACATATCCTGGCCCAGCATACCACATGCATGCCACATAACTGGCCAGCATTACCACATGCAAGCCACATATCCTGCCCTGCCTTACCACAAGCAAGCCCACATATCTGGCCAGCATTAGTCACATGCAAGCCACATAACTGGCCAGCATTACCAATGCAAGCCACCATATCGGGCCAGCATTACCACATGCAGCCACATATCGCCAGCATTACAAATGCAAGCCCACGAAAACTGGCCAGCAATAACCACAGCAAGCCAACATATCATGGCCAGCATTACCACATGCAAGCCACATATCTGCCCTGGCATTACAAATGCAAGCACATATCTGGCCAGCATTACCACATGCAAGCCACATAGCTGGCCAGCATTACCACAAGACAAGCCACATATCTGGCCAGCATTACCACATGCAAGCCACATATCTGGCCAGCATTACCACATGCAAGCCACATATCTGGCCCAGCATTACACATGCAAGCCACATTTCTGGCCAGCATTACCACATGCAAGCCACATCTCTGGCCAGCATTATCCACATCAAGCCACATATCCGGCCAGCATTAACCACATGCAAGCCACAAAACTGGCCAGCAATAACCAATGCACGTCCACCATATCTGGCCAGCATTTACGCCCACATGCAAGCCACATATCTTGCCAGCATTACCACATTCAAGCCACATATCTGGCCATATACCACATGCAAGCCACATATCAGGCCAGCATTACACATGCAAGCACATATCTGCCATCATTAACACATGCAAGCCACATATCTGGCCAGCATTACCACATGCAACCACATATCAGGCCAGCATTACCACATCAAGCCACATAACTGGCCGAGTATTGCACAAGGCAAACCAAACATATTGGCAGCATTACCACATGCAAACCACATATCTGGCCGCATTAACCACATGCAAGCCACATATCTGGGCCAAGCATACCACAAGCAACCACATAGCAGGCCATCATTACCACATCAAGCCACATAACCATTTTAATTAAATTCTGTTATAGTCTGGCAACTGAAGTAAACCTGGAGTTTCGGGGTTCAAAACGCCCCTGTGGCTCGGTCTGCAGACCTGCCTCGTGTGGATCAGTGGATGAATCAACCTAGGCTGTTACTGCTGGCACAGGCAAATTGACGTACGATACACAGCACGGAAGGTCAGGTACTGACGTTAGGAGCCCTCACCAGTGGTTTTTTCTCTCTATTGTTTCGTTGGGATTTGGTCAATACCATGATACAGTTTTAAGTTCCTAAAGATTTCCATAATATCTGAGTAGTTTGAAATTTCACTCATTGAACTTCATATTGTTTTGAATGGCCCATTTGAAGATTTTTGGGTGACAACCGCCTTGGTCTGCCACTGTCATGGCAATCCGGTGTCATCCGTCAAAAGACAAGGAACTATGGCTTACAACTCTGTCAGATATGAGGAATGTAGGAATAGGATGAGGGAGTGAGTACAGTGCCTTGTGGAACACGAGCTTCTCACCGTAGCTGCCTCAGACTTTTACTCTGTTTACTATTACTCTTTGTTTTCTATTTGTCAGGAAGTTATAGAACCACAAACCAATTTTTCTGTTATCCTTATCAGACAATATGTGTGCTGTTTACACCAAGGGTCACACTGTTGAAACCTCTTGCCAGATCTGATAGTATACTACATCTTATTTTTTATCCTCTACAGCAACCAGGAAATTTAGACAAATTTAAGTGTTTTCTATAAAGCTTAACAACTTACCTAAATTATTTTTACTATAGAAATAATTAAAATTTTACGAGATTCAGTATAACCCGAAATACAAGAGGGGCAACCACAGTGCTGGAGGCTAAAGATCACCTTCGTTGACAAGAGCTTTTAGCAAATGAATTCATCAGATACGAGAATCGATGTCAGATGATTTTACCTTGGGAAAACCGTGAGGTAACAAATCAGCTTGTTTCCATCTGTCCCCTATTGGCCCTCAGTACCTTTAAATTTTTACATCCCCTAAAAGGTAACAATATGAGCAGGCAGCAGATATACACTTGTGAACTTGTAATCAACAAACAAGTTGCAACCACCCACAGGATAGAAGGTAGGAGGGAGTGAGACGGGAGAGACAGAATAGGGAGAGAAGAAGTAAGGGACGGATGGATAAGGGAAAGTGCCAAAGCGTTCACAGTAAATTGTATTTACCTCTCATGCACAATTTATTATCGTCCTCTGTACGTCCCTCTGAAAATGTCCAATACAGTACGTCACCGTCGCATTCTGCCTTTCGCATCAACTTTCTACCTGCCCAGACTCCTGTATTTTATGTACCTAGACTTTCTCTGGATATAATTTATCTTTATTCAATCCAAAGAATACCTATCTCCCCTTTTTTTTTCTCTCTCTCTACAGTATATATACATATACATACATCCATATATATATATAAATATATATTTATAAAATAATATATATATAATATATATATATATATATATATATGCTCCTCCACTCCCTCTTTACAACAAATGCTCTTTCAAGGCAGGATTCACTTCCTTTATCACTCAGTTATAAGTCATTTCCAAACATTACTCTCAAGAACTGTGTAGAAGAAAAAGTTACTCTTTCAGAAACAGATATATATTTTCAAGACTGAAAGAACAGTATTTTTATTACAAAATGAGAGCAGATTTAAATGCAGATGTGATGCGTCATCTGTAATCTATCCCGAAATGAGGTAGTTTAAATCTCATAACACCAGAAGTGATTTTTAACTATATATTAGCAGTCCTAGGTAGTTAGGCTGGTAAACAGCGTAACCTGTACATGTTTTACATGATGGCAGGATTGCTAGTGTCTTTTTTCTGTCTCAAACACGCGGGGATAACGGGTATATCTTGCTACTTCTACTTACACTTAGGTCACACTACACATGCATGTACAAGCATATATATTTACATACCTATCTGGGTTTTCTTCCATTTTCTTAATAATTCTTGTTCTTTATTTCCTCTTATCTCCATGGGAAAGTGGAGCAAATTTATGCCTCCGTAAGCATGTGTGTCGTGAGAGGTGACTAAAATGCTGGGAGCAATGGGCTAGTAACCCCTTCTCTATACATTAAATTTAAAAAAGAGAAACTTTCGGTTTTTTTTCTTTTTGGGTCACCCTACCTCCGGTGTGATAACAGCCAGTTTGTTGAAAGAAATATTAGCGGTGGCGTACAGCTCCGTGTTGGCAGGTCTAACTCACACCCACCAAACCCACTGCACTCTCTAGTTCCAATTCAACCTAAAATAAATGCTACCCAGATTTTCCTTGCTTTCATGAGGCTACCTGGGAGTTTTTGCTCCACTATTCTGTAAAACTCTTGCTAAATCAGTATTTTCTTATAATATTTATTCCACATCAAGTTATCTCCAACTTGAAAAAATGGCTGCGAGTTTTTCTCTTGGATTTGGTATTTTCAACGGCGCATTTTTATATCTCCCTTTTATATTCCTGTTTTTCAATTGGTACCTTTCAGTTTATCTATTCAACTCTACGTCTTTCCCAGAGAGTACATGCCCAGTGCCAGAGAGTACATGTCCAGTGCCCCCCAAATAGAGTTACATCCAGTGCCAGAAGTACATGTCCAGTGCCAGAGAGTACCATGTCCCAGTGTGCCTTCAGCCTATAATCGTAGAAAAGGTTTTCCAGTACATGGAATCAATTTCGTATCCTTTTATGTATATATTACAAGAACAGAGTCCACTTCTGAAAACAATAATTTTAGCAAATACTCTGTTCTATTGCCATCATTACGAAAAACTAGACTATTATGTACTGCTGGTCTAGAGTTAAAATTTTCTTGCTACCAAAACGCTAACTTGTTTTAGTATTGGGATGCTTTGAGATCTACATTGTTTTATAAGTGTTACTTGGATGCATCTGCCACTTCTCCGACCACAGCATCAAGCATACCTCAGTCATTTTTTTTGACAAATTGTATACCAATACTAGACAAGATGATAAACGAGACACATTGAAACATCTGGTAACCTTTATTGTAGACCCTCTCGCCATCCAGTGGCTTATATTGTAGACGTCTCGCCATTCCATGGGCTTTATTGTAGACGACTCGCCAACCAGTGGCGTTTATGAAGACGTCTCCCACCAGTGGCTTTATTGTAAGACATCTCGCCATCCAGTGGCTTTATTGTAACATCACGCCATCCATGGACTTTATTGTTAGGAACGTCTCGCCATCCAGTTGGCTTTTATTGTAGACATCTATCTCGCCATCCCGTGGCATTATTGTAACCGTCCTCGCATCCCGTGGCTTTATTGTAAGACGTCTCGTCGCCATCCCAGTGGCTTTTATTGCAACATCTCGCCTCGCAGTGGGCATAAATTGTAGACATCACGCCATCCAGTGGCTTTATACCCAATACAGACTCTAGGACATGAGGGCTTTTCCTCGAAATAAAATTATAAGGCAATTATGAAAGCATTTTTTAAAATCTACGATACGTCTGTATATTATTGTTTATGTCTACTGCCAAGACACAGTCTCAGAAAAGAGTTGCATTCTACATTCTAAGTTGAATAACAGTTATTATTTACCAAGCTTCGAGAATTCCGGACTGTGCTAGAGTTTGTAGCAACTTTGGGTCTATGATGTATCTCTGCATAATAAAGTGTTAAACCAGACACTTGTGCCACATTATGAGGAAGGATTTTTATTTATGTGCAGGACGTAATCATAAACTGGCTGTATCCCAGAGTTTTCAATATCTCAACAATTCAGATATTTAACCTGACAAATAGCTAAATGATAACGTACATAACGCCAATAACTAAACGCTGAGTGTAACACAAGAAAATGTTAGAATACTCAGATATACAGGTACTGGGAAACTGAAGCCAGGATCCCACGAAAACAACATTCCCCGCCTCTTCGGGTGAACCATACATAACGGATAAAATTAACACCATACCGTGTGAAACACTACGTTAGTGATTAATGTACCTCAGTCTAAGCACTATACTGCATCCATATTAATTATAACAGTCCATTAAAACCACTCACATTTATCATTACAGCCTTACAAGGTGGATAAAGGTAGTTATGATCTATATCATAACACAAACAATAATTATTTTGAGATAACAGTCCTATGTGTTCTGAACTGAGGACATGGAAACAATAGTCAGAGAATCTGAGGTGTGGCAGCAACTCCCGCAGTCAAGAACTTACCCACCATCAAATAATATAATAAATAAAACTAAAACGCACAGTCAATAATATGATAAAGAATTACAAAGATCAGTACACCCACAGAAATTATGTACCTCCGTACATGAACTCTACACACCCAAACACACACCCCACACAACACGAACCACACACAACACACACACTACACACACCCCAGCACACACAACACACACACACACACATGCTCTCACACATTCATATAGTTGGATTTGGCTAACTTAAATTGTGCTATGTTAAAAAAGTTTTCACAGGTGCATTTTAGAAAAAATAATATATCTCTTTAAATAAAAAACGGAGATAAGAGAAAATTTCAGAAAGGACTTTAATATTAAAAGAGTTCTTGCAAATTAACCCAGTTTTACCTATACGGCCCCCACAAATATTTACTAACTGATCTCGTTCCAAGGATTCCAAGAGTTTGGAATATTTCAGGAAATCTTCAAATTCAAATCCCAATACAAATCATCCTTTTATATATTGGAATCTTCCAAGAAGCTGGACATTATTCTGGCCGCAAGATAGCATCAGTCTAAATTATTGAAGTTTTTCACGAAGATAAACATAAACGTGAATTAACAAGAATAGAAAAAATCACATAAACTATTAACACACTGTGGTGAGGGTGATGACCTGGTGGGTGATGGTGATGGTACTGGTGTTATGGACTTTGGTGAAGGTGCACTGGTGGTGAGTGGTGATGACTGTATAGATTGGAGAAGACAGGTGTTGATGGTGGACTGGTGGAGAGGGTTATGTGAGACTGGTGGTTAAGAGGACTGGGGTGAGGGTGATGACTGCGGTGGTATGGTGGCACTGGAGGTGAGGGAGATGACTGGAGGGAGATGGTTACGTGACTGTTTTGCAGAGGGTGATGGACTTACGGTAGACGTTGAAGGACTAGTGGTCGGGACAAAGACTGGTGGTTGTTAGGTAATGGACTGGTGGTAGGCTGTGATGGTACAAAGTGAGGGTTAGAACTGGTGGTGAGGGTTAGATTAGACTGGGGGAATGGTAGTAGGCCTGGGTGCGAGGGAGATGGGCTGGTGGGTGAAGTGATGGACAGGTGGGGAGGGTGTGAAGGGCCTGGTTGAGGGTGCAGTACTGGGTTGTGAGGGAGATGGACTGAGGATGGTGAAATGGTGATGAACTATTAGAGAGGGTGAGAGGACTTGTGTTTTTCCAGAAGACCATCTGAGTCCCCACACTTCCCTTCCTGGTGAAGGCCTGGTTTTGAGGGTATGGACTGTTGCAGATGGTGATGGACAGTGATGAGGGTGATGGACTGATAGTGAGAGTGATAGGACTGGTATGTAGGGTGATGGACTGGTGGTGATGTTTTATGTGTGGTTTGTAGTCAGGTGGTGAGGGTGTTGGTACTGGTGTGTGAGGTGATGGACATGTGATTTATGGTGATGGACTATGGTGGTGAGGGTGATGGACTGGTGTTTTAGGGTGAAGGACTAGTGTTTGTGGAGGACTGGTGGGGAGGTGATGGTTCTAGAGGTGAGATGGTTAAGGACGAGTGGAGTGGGTGGACTGGGAGGTGAGGGTGAGTGGACTGGTGGAGATGGTGAATTACTTGTGGTGAGGGAGATGGCGCTGCGTGAGGGTGATGGACTGGTGGTGTGGGTGATGGACTGGTGGGAGGGTGAGGACATGGTGGGGAGGGTGTAATGGTCTGTTGGGAGGGATGATGTTCAGTGGTGAGGGTGATGGAACTGGTGGGGAGGTGACTGGTCAGAGTTGGGTGAGGGTGATGGACTGATGGAGAGGGTGATATACAGGTGGGGAGGAGTGAAGGACTTGTTATCCCAAAGTCCCATCTGTGTGTCCCCTCCAGAAGACTCCCTTCCACACTTCCCTTCTAGTATGGACTGGGTTAGAGGGTGTTGTGTCGGGTGGTGGAGAGGTGATGAACTGGTGGTAGAGGGTGATGGCCTGGTGGGGAGGGTGATGGTCAGTGTGAGGGGTGATGGACTGGTTGGGCATGGTGATGTCAGGTGGTGAGGGTGATGGACTGAAGTGAGGGTGAAAAGACAGGTAGGGGGAGAGATGAAGGACTGTGTTTTCCAGAAGTCCATCTGGTCCCCCTCAGATGAACTCCCCTTCCACACTTCCTTTGCCAGTGATGGACTGGTTGTGAGTGAATGTTCTGGTGGTGAGGGTGAATGAACTGGTGTGAGTGTGATGGACTTGTGGTTAGGTGATGGACTGATATAGAGGGTATGGACTGGTGTGAGGTGATGGACGGTGGGTGAGGGTGATGGACTGGAGAGTGAGTGGTGATGGACTGGTGGTGAGGGTGATGGACGGGTGGTGAGGGTGATGGACTAGAAGACAGGGTGAAGGACTGAATCCAGAAGTCCTTCTGTTTCCCTTCAGATGAACATCCCTTCCACACTAACTCTTCTGATGATGGACAGGTTTTTGAAGGATGAAGGCCAGGTTATGAGGTGATGGACCTGTTTGATGGGGTGATGGACTGGTGGTGAAGTTTGTGTGTGTGAGTGTTTGAGTGTGTGTTTGTTTTTTATCTTTTCCCTCCTAGTTTCATGAGACTGCCGAGAAGTCCATAAGCGGGGGCCCTCAGATGAACTCCCACACATCCCTTGGTGGTGATGGACAGGTGTGAGGTGATGGATTGGTGGGGAGGTTGATGGTCTTGCTGGTGAGGGTGATGGACTGCTGGGAGGTGAAGGACTGTGTTCGTCCCAGAAATTCCCATCTTCCACACTTCCCTTGTTGGTGATAGGAACTGGTGGGGAGGGTGAAGGACTGGTAGTGAGGGTGATTTGAATGGGTGGGGAGGGTGATGGACTGGTAGGGAAGGGTGAATGGACTGTGTGGGGAGGGTGAAGGACTGTTCCAAGAATCCAATGTTTCCCCTCAGATGAACTTCCCTTCCACACCTCCAGTGTTGGTGAAGGACTGGTGGGGAGGGTGAAGGACTGGTGTGAGGGGATGGTCTGGTGGGGAGGAGATGGGCTGGTGGTGAGGAGGTGATTCGTACTGGTGGAGAGGTGATGTGGACGTTGCTGAGGGCGTAATGAACTGACGGTGGAGGGTGATAGACTGGTAGGGGAGGGTTAAGGGACAGTGTTTCCATAAGTCCATCTGTGTCCCCTCAGAAGAACTCCCTTCCACACTTCCCTTGCTCGTGATCGAAAACTCGACTTGTGGAGAGGGGTGATGGTCTGGTGGTGAGGGTGATGGACTGTGGTGAGGTGATGGTACATGTGGTTAAGGGTGATGACGTTGGGTAGTATAGGTGAAGGACTGTGTTTCCGAAGAGACCGGTCTGTGTCCCCCTCCCCACACATTCCCTTGCTAGTGATGACTGGTGGTGAGAGGTGATGGTCAGGTGGTGAGGTGATTGACTGGTGGTGAGGGAGATGGACATCTGGTTAGGGTGATGGACTGGTGTGAGTGGTGATGGACCTAGTTGTGAGGGTGATGGATTTGGGTGGTACTGAGGTGAGGGAGAAGGCCTGATGGTGATGGACTGGTCGTAATGGATGATAGAACTGAGGAGAGGGGTAAGGACTGGTGTGGTTATGGACTGGTGGGTGAGTGTTATGGACTGGTAGGGAGGGAGAAGGAACTATTGCGCTTCCAAAGACGAATCTGAGTCCCCTCAGAAGAACTAGTCCCTTCCACACCATCCCTTGGCTGGTGTGGACATGAGTGGTGTGAGGGTGATGGACTTGGTGTGAGAGTGATGGACTGGTAGTGAGGGAGAAGGACTATGCTCGCCGAAGACAATCAGTGACCCCCTGCAGAGAGAACGACCCTTCCACACTTCCCTTGCGGTGATGAACTTGTGGTTGAGGGTGATGGACTAGTGGTGAGGGGTGATGTAACTTGGTGGTGAGGGTGAAGGGACTGGTGTTGAGGGTGAGACTGGTGGTGAGGGTGATGACTGGTGTTGAGGGTGATGGACGGTGGTGTATGGGTGATGACTTGTAATGGAGGATGATTGACTGAGCTGAGGGTGGAATAGCGGGTGAGGACTTGGGGATGAGATTTGAGGGAGTGTTTTGCTTCCTTCCCCTATTCCATGTCTCCAGAAGTCAATCAGAGGGGCCCTCAGAAGGAACTCCTTCCACTCCCTTCGCACACTTCACTTGTTGGAGATGGTGTTTTGTGATGAGGGGTGATGGTCTGGTGGAAGGGTGATGGACGGTAGTTGAGGGTGATGGACCTGGTGTTGAAGGTGATTATACCTTGTGGTGATGGTGAAGGACTGGTTTGATTTATTGATGAATTGGACAGTGAGGGTGATGGACTGTTCAGATGGATGATGCCTAGGTGGTAGCAAGATTGGTGGGACGAAGTGTGAGGTGATGGCAGTAGGTGAATGGAGATGGCCAAAGTGAGGAGTGAAGGAGAACAGGGTGGATGAGTGGAGAGGACTATGGATGAGAGGCGATAGGACTGTTGGAGAGTGGTGGAGGTGTAAGTGTGTGTGTGTGTGTAATTGCTTTCCCTACGTTACCCCTGTATCCCAGAAGACCATGCTGCGGGCCCACAGATGAACTCCCTTTCGCACACATCACTTGTGAGTGCTGGCGGTGGTGAAGGTTTAAGGACAGTGGTTGTACGTTGAAAGCCTGTGGTGAGGGAGATGGACATTTTAGTGAGTGTGAAGGACTTGTTGTGGGGATGATGGAGACTGGTGGTGGTATGTAAGTGTGAAAGAGTTGTGGTGTGGTGATGTGTGTTTGCTTTCTCCTAGTTTCCATGTCTCCAGAAGTCCTTCTGCTGTCCCTCATGGTTAACTTCCTTCGCTTTCACTTTTCCCCAGAGTTCCAGCAGGTGTTTGGGCCGCTCCCCAGTGGACGCTTAGCAGGATGTTAACACTTGTCTTGTCTACCTGGTCTAACTGCCGAGAACTGGTCCAGGTAGGTAGGAATTCCAGAGGGGACAACACAGAAAACTGCGTCCTGTAATTCCACCCAACGCAGCACCCAGACAGCCTGGAACAGTGGACCAGCCAGACGAGACTTGATCTGCCTCCCAAACTCTGCACTCAAGCAGAGTTATTATATAAAAATTCTCGGACTTCTATTTAGTTTCATATCGTGGTTTATGTTTAATTTCTTTTTTTATTACTTACTTAGCTATATAAGTGTTGTAATTCGTCAATGTGTCCACAAATAAGCACATTTATGTAACTTTGCATGAAACTCTTCCGTACACACTCACACACGACACAACAGACACACACACACACACACCAACCCCATACGCATTTCGCTTTTTCCTCCACTCACTTCTCTTAAATTAAATTGGTCATTCCATAGGCAATAATCGTTAGAAAATTGTTGTTATAGAATATTTCAAGTTATTTTCAGAGATGGAATGTGTAAAGACTTGACAGTCCGAAGTAAAACCCCCCCCTGGGGTTTTATAAGAAAAGCGTAGAAGACATATGCAAGTATATCTTGTTAAGAGTGTAGAGTTTTACAGAAATAAAACTTTAGCAGCAATTAAATATGTCTTAGTTTTTAAGTGTATTTTCTGGCCGATCACTTTTCGAACTTAATCAGGAACCATACACCCCCACAGGGTTCACACACAAAAACACACATACTCACTACGGCATGCAGACACACACACACGACACACTCACACACAGCAGAAACCCACACACAATCTCAGCACACGACACACACACACACATACGCACAACATCACCACACTCACCCACACGACACACACAAACTTCAAGATCCATAATACAATTTCGTCACACACTACTATACTGTAAACACTAATTCCCAGATTCTACGCTCATTATCTTATATTCAGACACTTATGGCACTCAGGGGTGCAATACATTTCCAATTGCCACATATTCTACACTGTCTCACACGGATTATATAAACAGGCAAGTGATGGTGCAGATAAGAAATTGTTAAGTATATAAATTTAAAAAAATGAAATTCTGAAAAAATGGTTGAAAGTATATGTGCATCAAGTAGTATAATATAAAGTAAGCATACAATACTGTACTAAGTTTTAGTAGTAGTTTTAAGTATATAGTATAATAGAATATATAAAAATATAATAGAAACCTTAATTACTATATTTGGAATTATAAAAAAAAAAAGTGACAGTTTCACAGAAAGTGTTTTTAGATACAGCAAGAAATACATTTATGAATAATCATATGGAATAAGAAGTAACTAGAAATAATTATTAATTAAGGAAGTACATCACAATTAGTAATTTTCGTTTCCTTCAAGTGTGTTAATATTCAGTATAACTGAGAAAAAATATTCACAAAGACAAAAAGAAAAATCACCGAAGAAATTATAAGGTACAATTTTGGTAGACGATCGATCCTTGACAAAATAATTTCAACTGCTTGGATGCCACAGACCTGCTTGCCGAATGATGCTTGCCTTTGCTCCACTGTAACCGAATCTTACTGTATTATTTATTCTTGTATGATCTTGTGCGGGTACTTGTCCTAATAAACAAGGACGTTCATTTCCAATTTAGCTATTAAAGGAAATAACCGCAAGTCATATTAAAGAAGGTTAACCATAGGCATGACACCCCGCCCACAAGCAAAATATCTTCGGCGTTTAAATGCTGATGGTGTAGAAAAAAACCAACCAGCTGGTATAGGGATGGAGTACATCATTCCAAGGTTAGTCCTCCACTTGCTAGAACTGACCAGAAACACTGCTAGACTGCAAAGAATTTCCGAGTTAGGCAATATATTAGGAGCGATAGAGACGCATCGGCTAAAACGTTGCTCGAACCCTTTGATGTGAAAAATGGAGACCGGTAAGGTTGGATCCTTAAAGCCGCAGCGTAATATTCTAACATTTTTTGATTCATAGAATTTATGAAATTAGAGTAATATGTCTGAGTAAAAATTGATCACTGAGGAGTATAACCGATTATACGACAAAGTGTTCTAAGACAATACAAAGCCAGGGCTTCTTTTTCTATGGTTTGAATAAGATCTTTGATATCTTTCAATTATATAGGAAAAAATACAAGTGGATGTAGAAAATACCGTTTGGAAGGATTGCAAGAAAGACCGCACCTATTGCTGCATCACTGGCATCAACATGAGGTGAAAGGGAATTTGGAATTGGGATGCACGCATACAGGGGCAGAGGAAAGGAAAACTTTTAAACGTTAAAACTTGTTCACATTCTGCGACCCCAATTAATATTTATATTTAGGACTGGTCAATCTAGTGGAGGGGGAGGCAACTTGAGCAAAGTTTGGGAGCAAATCGCCTGTAATAAGGAGCGCATCCCCAAAAATCGTTGGAGGCTTTCCTGTCCTGAGGCCGGTCGGAAATTCTTAAAACATAGCGTGGACCTTTAATTGGTCGGGGGCTACTATCCCATCCCTATTTCTAAAACCGAGATATTTAATCTGGACTTTAACCAAGTCACATTTTTGTAAATTTACAGTGAAAATGTATTTCTCAATGGCTTTAAAGTAGTTGCCTAATCTTTCCTAAATAGACTGCCAGTCGTCACTAAAACCACCAGGACGTCTAAGTATGGCCTCTACACCTTCTAAGGTTGGACTAAAATGTACATAATTCCTCTGAAAGAGGAGCGGCGTTTTCACAACCGAAAGGCATTACCTTACACTAAATAGTCCGTTCCTAACCTACGAACCGAAATCTCTTGGCCCTAAGGATTAATCGGCACCTGTAAATACCCTCTCAGCAAGTCCTAATCTGGTCACAAAGTTGGCACCGGGCTACAGCATCTATTAAATCATCAATCCTGGTAATGGAAACCCATGCAGGTTTAGTGACTGAATTTACTTTACGGTAATCCGAGCATCGGCGTACGGTACCCATCTGTTTTGGGACCAATAAACAGGAGAGGCCCAAGATCCAACTGGGATCTACAAATTATATTCCTGTAATGTAATTATTTCTTGTTGAATTAATTCTTGCTTAGCAGAAGACCCGGAAGGGATTGTATTTATTGGACTATCTTCAACAATTCATATCGGGAAACCCAATGTACAAGGAAGTAGGGATATCTTTTGAAGATGAGTTATATTTAGTTGATTAACTCTTTTGATTGAAGATTTTATGGGAGTAGGAAAGTACTTCCAGGAAATGGTCTAGTCTTTTAAAACTTCAGATTATGTAGTCAAATTCTCTTACTTGCCCTTACAGTGGTCATTCCTTTTAATTCAGTGGATGTAGGTGAATGAGGCGTAATAAATAGTAGTGAGAAGGCTAGACTCGTACTACTAATAAGTTATCTATGTGAGTACCCTCTAATTTTCTTACGACGTCCTGACGGACCAGATAATTCTCCTCATTTTTCTTTGTCTGCTATTTCATATGGCGCCCAAATATCTAGTCTTTAAAAGAATGTCCCTGGAATTAAGTTTTTAACGTAACACTAATTCTTTGGAGAGATTAACGAGAAATTTAGCCTTTTTGGTCGTAAGATTACTTCATTTGCTTGAGCTTCTGACAGATTCACGCAGCTAAGCTTTTTAATTGGAGGAGGTTTCTTCCAAAGTATCGGACCTGGATGAAAGAGGTCCTCTCTTCCCAATCCACGATCTCGTAATCAAGGCTAGGGACCTCGCACCTGATGTCCAAAAATCAAGCAAATGAGAGTATTTAACATTCTGTTCAGCTTCACGGAAGGCGAAGAGAAGAAAGGGTAACCTTCGACCATTCACGAGAATACTGCTCACAGTAAGCACGTAAAGTAATTAAGGTTTGGTGAATCGTTCTAGCACCCATTTGACTGGGGATGATATGCTGTAGAGAAATCTGTTCTTTACTCCTAATCGAGCATATCCTCTTTAAAACCTTAGACGTAAAATTAGAACCTTGGTCAGATTGAATGTTCACGTGGTTATGCCGAACTTGACAAAGAACGTATTCTAAAGCTTTACTATATTCTGGAATTAATTTTGACCTTGGGAGAGCTCAGGATACCGCGTTGCCATATCTATGATAGTGAAGTTATACTGGTTACCCCTTTTTTGTGCGGGGCAAACGGTCCACACAATCATAACTAATCTTTCAAAAGGTTCTTCAGACATTTATTAGAAGTAAAGGGCAGACGCGATTGTGCGCCGTTTTTGCCTATTTATTTACAAAACGTGCATTTCCTAGTTTGTCCGCAATATAAGTCATCATCTGAGGCCAAAAAAAATATTTCCTATCTTTCTCTCTTCGTACGAGACCCTAAATGACCACCATGGATTATCATGTGCTAGTTCAAATACCATACTACGTAAGGACGATGCACCACTAACAAGTTTCCCTTTGAACTCGAGTCATTATTTCTCTTCCAAAGAAAACCGTCTTCATCTAAAAGGTAACCTTCCTCTTTACTCCTTAATGGTTAAACTTTTATCGTCCTTTCTAGAGCTATAGAAATTCTTACTTTATTACATTTTCTAGATATGTCCGCAGGGACGGTAAAACGTGTGACCTGTGGGTCTCGACTGAATTGCTTCGCTAAACAGGAAGTTCAAACCTAATTCATCGACCATTTCTAAAGGTGTTGAAATCCAAATTGTTTAGAGTTTCTTAGCCAGCTCTGTGTCCACTTAAGGGAAATAAATCTAGCCCTGCCTCAGAGGCTTCTAAGGCATAATTTACATCACAAGGATTATCTAAAACCAGAAGGCTCTCTGGGTACATCCCTCCAATATGATTGAATTTCGTTCCCGATTAATAGATTAACACGCGCCGCAATGGGAAAAGGTTTATCTCTGAAAGTCCCACATGACTCCAGCCTACAACCAGGCATTTCTATCAAAATTTTTATAATAGGGACCTTTATTATTGTGCGCTCCGGTACGCCTCTAATAAAGACTCCTAGCCCGGGGTTGATTACTAGTAAGGTAACTCTTAGACCAGTTTGATCTTAATAAAGAGAGAAAGCTGCCAGTATCTCGAAAGGTATGGATGTTTACTAACCCTCCATTACAGAGTCCGAACTTACCCCTGGAAAGTAGGGTTACATAGCTACTCGGACCCTTTTCTTCTGAAGCACTGTCGTGGTAAAGTCATCTATTAGAACGTCTGCTAAGACGAGGCCTGGAAAGGTAAAGTATTCATCATCCAGAGATTCATACTCCCGAGAGGAAATTATTACCTGAGAGATATCTCCTCATGGTGGGTTTTTATCTTCCCGCAGTTTATGCCAACACTGGAACTGTCTATGACCTAACTTTACAAAAAAGGCACAGTGGGGTAATTGGAATCTTTAGAATATAGCTGGAGAAAAGCCGTAGTCACCTGTTTTGTCTGAATACACCTTCAAATGTTCGCCAGCTGGACTTTCCCTAGCAGTCAAGCTTGACTCTAAAACTTTGGGAGGTAGATTTTCTTTTCCGGGTCTTAGACATTTCCTGTGGTTAAAGCATGGGAAATTCAATGAATCTGCGTGGCAGCAGTATCTAACAAGTATAGTAGTAGGAAATGTTCAAAAGATAAGTATGAACCCTCTCTGGAAAATATTATAAAAAGGTCTTCATGCAATATCAGCTGGGAAAGTGACTCGACGGAGCGGCTGCCACGGCCCTACGCCAACGGCTCGAAAGCAGAGAAGCTTTTCCCGCAAGTCCAAACCAAGATTGCTGAGGATATTCTTTCAGATTTCTAAAACATCTCAAGTAACTGACAGGTATAAATCGTAACATTCAGACGAACCAATCTTTCACTATGAGTATAATCAGAATATTGTTTCAAAAGGTAAGTTTGCAGTATGGTTTGGGGCTTTTCCTATTACAGATGAAAAAAAAAAAATGTATTAAAGCAGCCCAATATTTAGGAGCCATTGCATCACCTTCGCCCTGATTTTCGAATGCCCTCGTAAAAAATGATTCTAAATTATCCTCATAAATTAGGCATCACAGAGGCTGCTTACTAAGGTCGAATGAAGGGATTGTATACATATACTCAAATCTCTTTTCTTCCTCAGTAAATCCGTTCATAAAGCAAAGATTCACGTTCAAAAATTCTCCCTTCTTAATTTTCTCTGCTTCTATTCTACAAAGGAGGTTTGAAAGCGATAAAATACTTTTCTATGACGTTCGAAATCTCCGTAGATTGAATAGTATCAAAAGGGCTAAAGAATTTGAGGTCTGGAACTGTTCATCATCCAATAGGATTCCTCTTGTTCTGTTTCAAAAACTTCTGTAAAGGGTTTACCTGGAACCGATTCTTTAGCCGATGGAGTTCTGTTCCCCATATAGTCCTTGGAGATGGAAATTGGATGTCGTAGTAGCAGCGTAGCGTTTCATGAGTACTCGGGAAGGTCATGTCCGTCGTCTCCAGTAGGGTTGTTAGCGTCGTAGTTTCGGCCTCGGGTGTCTGTATAAAGAATTCAAACAAGGAAGGAATATCCGCTTCTCCTCTACAGTCTCTGGATCCTGCTCATCTGGAAAAAGGAATATTCTGTATCATACATCCTGACTGTCCTGGGCAGAGAAAGCCTGACGTATTTTATGCCCAAAGCTTCGTGCTAATTGCCAACAAGATTTGAAGCTTCAAATTCAGTAATCTTCTTTGTTAGTATCTTCAAACCTCTCTGCATTTCTACATTCATATTTAAAGAAATTCAGTGTTAGGCTCCCCGGACACAGGGCTCCCTACTTGTTACACTCCCCCAGGTATTGTAACCACTAGTGTCCTTCTTTTTAGAGCATAACAACCTTTGGTCAGAGAGGGTTAGGGTAATAATAGTGATCCTCCGGAATGCCTATATTAATTATATTTATTCATAATAAAACAAAAGCCAAAAATAATATACGAATTATCGTATATAAAGTTAAGAATGCACGTTTGTTTCTATATATCCCAAAATATAAATAAGGCTTTCTATACAGACGATTAGGAGGAGATCCTAGATATAACATATACATAAATGGAGATTACTTAATGTATAAATCCCATGTTTCCCAATTTGAACAGTCAGAATAAACCAGAATATGTCCAGGCCGGCTAATAAACCTGCCAGTTACCAGAGACGAGCAGGAGTGTTCTCGTTGGCTGCTACTTCATCACTGCTCGTTCCTCCAACCTGAGCATACAGTAAAGTGGGTCACATGACGTGACTCACCAACACTCAGTAGAGTAGTTGAACATAAAGGGGGGGAAAGGGGGGGAGTATAACCATCGCACATCACGGCTAACCATATACCGGCACACGGGCGCAGGCAGGTTACTATACCTCCAATTAAACTTATCATGGCCATATTAACAATTATGATTTATTTAACAAGCTGAGCCTTCAAGCTAATACAAGGACGTTCATTTCCATTAAGCTATTAAACGAATAACCGCAATGTAATATTAAGGAAGGTTTAACCCATAGGAGCATGACAATATGTTATGTACTGTTCTTATATATGTATCTGTTCTTATGTATGAATCTGTTTCATTATGTATCTGTCTTAAGTATGTATCTGTTCTTATGTATCTGTTCCATATGTCGAATCTGTTCTTTTGTATTATCTGTTCATATGTATGTATCTGTTCTTATGTATGTATCTGTTCTAGTATGTATCTGTTCTTATGTATGTATCTGTTCTTAAGTATGTATCTGTTCTTATGTATCTGT
The DNA here is from genome assembly GCF_026875155.1 of Cherax quadricarinatus. NCBI lineage: Eukaryota > Metazoa > Arthropoda > Malacostraca > Decapoda > Parastacidae > Cherax > Cherax quadricarinatus. Next base: position 40,184,001 of record NC_069431.1, read on the forward strand.
CCTTATGTATGTATCTGTTCTTATGTATCTGTTCTTATGTACCTGTTCTTATGTACCTGTTCTTACGTATCTGTTCTTATGTATCTGCTCTGATATATCATTCTGTTCTTATATATGTATCTGTTCTTATGTATCTGTTCTTATGTATGTATCTGCTCACATCTATGCATCTATTTATATGTATCAGTTCTTATGTATGTATCTGTTCATATGTATGAATCTGTTCTTTTGTATGTATCTGTTCTTAAATATGTATCTGTTCTTATGAACCTGTTCTTATGTATGTACCTGTTCTTATGTATGTATCTGTTCTTATATATGTATCTGTTCTTATGTATGTATCTGTTCATATGTATGTATCTGCTCTTATGTATTTATCTGTTCTTACGAATGTATCTGTTCTTGTGTATGTATCTGTTATGTATGTATCTGTTCTTATGTATGTATCTGTTCTTATGTATGTATCTGTTCTTATGTATGTATCTGTTCTTATGTATGTATCTGTTCTTATGTATGTATCTGTTCTTATGTATGTATCTGTTCTTATGTATGTATCTGTTCTTATGCATGTATCTCCTCTTATGTATGTATCTGCCAGGGAGGAAGGAGGGGCAGCTGCCAGCCTCAGGGAGTCCCAAAAGTCTAGAAAATTATACGTTTGTTCCCATAGGCTCAGAGACCTTTGGCTCATGGGGGAAGAGTGCATCTAAGTTCCTTAAGGAGCTAGGCAAAAGACTCATCAGGGGAACTAGGGATCCCAGGGCAGCTAGTTTTCTGTTCCAGCGACTCAGCGCTGCTGTTCAGAGGGGTAATGCCTGCTGTATTTTGGGCACACGCCCCAGTTCTGAAGAGCTGGATGAGATTTTTGCATTACTATCAGTGACAAGCATGTAACAATATGTACTAGACATGTATCTCTCACATCTCATGTACTGTATATGCCATCTTTATATCAACAATGTATCTCTTAAATCTTCTGTACCATATTATGTAATAAAATATGCCTATTGGTAAAAAAGAATGAAAAGATGGGGTGGTAGGGGAAGTGGAATATTCAAACGGCTTCAAGAAGAAATCCAAATATTCTTCCTTGAAGCCTTTTTACCCACTTCTCCGAGGCTATGGATCCCACAATTTACACCAGATGTGGACCACATATATGTAGCAACGCTCTTCTTGCCGAATAGGGCAAGCGAAAATTTTTGTATGCAATAATTTCGCAAAATTCATTCTGAACCTAATAAATAAATATATTTCATTGTGTTCGTTTATTAAATTATTGTAAACTTATCTAAACCGAGGATGTGTTAAGGAAGAAAGTTGAAAGTAAACATAGATAAGAATAAACTGATAAGGGTACCAGCGAGTTAGGTAAAGAAAAATGGGATATCACAATGGAAGGAGGAAGTGTGAAAGAAGTGAATGTGTTCAGATATCTGAGAGAACACTTGTCAACAGAAGGATTTATGAAGGATGAGAAGGATGAGGTCAAGAAGACACTCAGATAAATGGTCTTATGCAAGATGACATCAGTAACACAAACAAAATTTCTCGAGGATGAAAAATATAAGTCACCAAGTGGGAAGACTCGGCCAGTGGTCGCTGCTACTTCACTGCCTCGTCCCTCAACCTTGAGGGCAATAAGGTAAAGTGGGTCACGTTGACGTGACTCGCCAAACACTTCAGTTTAGAGTAGTTGAACATAAGGGGGGGGGGAAGGGGGTATAACCATCGAACTTCACGGCTATATACACGGCACACCGGGCGGAGGCAGGTTACTATACCTCCAATTAAAACTTATCCATGGCATGTTACATGAATCATAATTATTAATAAGAATCTAGTCTTAATAATACAAGGACGGTCATTCCAATTTAGCAATAAAGGAAATACGCCAATGTAATATTAAAGGAAGGTTACCAAGGGGCATGCAACCCGGCCACAAGCAAATATCTCGGGTTTAAGATGCTTGATGGAGTAGGAAGAAACCAACCAGATGGTTAGGGATGGTGGTACATCATTCCAAGGTTAGTCATCCACTTGCTAGAACTGGACCAGAAACACGGCTAGACTGCAAAGAATTTCCGTAGTTAGCAATATATAGGATCGAGAGAGAGCATCGGCTAAAACGTGCTCGAAACCTTTATGTGAAAAATGGAGATCCGGTAAGGTTGGGATCCTTAAAGCCCAGCGTAATATTCTAACATTTTTTGATTTCATAGAATTTTATGAAAGTTTAGAGGATTATGGTCTGAGTAAATATTTATCACTGAGGAGTATAACCGAGGTTATACGTCAAGTTGTTCTAAGGACAATACTAAAAGCCAGGGCTTCTTCTTTCTATGGTTGAATAAGATCTTTGATATTTTTTCAATTTATAGGAAAATAAACATATTGGATGTAGAATATTACCGTTTTGGAAGGATTGCAATAAGACAGCACCTATGCTAGCATCACTGGCATCAACATGGAGGGTGAAAGGAATTTTGGAAATTGCGTGCACGCAATACTGGGGCAGAGGAAAGGAAACGTTTTAACGTTTAAAGCTTGTTCAACAATTCTCGTCCCAATTAAATTTATATTTAGGACTTGCGTCAATCTAGTGAGGGGGGGGAGGCAACTTGAGCAAAGTTTGGGCAAAAAATCGCCTGTAATAGTAGCCATCCAAAAAAATCGTTGGAGGGCTTTCCTGTCATGAGGCGTCGGGAAATTTAAAATAGCTTGGACTTTTAATTGGTCGGGGGCTACTAGTCCCTTCCCTATTTTAAAACCGAGATATTTAATCTGGGCTTTCCAAAGTCACATTTTTGTAAATTTACAGTGAAATTGTATTTCTGCAATGCTTTAAGTAGTTGCTCTAATCTTTCTAAATGAGACTGCCAGTCGTCACTAAAAACCTCCAGGTCGTCTAAGTATGCCCTTACCACCTTCTAAAGGGTTGGACTAAAAATGTTTCATAATTCTCTGGAAAGAGGAGTCGCGTTACACAAGCCGGAAGGCAGTAACCTTACAGTAAATAGTCCGTTTTTACTACGAACCCGGAAATCTCTTGGGCCTAGGAGTTAACGGCACCTGGTAATACCCTTCTCAGCAAGTTTATCTGGTCACAAAGTTGGCACCGGCTTACAGCATCTATTAAATTCATCAATTCCTGGGTAATGGAACACCCATCTGGTTTAGTGACATGAATTTACTTTACGGTATCCGTGCATAGGCGTACGGGTACCATCTTGTTTTGGGACAATAAAACAGGGAGAGGCCCAAGGTGGTCCAAACTGGGGTTCTATCAAATTATATCAGTAATGTATTTATTTCTTGTTTGAATTAATTCTTGCTTAGGCAGGCGAGACCGGTAAGGGGATTGTTTTATTGACTATCTTCTAAGAATTCATATCGTGGAAACCCAATGTACATGGAGTAGGATATCTTTGAGATGGAGTTATATTTAGATGATTAACTCTTTGATTTGAGATTTTTGGTGTGTAGGAAGAAAGAACTTCCAGGAAAAATGGTTCTAGTTCTTTTAAAACTTCAGTATTATGTAGTCTAAATTCTCTTACTTCCTTTACAGTGTCATTCCTTAAACATGGGATGTAGGTGAATAGAGGTAATAATAGTAGGGTGAAAGGACTACGACTCGTTACTTCGTTTAAGTATCTATGTGATTACCTCTTAATTTTCTTACGACGTCCTGGTTCACGGACAGATAATTCACCTCATTTTCTTTGGTCTGCTATTTCATATGGCCCCAAATATCTAGGTTTTTTTAAAGAATGTCCTGTAATTAAGTTTTAACTAACACTAATTCATTTGGAAGAGAATGACGAGATTTAGCCTTTTGGTCCGTAAGATTTCTTCATTTTGGCTTGAGCTTCGGACAATTACGGCCCAGCTAAAGCTTTTTTATTTGGAGAGAGGTTCTTTCCAAAAGTAGAGGACTGGGATTGATAGAGGTCCTCATCTTCCTATCAAGAATCTCTAATATGGCTAGGGGTCTCGCACTGATGTCAAAAATCAAGTCAAATGGAGAGTATTTAGTACTTTCTTGTTCAGCTTACGGAAGGCGAAGAGAAGAAAGGGTAAACCTTCGTCCCATTCACGAGAATATTGCTCACAGTAGCACGCTAAAGAAGATTTAAGGGTTTTTGGTGGAATCTTTCTAGCACTCCTTTTGACTGGGATGATATGCTGTAGAGAGGGATCTGTCTTACTCCTAATCGAGACATAGCCTCTTTAAATACCTTAGACGTAAAATATTAGAACCTTGGTCAGATTGAATTTCACGTGGTATGCCTACTGAGCAAAGAAGCGTATTAAAGCTTTTACTTTATTTCTGGATTAATTTTGGACATTGGTATTTAGATCAGGATACCCGCGTTGCCTTATCTATGTGATAGTGAAGATATACTGGTTACCCCTTTTTGTGCGGGCCCGCCGGGCAACGGTCCTACACAATCAATAACTATCTTTCAATACTGGACTGTCTCGCGACCAGGACATTTTATTAGAAAGTAAAGGGGCAGACGCGGATTGTTGCGGCCGTTTTGCCTATTATTTGACAAACGGGCATTTCCGTAGTTTGGTCAGCAATTATAAGCCTCATCTGAGGCCAAAAAAATATTTCCCTTATCTTTCTCTCTGTCTTACGAGACCCTAAATGACCTCCCAGTGGATTATCATGTTGCTAGTTCAAATACCATCTACGTAAGACCGATGGCACACTAACAAGTTTCCCTTTGAACTCGGTGTCATTATTTTCTCTTCCAAGGAAAACCGTCTCATTAAAGGGTAACCTCCTCTTTATCCTTATGGTTAAAAACTTTTTATCGTCCTTTAGAGCTTAAGAAATTCTTCTTTATTTAATTTTCTAGGCTAGGTCCGCAGGGACTGGTAAAACTTTGTGACCTGTGGGTCTCGACTGAATTGCTTCCGCTAAACAGGAAGTTCAAAAACCTAATTCATCGGACATTTCTAAAGGCTGTTGATATCCAAATTGTTAGAGTTCTTAGCCATGCTTGGTGACCACATTAAGGGGAAAATAAATCTAGCCCTGCCTCAGAGGGCTTTAAGGGCAATAATTTACATCACAAGGATTATCTAAAAACAGAGGCTCTCTGGGTGTATCTCCAACTTGCATGAATTTCGTTCCCGATCTATCTAGACTACACCGCCGGCAATATGGGATCTAAAGTTTATCTGAATGTCCCACATTGATTCCGGCCGCTCCATATCCCAGGGCACCCCTCGCTTCATACTTAATAAATTTGGATATATTACATAGGGCCTTCTATTATTGTGCCTCCGTAAGCCTCTAATAATACGTCTAGCCGGGGTTCATTACTTTTGGTAACTTACCAGGTTTGATCTATTAAAGAGAGATAGCTGCCGTCTCTCGAAAGGTAGTGATGTTTACTACCTCTCTTTACAGAGTCGAACTTCCCCTGGGAAAGTAGGGTTCCTAGCTATCTGGACTTTTCTTCTGAAGCACTGTCCGTGCCGTTTAAAGTCATCTAATTAGGACGGTCTGCTAGACGAGGCCTGGAAAGGGGTAAGATTTCATCATCCAGAGATTCATACTTCCGAGAGGAATTTATTACCTGAGTAGGATATCTCACTCTTGGTTTGGTGTTTTATCTTCCCGCTGTTATGCCAACACTGGAACTGTCGTATGGACCTAACTTTTTACAAAAAAGACGCACAGTGGTAATGATCTTTAGGATGATATTGCCTGGAGAGAAAGAAGCCGTTTGTCACCTGTTTTTTGTTCTGAATAACACCTTCAAAGGTTCGCCAGCTGGAGCTTTCCCTAGCAGTCAATCTTGAACTAAAACTTTGGGAGGTAGATTTCTTTTCCGGGGGTCTTAGGCATTTCTGTGGTTTATAGCATGGGAAATTTCAAAGTGATCTGCGTGGCAGCAGTATCTAACAAGTTAGTAGTAGGAAATGTCAAAAAGATAAGTATGAACCCTCTCTGGAAAAATATTTAAAAAGGTCTTCATGCAATAATGCTGGAATACCAGGGAATGTGCACTCGACTGAAGGCCCCCCCCCGGCCTAGTATATCGCGGCCCTACGCCAAACGCTCGAAAGCATGAGAGCTTTTTCCCTGGCAAAGTCCACCCTAGACTGCTCCAGAGGGAAATTTCTTCAGGAGTTCTAAACATCCCTTCAAGCTTACCCTGAACAGGTAATAATCGTTAAGACGCTTCCAGAAGACAATCTTTCACTGAGTATAATCGCAGAATATTGTTCAAAAAGGTAAGTTTGCAGTTCTTCTATGGTTGGGCTTTTCATATTAAAGATGAATGTATTAAAGCAGCCCAATATTTAGGAGGCCATTGCATCACCTTCGCCTGTTTTCGATGCCTGTAAAAATGAATCTAAATTATCCTCAGTAAATTTAGGGCATAAAGAGGCTGCTTTACTAAGGTCTGAATGAAAGGGATTGTTTACATAGTACTCGATTCTCTTTTCTGCCTCGTAATTCCCGTTATAAAGAAAGATTTCACGTTCAAAATTCTCCTTCTTAATTTCTTGGGCTCTACAAAGGAGGTGTTTGAAGCGAGTAAAATCCTTCTAGACGTTCGAAATTCTCCTTTTAGATTGAATAGTAGTCAAAGGGCCCTAAACGAGATTTGAGGTGAAACGTGTTCATCTTCCTATAGGATTTCCTCTTGTTCTGTTTCAAAACTTCTGTAAAGGGTTTACCTGGAAACCGTTTTCTTTTAGCCTGATGGAGTTCTGTTCCCCATATAGTCCTTGGAGGATGGAATTGGAGTCGTTGTAGCAGCGTAGCGTTTTGAGTTTTTTTTTTTTTAAACCGGAAGAGTCATGTCCGTCGTTCAAAGTAGGGGTTTGTTAGCGTCGTAGTTTCGGCCTTGGGTATTGTCTCGTAGTAAAGAATTCAAAAAAGGAGGGAATATCTGCTTCTCCATTCTCAGTCTCTGGATCCTGCTCATCTGGAAAAAAGGACATTCTGTATCATTACATCTGACTTTGGCAGTGAAATGCCTGTCGTATTTTATGCCCAAGAGCTTCGTGCTAATTGCAAACAAGATTGAAGCTTCAAATTCTGTAATCTCTTTGTTATATCTTCAAACCTCTCTGCCATTTCTACATTCATTTTAAAGGAAATTCGTGTTATGCTCCGGACCACAGGGCCCCAACTTGTTACACTCCAAGTATTGTAACCACTATTCCTTCTTTTTAGAGCATAACTAAACTTTGGTCAGAGAGGTTAGGGTAATAATAGTGATCCTCCGGGAAGCATAATTGTAATTAAGTTTATTCATAATACAAACAAAAGCCAAAAATAATTACGATTATCGTATATAAGTTAAGAATGCAGTTTTGTTCTATTATTATCCAAAATATATAAGGATTTCATAACAGGACGATTAGGAGGAGATCCTAGATATAACATATATATAAATGGAGAATTACTTTAATGTATAAAGTCTTGTTTCCCAATTGGAAGCAGTCAGAATAAAAACAGAATATGTCCAGGGCCGGCTAATAAAACCTTGGCCAGTTACCAGAGACGACAGGAGTTGTTCTCGTTGGCTGCTACTTCTTCACTGCTCGTCCCTCAACCTTGAGCCGTTACAGGTTAAAGTGGGTCAATGGACGTGACTCACAACATCAAGTAGAGTAGTTGAACATAAAAAGGGGGGGAAGGGGGGGAGTATAACCATCGTAACATCACGGCTAACATACACCGGCACACCGGGCGGCAGGCAGGTTACTATACCTCCAATTAAACTTATCATGGCATTTTAACAATTATGATTTATGCTACAAGAATGAGCCTTAATAATACAAGGACGTTCATTTCCAATTTAGCTATTAAAGGAAATAACCGCAATGTAATATTAAAGGAAGGTTAACCATAGGAGCATGACAATATGTATGTATCTGTTCTTATATATGTATCTGTTCTTATGTATGAATCTGTTCATATGTATCTGTTCTTATGTATGTATCTGTTCTTATGTATCTGTTCATATGTATGTATCTGTTCTTATGTATGTATCTGTTCATATGTATGTATCTGTTCTTATGTATGTATCTGTTCTTATGTATGTATCTATTCTTATGTATGTATCTGTTCTTAAGTATGTATCTGTTCTTATGTATATGTCCTTATGTATGTATCTGTTCTTATGTATCTGTTCTTGTGTCCCTGTTCTTATGTACCTGTTCTTTGTATCTGTTCTTATGTATCTGCTTGATATATCATTCTGTTACTTTATATATGTATCTGTTCTTATGTATCTGTTCTTATGTATGTATCTGCTCACATCTATGCATCTATTTATATGTATCAGTTCTTATGTATGTATCTGTTCATATGTATGAATCTGTTTTTTTGTATGTATTCAGTTCTTAATTTGTTATCTGTTCTTATGAAACCTGTTCTTAATTTATTGTACCTGTTCCTTATGTATGTATCTGTTCTTATATATGGTATCTGTTCTTATGTAATGTATTGTTCTTATGAATGTATCTGCTCTTATGTATTATCTGTTCTTACGAATGTATCTAGTTCTGTGTATGTATCTAGTTATGTTATGTATCTGTTTTATGTTTATTTATCTGTTCTTATGTATGTATCTGTTCTTAATGTATGTATCGTTCTTATGTATGTATCTGTTTCTTATGTACTGTATCTGTTCTTATGTATGTATCTGTTCTTATGTATGTATCTGTTCTTATGCATGTATCTCCTCTTATGTATGATCTGCCAGGGAGGAAGGAAGGGCAGCTGCCAGCCTCAGGGAGTTCCCAAAAGTCCAGAAAATTATACGTTTGTTCCATAGCTCTAGAGACCTTTGGTCATGGGGGAAGAGTCATCTAAGAATCCTTAGGAGCTAGGCAAAGACTCATCAGTGGGGGAACTAGGGATCCACAGGGCAGCTATGTTTCTGTTCCAGCGGCCTCAGCGCTGCTGTCAAGAGGGGTAATGCGCTGTATTGATGGGCACGCGGCCCCAGTTCTGAAGAGCTGGATGAGGATTTTTGCAATACTATCAGTGAAAAGCTTGTAACAATATGTACTAGACATGTATCTCTCACATCTCATGTACTGTATATGCCCTTCTTTGTAACAACAATGTATCTCTTTAAATCTTCTGACCATATTATGTAATAAAAATATGCCTAATGGTAAAAAGAAGGAAAAGATGGGGTGGTAGGGGTAGTGGAATATTGAAAGGCTTCAAGACGAAATCAAATATTCTTCCTTGAAGCCTTTTTACCACTTCTCCGAGGTATGGGATCCACAAGTTTACACAGATGGGGAACCACATATATGTAGCAAACGCTCTTCTTGCCGAATAGGGCATGCGAAAAATTTTTGTATGCAATAATTTCGCAAATTTCATTCTGAACCTAATAAATAAATATTATTTCATGTGTTCGGTTAATTAAATTATTGTTAAACTTAATCCTAAACCGAGGTTGTGTTAAGGAAGAAAGGTTGAAAGTAAACATAGATAAGAATAAACTGATAAGGGTACCAGCGAGTTAGGTAAAGAAAAATGGGATATCACAATGGAAGGAGGAAGTGTGAAAGAAGTGAATGTGTTCAGATATCTGAACGAGAAGAGAACACTTGTACAGAAGGATTTATGACGATGAGAGGATGAGGTCAAGGAAGGGACTCTCAGATAAATGGTCTTTTGCAAGGATGACTCATCAGTAACACAAAACAAAATTCTCGAGGATGAAAAATATAAGTCACCAAGTGGGAAGACTCGGCCAGTGGTCGCTGCTGCAGCCTGGCCAGTGGTCGCTGCTGCAGCCTGGCAGAGGTCGCTGTGTAAGCCTGGCCAGTGGTCGCTTGCTGTAGCCTGGGCCAAGTGGTCGCTGACTTGCAGCCTGGCCAGTGGTCGCTGCTGGCAGCTGGCCAGTGGACGCTGCTCTGCAGCCTGGCCGTGGTCGCTGCTGCAGCTGGCAGTGGTCGCTGCTGTAGGCTGAAGCCAGTGGTCGCCATGCTGAAGCTGGCCGTGGTCGCTGCTGTAGCCCTGGCCAGTGGTCCGCTGCTGCAGCGGCCAGTGGTCGCTGCTGTAGCCTGGCCAGTGGTCGCCTGCGCTGCAGCCTGGCAGTGGTCGTGCTGTAGCCTGGCCCAGTGGTCGCTGCTTGCAGCCTGGCCAGGTGGTCGCTGCTGTTAGCCTGGCCCCAGGTCCGGTTGCTGCTGTAGCTTGGCCAGTGGTTGCTGCTGCAGCCTGACCAGTGGTCGCTGCTGCAGCTGGCCAGTGGTCGCTGCTGTAGCTGGCCCAAGGGTCGCTGCGGTAGCCTGGCCAGTGGTCGCGCTGCTGCAGCCTGGCCAGTGGTTCGTGCTGTGCCTGGCCAGTGGTTGCTGCTGTAGCCTGGCCAGGGTTTGCGGCTCTGCAGCCTGGCCAGTGGTTCGCTTGCTGTAGCCTGGCCATTGGTTTGCTGCTGCCAGCCTGGCCAGTGGTCGCTGCTGTAGCTGGCCAGTGGTCCGCCTGCTGTAGCCTGGCCAGGGTCCCTGCTGCAGCCTGCCAGTGGTCGCTGCTGCAGCCTGGCCAGTGGTTCGCTGCATGCAGCCTGGCCAGTGGTCGTGCTGTAGCCTGGCCAGGTGGTCCACTGCTGCCAGCTTGCCAGTGGTCGCTGCTGCAGCCTGGCAGTGGTCGCTGCTGCAGCCTGGCCACCGTGGTCGCTGCTGTAGCCTGGCCAGTGGTCACTGCTGCAGACTGGCCAGTGGTCGCTGCTGCAGCCTGGCCAGTGGTCGCTGCTGCAGCCTTGGCCAGTGGTCGCTTGCTGTAGCCTGGCCAGTGGGTCGCTGCTGCAGCTGCCAGTGGTCGTGCTGTGCCTGACCAGTGGTCGCTGCGCAGCCTGGCAGTGGTTCGCTGCTGCATCTGGCCAGTGGTCGCTGCTGTAGCCTGGCCAGTGGTCGCTGCTGCAGCCTGGCCAGTGGTCGCTGCTGTAGCTGGCCGTGGTTGCTGATGCAGCCTGGCCAGTGGGTCCGCTGCTGCAGCCTGGCCAGTTGTCGCTGTGTAGCCTGGCCAGTGGTTTGCTTCTGCAGCCTGGCCAGTGGCCTCGCTGCTGTAGACTGGCCAGTGGTTGCTGCTACAGCCTGGCCGTGGTCGTGCGGTTAGCGTGGCCAGTGAGTTGCTGCTGCAGCCTGGCCAGTGGTTCGCTGCGGTAGTGTGTGGTGTGCGTGGCAGTGGTCCAGACTATAAACCACGACCGAAAATTTCAAAACAATTCCAGATTAGGACTCTTGACTTTTCGACATTTTGATTAAAAAACCCGGAATTGATCGGGATATGAATCTCTTGGAAGATCTCTTGGGTATCAAACCAGTTCCTGTTGGCTCTTCTACAACTTCGAACTTTCTTTAGAATAACCTAACTTAAAACAAGCCGATTAAAGGTGCAAAGCCTCTGATAATCTATGCCAGAGACTCATAATTCTTAGACCAAAAGCGATTCGAACCCTAAAAATCAATATTCAAAGAATCAGGAAAATAAGCCACTTGTGTGGAAAACAAATCAACCAGCCCTTTATATCTACATGTCTTTATGTGGCCTTAATGGAACACAAAAACTTCCGATTTCCCTCTAAAATTGTACTCAAAAAGCTGGTAGATTTATGGATGTGTGATGAAAAAGGGATTCTTTCTGCTTTTCCTGGAACAGTCAGTGTATGAATGTTTCCACTAGTTGTACGTTATATAGTATTATCTAACAAATTATTCCTTAACCTGAAAAACCAGATGGATACTACTTATGGACGTAATGAACACCGTTCCTTCCACATGCTGCTATATACGAGCCAAATAGACGCTGTACAATCCCTACGGGTTTAGCGCTTCCCCATGATTATAAATACGATCCATATGGTTACAGGTGGACTGATGCTATTTACTAGCCCCCATCAGCTCCTTGTCAGTACTGATTGGCAATGTTGAGATGCCATTTTTCCTTCGGAGAGACCTAAGCGTCACTACAGGTTCTAAAGGTATTTAAGTTTCTTTTCCTTCAAAGTCTGCGCAATCGGCGTCAGTCCCCCCCCCCCCCCCCCCCCCCCCCCCCCCCCCCCCCCCCCCCCCCCCCCCCCCCCCCCCCCCCCCCCCCCCCCCCCCCCCCCCCCCCCCCCCCCCCCCCCCCCCCCCCCCCCCCCCCCCCCCCCCCCCCCCCCCCCCTCCCCCCCCCCCCCCCCCCCCCCCCCCCCCCCCCCCCCCCCCCCCAGCACTTCTGTTCTTCTGGAAAAAGATGCTGGAACAAGATAATTACTCTTTGAATGTGAAAAATGATGATTCTTACCCTGGAGGACAGATATTGTAGAATTTTCCAGATTTCAAACCCTGGAAAATATCAAGGGATGACTTAAAACTTGTAAAATTTATCCACTGCAGAATAGCCATAATCAGCAATAAACAATAAGTAATCCAAAGGAAAAAACATCTTTTACAAATCTGAATTCATAAATTCTATTCTCCAACTGTTTTTAAACCTAAATGATCACAGCCATAGAGGTAGCTGAAGTCATCTTGTTTGTCTTTTCCCGGGTTGTCATACCTAGAAAAATTTGACTGAATATGAAACTCAGTCACCTCCGAACCTTGTGCATCACCTTTACCAACTTCAGGGGATAATTAAAACTGCTCTACCACACCATATTCCTCTTCAAGGGGGGCTTCCTTGGAACGTGTGAAGAAGGCTCTTGCTCTGAGGAATTATAAACCTTTTGGCCTTTCCTTCCTCAGAACTGAAACCTAATTACCCCCCAATCCCCCTTTCCTCATCCCTCCCCTCTCCTTTTTCTCCCCCCGTCCCAACCCTCCCTTTTTTCCCCGTCCCTTTTGTAGCGTTGGGTCCTCCCCTTTGGCATTTAAGTTTCTAGTTAGGGGGGAAGTGTGCAGACACCCCACTGAGGTGGGGCAGGGTGTCCTTGTAGGTGACAGGTGTATCTCCAGAGCTGTCTGTCGGTTCCGGGAGCTGGTGGCAGCCGAGGTAGGTATTGCTTAGTGCCGGAGTATCAGACCGCCCTCTCTTTTATCTGCCGAGGGGCTCAGTGAAATTTGGAAGTTGGTTATCCCGGAGTTGCTGTTTTTTTCTGGCGTGGAGGGTGGGGGTAATGCACAGGTTAGTTCCACAACTGCATTCTGTGCTATGGCGGTTTCGAGGTCCTCCTGCAATGAGGGGAGGAACTTGCTGCCTTTCATGCCTTTAGTAATTGTCCTCCACTGTCCATTAACATCTTTTTTTCTCTCTCTTTTTTTTTGATTTTCTTAAAATAATATGAAAGAATGTACAACATCGTGGAGTCTCGCTCTGTGTCTCCCCCTCCTCCGCCCAGTCCCCTTTTTTGTTACGGCATCCTGTACTGACAAGCTCGTTATTGCACCATTCTCAAGAATTTTCCTATACCCCTCTACTTTGCTATGACGCTTCGTCACCTACTCCAGGTGCCGAGGTCCGTTAATTTCTTCTAGTGCTTCCGCCCTTGCACATCTTTAACTATGCGTCTGGCTTTTCCCAGATACGGTTGCGATGGTTTTGGATCACCCACCTGCCTCAGGTCGGGCCACCCACGGTCTTAAACCGTGGTTCTTTGAACCATTCATCTATAAGAAAGACGTGATCTTTGTGTGTGTGGGGGGGGGGTGGCGCTAGAGATGTGGCCTGGAGCCAACGGGGGGCGGCAGCCATGAAAAACATGGGAAACCACTGGTCTAAACAGTTAGAGCACTGAACTAATTATTAATTCCAAGGGGTTTGAGACCTGTATTGTTATCCATATTTTCGAAGATGAATTGGATAAGTTCCCTATGTCATTCCTTAAGACATTATTACTAAGTTGATTAAGCTGAGTAGTTGAATGCAAGTTAGTTGTTTGAGGGAAAATGTATTTTGCCCAAAAGCATGATTGGCTATGGGAAATCCATTGTATCCCCTTGTAAATAATCTGATATGGAGTCTGACTGAACTGTTGAAAGATGTCCTGCCTCAGGCAAGCTACGTTATTTAAGTTTATAGATGACATTTTTTGCTTTTGGCGACCACTATGGATCTTGATAATTTTATTTTACAGAGACTTAACACTCTCGTCCCATCTCTTAAAATCACTATGGAAAAGGAAGTGTACTACAAATTGTTACTTTCCTAGATGTTTTTTTCATTCCACAGGTAGATAGACTTTTGAGTTCACAGTGTATAGGAAGGCCACTAATTTCTGTTCACAACATTACTATTCTAACCATACAACCAGATTTAAAAGGAGTGTCTTTCTATGTTCCTGGGAGTCATGTATTGGACATGTCGTAAGTGATATATATCCTAGTTTGTATACACAAACAATACTTATGGGCGGCACTACCATGCACTTCACAGGTATTCAACAGGGTTGATTGCCCTTAATTTTTACATTTCTTTTGAGTCCTTTTGCCTATATTCAAAGGAAAAACTATGCATGCTTCTGTCAGTCCTACGTACCTTCACCTCTTCCTCATACCATTTAATAAATAAAACACTGACCAACTCCAAAACTATATCTCCACCCACTTTTAAATTTGTCATTTGATCCCATCTGTCCCAGCTGCTTTACTCCTCATTACTCGCACTTCCACATCAAACCTCCCTCACACCTCACAACTGGCTCTTCCCTCACTCCTGAAGATGTTTTACCTCCCTTTCCCAATGATGAAATCACAGCTTCCCTACCATTATCGGCATTTAACAGTTCTTCAGAATATGTCTTCATCTTTCCCGAATACCTCATCTCCAATTAATACTCGACTTCTATTTTTATCTATTAAATCCATTCATTACCTAGGCTTTCTCAGTATATTTACCTCACTCCAAAACTTTTCTTATTCTTTTTCATTTCCTACACTCTCCATTAACATCTTTTTGGTCCCTCCTCCTTACTCCTCCCTTCATATCACTTCTGGTTTGTAAAAATCTCTCATATGCTTTTTCTTTCTTACCACTCTATCTCATTATTGCACCAATCACTCTTCTTCTTCCCTCTTGCACCCACATTCCTATAATCACACACCTCTACTGAGCACTAATAAATTCTTAAATGAACCCCCATACCTCTCCATCCTCATTGCCTATACTCTAATTAGCCCATCTTTCTATCAATAGTTGTTCCCTATCTACCTTTTATTCTTACTGTATCTAAACTAAAAAATGATCTTATATATCTGTTTGCCCCTCTATAAACATGCACATCCAGAAATTTACCCATCAGCATTTTATCCACAAACACACAATCCAATAAACTACCGTCATTTGGCCCTATATTATATCTCGTATACTTTATTATCCTTTTTTCCTTCTAATATATATTACCTGTTACCAAACTCTTTCTATAACAAAGTTCAATCAAAGGCTCCCCATTATCACTTAACCTGGCACTACAAACTTACCTACCTACCTACAGTTCTCCACTTTTGCATTCAGGTCCCTTACCACAATTAGTTTCTCACCAGGTTCAAAATTCCCTAAACACTCTCCCCTAACACCTCCCTAAATCTCTCTCACTCCCTCACTCCCTCACTCCCTCATCCCTCACTCCTCACTATCTCATAACTCACTATCTCACTATCTTCACTATCTCACTCGCTCTCTACACTCGCTCTCTGCAACTCGCTCTCTCACTCGCTCTCACTCGCTCTTCACTCAGTCTCTCTCACTCGCTTCTCTCACTCGCTCTCTCCTCGCTCTCTCACTCGTGAGCTCTCACTCGCTCTCTCACTCGCTCTCTCACTCTCACTCTCTCTCACCTCACTCACCCTCATCACCCTCACCCACTCACCTTCCACCCACTCACTCTCCACCACTCACTCTCACCCACCTCCCCACTCTCACTCACTCACTCTCACTCACTCACTCTCACTCCACTCACTCTTCACTCACTCCACTCACTCACTCTCACTCCTCTTCAACTCCACTCACTCTCCTCACTCTCACTCACTCCTTTCACTCACTCACTCACTCACTCTCACTCACTCCTCTCACTCAATCAATCTCACTCTCACTCTCACTCTCTCTTCATTCTATCTTTTCCATGGTGCATTAAACACTTATTATAACCCACTATTGGCATTCCGACCCTTATTTTTAATTCATTTAATCCTTGAATTTATACATTTATATTCGGTTAGAGTCCTTTCTAACTGATCCTTTAGCCTTACTGTTACCTCTTCCTTAGCTTTATTGTTACCCCTTCCTTAGCTTTATTGTTACCCCTTCCTTAGCTTTATTGTTACCCCCTTCTTAGACTTTATTGTTACCCCTTCCTTCTAGCTTTATTGTACCCCTTCCTTAGCTTTGTTACCCCTTCCTTAGCTTTATTGTTACCCCTTCCTTAGCTTTATTGTTACCCCTTCCTTAGCTTTATTGTTAACCCCTTCCTTAGCTTTATTGTTACCCCTTCCTTAGCTTATTGTTACCCCCTTCCGTTAGCTTTGTTACCCTTCCTTAGCTTTATTTTACCCCTTCCTTAGCTTTATTGTTACTCCTTCCTTAGCTTTATTGTTACCCCTTCCTTAGCTTTATTGTTACCCCTTCCTTAGCTTTATTGTTACCCCTTCCTTAGCTTTATTGTTACCCCTTCCTTAGCCTTATTGTTACCCCTTCCTTAGCTTTATTGTTACCCCTTCCTTAGCCTTATTGTTACCCCTTCCTTAGCCTTATTGCTACCCCCTTCCTCAGCTTTATTGTTACCCCTTCCTTAGTTTTATTGGTACCCTTCCTTAGCTTTATTTTACCCTTCCTTAGCTTTATTGTTACCCCTTCATTAAGCTTTCTGTTACCCTTTACTTAGCCTTATTGTTACCCCTTAGCTTTATTAATTACCCCCTCCTTAGCTTTATTGTTACCCTTCCTTAGCTTTGTTACCCCTTCCCTTAGTTTATGTTACCCTTCCTTAGCTTACTGTTTTCCCCTTCCTTAGCTTTTCTGTTAACCCCTTCCTTAGCTTTATTGTTACCCCTTCCTTAGCTTTATTGTTACCCCCACATCTTAGCTTTATTGTTACCCCTTCCTTAGCCTTATTGTTACCCCTTTCTTAGCTTTATTGTTACCCCTTCCTTAGCCTTATTGTTACCCCTTCCTTAGCTTTACTGTTACCCCTTCCTTAGCTTTTTATTGTTACCCCTTCCTTGCCTGTTACCCATTCCTTAGGCCGTGTTCCCCTTCCTTTAGCTTTATGTTACCCCTTCCTTAGCTTTATTGTTACCCTTCTTGCTTTACTGTTACCCCTTCCTTAGCTTTATTGTTACCCCTTCCTTAGCTTTATTGTTACCCCTTCCTTAGCTTTACTGTTACCCCTTCCTTAGCCTTGTTACCCCTTCCTTAGCTTTATTGTTACCCTTCCCTTAGCTTTATTGTTACCCTTCCTTGCTTTTAACTGTACCCCTTCCTTAGCCTTGTTACCCTTCCTTAGCTTTACTGTTACACCTTCTTAGCATTGTTACCCCTTCCCCTTAGCTTTATTTGTTACCCCTTCTAGCTTTGTTACCCCTTCCTTAGCTTTACTGTTACCCCTTCCTTAGCTTTACTGTTACCCCTTCCTTAGCTTTACTGTTACCCCTTCCTTAGCTTTACTGTTACCCCTTCCTTAGCCTTGTTACCCCTTCCTTAGCTTTATAGTTACCCCTTCCCTTAGCTTTATTGTTACCCCTCTTCCTTAGCTTTTACTGTACCCCTTCCTTAGCTTTTATTGTTACCCCTTCCTTAGCTTTATTGTTACCCCTTCCTTAGCTTTGTTACCCCTTCCTTAGCTTTACTGTTACCCCTTCCTTAGCTTTATTGTTACCCCTTCCTTAGCTTTATTGTTACCCCTTCCTTAGCTTTATTGCTACTCCTTCCTTAGCTTTATTGCTACTCCTTCCTTAGCTTTATTGCTACTCCTTCCTTAGCTTTATTGCTACTCCTTCCTTAGCTTTATTGCTACTCCTTCCTTAGCGTTATTGTTGCCCTTCTTTGCATTTTATTTGTTACCCATTCCTTAGCTTATTTCGCGTTGCCTGCTGCTACTTCACTGCCTCGTCCCTCAACCTTGAGGGCAATAAGGTAAAGTGGGTCACGTTGACGTGACTCGCCAAACACTTCAGTTTAGAGTAGTTGAACATAAGGGGGGGGGGAAGGGGGTATAACCATCGAACTTCACGGCTATATACACGGCACACCGGGCGGAGGCAGGTTACTATACCTCCAATTAAAACTTATCCATGGCATGTTACATGAATCATAATTATTAATAAGAATCTAGTCTTAATAATACAAGGACGGTCATTCCAATTTAGCAATAAAGGAAATACGCCAATGTAATATTAAAGGAAGGTTACCAAGGGGCATGCAACCCGGCCACAAGCAAATATCTCGGGTTTAAGATGCTTGATGGAGTAGGAAGAAACCAACCAGATGGTTAGGGATGGTGGTACATCATTCCAAGGTTAGTCATCCACTTGCTAGAACTGGACCAGAAACACGGCTAGACTGCAAAGAATTTCCGTAGTTAGCAATATATAGGATCGAGAGAGAGCATCGGCTAAAACGTGCTCGAAACCTTTATGTGAAAAATGGAGATCCGGTAAGGTTGGGATCCTTAAAGCCCAGCGTAATATTCTAACATTTTTTGATTTCATAGAATTTTATGAAAGTTTAGAGGATTATGGTCTGAGTAAATATTTATCACTGAGGAGTATAACCGAGGTTATACGTCAAGTTGTTCTAAGGACAATACTAAAAGCCAGGGCTTCTTCTTTCTATGGTTGAATAAGATCTTTGATATTTTTTCAATTTATAGGAAAATAAACATATTGGATGTAGAATATTACCGTTTTGGAAGGATTGCAATAAGACAGCACCTATGCTAGCATCACTGGCATCAACATGGAGGGTGAAAGGAATTTTGGAAATTGCGTGCACGCAATACTGGGGCAGAGGAAAGGAAACGTTTTAACGTTTAAAGCTTGTTCAACAATTCTCGTCCCAATTAAATTTATATTTAGGACTTGCGTCAATCTAGTGAGGGGGGGGAGGCAACTTGAGCAAAGTTTGGGCAAAAAATCGCCTGTAATAGTAGCCATCCAAAAAAATCGTTGGAGGGCTTTCCTGTCATGAGGCGTCGGGAAATTTAAAATAGCTTGGACTTTTAATTGGTCGGGGGCTACTAGTCCCTTCCCTATTTTAAAACCGAGATATTTAATCTGGGCTTTCCAAAGTCACATTTTTGTAAATTTACAGTGAAATTGTATTTCTGCAATGCTTTAAGTAGTTGCTCTAATCTTTCTAAATGAGACTGCCAGTCGTCACTAAAAACCTCCAGGTCGTCTAAGTATGCCCTTACCACCTTCTAAAGGGTTGGACTAAAAATGTTTCATAATTCTCTGGAAAGAGGAGTCGCGTTACACAAGCCGGAAGGCAGTAACCTTACAGTAAATAGTCCGTTTTTACTACGAACCCGGAAATCTCTTGGGCCTAGGAGTTAACGGCACCTGGTAATACCCTTCTCAGCAAGTTTATCTGGTCACAAAGTTGGCACCGGCTTACAGCATCTATTAAATTCATCAATTCCTGGGTAATGGAACACCCATCTGGTTTAGTGACATGAATTTACTTTACGGTATCCGTGCATAGGCGTACGGGTACCATCTTGTTTTGGGACAATAAAACAGGGAGAGGCCCAAGGTGGTCCAAACTGGGGTTCTATCAAATTATATCAGTAATGTATTTATTTCTTGTTTGAATTAATTCTTGCTTAGGCAGGCGAGACCGGTAAGGGGATTGTTTTATTGACTATCTTCTAAGAATTCATATCGTGGAAACCCAATGTACATGGAGTAGGATATCTTTGAGATGGAGTTATATTTAGATGATTAACTCTTTGATTTGAGATTTTTGGTGTGTAGGAAGAAAGAACTTCCAGGAAAAATGGTTCTAGTTCTTTTAAAACTTCAGTATTATGTAGTCTAAATTCTCTTACTTCCTTTACAGTGTCATTCCTTAAACATGGGATGTAGGTGAATAGAGGTAATAATAGTAGGGTGAAAGGACTACGACTCGTTACTTCGTTTAAGTATCTATGTGATTACCTCTTAATTTTCTTACGACGTCCTGGTTCACGGACAGATAATTCACCTCATTTTCTTTGGTCTGCTATTTCATATGGCCCCAAATATCTAGGTTTTTTTAAAGAATGTCCTGTAATTAAGTTTTAACTAACACTAATTCATTTGGAAGAGAATGACGAGATTTAGCCTTTTGGTCCGTAAGATTTCTTCATTTTGGCTTGAGCTTCGGACAATTACGGCCCAGCTAAAGCTTTTTTATTTGGAGAGAGGTTCTTTCCAAAAGTAGAGGACTGGGATTGATAGAGGTCCTCATCTTCCTATCAAGAATCTCTAATATGGCTAGGGGTCTCGCACTGATGTCAAAAATCAAGTCAAATGGAGAGTATTTAGTACTTTCTTGTTCAGCTTACGGAAGGCGAAGAGAAGAAAGGGTAAACCTTCGTCCCATTCACGAGAATATTGCTCACAGTAGCACGCTAAAGAAGATTTAAGGGTTTTTGGTGGAATCTTTCTAGCACTCCTTTTGACTGGGATGATATGCTGTAGAGAGGGATCTGTCTTACTCCTAATCGAGACATAGCCTCTTTAAATACCTTAGACGTAAAATATTAGAACCTTGGTCAGATTGAATTTCACGTGGTATGCCTACTGAGCAAAGAAGCGTATTAAAGCTTTTACTTTATTTCTGGATTAATTTTGGACATTGGTATTTAGATCAGGATACCCGCGTTGCCTTATCTATGTGATAGTGAAGATATACTGGTTACCCCTTTTTGTGCGGGCCCGCCGGGCAACGGTCCTACACAATCAATAACTATCTTTCAATACTGGACTGTCTCGCGACCAGGACATTTTATTAGAAAGTAAAGGGGCAGACGCGGATTGTTGCGGCCGTTTTGCCTATTATTTGACAAACGGGCATTTCCGTAGTTTGGTCAGCAATTATAAGCCTCATCTGAGGCCAAAAAAATATTTCCCTTATCTTTCTCTCTGTCTTACGAGACCCTAAATGACCTCCCAGTGGATTATCATGTTGCTAGTTCAAATACCATCTACGTAAGACCGATGGCACACTAACAAGTTTCCCTTTGAACTCGGTGTCATTATTTTCTCTTCCAAGGAAAACCGTCTCATTAAAGGGTAACCTCCTCTTTATCCTTATGGTTAAAAACTTTTTATCGTCCTTTAGAGCTTAAGAAATTCTTCTTTATTTAATTTTCTAGGCTAGGTCCGCAGGGACTGGTAAAACTTTGTGACCTGTGGGTCTCGACTGAATTGCTTCCGCTAAACAGGAAGTTCAAAAACCTAATTCATCGGACATTTCTAAAGGCTGTTGATATCCAAATTGTTAGAGTTCTTAGCCATGCTTGGTGACCACATTAAGGGGAAAATAAATCTAGCCCTGCCTCAGAGGGCTTTAAGGGCAATAATTTACATCACAAGGATTATCTAAAAACAGAGGCTCTCTGGGTGTATCTCCAACTTGCATGAATTTCGTTCCCGATCTATCTAGACTACACCGCCGGCAATATGGGATCTAAAGTTTATCTGAATGTCCCACATTGATTCCGGCCGCTCCATATCCCAGGGCACCCCTCGCTTCATACTTAATAAATTTGGATATATTACATAGGGCCTTCTATTATTGTGCCTCCGTAAGCCTCTAATAATACGTCTAGCCGGGGTTCATTACTTTTGGTAACTTACCAGGTTTGATCTATTAAAGAGAGATAGCTGCCGTCTCTCGAAAGGTAGTGATGTTTACTACCTCTCTTTACAGAGTCGAACTTCCCCTGGGAAAGTAGGGTTCCTAGCTATCTGGACTTTTCTTCTGAAGCACTGTCCGTGCCGTTTAAAGTCATCTAATTAGGACGGTCTGCTAGACGAGGCCTGGAAAGGGGTAAGATTTCATCATCCAGAGATTCATACTTCCGAGAGGAATTTATTACCTGAGTAGGATATCTCACTCTTGGTTTGGTGTTTTATCTTCCCGCTGTTATGCCAACACTGGAACTGTCGTATGGACCTAACTTTTTACAAAAAAGACGCACAGTGGTAATGATCTTTAGGATGATATTGCCTGGAGAGAAAGAAGCCGTTTGTCACCTGTTTTTTGTTCTGAATAACACCTTCAAAGGTTCGCCAGCTGGAGCTTTCCCTAGCAGTCAATCTTGAACTAAAACTTTGGGAGGTAGATTTCTTTTCCGGGGGTCTTAGGCATTTCTGTGGTTTATAGCATGGGAAATTTCAAAGTGATCTGCGTGGCAGCAGTATCTAACAAGTTAGTAGTAGGAAATGTCAAAAAGATAAGTATGAACCCTCTCTGGAAAAATATTTAAAAAGGTCTTCATGCAATAATGCTGGAATACCAGGGAATGTGCACTCGACTGAAGGCCCCCCCCCGGCCTAGTATATCGCGGCCCTACGCCAAACGCTCGAAAGCATGAGAGCTTTTTCCCTGGCAAAGTCCACCCTAGACTGCTCCAGAGGGAAATTTCTTCAGGAGTTCTAAACATCCCTTCAAGCTTACCCTGAACAGGTAATAATCGTTAAGACGCTTCCAGAAGACAATCTTTCACTGAGTATAATCGCAGAATATTGTTCAAAAAGGTAAGTTTGCAGTTCTTCTATGGTTGGGCTTTTCATATTAAAGATGAATGTATTAAAGCAGCCCAATATTTAGGAGGCCATTGCATCACCTTCGCCTGTTTTCGATGCCTGTAAAAATGAATCTAAATTATCCTCAGTAAATTTAGGGCATAAAGAGGCTGCTTTACTAAGGTCTGAATGAAAGGCGATTTCGATAGAGAAAAAACGGTTAAGACAAAAGATTTTTTGCCGAGAATGTTCTGGAAAAAATTAGTTAAACCGATACACAAAAAAAGCATTAAAAACTATTTTTCGCAATTTTTTCCTACTTTAAAATTCTTTTAAAAAATGCTTACCCTCGTTAAAAAACTTTTTTTCCCAAAATTTTTTTTTTTTCAAAAATTGTTTTAAAAAGAAAATTTAAAAAAAAAATTACTGCAGCCAAATTAAATAATAAAAAAAAAACACTTCCCTTCAAAATTTTTTTCATGGAATTTAAGAACAAAAAATTTGGAAAATTAAAATCATCCAGCTCAAACTCATATCAAACATTGTTAATAAAATAAACCAACGGAGAAAGTTTGAAGACGATCAAAAAAAAGCTTAAAGAAAAGTGTCAATTTGTGTTAAAATTTTTTGTAGAAATTTCAGGAGTATTTCAAATTTAACTTAAAATAAACTTATGGATGGTCATATTCTGTAGTGATAAATTATTTTTTACACTTACTAATAAACTTATGAGGGTCATCATTCAATGAATTTTTTTATAATTTACATTAAAATAATAAATTGGGGATGGTTATCATTCATAAGAATGATTCATTAAATTTCTTTTAAAAAATAAATTATGGAGGGTCTTCATTATTAGAATGATTCTTTAAATTTTTTGTTCGTCACAGGAATCTTTTTTGTTTTTTAAATACAAAAAACTTAAATTTTTTATTTAATTAAATTAGGAATCGAGGTTTTCGTAAAAATAAGAGGGCAACATTGCTTCAGTAAACAGATAAATGTGCAGTTTAAAGCCGATTGGAAGAGAAATTTTCCAGTTTGTCGTTTACTGATTCAACTTTCTTTTAACCGTTTTTTTAAATATTGAAAATTTCCCCTCACACACAAAAAAAACTTAACTTGATTTTAAACGTTGTCAGCTGCGTCAGGCAGAAAAAGGGAAACTTCTAACGTTGTCGCTGCGTCAGGCAAAAACTGGAAGACGTTCCAACTTTCATGCGTCGGGCAGTAAACACGGAAGAGTTCTCACGTTGTACCCTGCGCAGGCAGTAACACGGAAGACTTTTCTCAACGTTGTCAGCTGCGTCAGGCAGTAACAGGGAAAGACGTTCTAAACTTACATTATTTTTAACATGACCCCCAAAAATAGGTTTTTTAACAATAGAACAACCCCACTTGGAGAGGGGAAATTTTTTGTTCTGGGTTTCTGGCGCCTTGGTGTTGTAGGGCTATGCAATTTTGAAAAGACACCAACAGTTAAACGGAAATTTTTGAAGCAAAAGGGTTTCAAGATACCTATGTTTTTGTTTTGATAACTAAGACAAAGCGCATAGTGGACTACAGCTTCCCCATTATTTTGATGTTTTGCATCAATTCTTTGTTCGTGACGACGCACCAGGTGCCTTTTTCTGTATTATTTTTATATAAAATTATCAACACAACTCCCCAAACCTGAATTTTCCCATCTGTCGTGGGGGAATTAAGAGGCGACTTTTTGATTGTAGTTTTAAAAACCGGAGGGTTTCTGGGGGGTAATCCCCCACGACCCGGTCTGTGACCGGCCGGGGGCCCGGGTCTGTGCCCGGGCCCCCCCGGTCTGTGACCGGCCTCCCCCGGTCTGTGCCGGGCCCGCCGGTTGTGACCGGCCTCGCCCGGCTGTGACGGGCCCGCCCGGGTCTGTGACCAGGCCTCGCCCGGTCTGTGACCAGGCCCTCGCCCGGTCGTGACCGGCCTCCCCCGGTCTTGACCAGGCCCGCCCGGCTGTGACCGGGCCCCTCGCCCGGCTGTGACCAGGCCTCCCCCGGTCTGTAAAAGGCCCTCCCCCGGTCTGTGACCAGGCCTCGCCCGTCTGGCCCCGGGCCTCCCCCGGTTGTGACCAGGCTGCCCGGTTGTGACCAGGCCTCGCCGGTCTGTGACCGGGCCTCCCCGGGGTCTGTGCCAGGCCTCGACCGGTCTGTGACCAGGCCCGCCGGTCTGTGCCCGGGGCCTCGACCGGCTGGGGCCCAGGCCTCGACCGGTCTGTGACCAGGCCTCCCCGGTCTGTGACCGGGCCCGCCGGTTGGACCAGGCCCGCCGGTCGTGCCCAGGCCTCGTCGGTCTGTGCCCCCCCTGCCCCGGTTTGACCGGGCCCTCGCGGGTTGTGACCGGCCTCGACCGGTCTGTGCCAGGCCTCGCCGGGTCTGTGACCGGGCCCTCGCCCGGTCTGTGAACCAGGCCTCGAGGGGTCTGTGACCAGACCTCGCCCGGTCTGTGCCCAGGCCTCGCCCGGTCTGTGACCGGGCCCGCCCGGTCTGTGACCGGGCCCTCGAGCTAGCCAAATGAATGAAGTTAGCGTGACGTCGTGTACTTGCTTTTTTGTTCCGTTAATTTGATTTTTCACTACAAAAACCCTTAAAAAATTAAAAAAAAAAAAAAACCCCTTAATAATTCCTTGAGGATAGCTGAAGGTTTTTCAAATTTCTACACAGAAACACAATATCTCCGTTTGATTTTATCTACATTTCAGTCCCCGTTTTTTGCTTACTTTTTAATATTACAAACCTTAACACGTAATA
This sequence comes from Cherax quadricarinatus, assembly GCF_026875155.1. Lineage (NCBI taxonomy): Eukaryota > Metazoa > Arthropoda > Malacostraca > Decapoda > Parastacidae > Cherax > Cherax quadricarinatus. Next base: position 40,209,431 of record NC_069431.1, read on the forward strand.
TTGCGCCGTAAACCCACACATGTGTCCTACCTCACCCAACCAAACTGTACGTCGCTGACTTGTTGGTTGAGACAGTACTAAACCAGCTCTCTCAAACCCACTGGTTCACCTGTCAAGTGTTTTGTTATATTTCTTTAACGGGGTTTTTTAGTGCTCAAGGGATATATTCTGGAATTTTTTTGAAAAAATTTTTATTTTTTAACAGTTCATATTTTTATTTATATTACAAATCTTAATCTTTAAATTAATAATTATAGGGATACCAGAAAGCCAGAAAATAAAATTTTTATATATATAAATGTATATAAAATTTTATTTTTATTATATATATATATAATATGTAAATAATATTTTTAATTATTTTTTTTTGTTATTTTTTATTTATTTCCCTGGCCCATTCCCACCAACAGAGTGACCCCCAAAAAAAAAAAACTTTTACCATCATTTCCCCCATCCTGTCTTGCCAGAGGTGCTTTTCACTAAGTTTTTAAACTGCAACATTAACACCCCCCCTTAGAGTGCAGGCACTGTACTTCCCATCTCAGGACTCAAGTCCCGGCCCCGCCGGTTTCCCTGAATCCCTTTTTAAATGTTACTTTGCTCACACTCCAAAGCACGTCAAGTATTAAAAACCATTCGTCTCCATTTATCCTATCAAACCGCTTCCCCTCCCGCTGGAAAAACCAAGCCCCCCGCATACAAAACCCCTTTACCCCCCCCCCTCAACGTTTCCTAGGCCCACCCCTACCCCCCCTTCCCCCTACAGATGTAAATCTGAAGACATTTGGGTTTTCCCCATTTTTTACATGTCCCAGCCACCCCAAAACAACCCTTCCTCAGCCCCTGGACAAAAGTTTTTTGGGAACCCCCACCCCCTGGTAATTCCCCAAAATAGAAATTTCTGATTTTTTTCACCCACACATTGCCCTCAGACATGACACTCCCCTGCCCCAGCCCTTTTCCTCGCTCAAAATTTATCACCCTGCTTCACCCCTATAAGGTGTTGGTAAAAACTTTACTCTCATACATTCATCTTTTTCCCCAAGGGCAAAGTTTTTTGTCCCACAGATCCAAGTGCACCCCTCCTCTTTTCCCCTCTCAATTCAGATTCACCCCATCCTTCACAGCCCATCCCCCTGACACTCCCCCCCCAAAATACTGAATAAAATTCACCCCCTAAACTCTCTCCCTCCAAACTGAAACCCAAATTTTTATCCCTATATTATATTTATTAAATTTTAAATATATTTTTATTATATATATATATATTATAATTATATATATATTTATTATTGCGTGCCGAATATGAAAAATGGGGCAATTAGAAAGAACCATTTTAAAAAAAAGTCCTTTCTAAAAATTTTCTCTTATAGTTTAAAGATTTTTTTTTCTTTTTGTTGTGAAAAAAAAATTTTAGTTTGGCACCCAAAAAGGGAAATTAGAAAACTTTCCTAAACCCTTTTTATAACAAGAACAATTTTTTTTAGCCTAACCCAACTTAAATATATTTTAGATTTGTTTACAATAATTTAATACTAAACAAACACAGCGAAATATATTTTTTTCGTTAGGTTTAGAATGATTTTGGCGAAATTATTGCTTTACACAAATTTTCACTTGTCCTATAGGGCAAGATGAGCGTTGCTATTTAAGCCAAGATTGCAAGTTCTGCTATTCGGCACGACATTATATATATATATATATATATTATATATATATAAAATATTATATTATATTTTATATATATATATATATATATATATATATATATATTTTGTATATATATATATATATATATATATATATTTATAATATATATTTATATATATATATATAATATATATATATATATATATATATATAATATATATAAAATATATATATATATATATATATATATATATTTATATATATATATATAATATATATATTATATATATGTGTGTATATATTATATATATAATATATATATATATATATAGGATGGGGTCCCACCTCGGGTTTGTAAATTGTGGGACCCATAGCCTCGGAGAAGTGCATAAAAAGGCTTCAAGGAAGAATATTTGGATTTCTTCCTGAACCGTTTGAATATTCCACTTCCCCTACCACCCCATCTTTTAGTATTATTTTTTTACCAATAGGAATATTTATTGCATAATTATGGTACAGAAGATTTAAGAGATACATTGTTGATATAAAGGGTGGCATATACGGTACTTGTTGTTACGTGTGTATTACCGATTATAAGGCAAAAAATCTCATCCAGCTCCTCAGAGTGGGGCGTGTTCCCAAATACAGCAGGCATTACCTCTTTGAACAGCCGCACTGAGCCGCTGGAACAGAAAACTAGCTGCCCTGGGATCCGTATTTTACCCTGATGAGTCTTTTTCCCAGCTCCTTAAGGAATTTAGATGCACTCTTTCCCCATGAGCCAAGGGTGTCTGAGCCTATGGAACAAACATGTAATGATGGGCAAGTTCCCCATATTCTCTGGGACTTTTGGGACTCCCTGAAGTGGCAGCTGCCCCTCCTTCTTCCCTGGTGTATTGGAGATAGGTATCAGCCAAGGTAGATGCACATGTATAGTCCCACACCACCGCTTCCCATCTGTCCAGGCTTGAAGGGTGATACCATCTGGACGCTTCTGGCTGCCGTCAGATCTGCTAGTTGGGGTGGCTTCCTTACTGCTGGGCATCCAGCTGTTGTGAGGCTCCTCTTGATAATGTTATTAACCTCCTCATGTCTTGCAATCTTTCCCTCGGATTTACGGCACACAAGCCCATGGTACCCGAATCGGTCTGCTGTTCACTGCCACAAATACACCCGTGTTCGGCGAGAATAGGGGCGGCAAGTCGAAGGGCAACACGAATGCGGATGGTCTGTGGGTAAAGGGCGTGTGCCAAGGCTGGAGTTGGGAACACCCAACAGAAAGTCCCGCATGAGGGGCTCTCACTGCCAGAAGGCGGGCTCTATCCTTCCCTGACACACTCTGAAGCATTGTTGAGGCTATTTTTTCCCACTATTGGACCACCCCTGTGCGATTGTTGTAGTTGTTGGGGGGAGCAGTTCTGGTTTCTGAGCCCTTTTAGATTATCCCAGATCATTGCTCCGTCAATGAATTTTTGGTCCTGGACCCCAATCTTGCCCCTAAAGATGTTCGGGGAAAAAAATTTGCTGCTACAAGCTCTCTGGATCATACACGGGGAAACAGAAAAGCAGGTAACGCAATCTGTGATGACTTGCGGCACCAATGCCTCCTAGTCTGATGGAAGTGTAGCTTGGTTCCACTGCCCGTCTTCTAGAGAAAGGTTAAGTACTTTCGTAAAAATCTGCCTCAGAATACTGTCATATTCTTTGCAGTATAGGGTTATCATATGAAGGTGCACATCTTAGGAAATATGTCAACCTGGGCAGACTCAAGCACTTTGTGAGAAGGTACAAGGCATCGTGGGTGTCCAGATTGCCTATTCGTTTTTCCCATTCTCCTTAACTCTTCCAATTTTTTTCCTGAGAATTGTGTCAATGGCATTGCTTCCCAGAGGTGCTCCTAGCAAGACACTATTTGTGGGGGCAATGACTGCTGCTCCTGGTAGTTTTGATCTCACTGCATTTTCACTTGTTGACTGACTGAGATGATTTCACATTTGGATGGATTCAGGACGAGACCCATTTCCTGTCCCCGTGTCATTACCTGTGTAAGGTCATGTAGGAGGGACTCCTTTGTACCTGCTAGTGTGCCATTTATTAGGAATCAGATGTTCAGCTCGCTGGTCAGTTGACTGTGATTTCCCTAACTGCTATAAGAAGAGAAATGGTGCAAGAGGATCTCCTTGTTGGACACCCTCCGATGATGTGATTTCATGCTCTCCAAAGAGAAGCATTGATTCCTTGCTATACCCAGCTGAAACAAAGGGGAAGAGACCAGGGAAATGTTCTTGTACTGCTGCTAATACCACGTCTCTTTTCAGGAGATTGAACGCATTCTTGAAATCTAATTTTACCACTGCATTGTCCTCAGGCAGGTTGTTGATATACGCCCTTATTGCATGAACCGCTGCTTCACTTCCTTGAGAGACCCCAAAGCCAAGCTGGTTTGGTTGAAGCATCATGGCTGCCTGTGCACGAATACTTCGGACAGCAGCTTTGGATACGAGGCGGCGTAACGTGTTGCCTACTGCAATTGGCCGAATTCCTCCATCCTTCTTTTTAAGTGCACAAAGTGTTGCACCAAAAAAGAAAGGTCTAATTTCATCAGGAATCAGACCAGCCAAGGAATTGTTGACGAACCTTGTGATCTCTGAAAGCAGTGTCTCTGCAATTTCCCCAATAACATATATGAAGGTTTGTAAACTAAAAGAGGAGGCAGTTAGGGAAAGATATAAACAGCTATTGGAGGATAGATGGGCTAATGAGAGCATAGGCAATGGGGTCGAAGAGGTATGGGGTAGGTTTAAAAATGTAGTGTTAGAGTGTTCAGCAGAAGTTTGTGGTTACAGGAAAGTGGGTGCGGGAGGGAAGAGGAGCGATTGGTGGAATGATTATGTAAAGAGAGTAGTAAGGGAGAAAAAGTTAGCATATGAGAAGTTTTTACAAAGTAGAAGTGATGCAAGGAGGGAAGAGAATATGGAGAAAAAGAGAGAGGTTAAGAGAGTGGTGAAGCAATGTAAAAAGAGAGCAAATGAGAGAGTGGGTGAGATGTTATCAACAAAATTTTGTTGAAAATTTAAAAAAAAGTTTTGGAGTGAGAATTAACAAGTTAAGGAAGCCTAGAGAACAAAAGGATTTGTCAGTTAAAAATAGGAGAGGAAATTATTAAATGGAGAGTTAGAGGTATTGGAAGATTGAGGGAATATTTTGAGGATTGTTAAATGTTGATGAAGATAGGGAAGCTGTGATTTCGTGTATAGGGCAAGGAGGAATAACATCTTGTAGGAGTGAGGAAGAAACCAGTTGTGAGTGTGGGGGGAAATTCGCGAGCAGTAGGTAAAATGAAAGGGGGTAAGGCAGCCGGGATTGATGGGATAAAGATGAAATGTTAAAAGCAGGTGGGATATAGTTTTAGAGTGCTTGGGTGCAATTATTTAATAAATGTATGGAAGAGAGTAAGGTACCTAGGGATTGGCAGAGAGCATGCATAGTTCCTTTTTATAAAGCAAAGGGGACAAAAGAGAGTGCAAAATTATAGGGGGATAAGTCTGTTGAGTATACCTAGTAAAGTGTATGGTAAAGTTATTATTGAAAGAATTAAGAGTAAGTCTGGGGAAAAGGATAGCAGATGAACAAGGAGGCTTTAGGAAGATAGGAGGTGTGTGTACCAGGTGTTTACAGTGAAACATGTAAGTGAACAATTTTAGATAAGGCTAAAGAGGTCTTTGTGGCATTTATGGATTTGGAAAAGGCGTTATGACAGGGTGGATAGAGGGCAATGTGGCAGATGTTGCAGGTGTATGGGGTCGGAGGTAGGTTACTGAAAAACAGTGAAGAGTTTTTGCGTGGGATAGTGAGGCTCAAGTTAGAGTATGTAGGAAAGAGGGAAATTATTTCCCAGTAAAAGTAGGCCTTAGACAAAGGATGTGTGATGTCACCGTGGTTGTTTAAATTTTTTATAGATGGGGTTGTAAGAAGTAAATGCGAGGGTCTTGACAAGGGCGTGGAGTTAAAATATAAAGAATCACACATAAAGTGGGAGTTGTCACAGTTGCTCTTTGCTGATGACACTGTGTCTTGGGAGATTCTGAAAAAGAAGTTGCAGAGATTGGTGGATGAATTTGGTAGGGTGTGCAAAAGAAGAAAATTAAAAGTGAATTCAGGAAAAAAGTAAGGTTATGAGGATAACAAAAAGATTAGGTGATGAAAGATTGGATATCAGATTAGAGGATGAGAGTATGGAGGAGGTGAATGTATTCGATATTGGGAGTGGGGGTGTCGCGGATGGGTCTATGAAAAATGAGGTGAATAAAAGAATTGTGAGAGAAAAGGGGGATGGTGCATTAGGAGTCTGTGGGGACAAAGAACTTTGTCCTTGGAGAAAAAAGGGGAATGTATGAGAGTATAGTTTTAGCAACGCCTTTAATCATGGGGTG
>NC_069431.1:40216013-40249060 GCF_026875155.1 Cherax quadricarinatus
TTATCTTATGTTATTATAGATTATTTTTCTATGTTGTCTTCAAAAGGAGGAGCCAAACCTTGTCAAATGCTTTCTTAGGGTCTAACAGAAGCCTGAGTAAACCTTCACACACTATTTTGTCGTTGGCAAATTTTAGGACTGATGCTCTCCAGTGTAAGGTTCAGCCCGTGTTCTGGACCACAACTATCACGTGGGGAAAATTTGGAAGATCGATCAGGTGAGTCATTCTCCAGTTATTAGAAGGTAAGAACATAAAGAACGTTGCAGCAAGCCTACTGGCCCATGCGAGGTATGTCCATGTCACCTCCCGGCTTAAACCAATGACCCACCTAGTCAGTTTAGGTCACATCCACTTAAGTAAGGGGCACGGCATAGAACCTATTAGCACAAGCAAGTCAGGTCCAACTTACACACACCCACTCGTGTATTTATCCAACCTGTTTTTAAAACCACACATGACGGTACTCGAGAGTTTGTTCCACTCATCCACAACTATTACCAAACCAGTGCTTTCCTTTACCCTTTCGGAATCTGAATATTTCCAGCTTAAAACCATTGCTGCGAGTCCTGCCTAGGCTAGATATTTTAGCACGCTATTTACATCCCCTTTATTTATTCCTGTTTTCCATTTATACACCTCAATCATATCCCCCAAAATTCAACGCCTTTCTGGCCTTATGGCACTGATGCTAACGATTCCAAACTTTTTTTTTTCGTTTAACATCAACGGATTTGCATGCATGCATTTTTTCGTTTGAACGTTACGACGCAATGTGTGAAGCAGGCAGCCTTAATGATCATGCTAGACTGACACTACTGCTAAGACATACTCAAGGATGCAGGGTGCATCCACAGATCTGGTATAGGGAATCGCTAGTCTTAGTTGTATTGAAAACATCTTCACAATTTCTGAGTTTACTATTGGGCACAGAAGGATAACACAGACTGCTTCACATGTGCTCTCACTCATCATTGTTCTGTCAGGCTCTAACAATAGAGCATGAAGGGCTCCTGATCAAAGAAGTTTCATTTTCTGCATTCTTTCCATTCTCAGAGTCTGTATGACTCCTGTGTGTTCTAGCATTTCATCGTTGAAGTGTGTGCAGACTTGCACATGCTAGCTCTTCCTGTAGATGCTAGATATATGGAAGTCTTTTTATAACTGTGTTCACCCAGGACAATGACTGTCAGCCAAGAGTACTTTTATTCCCCGAGGGGAGGGGGGTGAAAAAAATAAAGATGGGTGTCTACGAGACACTGATCATTTCATGAGTACTTGTGAAAGGAGATTGATAATATATTTCTTAGCATTTTTTTTTTTTTTAGCTATTGTTTCCTTACTTATGTGTGATTTACTATTTTCTTAAAACGCTTCATATCCATCATCCTTCACTTAATGAGGCAGCGGATCGGGAAAATAAATGGCTACAAGACTGAAGGGAAAGAAATCTTTGCATGAAGTGATTCAGCATTTCTGATGTAACTATCACCACCGAGAGGGTTAGATTACGATGGTTTGTTAAGTAACAGAACAAGTGTTTCCTGACGTGGGTTCTTGTCATTACGAGACCCATATCTGGAGCTCTTGGTCATCCGACCGAGATGTTTCCACTAACTTACCCATTCCATCCTTTTAAAAATTGGGTTTATGATTATTAACATAGATATACCAGGGAAGTTGTCTGTCGCTCCAGTAAGGGTGACACAGGGAAACACTTTTATTTTCAGTCGGTTTCCATGGATAATAATGATATAAAAACGATTTTATTGAAGCTGAAAGCTAGTGAGCAATCTAAATTAATTTGAAATCAACGACGTAGAAAACGTTGTGGTGTGCACAATCAGAAACGTTGTGAGTGTGCACAACTCAAAACGTTTGTTGGTAGTTGCACAACTCAGAACGTTGTGGTGTTGCACAACTCAAAACGTTTGTGGTGTGCAACAACTCAGAACGTTGTGGTGTGCACAATCAGAACGTTGTGGTGTGCACAACTCAGAACGTTGTGGTGTGCACAACTCGAACGTTGCTTGGTTATGTGCACAAACTCAGAAACGTTTGTGGTGTGCACAAACTCAGAACCGTTGTGGGTGTGCACAACTCAGAACGTTGTGGTGTGCACAACTCAGAAACGTTGTTGTGGTGTGCCCACTACTCAGAACGTTGTGGTGTGCACAAACTCGAAACGTTGTGGTGTGCACAACTCATAACGTTGTGGTGTGCACAACTCATAACGTTGTTGGTGTGCCACAACTCAGAACTTTGTAGTGTGCACAACTCACACGTTGTGGTGTGCACAACTCACAACGTTGTGGTGTGCAAACTCAGAACGTTGTCGTTTGTTGCACAACTCACAACGTTGTGGTGTGCACAACTCAGAACGTGTCGTGTGCACAATCACAACGTTGTGGTGTGCACAAATCACAAACGTTGTGGACTGTGCACAACAGAACGTTGTAGTTGTTGCACAACTTCACAACGTTGTGGTGTGCAACAAAACTTCACAACTTGTGGTGTGCACAACTCAGAACTTGTCGTGTGCCACAAACTCAACAATCGTTCCTCCCTAGGTAAAGCAGTAGTTTTCAGAGATCATGCCATTTGTCAACCATGTTAGTTGTGAGACAAAACCTTGATCAACACCACTTCACCAGAAAACACAGCATGATGCAGTGTGGTTGTAAGTGATGACGACCTGCAGGACGTGTTTCTTTACACAGTTATTTATTTTCACGTTTTAATTATAATTCATTTAATTATTTTTCATGACTATTATTTCACATTTATTTTTATTTTAAAAATATAGAAGTTTCCAGAAAAATATTAAATTTTCATCAGTTTTTGACAGGGTGCTCGATAAAAAATCCAGACAACTTAAGAGGAACAGGAACTTAAAAATGGTAAAGACCCACTGTAAATAGGTACATGGGGGTTTAATAGGCTGTGCGAGGCACGCTTCCCGAGATGGCACTGGAATTTGCTTAAAAGGCTAATTGAAATGAGATGGAGAAGGATACAATCCCACCTGCATTTTTTACTTTGAAAAGGTATAGCTAGAGTATTGATTTGATCTGGCCAGCATTACCACATGCAAGCCACATATCTGGCCAGCATTACCACATGCAAGCCACATATCTGGCCAGCATTACCACATGCAAGCCACATATCTGGCCAGCATTACCACATGCAAGCCACATATCTGGTCCAGCATTACCACATGCAAGCCACATATCTGGCCAGCATTACCACCATGCAAAGCCACATTTCTGGCCAGCATTACACATGCAAGCCAATATCTGCCAACATTACCACTCATTGCAAGCACATATCTGGCCTGCAGTACAACATGCAAGCCACTTATCTGGCCAGCATTACCACATGCAAGCCCATATCTGGCCAGCATTACCATATGCAAGCCACATATCTGGCAGCATTACCACATGCAAGCCAATATCTGGCCAGCAGTACCCACAAGCAAGCCACTTATCTGGCCAGCATTACCCACATGCAAGCCACATAATCTGGCCAGCAATACCACATGCAGCCAGATATCTGGCCCAGCATTACCACATGCAAGCAACATATCTGGCACATACCAATGGCCCAAAGCAACATATCTGGCCAGCATACCACATGCAAGCCACATATCTGCCCAGCAGTACCACATGCAAGCCACATATCCATTTTAATTAATTCTGGTTTGTCTGGCAAACGGATGTATACTAGAGTTTCGGGGGTCAAACGCCCCCGTGGCTCGAAGTCTGAGACCTGGCATCGTGGTAGATCAGGTCTGATCAAACGAGGCTGTTACTGCTGGCAACAGGCAAATTCACGTACGATTCACAGCACGGTGAGTGATCAGGTACTGATTTAGGCTGCCCTCACCAGTGTTTTTTTCTATTGTTTGGATGGATTTGTCATATACCCTGATACAGTTTTTAATTTCCTTAAAGTTTTCATATTGAGGAAGTTTGAAAATTTCTCTCATTGAACTTCATTATTGTTTTGATATGGCCCATTTGATTGAGTTGAGGTGACATCCGTTCCCTGGAGTCTTGCCACTTGTCATGGCAATCCGGGTGCATCCGCAAAAGACAGGGAACTATGGCTATACATCTCTGTCAGATATTATGAGGATGAGGAAGGATGGGCTGAGTGAGTCTGTGCTTGTGGAACACTGTTCTCACCGTAGCTGCCTCACAATTTACTCTGTTTTCTATTACTCTTTGTGTTCTATTTGTCAGGAAAGTTATAGAACCACAAACCAACTTTTTCTGTTATTCCTTATCAGGCATTATGTGTGCTGGTTACACGTGGTCACACTTGTTGAAAACTCTTGCCAAATCTGTGTATACTACATCTGATTTTTTTAATCCTCTACAGCATCAGGGAGAATTTAGACAAATTTAAGTGTTTCTTATAAAGCTTAACATCTTACTAAATTATTTTTACTTAGGAATATTAGAAAATTTAGCGAGATTCAGTATTTACCGAATACAAGAGCGGCATCACAGTGCTGGAGGCTATAGAATCACCATCGTTTGACAAGTGGCTTTTAGCTAATAATTCATCTGTTGTAAGAGAATCATGTCAGATGATTTTTTCCTTTGTTGAAAAACGTGAGTAACAAATCAGTCTTTGTTCATCTGTCCCTATTGTCCTCTCATGTACTTTAAATTTTTACATCCTTCCTAAAGGTAAAACATTATAGAGCAGCAGCAGTGATTACACTTGTGAACTTGTAGTCAACAACATGTTGTTAACCAACCACAGGTAGGAAGGTAGGAGGGAGTGGAGGACGGGCGGAGAGACAGATTAGGGAGAGAAGAAGTAAGGACGGGAAGGATGAAGGGTAAGTGCCAAAGCGCTCACAGTAATTTTTTACCTCTCATGCACATTTTATTAATCGTCCTCTGTACGTCTCTGAATACGTCAAATACAGTACGTTACCTCGCATTCTGCCATCGCAATCAACTTTCTACCTGCCAGCTCCTGTATTTTTATTGTACCTAGTCTTCTCTGGTTATAATTATCTTTTTTCAAATCCAAAGAATACCCCTATCTGCCATTTTCTCTCTCTCTCTCTCTCTCCTCTCCTCTCTCTCTCTCTCTCTCTCTCTCTCTCTCTCTATATATATATATATATATATTTATATATATATATATATATATATATATATATATATATTATATATATATATATATATATATATATATATATATATGCCTCCTCCTATCCTCTTTAAACAAAGCTTTTAAGAGCAGGATTCACTTTCTTTATCACTCAGTTAAATGTTCTTTACAAACATTATCTCTCAAGAAACTGTAGTATGAGAAAAAGTTACTTCATTCAGTAAAAGATATATTATTTTTAACGACTGAAGAACAGTTTTTTTACAAAATTGAGACAGATTTAAATGCAGATGTGGTGCTTCATCTATAATCTATGCCCGATATGGGGGAAGTTTAAATCTTTCTTACCACCAGGAAGTGATTTAAAACTATATATTTGCAGTCCTAGGGTAGTAGGTGGTAAACAGCGGTAACCTGTAAAATTGTTTTACATGATGGCAGGATTTGCTAGTGTCTTTTTTCTGTCCTCAAACACGCGGGGATCACGGGAATATCTTGCCTACTTATACTTTACCTTAGTCACACTACACATCCATATACAAGCATATATATTTACATACCTATCTGGGTTTTCTTCCATTTTCTTAATAATTCTTGTTCTTTATTTCCTCTTATCTCCATGGAAAAGTCGAGCAAATTTAGTCCTCCATAAGCATGTGTCGTGAGAGGTGACTAAAATGCTGGGAGCAATGGGCTTGTAACCTATCTTACATTAAAATTTAAAAAATGAGGAAAAGCTTGCGTTTATTTTATTTTTGGGTCACCCTACCTCGGTGGGATACAGCCAGTTTGTTGAAAGAATATATTTGCGGTAGGCGTACAGCTCCGTGTTGGGAAGGTCTAACTCACACCCACCCATACCCACTCTTGTTCCTATTCAACCTATATGTAATGCTACCCAGAGTTCTGCTTTCATGAGGGCTTACCTGGAGTTGCTCCACTATTCGAAACTTTGTAAATCAGTATTTATTTATTTATTTTATCCAAATCTTAGTTATCTCCAACTTGAAATAAATGGCTGCGAGTTTTCTCTTGGTTTGGTATTTTCAACGCGCTTTTTATATCTCCCTTTTATATTCCTGTTTTTCATTGGTACCTTTCAGTTTTATCTATTCAACTTCTACGCCTTTCCAGAGAGTACATGTCCAGTGCCAGAGAGTACATGTCCAGTGCCAGAGAGTACATGTCCAGTGCCAGAGAGTACATGTCAGTGCAGAGAGTACATGTCCAGTGCCAGGAGAGTCATGTTCCAGTGAAAGAGAGTACATGTCCAGTGCCAGGGGTTGGTGGGGGTAGAGTACATGTTCTGTGCAGAAGAGTACATGTTCAGTGCCAGAGAGTACATGGTCAGTGCCAGGAGGTACATGTTCAGTGCAGAGAGATACATGTCCAGGCCTTCAGCCTATAATCGTAGGAAGGAAAGGCTTTTTCAGTAATGGATTTTCAATTTCGTTATCCTTTTATGTATATATTACAACGAACTTGAGTCCACCTGATACCATAATTTAGCAAAATACTCTGTTCTATTGCCTTCATTACAAACATTTATGTACTGCTGTCTTGGGTTTAAATTTCTGCTAACCAAAACGCTAACTTTTTGTTTGATGCCTTTGAGATGTACATTGCTTATAAGTGTTACTTGGATGCATCTGCCACTTCTCCGACCACAGCATCAACATACCTCAGTCATGTTGTTCGAAAATGGTATACAATACAGACAAGATGAAAACTGAGACACATGTGAAACATGTGGCTTTATTGTAGACGTCTCGCCATCCAGTGGCTTTATTGTAGACGTCTCGCCATCCAGTGGCTTTATTGTAGACGTCTCGCCATCCAGTGGCTTTACCAATACAGATTCTAGGACTTGAGGGCTTTTCCTCGAAATTAAAATTTATACAGTTATGAGCATTTTTTAAAATATACGAACGTCTGTATATTATTGTTATTTTATGTCTACTGCCAAGACTCAGTCTCAGGAAAAGTGTTGCTTCTACATTCTAAGTGAATACAGTTATTATTTACCAAGCTTTGAATTCAGAATCATGCTAGGAGTTTTGTAGCAACTTTGTCTATGATTGTATCTACATTATATTGTGTGTAAACCAGAACTTGTGTAACATTTGGAAGGTTTATTGTGCAGCGTTTCATAAAACGCTGTTACAAGGTTTCAATTATCAACTTGTCGTTTTTTAGTTAATTAAACCTGGACAATATGATAAATAACGTACAAACGGCATAACGAAAGTGGTGTTAACACAATTAAATCGTTGATTTCTGTAGTTTGGTCTGGGATACTGAAGCAAGGATCTCAGAAATTCAACATTTCCCTCTTCGGTTTGTGAACATAATTACGATATTAACACCAGACCGGTGTGGATACAATACGTTTGATTTAGTGTAGCCTCAGTCTAAGCACTAGGACTGCAGGCCCATGTTATGTATAACAGTCCATTTAACCAACTCACTTTGATCATTACAGTCTACGAAGGTGTAAGTTTTGTTATGAGCGATATAACACAAAACTATAATTATTTGAGGATACCGCTTTGTTAGTGAAACTGAGCAGGAAAACATTGTCAGAGTATCTGAGGTAGAGGTGTTGGCAGCAACTTACACCACCAAGATCTTACCTCACAGTATATAATATGTTAATAAAACTAAAAATGCACAGTCAATAATTATGTAAGATAAAAAGTATGTACCACTCAGATTTATGTACCCTCCGTACATGAACTCTACACACACACACACACACACACACTCACACACACCACACACACACAACACACACACACACACACACACACCACACACACACACACACGCACACACATACACACACACACATACTCACACACACAATACACACACACAATACACCACACACACCACATACACACACACAACGCACACACAACACCACACACACACCACACACACACAACACACACACACACACACACACGCACACACACACACACCACACACACACACGCACACAACAACATAGCTTTAAGCTGAGTATGATAAAAGCTCACGCTCAGGGAGAGTGACTTGTAGCGATCAGTGAAGAGAGGCGGGGCCAGAGCCTCGGACTCGACCCCCGCAACCTCAAACATAGGTGCAGTAAACTAGGTGAGTACACACACAGAAGCAGGAGCTCGGACTCCGCACCCCCGCAACCTCAACACTCCAGGTGAAGTACACACACACACACACACATAACCACACACACACACACGCACACACACACACAAACACAACACACACACTCACACCACACACGACCACACACCACACTCACACACCACACATACACACACACACACACACACACACACACACACACACACATACACACACACACACACGCACACACACCACACACACAAAACACACACACACACACACACACACACACGCACACAACGCACACACACACCACACACACGCACACACGCACACACACACACGCACACACACACTACACACACAACACACACGCATACAACATCACACCACACACACATACACACACACCACACACACACACATACATGCACACACACTACACACACACACACACACACACACCACACATACCACACACAAACACACACCACACCACACCACACAACACACACACACAACACACACACACGCACACACAAACACACGCACGACATACAACACACACACACACCACACACACAACAATACCACACACACAACATACACACACACACACCACACACACACACACACACACACACGGACACACACACACACACCACAACCC
Source organism: Cherax quadricarinatus (assembly GCF_026875155.1). Classification (NCBI taxonomy): domain Eukaryota; kingdom Metazoa; phylum Arthropoda; class Malacostraca; order Decapoda; family Parastacidae; genus Cherax; species Cherax quadricarinatus. The sequence goes on from NC_069431.1 coordinate 40,224,947, forward strand.
ACACACACACGCACACACACACACACACATACACACACTCACACACACCACACACACAACACCACACACACACACATACACACACACACACACACCACACAATCATACACACCACACACACACGCGCACACACACACACCACACACACACACACGCAACACACACGACACTACACACACACACCACACACACACACACACACACACAAACCACAAACACACACACACACGCACACACACACACACACACACACATGCACACACACACACACACACACACACAACAACACACAACACACACATACATAACACACACACAACACACACACAAACATCATACACAACACTCAACACACACACCACAACACCCCACCACACACGCACCAACACACACACGCACGACATACACACACACACACACACACACACACACACACAACATACCACACACACATACACACACACACCACACACAACACACACACACACACGCACACACACCACACACACAACACACCACACACACACGCACACACCACACACACACATACACGCACGCACATACACACACACACCACGCACACACACACACACACACACAACACACAAACGCACACCACACACCACACACACACACACACACACACCCACACACACCACACAAAACACCCCACACATACACACACACACACACACACACACACACACACATAGCCAGCGAAAGCAAATCTGACCCGAAACTGGTTTTGTACAGCCACATCAGGAGGAAAACAACAGTCAAAGAGACCAGGTAATCAGTGACTAAGGAAGGAAGGAGGGAGAGGCAACAAGAAATGACCGTGAAGTATGTGAAGAACCTCAAACTAGAGATTCAAAGAAGTGTTCACAGAGGAGCAGAAGGGACTCCAGAAAAGACGGAGACGGTGGTGGCACTCCACAAGTGCTGGACACAGTGCACACAACGAAGGAAGAAGTGAAGAGGCTTCTGAGTGAGCTAGATAGATTCCTCAAAGGCAATGGGGCCAGATAACATTCCCCATGGGTATTGAGAGAGGGAGCAGAGGCGCTATGTGTACCCCTAACAACATATTCATACATCTATCGAAACAGGGAGATTGCCTGAGGCATGGAAGCAGCAAATGTAGTCCCAATCTTTAAAAAAGGAGGGACAGACATGAAGCATTAAACTACCAGACCAGTTGTCGCTGACATGTTAGTATGCATAATCATGGAGAATATTATCAGGAGGGAAGAGTGGTGGAACACCTAGAAAGGAACGATCTCATCAACAGCAGCCAACATGGTTTCAGGGACGGAAATCTGTGTCACAAACTACTGGAGTTCTATGAACATGGTGACAGCAGTAAGACAAGAGAGAGAGGGGTGGTGGATTTGATTTTCTTCGCCCGACTGCAAGACAGGCGTACTGACACACAGCTTCCACAACACAGAGATTGGCTGCACAAAAACTGGAGGACAGCAGGCGACTAACATGGAACGCGCACTCACTACTTGGATCAGGGAATACTTGTCAGGAGACAGCAGCGAGTCATGGTCGTGGCGAGGTTGTCAGAGTGGGCACCTGTGACCAGCGGGGTCCCGCAGGGGTCAGTCCTAGGACAGTGCTGTTTCTGGTATTGTGAACGACATGACGGAAGGAATTGGACTCTAGGTGTCCCTGTTTGCAGATGACGTGAAGTTGATGAGAAGAATTCACTCGATCGAAGACCAGGCAGAACTACAAAGGGGATCTGGACAGGCTTGCAGACCTTGATCAGCAATTGGCCTCCTGGAGTTCAATCCCAACCAAGTGCAAAGTCATGAAGATTGGGGACGGCAAAAGATGACCGCAGACGGTAAGTACAGTCTAGGGGCCAGAGACTACAAACCTCACTCAAGGAAAAAAGATCTTAGGGTATGAGTATAACACCAGGACATCTCCTGAAGCGCACATCAACCAAATAATAGCTGCAGCATATGGGCGCCTACGCAAACTCAGAACAAGCATTTCCGGCATCTTAATAAGGAATCATTCAGGACCCTGTACACCGTGTACGATTAGGGCATATTGAGTATGCGGCACCAGGTTTGGAACCCACACCTAGCCAAGCACGTGAAGAAGAACTAGAGGAAAGTGCAAAGGTTTGCCAACAAGATAGTCACAGAGCTAATGAGGTATGTCTACGAGGAGAGGATAAGGGAAATCAACCTGACGACGCTGGAGGACAGGATAGGATAGGGGGGACATGATAACCGGACATACAAAATACTGGAGGAATTTGACAAGGTGGACAAAGCAGGATGTTCCTGAGATTGGTACAGTAAACAAGGGGACACAGTTGGAAGGGCTGAAGCACAGATGATTCACAGGGATGTTAGGAAAGTATTTCTTCAGCCACGGTAGTCAGTAAGTGGAATAGTTTGGGAGCATGTAGTGGAGGGCAGGATCATAAATAGCTTTAAGCAGAGTATGTTAAAGCTCACGGGCTCAGGAAGAGTGACCCCAGTAGTCGAATCAGTGAAGAGGCGGGGCCAGGAGCTTGACTCGACCCCCGCAACCTAACGTAGGTGAGTACTACATGGTGAGTACACACATTCACACACACACCACACATACACACACACACGCACACCACACACAACAACACACACACATACACACACACACACACATACACACACACACACACGCAACACACACACACACTCCATACATAGCTTTATGCAGGGTATGATAAAGCATCACGTGCTCGGGGAGAGTGACCTAGTAGCGATCAGTGAATGAGGCGGGGCTGGTGCTCGGGACGCGACCCCCGCAACCTCAACTAGGTGTGTACAACTAGGTGAGTACACCCACACACACACACACACACACAAACAGGCACACACACACTCACATACACACACCACACACACACACACACTCACCAACACACACAACAAACACACACGCACACACAACACATACACACACACGCCACTCACACACACACGCACACACACACACACACACACTCTACGCACACACACAAATACACACAACACAAACACACACACACCTCACGCCGCAACACACACACTCACACACACACCACACACACAACTCGAATTCTCTCGCAACTACCACAAACATATCACTCACACATACTCCGCATCACATCACACACACACTCATATCAACTCTCACACAACACACTCACACACGCTCACACATCACTCGCACTCACTTCACACACACAACACTCTGTATCTCACTCTATACACCACATATCACACGCTCTATCTCACGATATATCGATAAATATCTCATTTATCAATCCACTATTTCACGCGCCACCTCTATCTGTCTATGGGGGGCAACGCGTACCCGGTTTCCTATTAGCTGCGGGATGGAATCTATCATGCGTGAAGGGGTTGTGGAAGGAATGAACAATATGTAAGGATAGAAAGACAGTATCGGGAAGAAAGAGAGGGGAGAGCGAGATGTGAAGGGCGGAAAGAAAGGGAATCAGTAGATAGAGAGAGAGAGGAGAGAGCGAGAGAGAGCGCGAGAGCGAGAGCGCGAGAGAGAGAGAGAGAGAGAGAGCAGAGAGAGAGAGAGAGAGGGAGAGAGAGAGAAAGAGAGAGAGAGAGAGAAAGAGTGAAAGCGAGAAAGAGAGAGCGAGAGAGAGAGAGAAGAGAGCAGAGAGAGCGAAGAGAGAGAGCGAGAGAAAGAGAGGAGGAGAAAAGAGAGACACGCGAGAGAGAAAGAAGAGAGAGAGAAAGAGAGAGGGGAAGAGAGAGGGGAAAGAGAGAGAGAAAGAGAGAGGGAGAGACAAGAGAGAGCGCAAGAAAGAGAAAGCGAGAGAGAAAGCAGAGAGCGCAAATAGAGCAGCTCGCTCTACCTCTCCTTTCTCTCCCTTCTCTCCCTCTCTCCTTCTTCCTCTTATCTCCCTCTCTCCCTCTCTCTCTCCTCTCTCTTCCCTCTCTCCTCTCCTCTCTCTCTACTCCTCTCCCTCTCTCTTCCCTCTCCTCCTCCCTCCTTCTACCCTCTACTCTCTCCCTCTCTCTCCCTCTCCTCTCCCTCCTTCTCTCCTCTCTCTCTCCCTCACTCTCCTCTCTTCCTCTCCCTCTCTCTCTCCCTTCTCTCTCCCTCTCTCTTCCCTCTATCTTCTCCCTCTCTCTCCCTCTCTCTCTCCCTTCTCTCACTATCCCTCTCTCTCTCCCTCTCTCTCTCCCTCTCTCTCTCCCCCCTCTCCCTCTTTCCTCTCCCCTCTCTCTCCCTCTCTCTCTCCCTCTCTCCTCTCCTCTCTCTCCCCCCTCTCTCCCTCTCTCTCCTCCCTCCTCTCTCCCTCTCTCTCTCCCTCTCTCTCTCTCTCTCCCTCTCTTCTTTTTTTTTTTTTTTTTTTTTTTTACACAGGGTTTGCAAGGTTAAGGATCCCTAGCTTTACTTGACAGCTATTTACAGGTTAAGGATTCCTAACTTTTGGCAAGCCTAAGGTGTACCTACATCAGCTCATTGAAAGCAATTTTATTGTTATTGGACAATTACAAGTAGGGAACAGGATGAAGTTGGAGCCATTCTGTGGGCCAGCATTTTCATTTGATCAACTGACGTGATCTCGTTGACATCATTATGCTGCTACGATGTGTTCCATACTCGAGTCATCCTGGGTATGTATGATCTCAGATGGAGTGATGTTCTGGAGAAGGGTACAGCCAGAGTGAAGTTGCTGCTTTCTGCCCGTCTTGTGGCATAAAAGCTTGTTTCACGCTGTCCTCGAAGTGGATCCAAGTGTGGTATTTTGACAATAATTGGCCTTGTACATAACAGTAAGGCCACCCACATCCCTCCTATGTTGAAGGCTCTGCTGAAAAGACAGATCTATCCAGGATGGTCCAGGCGAGAGATGAGACGTCTTGCTCTGTTCTCTACTCTGTCAAGCAGTCGCAGATGAGAGGGGGGACAGGTAAACCAAGAAAGTGGGGCATACTCAAGGTGTGAGCGTACTTGTGCCTCGTACAGGATCTTGCAACCCCTACTGTCAAGCAGATGCGAGATACGGCGAAGTGCTGTAAGCTTCCTGGCTGCCTTGTTTGCAAGATTTACAACATGGTTCTTCATGGTTAGTTTGGAGTCAAATTTCCCCCCAAAAGATATCAACTTCTTCTCCAGGTGCCAACATCCTCCCATTCATCCTTACTACTGCACCAGCATTACCATCATGGTGCCTAGAGACGATCATCATTTGCGTTTTCTCAGGTGCAAATGTTACTTGCCATCTATTTCCCCAAGCTGATATAGCTCTCAGCTGGTGATTGATGTAGCTTAGAACAGCTGGCATTTCTTCTCTTGGATAAGTGAATGTCAGTGTACAGTCGTCTGCATATGCATGTGATTCTGGGATGAGATGAAGAAGGTCGTTGAAGTAGACATTCCATAACAGTGGACCCAGCACACTCCCTTGTGGAACGCTTGCCCCAATAGGATGCCTTGCTGATTCCGTTCCATTGAGGACTACACTTAGAGATATACCATGAAGGTAATCACTGAGGAGACATAGCGTAGAGCCTGCAATTCCCAGTGCTTGAAGTTTTGCTAAGGGGCCCTGGTGCCACACCCGGTCGAAAGCGCCAGCAATGTCCAGTGCTACCACACAGCTGACTTTGGATTCATCCAGTGACTGGTGCCACTTAGTGGAGAGGTTTAACAACAGATCAGCAGCAGAGTAACCTTTCCTGAAGCCATATTGACGATCACAAAGTAGTGAGTGGTAGTCAAAAAAATCTGTCATTTGTCTTGAGATTATTGTCTCAAGGATCTTACCAGTGATTGACAGGAGTGACACTGGTCTGTAGTTGCTGATTTCTGCTCTGCTCTTCTTTTTGTGAACAGGGACTACATTTGCCTCTTTCCATGGAAAGGGCCATTTACACTGTACTAGGCAGTGCTGAAAGATGCGAGTTAGAGGTGCTGCTAGCTGGTCTGCACATCTTCTCAACAATCTTGGGCTCAACTTGTCTGGGCCCACAGCCTTTTCTTTGTCAAGTGATTTAAGAAGGAAATGCACCTCCTCCTGCCTTATTGTCCCCCCTGACAGTTTTGACACAGTTCTTGCAGCTAGCCAAGGAGGGTCCCTTGCTGGATCAGGAACTTGCATTTTGGTAGCAAAGTGTTCAGCAAAGAGGTCTGCTTTCTCTTGACTACTAGTAGAGGTGGTCCCATCCCTCTCTTTCTCCCTCTCTCCCTCTCTCTCTCCCTCTCTCTCCCCCTCTCTCCCTCTCTCTCCCTCTCTCTCTCCCTCTCTCTCCCTCTCTCTCTTCCTTCTCTCCCCCTCTCTCTCTCCTCCTCCCATAACCCAATCTCTCACCCTCCTCTCTATCTATAGGCTTCTCTCTCCATCTCTCCATTTCTCTCTCTCATAGCCTTTTCACTCGCCCTCCTTTCTCCCTCTCTCTCTCTTTCTCTCCCTCTCCCTCTCTTTCTCCCTCTCTCTACCCTTTCTCTCCCCCCTCACATTTCTCTCTCTCCCCCTTGGTCTTATCCCTCACCCCCATACTCTCTCCTCTCTCTCCCTCTTTCTACCCTTTCTCTCTCCCCCCTACACCCTCTCCCTCCTCTAGCCTTCTGTCTGAAAAAAAAAAAAAAAAAAAAAAAAAAAAAAAAAAAAAAAAAAAAAAAAAAAAAAAAAAAAAAAAAAAAAAAGGGGGCCCCTTAAGGACGGAAAACCCAAGCTGGTAGACGAACCGGGGAGGAAAGACTGGGATTTAGAGCTCCAAAAAAAAGGGAGGAAGAGGGGAAGGGAATAGTAAGCTTGGTAAGAAAGGAGGAGCGGATAGCTGAAAGTGCAGGAATGGGAATACGGGTTTAGCAGCAAAACTGGGATACAGTCTTAAAAAGAAAAAACCAAAGCTGAAACAGTTTAAGAGACAATGACAATCGAGTGACATAGGAAACAAAGTCGGGCGCAGCAAGGGGGTTTTTAAGAAAAACGGAGACATCCGGACATAAGGCCCTTCAGACCCACGGGGGGCCAGGGAAAAGAGATGAGACACAAAATCAAACGACGGGTCCGAAGCAATGAAGGTTTGCTTATCAGAGATTCCTAACACCCAACTGCAGTAGAAAGGGGACGCTGGCGGGAAAGACAGTTCAGAAAACAGAAGTTTCAGTATGACAGGGACGAAGGCAAAAACATGTAATGGAAGGAAGGAAAAAAAATGCCTCAAGGAAGCAAATGGAGACTCAGTGGGGGAGGAAAGGGCAGGTCGTTTTTGGTACGGGCTCCAAGAAGCCAAGGGGGCCAATTTGAAGAAATAAACGGGAAAAAAAATGATTAAAGGCTCATAAAACAATAGGGGGGGCAATATGACCCAGGTGACAAATTTTTCAGAGAATTGCGGGGTTTGAAAGGGGAAAGGGATACGGTGTCAGGTAATTTTAAAGGGGAAAAATCATTCGAACCGGGATTCTGAAAGAGAAAAGCAAGACGGGGGAAAAAGGGGGGTAAGAGAGTATACCCCGACCGCGACAAACACAAAAAAAAGGGAACACTGAAAGAGGGGGTAAAAACCAAGGAGGAACGAGAAGCAATAAAATGAGCGGACCCAAACAAAAGGGAAAGGGGCAAACCACCCCACAGAAATCCCACCAAAAACCCACCCGCGCATTCCCAACGCAACGGAAAACCATACCAACCCCTCACTTTTTCCCTCTGCCCCCAACCCCCTACCAAAAACCTCCCCCCAAACAGTTCCCTTGGGGCTTTCTGACCCCACCCCCACATCAAAAACCCCACCTACCCACACCCCATATAGGCCCCCCCCAAGGCTTCGCTCCCCCAACCCCAAATTCTTGAAAGACCACAATGATAAAAAGAAACTGAAATTTGGTACACAAACGCGGAGGGAATAACGAAAAAACATGGGGGGAACGAAAAAATCATGAAAAATCCCCAGACATCATACGTCAAAACAAAACTCGCTGAACAATAACGACACAATTTTTCCCAAGGGATACAACCCTTTTAGGAAAGATAGAAGGAGTAAGGGGGGGGAGGGTTGCACTGCTATAAACCGAGGGGGTTTGAGGAAAGGAAGGCATGGGCATATGGGAGAAAAAAGACTACAATTTTTAGGGACAATTTAGTCCCCGGGGAAAATAAAGTTGTCATTGGAGTGATGTTTAAACCCACCCCCAAACTGCGGAGGCCAAGAAGGAGTACAAGAAAAAAAACGGGGGATGGGGATACACTGGCGAGGTGGGAAGAAGAGTCACTCGAGCAGAGCAAAGTTTCTGGTAATGGGCGAATTTCAACCAAGGGAATCGACTGGGGAAAAACCGGAAACCCCAAAGGGGGTCCCGAAAAAATGGAGAGGCAAGATATGGGGTGTGGACTTGAAAAATATGCATAACAGTGGGACACAACCAAGAGAGAGAGGGGAGGGGGGCCCCAGACTGGATCTTTTGTTTACACTGGCAGTTCAACATTGAGGGCACACTTACAAGGCCCCCTTTGGGGCTAGCGATCACGTGGTTCTGAGTTTTGATTATATATTATTTCAAGTGGAGAAGGAACAGGAATGAAGGGTCAGGCCAAACTATAAAAGGGGGGACTAACAGGATGAAAACTTTTCCCGCGGAGGTTCAGTGGAACAGAGAAATGGTAGGAAAATCAGTAAACAGAGATGGAATATTGGCAAAAAAAAATGCAAGGAGGGGAGAGGAAAGTTTTGTTCCCAAGGAAAACGAAATAATAGGGAAAACCAAAACGAGTCCTTGGTTTACCCCAAGGTGTAGGGGGGCAAAAACAAGTGCAACAGAGAATGGAAAAGGTCAGGAGGCATAGACCCCGGAAAACAGGGGATTAGTAGAAGACCAGAAACGAGTTGCACAAAAAGGAGGGAGGCCCAGCGACAGTATAAAAGACATAGCATCGAAAGTCAAATCTGCCCGAAATGCTGTAAGACACAGGGGGAAAAAAGTCCAAAGGAAAAAGGTATAAGGCGAGGGGGAAAAAAGGTGGAGAACTCACAAGAAACTCAAGAGTATGTGAGGAGCTCAACACAATTTAAGGGAAATATTTACAGTAAGACAAAGGACTCTGGGGGGACGACCAGATGGGGACACAAAGGAAAACACAACAAGTGTTGGCGACATACATACAGATAGGGGGAGGTGAAAAACTGTAAGGGACATCGAACCTAAAGGCAATGGACCGGGCAACATCTCCCCAGGGGCCTTTAAGAGGGAGCAAATGTTGTGTGCCACACCACAACTTCAACAGTCCCTGGAAACTGGGGGAACACCTGAGGTATGGAAGACGGCAAATGTATTCCCCTTTTTAAAAAAGGAGACAAAAAGAGGCACTAAACTAAGACCCGGGCTTTTACTGTATAGTATGCAAAAATTTTGGAGAAGAAATTTTAAGGGGGGAGTGGGGGGAGCATGGAAAGGAAAAAGAGTATTAAATGCCAAACCCGCACGGATTTATGAAGGCAAATCCCGTGTCACAAACCTTCTGGAGTTTTATGATAAAATAACAGAAGTAAGACACGAGAGAGGGGTGGGTTGATTGCATCTTCTTGGACTGCAAGAAGGCCTTTGACACAGTTCCTCACAAGAGATTAGTGCAGAAGCTAGAGCATCAGGCGCATATAACAGGAAGGGCACTGCAATGGATCAGAGAATACCTGACAGGGAGACAACAATGAGTCATGGTACGTAATGATGTATCACAGTGGGCACCTGTTACGAGCGGGGTCCCACAGGGGTCGGTCCTAGGACCAGTGCTATTTTTGGTATATGTGAACGACATGATGGAAGGGTTAGACTCAGAAGTGTCCCTGTTTGCAGATGATGTGAAGTTAATGAGGAGAATTAAATCTGATGAGGACCAGGCAGGACTTCAAAGAGACCTGGGCAGACTGAACACCTGGTCCAGCAAATGGCTTCTCGAATTTAATCCTGCCAAATGCAAAGTCATGAAGATAGGGAAAGGGCACAGAAGACCACAGACCGAGTATAGGCTAGGTGGCCAAAGACTGCAAACCTCACTCAAGGAGAAAGATCTTGGGGTGAGTATAACACCGAGCATGTCTCCGGAAGCACACATCAACCAGATAACTGCTGCAGCATATGGGCGCCTGGCAAACCTGAGAACAGCATTCCGATACCTTAGTAAGGAATCGTTCAAGACACTGTACACCGTGTATGTCAGGCCCATACTGGAGTATGCAGCACCTGTTTGGAACCCGCACTTGATAAAGCACGTCAAGAAACTAGAGAAAGTACAAAGGTTTGCGACAAGGTTAGTTCCAGAGCTAAGGGGAATGTCCTATGAAGAAAGATTAAGGAAAATCTGCCTGACGACACTGGAGCACAGGAGGGTCAGGGAATACATGATAACGACATATAAAATACTGCGTGGAATAGACAAGGTGGACAAAGACAGGATGTTCCAGGGAGGGGACACAGAAACAAGAGGCCACAATTGGAAGTTGAAGACACAAATGAGTCAGAGAGATATTAGGAAGTATTTCTTCAGTCATAGAGTTGTAAGGCAGTGGAATAGCCTAGAAAATGACGTAGTGGAGGCAGGAACCATACACAGTTTTAAGACGAGGTTTGATAAAGCTCATGGAGCGGGGAGAAAGAGGGCCCAGTAGCAACCGGTGAAGAGGCGGGGCCAGGAGCTAAGACTCGACCCCTGCAACCACAAATAGGTGAGTACAAATAGGTGAGTACACACACACACACACACACACACACACACACACACACACACACACACACACACACACACACACACACACACACACACACACACACACACACACACACACACACACACACACACACATACACATACAATCACACACACCATACACATACACATACACACACACACACACACACACACACACACACACACACACACACACAAACACACACATACACACATGAGCTAACACATTCATTCAGTTGGATTTGGCTAAATTAAATTATGCTTGCTATAATAAGGTTTTCTAAGGTGCTTTTAGAAAAAATATATCTTTAAATGTATAAGAGAAAATTTCAGAAAGGACTTAATTTTAAATGAGTTCTTGCTAATTAACCAGTTTTACCTATTCGGCACCACATATATTTACTAACTGATCTCGTTACAAGGATTCCAAGTTTGGAATATTTCAGGAAATCTTCAAATTCATGGTTGTTGAGATTAAACTAATGGTTATCATCCTTTTATATAATGAATCTTCACAAGAAGCTGCGACAGTCTGATTCTGCCTAAGATGCATCAGTATATAAATATTGAAGTTGTTTACAAGTAATACTTAACTGATTTAAACATGAATAAAAAAATCACACTATTACACTCACTGGTGGTGAGTGTGATGACTGGTGGTGAGGGTGATGAACAGGTGGGGACTGTGATGAACTGGTGGTGACTGTGATGGACTGAGTGGTGAGTGTGATGATGAAACTGGTGGTGATCGTGATGGGACTGGTGGTGACTGTGATGGACTGGTCGGTGACTGTGATTGGACTGGTGGTGATCTGTGATGACCGGTGGTGGAGTGTGAGGACTGGTGTGACTGATGATGGATGGTGGTGACTGTGGATGGACTGCGTGGTGAGTGCTGTGATGAATGGTGGTGAGTGTGATGGACTGGTGGTGAGTGTTGTTGTAACTAGATGGTGAGTGTGATGCGCTCTTCGGTGAGTGAGTGTGATGGACTGGCGGTGACTGTGATGGAACTGGGTGGTGACCGTGATGATGGCGGTTTTGACTGGGATGGGACTAGGTGGTGACTGTGATGGACTGGTGGTGAGTGTGTGTTGGACTGGTGGATGAGTGTGATGGACTGGTTGGTGACTGTGATGGACTGGTGGTGACTGTGATGGTCTGTGGTGGTGACTGTGATGGACGGTGGTGACTGTGATGGACTGGTGGTGACTGTGATTGGACTGGTGGTGACTGTGGATGGACTGGTGGTGGACTGTGGATCGACTGGTGGTTGAGTGTGATGGACTGGTGGTGGACTGTGATGGACTGGTGTGTGACTGTGATGGGATGGTGGTGAGTTGTGATGGACTGGTGGTGACTGTGATGGATGGTGGTGGAGTGTGATGATACTGGTGGTGACTGTCGATGGACTGGTCGGGGACTAGTGATGGATGGTGGAGAGCGGTGATGGGACGGTGGTGCTACACTTTGATGGACGGTGGTGAGTGTGATGTGGATCTGGGTGGTGTGGGTGATGGATTGGTTGGTTGTGGGCTGATGGGAACTGAGTGCGTGAGTGTGAGATGGATGGTGGTGAGTGTGATGGGATGGTGGTGTGTTGATGGACTGGGGGTGAGGGTTGTGGACCCTGGTGGTGACCTACCACACCCCTATGTGATGACTGAGTGAGAGACTTTGTTGATGGGACTGTGCAGTGGTGTGATGGGACTGGTGTGGACTGTGATGGAGGGGTGGTCGACTGTGATGGACCTGGTTCGTGGGGTGATGGTGATGGACTGGTGGTGAGGGTGTGATGGACTGGTGGTGGCTGTGATGGAACTGGAGGGGACTGTGATGGACTGGGTGGTGACTGTGATGGACTGTGGTTGAGGCGGCGATGGGCTGGTGGTGAGGGTGATGGACTGGTGGCGAGGGTGATGGTTGGTGGCTCGAGGGGGCTTGAGGGACTGGTCGGTGAGTGTGACGGATAGTGGTGACTGTGATGGATGGTGGTGACTGTGATGGACTGGTGGTGACTGTGATGGTGGTGGTGAGGGTCATGGATTGGTGGTGAGGGTGATGGACTAGTGGTGAGGGTGATGGACTGGTGGTGATCTGTGATGGGATGGAGGTGAGGGTGATGGACTGATGGTGAGGGTCAGTGAGACCTGGTTTACCTGGGAGAGAGTTTACCTGGAGAGTAGTTCCGGGGGTCAACGCCCCGGCGGCCCGGTCTGGTGGCACCAGGCACCTCCTTAGGTCACGATGTCCCAGGATGCGACCCACCACCAGTCGACTATCACCAGGTACCCATTTTATGATGGGGGAACAATAGACAACAGGTGCGAAAGAAAACACGTCCAATGTTTCTACTCTGGCTGAATCGAACCCAGGCCCTCACAGTGTGCAAGCGGAGCTGTTAACCACCAGGCGAGTGGTGCATGGAACTGGTGGTGAGGGTTATGGAACTGGTGTTGAGTGTGTGAATGGTGGTACTGTGATGGACACTGGGGGTGACTGTGATGGACTGGTGGTGAGGGTGTTGGACTGGTCGGTGACTCTAGTGATGGACTAGTGGTGACTGTGAGGGGACTGGTGGTGCTGTGATGGACTGGTGGTGACTGTGGATGGATGGTGTGACTGTGAATGGACTGGTGGTGACTGTGATCGTGACTGGTGGTGGTGACTGTGATGGACTGGTGGTGAGTGTGATGGACTGGTGGTGACTGTGATGGACTGGTGGTGAGTGTGATGGACTGGTGGTGACTGTGATGGACTGGTGGGGACTGTGATGGACTGGTGGTGAGTGTGATGGACTGGTGGTGACTGTGATGGACTGAGTGGTGAGTGTTTGATGGAATGGGTGGTGAGGGTGATGGACTGGTGGTGTGGGATGATGGACTGGTGGGTGAGGGTGAATGGACTGTGGTGTGGGTGATGGACGGTGGTTGAGTGTGATGGGACTGGTGGTGAGAGTGATTGACTGGTGGTGACTGTGATGGACTGGTGGGTGACTGTGACTGGACTGGTGGTTTGATTGTGATGAAGCGGTGGTGAGTGTGATGGATGGTGGTGAACTGTGATGGACTGGTGGTGACTGTGATGGACTGTGGTTGACTGTGCTCTGGACTGGTGGTTTGTGATTGTGATGGGACTGGTGGTGAGGGTGATGGACTGGTGGTTGAGGGTGATGGACTGGCCGGATGGGTGGCTTTCGTGGACTGGTGGTGACTGTGATGGACTCGGTGCGTTGACTTGTTGATGGACTGGTGGTGGGGTCCTGGACTGGTGGTGAGGGTGTGGATGGTTGGTGAGGGTGTTGGGACTGGCTGGTTAGGGTCATGGACTGGTGGTGCTGTGATGGAAATGGTGGTGACTGTATGGTGGTGGTTGACTGCTGATGGGACTGGTGTTGAGGGTCATGGACTGGCGGTATGAGGGTTATGGACTAGTGTGTGAGGGTGATGGACTGCGGCGGCTGACTGTGATGGACTGGTGGTGAGGGTTCGATGACTGGTGAGTGAGGGTCATGGACTGGTTGTGTGTGGGTGATGGGACTGGTGGTTGAGGGTGATGGAATGGTTGGTGAGTGTGTGGACTTGGTGGGTGACTGTGATGGGACTGGTGGTGACTGTGATGCTGGTGGATGAGGGTGACTGGACTGGTGGTGACTGTGTGGAACTGTGTGTGAGGGTGATTGACTGGATGGTGATCTGTGATGACTGGTGGTGAGTGTGATGGACTGGTGGTGAGGGTGATGGATCTGCGTGGTGAGTGTGATGGATGAGTGGTTGAGTGTTATGGGATGGTCGTGAGGGTATTGGACTGGTGGTCGAGGGTTGATGGTACTGGTGGAGAGGGTGATGGACTGGTGGTGAGGTGAGTGTGAATGGTGGTGAGGGTTTGATGGACCTGGTGGTGACTGGTGATGGAACTGGTGTGTGACTGTGATGGACTGCTGGATGACTGTGATGGGAATGGTGGTGACTGTGATGGGACTGGTGGTGTTGTGATGGACTGGTGGTGAGTGTGATGGACTGGTGGAGGAGGGTGATGGACTGGTGGTGAGTGTGATGGACTGTTTTGGTGACTGTGATGGGACTTCTCGTGGCTGACTGTGATGGACTGGTGGTGAACTGTGATGGACTGGTGGTGAGTGTGATGGACTCGCGGTGGTGAGTGTGATGGATGGTGGTGAGTGTGATGGGCACTGTAGTGAGTGTGATGGACTGGTGCGTGAGGTAGATGGATGGTGGTGAGTGTGATGGACTGTGGTGATGTGTGATGGATCTGGTGGGTGAGTGTGATGGACTGGTGTGTGACTGTGATGACTGGTGGTGACAGTGATTTGACTGGTGGTGGACGTGTGATGGACTGGTGGTGAGTGTTGATGGGACTGGTGGCCTTGTGGAGGGTGATGGGATGGTGGTAAGTGTGATGGGACTGGTGGTGAGGATGAAAGAGGGTGTGAGGGTGATGGACTGGTGCGGTGACTGTGGATGGACTAGTGGTGAAGTCATGCGGAATCGCGTTGTGAGGGTGACACGACTGGTGAAGGGTTGAACGACTGGAGGGGAGGGTGATTGACTGGTGGGGAGGGTGATGGACTGGTGGTGAGGGGATTGACTGGTCGCGTGAGTCTGATTGGATCTGGTGCGGGAGGTGAAGGACTGGTCGGGGAGGGTGATGGGCTGGTGGCTGACCTGTGATGGACTAGTGGTGAAGGTCAATGGCACCTGGTGGTGAAGCGAGTGCAACGACTGGTTGGGAAGGCGTGAACGACTGGAGCGGGAGGGTGATTGACTGGGGGGGAGGTGATGGACTTGGTGGTTGACTGTGTGGACTGGTGGTGAGGGTGATTGTTGGTGTGAGTATGATGGACAGGTGGTGTGGTGGGGGGGGGAACTGTGATGGACTAGTGGGCGAGGGTCTATGGGACTGGGTGGGAGGGTGATGGACTGTGTGCTGAGGGTGATGGACTGTTGCTGAGGTTGATGGACTTTTGTCTGAAGGGTGATGGACTGGTCGGTGAGGGTGATGGCTAATAGTGAGGGTGATGGAATGGGTGTGAGGGTGATGGATGGAGGTGAGGTGTGATGCTGCCGGTGGTGAGGGTGTGGGACTGGTGGTGATGGGTGTGGCTTTTGGTTAGGGTGATGGACTGGTGGTGAGGGTGATGCGTCTGGTGGTGAGGGTGATGGGACTTTGTGTTAGGGTGATTGACTGGTGTTTGTTTTTTTAAATAAAGGTTTTTGAGGGTGATGACTGGTGGTGAGGGTGATGTGACATTTTGGTAGTAGGGTGATTGGGACTGGTGGTGAGGGTGATGGAACTGGTGTGAGGGTGATGGCTCTGGTGGTGAGGGGCTGAGGTCTCGGTGGTGAGGGTGATGGACTTGGTGGTGAAGGGTGATGGACTAGTAGAGAGGGTGAGAGAGGACGGTGTTTCCAGAAGTCCTTCTGTGTCCCCTCAGATGAACTCCCTTTCCACACTTCCCTTCCTGGTATGGACTGGTTTTGAGGATGATGGCCAGGTGTTGAGGGTGAGGACTGATAGTGAGAAGTGTATTGGACTGTTGCTGAGGGTGATGGATGGTGGTGATGTTTGTGTGTGTGTGTGTGTGTGTGTGTGTGCTGTGTTTTTCCTTCCCTAGTTTCATGACTCCAGGAAGTCCTTCTGCGGGCCCTCAGATGAACTCTCCCACACTTCCCTTGTTGGGCATGGACTGGTGTGTGAGGTGTGATGGATTGGTGGGGAGGCGTGATGGGCTGGTGGTTGAGAGTGATGGACGTGCTTGACTGATGGACTGTTGTTTCCAGAAATCATCTCCACACTTCCCTTGTTGGGTGATGCACTGGTGGTGAGGGTTGATTGACTGGTTTGGAGTGTGGTGGACTGAGTGGTGTGGTGGATTGGACTGGTGGTTGAGGAGTGATGGGCTAATAGTGAGGTGCATGGACTTGGTTGATGAGGGTGATGGACTGGACGGTCGGTGTTTTTGTGTGTGTGTGTAGGTTGATGGTTGAGCGGCTGTAGGGGACTTTTCGGTGGTGAGGGTGTATGGACTGGTGGTCGAGGGTGATGGTCTGGTGGTGAGGTGATGAGACTGGTGAGTGAGGGTGATGGGACTGGTGGTGGGGGAGGACTGGAGCGTGATGTTTTTTTGTGCTGTGTGTAGTTTGATGGTGAGGGTGATGGACTGGTGGTGAGGGTCGATGGACTGGTGGTGGGGTGTGGTCTTGGTTGGTGAGGGTGATGGATGGTGGTCGAGGGTAGATGGTTGTTGGTGGTGAGGGTGTGGACTGGTGGTGTGGGTGCAAGCGACTAGTAGAAGAGGGAGAAGGACTGTGTTTCCAGACAGTCCATCTGTGTCCCCTCAGATGACTCCCTCGCCCACATTCCTTCACTGGTGATGGACATGGTTTGAGTCTGAGAATGGCCAGGTTTTTTGAGGGTGATGGGGCTGCTTGCTGAGGGCTGATGGATGTTAGTGAGAATGATGGACTGTTGCTGAGGGTGATGGAGTGGTGGTGAGGGTGTTGGACTAATAGTGAGAGTGATGGACCTGTGATGAGGGTGATGGACTGGTGGTGAGGGTGAAGGACTGGTGGTGAGGCGTTGAAGGCATGTTGGTTGAGGGTGATGGCTGCGAGGTGTTGTTTGTGTGTGTGTTGGTGTTTGATGGTGAGGGTGATGGGACTCGTGTGTGTGGGTGCAGGATGGTGGGGGGGTGATGGACTGGTGGTGAAGTGGTGGTTGATGGACTGTGTGGTGAGGGTGATGGATGTTGCGTAGTAGTAGTGGGGATGGAGCTGGTTGGTGCAGGGGATGGACTGTTGGTGAGGTGATGGACTGGTCCGGCGGAGGGTGATGGATGGTGGTGATGTTTTTGTGTGTGGTGTAGTTTGAGGGTTGAGGGTTGACGTGGATGGGTGGTGAGGTGATGCGACTGGTGGTGAGGGTGATGACTGTTGGTGAGGGTGTGAGATGGTGGTGTGAGGGATGAAGGACTGTGGTGAGGGTGATGACTGTGGTGAGGGTGATGGCTCCTGGTGGTGAGGGTGATGGGCTGTTTGGTGAGGGTGGAGTGATGGACTGGTGGTGAGGGGTTGGATGGACTGGTGAGTGAGGGTGTTGGACTGTTGGTGAGGGTGATGGACTGGATGGTGAGGGTTTGAGGGGACTGTTGGTGAGGTGATGGTACTGGTTGGTGAGGGTGATGGACTGGTGGTGATGTTTTTGTGTGGTGTGTAGTTTGATGGTGAGGGTGATGGAACTGGTGGGAGGTGATGGAATGGTGGTGAGGGTGATGGACTGTTGGTGAGGGTGATGGACCTGGTGGTGAGGGTGATGGATGGTGGTGAGGGGTGATGGACTGTTGAGTGGAAGGGGTGAGATCGTCGACTGGTTGGTCGAGGGTGATGGACTGGTGGTTAGGGGATGGAGGAGTGGTGAGGGTGATGGACTGGTGGTGAGGGTGATGGACTGGAGGTTGATGTTTTTGTAGTGTGTTGTGTAGTTTGATGGTGAGGTGATGGACTGGGGTGAGGTGATGGACTGGTGGTGGAAGGTGAAGACTGTTGGTGAAGGCGTAAGTGACTTGGTGGTGAGGGTGATGGGACTGGTGGTGAGGTGTGATGGACTTGTGGTGAGGTGATGGGGACTGGTGGTGAGGGTGATGGACTTTTGGTTAGGGTTGATGGCTGGTGGTGAGGGTGATGGGACTAGTACGAGAGGGTGAAGGACTGTGTTTACCAGAAGTCCTTCTTGTGTCCCTTTCAGACGCGAACCTCCCTTCCACACCTCCTGCCTGGTGATGGATGGTTTGAGGATGATGGCCAGGTTTTTTGGGGTTGATGGGCTGTTGCTGAGGGTGATGGGAGATAGTGAGAGTGATGGACTGTTGCTGAGGGTGATGGACTGGTGGTGATGTTTGTGTGTGTGTTGTGTGTGTGTGTGTGTGCTTTTTCCTTCCTAGTTTCATGACTCCAGAGTCCTTCTGCGGGCCCTCAGGTATGACTATCCCACACTTCCCTTGTGGTATGGACTGGTGGTGAGGGTGATGGGATTGGTGGGGAGGTGATGGTCTGGTGGTGAGAGTGAATGGACCTGCTGGATCTGAATGGACTGTGTTTTCCAGAAATCTCCATCTTCCACACTTCCCTTGTTGGTGATGGATGGTGGGGAGGGTTGATGGACTGGTGGTGTGGTGTTGATTGACATGAGTGGGGGGGTGATGGTCTGGTAGGGGGGTGATGGTATTGGTGGAGAGAGGCGTGAAGGAATGTGATCGCGGAGCGCTATGGACTAGTGGTGTGGGTGGGTGGTGGGGGTGAGTGTGATGGACTGGTGGTGAGTGCGGTTGACTGGTAGGGAGGGTGAAGGATGGTGGTGAGGGGTGATTGACTGGTGGAGAGGTTTGAGCAGGATGGTGGTGACTGTGATGGGCTGTGTGGTGACTGAGATTGAAAAGTGGTGAGAGCATGTGAACTGGTGGTGAGGGGTCATGGACGGGTGGTGAGGGGACATGGGACTGGTGGTGACTGTGATGACTCGTTGGTGATGTGATGGGGGACTAGTGGTGAAGGTCATGGGATGGTGGTGAGGTCAATGGACTTGGTGGGGAGGGTGAAGGACTGGTGGGAGGGTGATGATGGGCTGGTGGTGAGGGTGATGGACTGGTGGTGGAGTGCGGTGGATGGTAGGAGGTGAAGGACTGGTCGCGTCGAGTGTGTTTGATGGTGGAGAGGCGGTGTGGTCTGGTGGGGACAGGGTGATGGACTGGTGGTGACTGTGATCTATGGGCTGATGGTGACTGTGATGGACTAGTGCATTTGAGGGTTCCATGGGACTGGTGGTGAGAGGTCATGCGACTGGTGGAGAGGGACATGGATGGTGGTGACTGTGATGGACTAGTGGTGAAGCATGGACTGGTGGTGAAATAGTCACGGGACTGCGTGGGAGGGTGAAGGACTGGTGGGGAGGGTCGATTGACTGGTGGGAGGTGAAGGGACTGGTGGCGGAGGGTTGATGGGCTGTGGTGAGGGTGACTGGGACTGGTGGTGACTGTGATCGGGACTTGGTGGTGTACTGTGATGGATGTTGTGAGGGTCATCGGACTGGTGGTGGGCGTGATTGCCTGGTGGGGAGGGTGAAGGACTGGTGGGGAGGGTGTGCTGGCTGATGGTGACGGGTGATGGATGGGGGTGATGGACTGGTGGTGAGTGTGAGTGGACTGGTGCGTGACTGTGATGGACTAGTGGTGGAAGTATGGGAATGGTGGTGAGTGTGAATGACTGGCTGGGAGGTGAAGGACTGGAGGGGAGGGTGATGGGCTGGTGGTGATGGTGATGGACTGGTCGGTGACTGTGATGGATAGTCGGTGAGGGTCATGGACTGAGTGGGCGAGGGTGATGAATTGACTGGTGGGGAGGTGTGATGGATGGTGGGGGGGCGCGATGGGCTCGGTGGTGAGGGAGATGGACTGGTGGGTGGAGGGGGATGGGCTGGTGGTTGAGGCGTGCATGGGCTGGTGGTGGGGGCGATGGGCTGGTGGTGCAGGTGATGGACTGGATGGTGTGGTGATGATAGTAGAGAGGCGTGAAGCGACTGGTTTCCAGAAAGTCCCATCTGTTGTCCCTCAGATGAACTCCCTTCACACTTCCTTCTGGTGATGGACGGTTTGCGGGTGATGGCCAGGTTTTTGAGGGTTGATGGGATGTTGCTGAGGGTGATGGACTGGTGGTGACGGGGTGGTTGGACTATTGTGAGAGTGATGGGACTGGTGATGAGGGTGATGGACTGGAGGTAGATGTTTGTGTGTGGTGTGTAGTTTGATGGTGAGGGCTGATGGTCTGGTGGTGAGGGTGATGGGCTGGTGTTGAGGGTGATGGACTAGTGATGAGGGTGGAATGGTGGAGAGGGTGATGTTTAGTTGGTGAGGGTGATGGTCTGATGTGTGAGGGTTGATGGACTGTGTTGTGGGTTCGGACTGAGGGGAGGGTGTATGGACAGGTGGTGAAGGTGAAGGACTGTTGGTGTAAGGGTATAAGGATGGTGGTGAGGGTGATGATGGCTTTGTGAGGGGTGATGGACTGGTGGTGAGCGGTGATGGACTGATAGAGAGGTGAAGGACTATGCTTCCCGAAAATCCATCTGTGTCCCTCAGATGAAAACTCCCTTCCACATTCCCTTGTTGGTGATGGACTGGAGGTGATGGGGTGATGGATGGTGGGAGGGTTGATGGTCTGTGGGGGGGTGATGGTCTGGTAAGGGAGGTGATGGTCTGGGGGAGCTGGGTGGATGGACTGTTGCTGAGGGTTGATGGACTGACGGTGAGGGTGATGGATGGTGGTGAGGGTAATGACTGGAGGTGAGGGTGATGGAATGGTGGGGAGGGTGATGGTCTGGTGGGGGAGGGTGATGGTCTGGTGGGGAGAGGTGATGTGATGGCTGTTGCTGAGGTGATGGACTGCGGTGAGGGTGATGGGAACTGGTGGGGAGTGTGATGGACTGTGTTTCAGGAAGTCCTTCTGTGTCCTCAGATGAACTCCTTCCACACTTCCTGCTAGTGATGGACTGGTGGTGAGGTGATGGACTGGTTGGTGAGGTGAGTCGGAACTGGTGGTGAGGGTGCATGGTCTGGTGGTTGAAAGTGATGGACTGGTGGTGAGGGTGATGACTGGTGGTGAGGGTGATGTCTGGTGGTGAGGGTGGATGGACTGGTGAGTGAGGAGTGAGGGACTAGTAAAGAGGGTGAAGGACTGCTTGTTTCCAGAACAGTCCTTCTGTGCCCCTCAGGAGGAACTCCCCCCCCATTCCACACTTCCTTACTGGTGATGGACTGGTTTTGGGGTGATGGTCAGGTTTTATGAGGGTGATGGGCTGTTGCTGGGGTGATGGACTGATTGTGAGCTAATGATGGACTGTTGCTGAGGGTGATTGGACTGGTGGGATGTTTGTGTTTGTGTGTGTGTGTGTGTGTTTTTCCTTCCCTAGTTTCATGATCTTCCAGAAGTCCTTCTGCGGCGGTCCTCAGATGAACTCCCACACTTCCTTTGTGGTGATGGACTGGTGGTGGAGGGGTGATGGATTGGGTTGGGGAGGCGTGATGGTCTGGTGGTGAGAGAGTGATGGATGCTACTTGATGGACTGTGTTTCCAGAATCCATCTTCCACCACTTCCCTTTTTGGTGATGGACTGGTGGGGAGGGTGATGGACTGGTGGTGAGGGTGATTGACTGGTGGGGAGGGTGATGGTTTGGTAGGGAGGGTGATGGACTGTGGGGAGGGTGAAGGACTGGTGGGGGAGGCGCGTTATGGACTAGTGGTGTGGGTGGGCTGGTGGTGAGGGTGGATGGACTGGTGGTGAGGGTGATGGACCCTTGATGGTGAGTGTGATGGATTGGTGGTGGAGTGTGATGGACTGGTGGCGGATCTCGGTGATGGCTGGGATGGTGAGGGCTGATTGGAGCTGGTGCGCTGAGGGTGATGGCACTGATGGTGAGTGTGATGGACTGGATGGCGCTGACGCGGCGTGATGACTGGTGGGGAGGGTGATGGGACTGGTGGTGGTGTGATGGATGGTGGTGACTGTGATGGACTGGGGTGACTGTTGATGGATGGTGGTGGGGTGATGGAATGGTGGTTGAGGTTGATGGACTGGTGGTGACTGCTGATGGACTTAGGTGGTGACTGTGATGGACTGGTGGTGAGGGTGATGATGGTGGTGACTGTGATGGACTGGGTGGTGAGGGTGATTGACTGGTGGGAGGATGACGGACTGGTGGTGTGGGTGATGGACCTGGTGGTGAGTGTGTGGTACTGGTGGGTGACTGTGATGGATGGTGGTGAGGGTCATGACTGGTGGTGAGGGTGATTGCTGGTGGGAGGGTGAAGGACTGGTGGTGAGGGTGAGATACTGGTGGTGAGGTTGATGGACTGTGGTGCGTGGATGGCTTGTATGTGTGTGTGTGTTTTCTTTCCCTAGTTCTATGTATCCAGAAAATCCATCTGCGGGCCCTGACGATGAACTCCCTTCCACACTCTTTACTTGTGAGTGTTTGGCTGGTGCGTGATGGTTAGGACTGGAGTGAAGGTGATGACTGGTGGTGTATAGTGAATGGGACTGGGAGTGAAGGTGATGGAATGGTGGTGGAGGTGTGGATGGTGGTGGACTGGTAGTGCAGGGTGATGGACCTGGTGTGTGAGGGGAGATGGATGGTGGTGGTGGTGGTGTCTGTGTGTGTGTTGGATTGCTTTCCCTAGTTCCATGTATCCAGAAATCCATCTGCGGGCCTCTGATGAAACTCCTTCCACCGCTTTACTTGTGAGTGATGGGCTGGTGGTGATGGTTATGCGACTGGTGGTGACGGTGGATGGACTGGTGGTGAGGGTGGATGGATTGTGGTGAGGGTGATGGACTGGTGGTGAAGGTGGGACTTGTGGTGGTCATGTATGTGTGTGTGTGTGTGATGTGTGTTTGCTTTCCCTAGTTTCATGTCTACAGAGTCCATAGTGCGGGCCTCCTCAGATGACTTCCTTCCTCACTTCCCCGGTTCAGCAGGTCTTGGCTCTCCCCAGTGACTTTGCTGGATGTAACTTGGTCTTGTTACTGGTCTACTGCCGGAGACTGTCTGGTGGGTGGGAATTTAAGAAAGGGGGACACACAGAAATCTGCGTCTGTAATACCACCCACAAGACAGCCTGGAACAGGAGACCAGAGACGAGACTGAGCTGCTCCCAACTCGGCCACCAAGCTGAGTTTACTGATATAATCTCGGAACTTCTATTTTATGTTTCAAATAGTTGTTTATGTAATTTTTTTTTTTTTTAACTTACTTAGCAATATAAAGTGTTGTATTCGTCCATGTGTCCACATATAAGCACATTATGTAACTGTTTGCATGAATCTACACACAATAAACACACATACACTCACACACCCACAACACCACACACACACACACACACACACACACACACAACACACACACACATAGACACAACACGCATTTCAGCTTTTTCTATCACTTCTCTTTAAAATTAAAAATTGCTATTCCAAAGGCAATAAATCGTTAGCAAAATGTTGTTATAGAAGATTTTCAAGTTATTTTTAGAATGTGAAAGGGAAAGACTTGACAGCGATTAAACCCGTATAAAATAAAGCAAGAAGATATTGAATTTTCTTGTTTTGGTTGAGTTTCAGGAAAAAATCTTTGTAATTAAATAGTCTTAGTTTTTTTTTTTTTTGGCATCAACTTTTGATTTAATTTAAAAAGGGAAACCCTACACCCCCACACCAAAAAACAAATCCCCACACAGGCGCACAACACAACACACCACACACACACCACCACACACACCACTAACACCACACACACACACACACAAACTTGAAGAAAAAAC
>NC_069431.1:40254560-40264644 GCF_026875155.1 Cherax quadricarinatus
TGATGACTGGTGGTGATGGTGATGACTGGTGGTGATGGTGATGACTGGTGGTGATGGTGATGACTGGTGGTGAGGGTGATGACTGGTGGTGATGGTGATGACTGGTGGTGAGTGTGATGACTGGTGGTGATGGTGATGACTGGTGGTGATGGTGATGCACTGGTGGTGATAGTGATGACTGGTGGTGATGTTGGACTGGTCGTGATGGTGATGACTGGTGGTGATGGTGATGACTGGTGGTGAGTGTGATGACTGGTGGTGATGGTGATGACTGGTGGTGAGTGTGATGACTGGTGGTGATGGTGATGACTGGTGGTGATGGTGACGACTGGTGGTGAGTGTGATGACTGGTGGTGATGGTGATGACTGGTGGTGATGGTGATGACTGGTGGTGATGACTGTGGTGATGGTGATGACTGGTGGTGATGGTGATGACTGTGGTATGGTGATGACTGGGGGTGATGGTGATGACTGGGGGTGATGGTGATGACTGGTGGTGAGGGTGATGACTGGTGGTGATGGTGATGACTGGTGGTGATGGTGATGCACTGGTGGTGATGGTGATGACTGGTGGTGAGGGTGATGACTGGCGGTGATGGTGATGACTGGTGGTGAGTGTGATGACTGGTGGTGATGGTGATGACTGGTGGTGAGGGTGATGCACTGGTGGTGAGGGTGATGGACTGGTGTGATGGTGATGCACTGGTGGTGATGGTGATGACTGGTGGTGATGGTGATGCACTGGTGGTGATGGTGATGACTGGTGGTGAGGGTGATGCACTGGTGGTGAGGGTGATGGACTGGTGGTGATGGTGATGCACTGGTGGTGATGGTGATGACTGGTGGTGATGGTGATGCACTGGTGGTGATGGTGATGACTGGTGGTGAGGGTGATGCACTGGTGGTGAGGGTGATGCACTGGTGATGGTGATGACTGGTGGTGATGGTGATGCACTGGTGGTGAAGGTGATGACTGGTGGTGATGGTGGACTGGTGGTGAGGGTGATGACTGGTGGTGATGGTGATGCACTGGTGGTGATGGTGATGACTGGTGGTGATGGTGATGCACTGGTGGTGAGGGTGATGGACTGGTGGTGATGGTGATGCACTGGTGGTGATGGTGATGACTGGTGGTGAGGGTGGACTGGTGGTGAGGGTGATGACTGGTGGTGATGGTGATGCACTGGTCGTGAAGGTGATGACTAGTGGTGATGGTGATGCACTGGTGGTGATGGTGATGACTGGTGGTGATGGTGGACTGGTGGTGAGTGTGATGACTGGTGGTGATGGTGATGGACTGGTGGTGAGGGTGATGGAATGGTGGTGACTGTGATGGACTAGTGATGACTGTGATGGACTAGTGGTGAGGGTCATGGACTGGTGGGGAGGGTGAAGGAATGGTGGGGAGGGTACTCACCTATTTGTACTCACCTATTTGTGGTTGCAGGGGTCGAGTCTTAGCTCCTGTCCCCGCCTGTTCACCGGTTGCTACTGGCCACTCTCTCCCCTCTCCATGAGCTTTATCAAACCTCGTCTTAAAACTGTGTATGGTTCCTGCCTCCACTACGTCATTTTCTAGGCTATTCCACTGCCTTACAACTCTATGACTGAAGAAATACTTCCTAAAAATCTCTCTGACTCATTTGTGTCTTCAACTTCCAATTGTGGCCTCTTGTTTCTGTGTCCCCTCCCTGGAACATCCTGTCTTTGTCCACCTTGTCTATTCCACGCAGTATTTTATATGTCGTTATCATGTCTCCCCTGACCCTCCTGTCCTCCAGTGTCGTCAGGCCGATTTCCCTTAATCTTTCTTCATAGGACATTCCCCTTAGCTCTGGAACTAACCTTGTCGCAAACCTTTGTACTTTCTCTAGTTTCTTGACGTGCTTTATCAAGTGCGGGTTCCACACAGGTGCTGCATACTCCAGTATGGGCCTGACATACACGGTGTACAGTGTCTTGAACGATTCCTTACTAAGGTATCGGAATGCTGTTCTCAGGTTTGCCAGGCGCCCATATGCTGCAGCAGTTATCTGGTTGATGTGTGCTTCCGGAGACATGCTCGGTGTTATACTCACCCCAAGATCTTTCTCCTTGAGTGAGGGTTTGCAGTCTTTGGCCACCTAGCCTATACTCGGTCTGTGGTCTTCTGTGCCCTTCCCCTATCTTCATGACTTTGCATTTGGCAGGATTAAATTCGAGAAGCATTGCTGGACAGGTGTCCAGTCTGTCCAGGTCTCTTTGAAGTCCTGCCTGGTCCTCATCAGATTTAATTCTACTCATTAACTTCACATCATCTGCAAACAGGGACACTTCTGAGTCTAAACCTTCCATCATGTCGTTCACATATACCAAAAATAGCACTGGTCCTAGGACCGACCCCTGTGGGACCCCGCTCGTCACAGGTGCCCACTGTGATACATCATTACGTACCATGACTCGTTGTTGTCTCCCTGTCAGGTATTCTCTGATCCGTTGCAGTGCCCTTCCTGTTATATGCCCTGATGCTCTAGCTTCTGCACTAATCTCTTGTGAGGAACTGTGTCAAAGGCCTTCTTGCAGTCCAAGAAGATGCAATCAACCCACCCCTCTCTCTCGTGTCTTTCTTCTGTTATTTTATCATAAAACTCCAGAAGGTTTGTGACACAGGATTTGCCTTCCATGAATCCGTGCTGGTTGGCATTTATACTCTTGTTCCGTTCCAGGTGCTCCACCACTCTCCTCCTGAAATCTTCTCCATAATTTTGCATACTATACACGTCAATGACACAGGTCTATAGTTTAGTGCCTCTTTTCTGTCTCCTTTTTTAAAAATGGGAACTACATTTGCCGTCTTCCATACCTCAGTAGTTGCCCAGTTTCCAGGGACGTGTTGAAGATTGTGGTAAGTGGCACGCACAACATATCTGCTCCCTCTCTAAGGACCCACGGGGAGATGTTGTCCGGTCCCATTGCCTTTGAGGTATCGATTGTCCCTTAGCAGTTTCTTCTCCTCCCTCATCTGTATGTATGTCGTCCAACACTTGTTGGTGTATTCCCTTTGCGGTGTCCCCATCTGGTCTGTCCCCCCAGAGTCCTTCCTGACTCTACTGCAAATACTTCCTTAAATCTCGTGTTGAGCTCCTCACAACCTTTTGATCGTTTCTTGTGAGTTCTCCACCTTCTTTCCTCAGCCTTATCACCTGGTCCTGACTGTTGTCTTCCTCCTTAATGTGGCTATACAGCACTTTCGTGTCAATTTGACTTTCGATGCTATGTCGTTTTCATACTGTCGCTGGGCCTCCCTCCTTTTTTCTGTGCAAACTCGTTTCTGCTCTTCTACTAATCCCCCTTGTTTTCCTGGGTCCTATGCTCCTGTACCTTTTCCATTCTCTGTTGCACTTAGTTTTTGCCTCCCTACACCTTCGGGAAAAACCAAGGACTCGTTTTGGTCTTCCTATTATTTCTTTTTCCCTTGGGGAAAAAAACTTTCCTCTGCCTCCTTGCATTTTGTTGCCACATATTCCATCATTTCGTTTATGATTTTCCTACCATTTCTCTGTCCCACTGAACCTCCTGCAGGAAGTTTCTCATACCTTTTGTAGTCCCCCCCTTTTATAGTTGGCCTAACCCCCTTCAGTTCCTGTTACCTTCTCCACTTGTAACTCTACTATATAATCAAAACTCCAGCACCACATGATCGCTAGCTCCAAGGGGCCTCTCGTAAGTGATGTCCTCAATGTCTGAACTGCTCAGGGTGAACACAAGACCCAGTCTTGCTGGCTCATCCTCCCTCTCTCTCTGATTGTGTCCCCTGACATGTTGATCATGGGGTTTTTCAAGAAACCACATCCATCATCTTCGCTCTCCATGTTTGGGGACCCCCATGTGCCCCAAGTTTTCCCAGTCGATCTCCCTGTGGTTGAAATCGCCCATTCCCAGTAACTTTGCTCTGCTCAAGTGAGCTCTTCTTGCCCCCTTTCAGCCAGGGGTGTCCACCATCACCCCTGTTGTTTTCTTCGTACTCCTCTTTTGGGCCTTCTGCAGTTCTGTGGTGGGTTAAAACATCACTCCAATGACTACTTTATGTTCCCCGGGACTGAATTGTACCTACAATGTATTTCTCTTTCTTGAATCATGCCCATGCCTTCCATTTCCTCAAATCCCCATGGGTGTTTTATGAGCAGTGCAACCCCTCCTCCCCCTCTACTCCTTCTTTTCTTTCCTCAGGATCTGATATCCCATTGGGAAGATTGTGTCTGTTATTGTCTCAGCGAGTTTTGTTTCTGTGACTGCTATGATGTCTGGGGAGTTTTCACCGATTTTTTCGTTCCACTCCTCATGTTTATTCGTTATTCCATCCGCGTTTGTGTACCAAATTTTCAGTTTCTTTTCTATCATTGTGGTCATGCAGGAATATTGGGGTTGGGGGAGCGAGAGCCTTGGGGGGGGCCTACATGGGTCTGTGGTGTAGGTGGGGTTTGTGAGATGGGGGTTGGGTCAGAATGCCCATAAGGGACAGCTGTTGGGGTGAGGTTTGTGATAGGGGGGTTGGTGGCAGGGGGAACAGTGAGTGGGTTGTAGTATAGGTTGCTCAGTTGCGTTGGGAATGTCGGGGTTTGGGAGTCTTTTGGTGGGAGTTTCTGTGGGGGGGTGTTTGCCCTTCCTCCTGTGTCTGGGTCCTGCTCATCTTCGTCATTGCCTCTCGTTCCTCCTTGCGTCTCTGTACCCTCTCTTTTTAGTGTAGTCCTTTCCCTCTTGTGTTTCTGTCGGGTGATGGACTGGGGGTGAGTGTGATGGACTGGTGGGGGGGGGTGATGGACTGGTGGGGGAGTGTGATGGACTGGTGGTGAGGGTGAAGGACTGGTGGTGAGTGTGATGGACTGGTGGTGAGGGTCATGAACTGGTGGTGACTGTGATGGACTAGTGGTTAGGGTCATGGACTGGTGGTGAGTGTGATGGACTGGTGGTGAGGGTGATGGACTGGTGGTGACTGTGATGGACTGGTGGTGACTGTGATGGACTGGTGGTGAAGGGTCAAAAACTGGGGGTGAGGGGGATTGACTGGTGGGGAGGGTGAAAGACCCGGTGGTGTGGATGATGGACTGGTGGAGTGTGATGGACTGGTGGTGAGTGTGATGGACTGGTGGTGACTGTGATGGACTGGTGGGGAGGGTGATTGACTGGTGGGGAGGGTGAAGGACTGGGGGGGAGGGGGATGGGCTAGTGGTGAGTGGGGATGGACTGGTGGTGAGTGTGATGGACTGGTGGTGACTGTGATGGACTAGTGGTGAGGGTCATGGACTGGTGGTGAGAGTGATTGACTGGTGGGGAGGGTGAAGGACTGGTGGGGAGGGTGATGGGCTGGTGGTGAGTGTGATGGACTGGTGGTGACTGTGATGGACAGTGGGGAGGGTCATTGACTGGTGGTGAGAGTGTGACTGGTGGGAGGGTGGGAAAGGGCTGGGGGAGGGTGATGGGCGGTGGTGGGGGTGATGGACTGGTGGTGAGGGTGATTGACTGGGGGGGAGGTGATAGGCTGGTGGTGAGGGGGATGGACTGGTGGTGAGGGTGATTGACTGGTGGGGAGGGTGAAGGCTGGTGGGAGGGTGATGGGGTGGTGGGTGAGGGTGGGTGAGGGTGGACTGGTGGTGTGATGGCTGGGGGTTAGGGTGATGACTGGTGGTGAGGTGATTGACCTGGGAGGTAAGGACTAGGGGAAAGGGTGATTGACTGGGGGGAGGGGTGATTGGCTTTGGGGGGGAGAAGGGTGAAGGCTGGGAGGGGAGGGGATTGACTGGAGGGGAGGTGAAGGCTGGTTGGTGAGGTGTGGACTAGTGGTGAGGGTCATTGGGGCTGGAGGATTTAGGGTGAATGGACTGTTGGGGAGGGTGAAGGACTGTTGGGGAGGGTGATGGGTGTGGGGAGGGGTGAAGGGCTGGTGGTGAGGGTGATGGACTGGTGGGGAGGTGAAGGGCGGAGGGGAGGGTGATGGGCTGGTGGTGAGTGTGATGGACAGGTGGAGGGCTTGACTGGTGGTGGGGTGATGATGGTGGGAGGGTGATGTTGGGCTGGTGGGGGAGTGTGAGGACTAGTGGTGAGGGTCATGCTGGTGGTGAGGGTGAATGACTGGTGGGGAGGGTGAAGGGCTAGTTGGGGAGGGTGATGGGCTGGTGGTGAGGGGATAAAGGGCTGGTGGTGAGAGTGATGGGCTGGTGGGCGGGGATGGCTGGTGGTGAGGGGGATGGACTAGGGTGAGGGGCATGGACTGGTGGTGAGGGTGAAGGACTGTTTGGGGGTGAGGGTGGAAGGACTGGAAAGGGGAGGGGTGTGGGTGGTTGATTTAGGGTGATGGACTGGTGGTGACTGGTGGGGGACAGTGGTAGGGTATGGCCCGGTGGGAGGGTGAAAGGCTGGTGGTGAGGGTGATGGACTTTGGTGGGGAGGGTAATGGGCTGGGGGTGAAGGGGGATGGTGGTGGTGAGGGTGAGGGGCGGGGGTGAGGGGATGGATGGGGGGTGAGGGTGAAAGGCTATGGAGAGTGAAAGGACTTTTTGTGAGGGGATGGACTGTTGTGAGGGTGATGGACTGTATTTTGGTGATGGACCTGGGGGGAGGGTGAAAGCCTGGTGGTTGAGGTTGGACTAGAAATGTGGTGGACTTTTTGGGGAGGTGAAGTTAAGTGTGAGGGGATTTGGCTGGTGGTGAGGGTTGATGGCTAGTGGGGTGGGTAGTTTGGGGTGAGGGTGATGGCTTTGGTAGGTGAAGGGCTGTTGTTTAAAGGGTAAGGCGGTGGGAGGGTGATGGACTGTGGAGGGTGATGGTCTGGTGGGGGGGTGATTGTCTTGTGGGGAATGATGGAACTGTTTTCTGAGGGTGATGAGACTGTTGCTGAGGGGGGATGGACTGAGGTGAGGTGATGGATGGTGGGGGGGGAGAGTTAGGGATGTGTTCCGAAAGTCCTTCGTGTCCCTCAGATGAAAATCCCTTCCACACTTCCCTTTGGTGATGGACTGTTGAGGGTGATGGATGGTGAGGGTGATGGGGGTGTTGCTGCGGGTGGAGGGATGGTTGTGAGGGTGAAGGACTGGTTGGGGAGATGGACTGGTTGGGGGCTGTGGAGGGTGTGGCTGGTGGGAGGTGATGGACCCGGGGGAGTGATGGTAGTGTGTGGGTGGGTGTGTTTTTCCTTCCCTAGGGGTTTCATGACTTCCAGAAGTGTTTGGGGGGGGCCCTCAGATGAACTCCACACTTTTCCCCCGTTGGTGATGGGGCTGGAGGTGAGGGTGATGGATGGGGGGAGGGTGATGGCTGGTGGTGAGGTGATGACTGCTGGACTGATGGGCGGTTCCGATGTCACTTATTTTGGGTGATGGATGGTGGGAGGTGATGGAAATGGTGGTGAGGTGATTGACCCGTGGGGGGTGATGGCTGGTGGGAGGGTGATGGACTGGTGGAGGGGTGGAGGATGGTGGGGAGGTTATGACTTAGTTTGTGTGGGCTGGTTGTGAGGGTGATGGACTGGTGGTGAGGGTGATTTAATGGTGGAGGGTGATGGTCTGTGGGGAAAGGGGGATGGATGGTGGGGAGGGTGAAGGACTGTGTTTCCAGAATCCATCGTTTCACACTTTCCTTGTGGGATGGGCTGGTTGGTGAGGGTGGGCTTTGGGGGTGAGGGTGATTGACTGGTGTGAGGGTGATGGCTTTTGAGGTGATGGACTGTAGAGGGTGAGGGACTGGTGGTGAGTATACTAGTTGGTGATGGGGGGAAGGGCTGGTGTGGGGGGTGGGACTGGTGGGAGGGTGATGGACTGGGGTGAGTTTTTTGTGGTGTGGGTTATTCCTTGTTATGACTCCAGGAAGTCCTTCTCGGCCTCAGTGAACTCCCACACTTCCCCTTTTTGGTGATGGACTGGTGGTGAGGGTGAAGGTTTGGTGGGAGGGTGATGGCTGTGGTGAGGTGATGGAATTTTGGATGATGGACTGTGTTTCCAGAAATCCATCTTCCACACTTCCCTTGTTTGGGGATGGATGGTGGGGAGGTGGGACTGGTGGTGAGGTGATGGGCTGGTGGGAGGGGATGGCTGGTGGGAGGGTGATGGACTGGTGGAGAAGGGTGAAGGACTGGTGGGGAGGTATGGACTGGGGGTGGGGTGGGCTTGGTTGTGAGGGTGATGGACTTGGTGGGGTGGTGGGAACTGGTGGTGGGTGAAGGACTGGTGGTTTAGGGGTGGAATTGGGGACTGGTGGAGGGTGATGCTGTGTGGGGAAGGTGATGGGATGGTGGGTGAGGGTGAAGGAAATGTCCAGAAGTCAAACTTTTTCCACACTTCCTTGCTGGGATGGAAAAGGTGGTGAGGGTGGGTGCTGGTGGTGAGGGTGATGGACTGTTGTGAGGGTGATGGACTGAGATTTAGGTGATGGGCTGGTGGGAGGGTGAGTTTGTTCCGGAATCAATTTTTCCCCCCCAGATGAACCCCCCCACACTTCCTTGTGTGATGGATTTGGTGGGGGAGGGTGATGGCTGGTGGGGGAGGGTGATGGACGGGTGGTTTGGGGAGGGGATGGATGTGGTTTAGGGTGATGGAAATGGTGGGGAGGGTGGATGGACTGGGGGTTTAGGGTGATGGTTGGTTGGTGAGGGTGAAGGACTGGTGGTGAGGGTGATGGACTGGTGGGGAGGGTTGATGGTTCTGGGTTTTTTGGTGAGGGTGATGGAAATTTTAGGGTGATGGTGTGGTGGTACTGGTGGTGAGGTGATGGACTGTGGTGAGGTGATGGGCTGGTGGGGGAGGGTGAAGGACTATGGTTAGGTAATTGTTTTCCCCCAGATGAACTGGGCCCCTTAACTCCCTTTTGGGTTTATGGATTGTGTGAGGGTGTGGACGGTGGTGAGGGTGATGGAAATGGTGGTGAGGTGATGGCTGTATTGGGTGATGGACTGGTGGGTGAGGGTGTGGACTAGTGGTGAGGGATGGACTGGGGTGAGGGTTGGACTGGTGGTGAGGGTTGATGGACTGGTGGTTTAGGGTGATATGCCCGTTTGTGAGGTAAGAACTGGTGGGTGGGTATGGACTGGTGGTGAGTGTGATGGACTGGTAGGGGGTGAAGGACTTTTGCTGAGGGTGGACTTTGGTGAAGTGATGGACTGGTGATGTGTTGATGTGTTTGCTTCCCCCTATCCATGTTCCAGAAGTCCATCTGAGGGCCCTCATGAACTCCCTTCCACACTTCACTTGTGGGGGTGTTGTGGCTGGTGGTGAGGGGGATGACTGGTGGTGAGGGGAGGACTGGTGTGAGGGTGATGGGCTGGTGTGGGTGTGGTTGGTATTAGGGTTACTTTTGAGGTTGGGGGGTGAAAATGGTGGCGTTATGAGGGACTGCATTATTTCTGGAGTGAGGGGGAGGGGTTTTATTGACTTGGTGGGAAAAGGATGGTTGGGGCTTGGTTTCCCCCTATTCCATTACCGAATCCTCTGGGCCCCGAGAAAAATCCCTCCACCTTTTACTTTTAGTATGGGGTGTTTGGAATTTGGACTGGTGGGGGACGGGTATTTAGGGGGATTTTGGGGAGGGTATATGGGGGTTTAAAATTTTTTTTTTTTGTGTGTTTGTTTCCCCTATTCCCCGTAAGAAACCCCTGGGGCCCTCAGTGTCCCCTTTTCCCAAATTTCTTGTTTTGGGGTGGTGGGGGTTTAATGGTGGGGAACTTTTGGCTGGTGTGAGGTGAGATCTTGTGTGTGTGTTGTACCCCTATTTTACCCCCCAGTTAGGTTGGGGGTCGAGTGGCCCTGGCCCCCCTTTCCGATGGGTACTAGGGTAAATCTCCCTGGGTGGTTTTGTTTGTTGTATGTTGGTTGTTTGTTCCCTATTCCCCTTCTGATCTCTGGGCAAAAAAACTTCCTAACTCCCTTTTGATTCTTTGTGGTTTTGTTCCAACTGTGTTGTTACTGGTTTTTGGTTGTTTTTGTTTGGGTTCCTCTTTTTTGTTTGCTTTCTGTCCCCCCCTTTTCCCTGTCCTCTGCGTCAGGTATTTTCCAACCCTTTTCCTGGGAGGACTTTTTTTGTTGGGATAGTCTTTTGGAAACCTTTGGACTTTTTTAGT
>NC_069431.1:40265144-40286003 GCF_026875155.1 Cherax quadricarinatus
CGACCCAAGGGTTTGGAGCCCTTGGGTATTGTCGAGAAATTTGAGGTGGGAGGGGAAAATTTGGGAGGGGGATCCAAAAAAGGGGAGGAGACTTTAAATTATTGGGGAAACCTCATGGGGGGGAAGTACCCAAAAAACTTGTTTTATCGAAAAAATTTTTGGGGAGGGGGGGGTAAAAGGAGGGCCCCCCCCCCCCCCAAAAAACCCTTTAATCCAAAGGAATTGGGGGGAATTTTCCCAAAAAACCCCAAAAGGGGGGGAAATTTCCAAAACTTGTTTTAACGAGAAAAAAAAAATTTTGGGGGGGGGGGGGTTTAAAAGTGGGAGGGGAAAACCCAAAAAATTTGATCCAAGGTGATCAAAAAAATTAAACCCCCCCATGGGGGGGGGAACCCAAAAAAACTTGTTTTTATCGAAAAATTTTTTTGGTTTGGGGGGGTGAAAGTGGGAGGGGGAAAACCTTTTAAATTTTTTGATCTGAGGGATGGGGGAATTTTCAAAAAACCCAAAAGGGGGGATCCAAAAACTTGGTAATATTGAGAAATTTTGGGATGGGGGTAAAAAGGGGAGGGGGGGAACCTAAAAAAATTTTAAACCGGGGGAGATGGAAAAACCCCCCCTTAGGGGGGAATGAAAAAAACTTGGTAATTTTGAGAAATTTTTTTTGGGGATGGGGGGGGAAGGAGGGGAAAAACCCAAAAAAACCTTGACCCAAGGATTGGAGAGCAAAAGAAAATGAAATTCAAAAAAAAATTCGAAAAAACCCGGAAAAAAAATTCGGGGCGCGGGGGGGGACCCGGGGACGACGCTGCAAAAGGGCCGCAGCAGAAGGTCGCGAAGGGGCGGGGGGGCGGGGGGCCGGCGGGCGGGGGCGCCCCGAAGGGCGCGCGGGCGGGCGGGCGCGCGGGGGGCGGCGGGGGGGCGGGCGGTGCGGGGGGCGGGCGCGCGGGCGCGCGGGCGGGGTTTTGGGGGGGGTGGGCGAGGGGGGGGGGGCCCTGGTGGGGGGGGTTTTGGTTGGGGGGTCAAAGGGTAAAGGTAGTCTCGGGGCGAGGCAGGGGTTAAAAACCGGAAGTAACACCTAGGTGTGAAAAAGGTGCCCCTCCAGCTGCGGGTCCAAGCCCGGGATACACCGCTCAGCCGCACCCCTAAAACCGGTTTACACCGCTCAGCCGCTGCCTAAAAACCGGATACACCGCTCAGCCGCTTTCTTCACTACTTATTTTTATATATATATATATATTATATATAAATGTAAATATACATATATATATAAATTTATATATATTAATATTTAAATTTTATATAATATATAATAATATATATATATATGTCGTTGCCGAATAGGCAGAACTTGCGATCTTGGCTTAAATAGCAACGATCATCTTGCCATTTTAGGACAAGTGAAAATTTGTGTATGAAATTTAATTTCCCCAAAAAATCACTATGAACCTAACGAAAAAAATAT
This sequence comes from Cherax quadricarinatus, assembly GCF_026875155.1. Taxonomy (NCBI): domain Eukaryota; kingdom Metazoa; phylum Arthropoda; class Malacostraca; order Decapoda; family Parastacidae; genus Cherax; species Cherax quadricarinatus. The sequence goes on from NC_069431.1 coordinate 40,266,610, forward strand.
ATTTCCCCTGTGTTTGTTTAGTTTTAAAAATTATTGTAGACGAATCTAAAATATATTTAGTTGAGTTAGGTTTAAAATAAATTGTTCTTGTTATAATAAGGTTGGGGTAAGTTTTCTAAGTTCCTTTTGGTACAAAATTATAAATTTTTTACATCAACATTAACGAAAAAAATATATCTAAAAAACCGTATAAGAGAAAATTTTAGAAAGGACTTAATTTTAAATGAGTTCTTGCTAATTGACCAGTTTACATATTCGGCACGAAAACATATATATAAAATAAATATATATATATATATATTATATATATATAATAAAATATATTATATATATATATGTATAAATATATATATATAATATATATATTATATATAATATATATATATATATATATTATATATAAATAATATAATATATATATATATATATTTTAAAATATAATATATATATATATATAAAATATTTATATATATATAAATTATATAATGTATATTAATATTTTAAAAACTGGTCAATTAGCAAGAACTCATTTAAAATTAAGTCCTTTTTAAATTTTCTCTTATTACGTTTGAGATATATTTTTTTCATAAATGTTAACGTAAAAATTTACAATTTTGCACCAAAAGAATCTTAAAAAACTTACCTAACCTTATTATAACAAGCGCAATTTATTTTAGCCTAATCCAACTAAATATATTTTAAATACGTTTGCAATAATTTAATACTAAACAAACACAATGAAATATATTTTTATTCGTTAGGTTCAGAAGGATTTTTGCGAAATTATTGCATACACAAATTTTCGCTTGTCTTATATGGCACGATGAGCGTTGCTATTTAAGCCAAGATCGCAGGTTTTACATATTAAGGAGGTACCACCTCTAGAACTTTACTGGGGACCCTCATCCTCAGAGAAGACAATAAACGAGCCTCAGGGAAAACTCAAGGTTCTATCCGGAGCTGTTTGAATATTTTCTTCTCCTACCACCCACTATATTTTATGCTATATGTGAACTTTATTAATAGAATACATTGATAGAAAACACAAACATGATTACATTGGTGCAATATATCAAAGGTTATGAATCTCCTCCAGCTCCTCCGAAGCCGAACACGAGTCCAGTATGCATTTCCCCTCTGGATGGCCACGCTGAGGCGCTGGAACATGAAAGTGTGGTGTCGATGAGTCTGAAACCCAATTCTTTAAGGAAATGTGTGGCATGTTTTCCCCATGCTTCCAAGGTCTCTGATCCCACTGGGACAAATTGATACTGTTGGCTTATGTCCCTGTACCTGCTGATCTTGTACTCCTCCCTGTGGTCAGCAGCTCCTCCCTGTAGCCCGACACTGTGATGGATGTAGGTGTCAGCCAGTGTGGACACACAGGTTAGTCCCTTTGCTAAGAGCATGTCATTCTTCCAAGGATAGATGGTGATCCCCTCTGGGCAGTTTGCTGGGTTGTGGGTATTGTTGGTGCTAGTGATCGGAGCTTTCTCTCGGCTCTTTTATGTGTACTTACTGTAGTCGTGTAGTGTTTTTGGGTTTGTAAATGGTCTAGTGATGCTGACAAACTGTGGTAAAGGTCACTTTTATCCTGTTACTGTACTTAAGTGCTATTTTCCAGTGTACTGTTCTTGCGTTTTGCCTGTACCTATTTTGTCTTTACTCTTCTTATATGTTGATTACCGGCGTATCCATGTTTGTAACTAAAGGTTCTCTTGTTATATACACCAAACACTTAAAACTTTCCCACTGCCCCTTTACACAACAGTGTCTCCCACACTGACATTCATGTCTCTTGCATCATTCAACATTCCCAACACACTCACTTAACATCTTCAGACTCCCTTTTCCTATCTGTACTTTTCTCAAATTCATAATATTTATCCAAAAAAAACCCTATCCACAATTCACACGAAAAATCAGTAACTCTCGTTTAATAAATTCGACAAACATGGTAATCTCGATCTCCCCAACCAAAAAGATTTCGTTACAATTCCTGCACCTGGCTAGTTCCTCTCATTGTTACGACTCCAGTACTGCTGTTTTTTGGGGGGCAATAAATTTCTTGCTCTTATATACCTCTGAAACCCCAGTACCTGAGTCCCCTTTCTTTACATAAAGTATTTTTTTAAAACAATTCTGTCTACACTGTACGGCTTTGATCTATTTCACTAGCCAGGGCTGGTCCCAAAAAGTTACACTTGTGTAGAGATATTAGACTCTAATCTTGTTTACAACGACAAAATGTAGTGGAAATGCTACAAACTTTTTATGCAGACGTAACTTCTGTTCAATGCTCCATTTAGCTACAACGTTTCCTCTAAACACGGCTCAGGTCACTATGGTTCAGTAGCTATGGTAGTTTTATATGTTTCCTTCCAGCAGGACTGAAGTCACTATAGTTCTGTAGTTACGGTAGTTTCGGAGGTATTCTGCCGACAGTGAAAGTCATTATACGTTAAACGTTTCATAGATATTTTAGTTTTAAGAATTGCTTCTCAACTGTGTTAGAGTCACTATGGTTACAATATCTTCAACAGATTCAAAAGCATATTTATGTACCCTTTCAATAAATAAACAAAATATAAATAAATAAATATATGTATATAACTTTTTCATTCTTGAGCATTTAAAAAAAAAATCTGAAATATGCTGTACAGTCAATCACACTCGGCTGTAACAATGTTCCAGTAAACGAGAAAGAAAGTTTGAGGGGGACGTTGAGAGGTGTGTATGCAGTAAGGTATAATTATAGGGAAGGACACAAAAAAAAATTATGCCCTGTAATTATAACTTCTTGGACTCGCTGGAAACGTAGACCAGCCAGACAAGAAATACTCGTCTAGCCAGAGGCCACTCATTGTAAATTTGATTCCACTATTTATGTTTCATAGTTATTTATTTATTACTGTGGGATTTTCTGCATTCTATTATGTATATTTATGCATGCTCTGTGTAGCAGTGTGTTTGTGTGTATGTCTGGCGTTACTGTGTATAACGTTATAGCTGTTATATCTTTCTGGTGTTGCACAACGTTAATAATACACTAGCAACACTGTCTCCCTCTACACCCTGTCATATGACTTTTTAAATCTATAAATACAAGAGACTGATACTTTTCTTTATACAAGTTTCACTACGAACTTCTGCTTTGAAGAGGAAACTTCATTCGACGTTTCGGTTTGTTTTGAATCTTTATCAAGAAGAGATAATTGTTCAGTACAGAAAAGGACGTTATCTACAGTTCTCTCTCCAGTTTTTCGATTAATTGTGAATTATTATAGCGATGATAATACGTTTTTGTTGTCCATTTTGTTTAATGTAAACACTATATCCACGTGTCACTTTCGCTTTCCAATTTCATTTCTTTCCTTAGCTAATTGTTCTTTGGGCATAGGAATTATAAAATGCTTTGCAACGGAAGGACACTGAGTGAGGAGGGAAACTTGACACGAACAATCTCTCTCTTGGCGACCAAGCTTGAGGAATATATACGTGAGAACCGTAGGTGAGATGGGTGACCGGCACATGTGAATAACCGTAAAGGTTAACTTTTGGAGTTTGTCAAATATGAGTTAAATCCAGGGAAGTTTTCAGCGGTCCTGGCCTCCATTTTTTGCATTAACTTGATAAAAACATTTAAAAGAGCATTACGTTTTTCACAATAAAGTCTTTTTCTGCACTGTGGTCTTCCTTCAACACTATGGACAGTGGGATTTGTGTCGACGTCGAGCACAACGCTGAGCTCACGTTCACAAACATTGAAAGTTTTGTTTACTTCTTGCACTTGGTAACAGTGACGCCTGAGACCAATGAACTGTGACTTGGCTTTTCAGACATAAATTCTAGGACCTGGGACCTGAAAATTAAAACCTTTGACCTGAGACGTGTAGTTAAGAATATTTTAGTGTATAAGTTTGGAAAACCAATCCCTTGAGAATGCAAGTGATTTTTTTATGCAAGGGTACATGGTCGAGAGAGAGAGAGAGAGAGAGAGAGAGAGAGAGAGAGAGAGAGAGAGAGAGAGGTAACACTGCTAACGCTCAATATTTATGGATATGGGAATGATTGCTTGTTCTGGATGATTGGATGAGTTATTCTTCACGGATGCTTGGAATGAAAATAACATCCGTGGTAGGGAACGGTACAAATAAGAGTAGAAACAGTAGTGGTGGCAAAGTCCTCTCAGTGGTGCTGACAGTGACAATAGCAGTGGTAAACACAGCACTGGCAGAACAGTGCTCTCAGCGGTGCTGACAGTGACAATAACAGTGGTAAACATATCACTGGTAGCACCGTGCTCTCAGTGGTGCTGACAGTGATAACAGTGGTAAACACAGCACTGGCAGAACAGTGCTCTCAGCGGTGCTGACAGTGACAATAACAGTGGCTAAACATATCACTGGTAGCACCGTGCTCTCAGTGGTGCTAGCAGTGACAATAACAGTGGTAAGCACATCACTGGTTAGAAAAAGTGCTCTCAGTGGTGCTACAGTGACAATAAAAAGTGGTAAAATATTCACTTGTAGCACCGTGCTCTCGGTGGTGTAGCAGTGACAATAAAAAGTGGTAAACACATCACTGGTAGCACAGTGCTCTCAGTGGTGCTAGCAGTGACAATAACAGTGGTAAACGCATCACTGGTAGCACCGTGCTCTCAGTGGTGCTAGCAGTGACAATAACAGTGGTAAGCACATCACTGGTAGCACAGTGCTCTCAGTGGTGCTAGCAGTGACAATAACAGTGGTAAGCACATCACTGGTGCACAGTGCTCTCCCGTGGTGCTAGCGGGGCAATAACCGACAGTGTAAAAAACATCACTGGTAGCACAGTGTTTTCAATGTTGATAGAAGGTAGTCAAAACTAGTGAGTTTGGCAACTAGTAACTAACTTACTGAACATCAGCAGTTCCTGAACAACTCATTCACCGACACTGAACGTTAAACCCAAAACTTTCATAAACACTGAGCGTAACACACACAAACATCCTCACATCACACTAACACCACAAAACAGTGTACTACAACATTCATTTTCAAATATATGCTAAGTTCCACACATCACGGTACATTACAACATTCATGTTGTAAAAAAATGTTAACTTCCATACATCACAGCACATCACATCCTTACATGGCATCAGAGACACTAACACAGAAGTGTACTGACCAGGCTGCAGCAGCGACCACTGGCCAGGCTGCAGCAGCGACCACTAGCTAGGCTGCAGCGGCGACCATGGCAGGCTGCAGCAGCGACCCCTGGCCAGGCTGCAGGCAGCGACCACTGGCCAGGCTGCAGCAGCGACCACTGGCCAGGCTGCAGCAGCGACCACTGGCCAGGCTGCAGCAGCGACCACTGGCCAGGCTGCAGCAGCGACCACTGGCCAGGCTGCAGCAGCGACCACTGGCCAGGCTGCAGCAGCGACCAGTGGCCAGGCTGCAGCAGCGACCACTGGCCAGGCTGCAGCCCGCGACCACTGGCCAGGCTGCAGCAGCGACCAGTGGCCAGGCTGCAGCTGCGACCAAATGGCCAGGCTGCAGCAGCGAACCACTGGCCAGGCTGCAGCAAGCGGGCCACTGGCCAGGCTGCAGCAGCGACCACTGGCCAGGCTGCAGCAGCGACCACTGGCCAGGCTGCAGCAGCGACCACTGGGCCCGGGTGCAGCAGCGACCACTGGCCAGGCTGCAGCAGCGACCACTGGCCAGGCTGCAGCAGCGACATGGCCAGGGCTGCAGGGAGCGGCCAGGCCAGGCTGCAGCAGCGACCACTGGCAGGCTGCAGCAGCGACTACTGGCCAGGCTGCAGCAGCGACCCACTGGCCAGGCTGCAGCAAACGACCACTGGCCAGGCTGCAGCAGCGACCATGGCCAGGCTGCTGCAGCAGCGACCACTGGCCAGGCTGCAGCAGCGACCACTGGCCAGGCTGCAGCAGCGACCCACTTTGGCCAGGCTGCAGCAGCGACCACTGGCCAGGCTGCCAGCAGCGGCCACTGGCCAGGCTGCAGCAGCGACCACTGGCCAGGCTGGCAGCGACCAACTGGACAGGCTGCAGCAGCGACCCCCTGGCCAGGCTACAGCAGGCGGCCACTGGCCAGGCTGCAGCAGCGAACCACTGGCCAGGCTGCAGCAGCGACCACTGGCCAGGCTGCAGCAGGCGACCACTGGGCCCGGGCTGCAGCAGCGATCACTGGCCAGGCTGCAGCAGCAACCACTGGCCAGGCTACAGCAGCGACCACTGGCCAGGCTACAGCAGCGACCACTGGCCAGGCTGCAGCAGCGACCACTGGCCGAGTCTTCCCACTTCGTGACTTATATTTTTCATCCTCGAGAAATTTTGTTTGTGTTACTGATGTCATCTTGCATAAGACCATTTATCTGAGTGTCTTCTTGACCTCATCCTTCATAAACACTTCCGTTGACAAGTCTTCTCTCAGTAATCTGAACACTTTCCACTTCACTTTCACACTTCCTCCATTCCATTGATGATATCCCCATTTTTGTTTACCTAACCCGCTGGTATCCTTGCAGTTTATTCTTATCTATGTTTTACTTTTACCTTTCTTCCTTAACACATTCTAGGTTTAGATTAAGTTTACAAATATATTTAATAAACGAACTCAATGAAAATTATGTATATATTTGGTTCAGAATGAATTTTGCGAAATTATTGCATACAAAAATTTTCGCTTGCCCTATTCGGCAAGAAGAACGTTGCTATATATATGGGGTCCACCTCTGGTGTAAATTGTGGGACCCATAGCCTCGGAGAAGTGGTGTTCCCTAAAAAGGCTTCAAGGAAGAATATTTTTGGATTTCTGTTCTTGAGCGTTTGATTTATTTCCACTTCCCCTGTACCACCCATCTTTTCATTCTTTTTTTCCAATAGGGCATATTTTATTACATAATATGGTACAGAAGATTTAAGAGATACATTGTTGATATAAAGATGGCATATACAGTACATGAGATGTGAGAGATGCATGTCTAGTACATATTGTTACATGCTTGTCACTGATAGTAAACTGATAGTAATGAAAAATTCTTATACAGCTCTTCAGAACTGGGCGTGTGCCCAAATAATACAGCAGGCATTACCCCTCTGAACCAGCAGCGCTGAGTTCGCTGGAACAGAAAACTAGTGCCCTGGGATCCCGTGTTCCCTGATGAGTCTTTTGCCTCACTCTTAAGGAACTTAGATTGCACTCTTCCCCCATGAGCCAAAGGTCTCGAGATATGGAACAAACGGTATAATTTTCTAGACTTTTGGGACTCCCTGAGGCTGGCAGCTTCCCCCCTCCATTCTCCCTGGCAGATACTACATAAGAGGAGATACATGCCATAAGAACAGATACCATACATAAGAACAGTAACATACATAAGAAAAGATACATAAATAAGAACAGATACATACACAAGAACGATACATTCGTAAGAAACAGATAAAAACTTTAAAGGCAGATACATACATATTGAACAGATACATTCATAAGACAGATTCATAAGAACAGATTCATATCTTTAGAACGATACATACATAAGAACAGATACATTACATAAGAACAGATACATTAATAACAGGATACATTATATGAACAGATACATTACATAAAGAACATGTACATACATAAGATACAGGTTCATAAGACCCAGATACATATTTAAGAACAGATACATACAAAAGAACAGATTCATACATAAGAACTGATACATATAAATAGATGCATAGATGTGAGCAGATACATACATAACAGATACATAAATAACAGATACATACATAAGAACAGATACATAAATAAGAACAGATACATACATAAGAACAGATACATCAGAACAGATGCATATGAGCAGATACATACCTAAGAACAGATATATACATAAGAACAGATACATAAAAGCAGATACATGCATAAGAACAGATACATACATAAGAACAGGTACATACATAACAACAGACATACATAAGAACAGATTCGTACATAAAAACAGATACATAAGAACAGATGCATATTTAAGAACAGATACATACATAACAGATGCATAAGAACAGATGCATATTTAAGAACAGATGCATAACAGATAATTATATAAAAAGAGATACATTCATAAGAACAGATACATAAGAACAGATACATTCATAAGAACAGATACATTCATAAGTACAGATACATAAGAACATATACATACATTTGAAGAGATACATAAGAAGAGACACATAAAAACAGATACGTAAATAAGAATGGATAGATACATAAGAACCGATATACATAAGAACAGGTACATACATAAGAAGAGATGCATACATAAGAAGAGATGCATACATAAGAACAGATACATTCATAAGAACAGATACATACATAAGAACAGAGTCATAAGAACATACATAAGAACAGATACATAAGAGCAGATACATACATAAGAACAGATACATGCATAAGAAGAGATACATACATAAGAAGATATACATACAAAAGAAGAGATACATACTAAGAAGAGTACATACGTATAAAGAAAGAGATACAGGCATAAGAAGAGTACCTACATATGAACCAGATTCATAAGTAACAGATACATAAGAAACAGATAACATAAGAGCTGATAACATACATAAGAACAGATACATGCATAAGAACAGATACATGCATAAGATGAGATACATACAGAGTACAGATACATACATATAAACAGATAGATTCAATAGACAGATAAATTACATAAGGAGCAGATTACATACATTGACAGGGATACCATACATAAGTACAGATACGTACATAAGGAAACAGATAATACTTAAGAACAGGTACTTACATAAGAACAGACATGCATAAGAACAGATACATAAGAACAGTTTCATACATACGAACAAATACATAAGAACAGATGCATATTTAAGAACAGATACATACATAAGAGCAGATACATACATAAGGACAGATACGTACATAAGAACAGATACATAAAACAGATACTTACATAAGACCAGATACATACATAACAGATACATAAGAACAGATACACAAGAACAGATACGTACATAAGAACAGATATATACATAAGAACGGATGCATACATAAGAACAGATTCATAAGAACAGATACATAACAGATGCATACATAAGAACAGATACATACATAAGAACAGAATGATATATCAGAACAGATATATAAGAACAGATACGTAAGAACAGATACATAAGAACAGACACATATGGAAAGATAAATACATATGAACAGATACTAAGAACAATATAACATAAGAACAGATGCATTTATTTGGAACAGATACATACATTTAACAGATACTTCATAGATGCCGATACATACATAACAGATGCATTATATAAGAACAGATAATACATAAAACCCAGTTACATGATCAGAACAGATACATACATAAGAGCAGATTTTCATCCAAAAACATATACATACATATGAACTGAAACATACATAAGAAAACAGATACATACATATGAACCAGATATATTAAATAAGGTACAGATTTATACTTTAATGAACAGATATTAAGAACAGATACATACATATGAACAGATACATAATTAAGAACTGATACTATACTTACAGATATTATAAGAACAGATACCCCAGCATAAGAACAGATACATAAGAACAGATTAATTACATGGAAAAGATACATATATAAAGAACAGATACATAAGAAGAGATTCATTAGAAACATTACATAACTGGTTACTACGAACAGATTCATATGAACAGATACTTAAGAACAGAGACATACATAAGAATTGATACATAAGAACAGATACATACATTTGAAGAGATACATAGAACAGATATTATATAAGAAAAACAGATACACTAGAGCGTTAATACATAAAACAGATTCATACTTATGAACAAGATACTTACATAAGCTACAGATACATACACAAGAACAGATACATTCGTAAGAACAGATAAATACATAAGAGCAGATACATACATATGAACAGATACATTCATAAGAGCAGTTACATAAGAACTGATACGTAAGAAACAGATACGTAAGAAACAGGTACATAAGGAAACTTGATACATTAAGAACAGATCATACATAAGGGACCGATCATAAGAATGATACATACTTTAGAAACAGATTACATACATAAGAACAGATAAATTCATAAAAGAAACAGCTACATACTAAGAAACAGGATACATACATAAGAAACAGATACATACCATAAGAACAGATACATACACAAGTAAACAGATCATTTCGTAAGAACAGATAAATACATAAGGCAGATACATACTTTATAGAACTGTTAACATTCATAAGCAGCAGATACATAAGAACTGATACGTAAGAAAGTTACCGTAAGAACAGGTACATAAGAACTGTTACATAAGAAACAGTTACACTACATAAGGGACCGATACATAAGAACAGATACATACTTAAGTACAGATACATAACCATGTGAACGATTAATACAATAAGAACAGATACCACATAAGAACAGATTCATAAGAACAGATTCATTAGAACAGATACGTACATAGAAAAAAAACCATATTACATACCTAAGAACAGATACATACATTTGGAAACAGATACATAATACATAAGAAACAGATACATACATAAGAACAGATACAGACATAAGAACAGATACATAACAGATTCATAGAAAAGTACTGGTACATTAAGAACAGATGCATACTTAAGTAAACATATACATACATAGAACAGAAGATTTATCAGAAACAAATAATGAGAACAGATACGTAAGAACAGGTATATAAGATACAGATACTAAGCACAGATGCCTTACATAAGAACATGATGCAATAAGATCAGAACATATATTCATAAGAACAGATTACTTAATAAGAAACAGATACATACATAAGAAACAGATTACATACATAAGAAAGATACATAAGAAAACAGATACATATGAACAGATTCGTACATAAGAACGGATACATATATAAGAACAAATACATACATATTAACAGATACATGAGAACAGATATATATATAAGAACATATACATTCGAACAGGATACATACATAACAGAATAAAATGAAACAGATACATACATAAGACAGATACATCAGAACAGATGCATATGAGCAGATACATACCTAAGAACAGATACATACATAAGAACAGATACATAAAAGCAGATACATGCATAAGAACAGATACATACATACGAACAGATACATTCATGAAAATAGATACATACATAAGAACAGATACATAACAACAGACATACATAAGAACAGATACATAACAGATTCGTATATAAAAACAGATACATAAGGACAGGATGATATTAATAAGAACAGATACATACATAATAACAGATACATAAGAAGAGATACATACATAAGAACAGAATGATATATGAGAACAGATGCATAAGAGCAGATACGCAAGAACAGATGCATGAGAACAGATACATAAGAACAGATACATAAGAACATATACATCCATAAGAACTGATACATAAGAACAGATACATAAGAACAGATGCATATTTAAGGGACTGATACATACATAAGAACAGTACATACATAACTACAGTATACATAACTATACAACATAAACAAGTGGATACATACATAGAATGAATGATATATGAGAACAGATGCAATCAGAAACAGATACGCAAGAGCAGATACATTAGAACAGATAATACATATGAACAGTTAACATACATCAATGGAAAAGATACATTAATAAGGAACGATACATACATAAGAACAGGTCATTACATAATACAGAATACATAATATGAACTGATACTTACATATTGAACAGATACATAAATAAGAACAGGATACATACATAAGAACAGATACATACATAATAACAGATACATACATATGAACAGATACATACATATGAACAGATACATACATAATAACAGATACATACATATGAACAGATACATACATATGAACAGATACATAAATAAGAACAGATACATACATAAGAACAGATACATACCTTTGAACAGATACATACATAAGAACATATACATATGAACAGATACACAAACATAAAAACAGATATATAAAAAGAACAGATACATACATAAGAACAGATACATGATAGCAGATACATACATGTGAACAGATACATGAGAGCAGATACATACATATGAACAGATACATGCATATGAAAAGTTAGATACATAAGAACAGATACATACATAAGAAGAGGTACATACATAAGAAGAGATACATACATAAGAGATACATACATAAGAAGAGATACATAAATAAGAAGAGATACATACATAAGAAGAGATACATACATAAGAAGAGTACATACATAGAAGAGATACTTAACATAAGAAGAGATACATACATAAGAACAGATACATACATAAGAACAGATACATACATTAGAACAGATACATATGAATAGGTAGATACGTAAGAACTGATACATATAAACAGTCAAAGATGTGAGCAGATACATACAAACAGATACATTCATGAGAACAGATTTATAAGAACAGATACATACATAATAACAGATACATAAGAACAGATACATAAGAACATATACAAACATTTGAAGAGATACATAAGAAGAGACACATAAAAACAGATACGTAAATAAGAATGGATACATACATAAGAACAGATACATACATAAGAACAGGTACATACATAAGAAGAGATGCATACATAAGGACAGATACATACATACGAACAGATTCATAAGAACAGATACATAAGAGCAGATACATACATAAGAACAGATACATGCATAAGAACAGATACATGCATAAGAAGAGATACATACATGAGAACAGATACATACATAAGAACAGATAGATTCATAAGAACAGATAAATACATAAGAGCAGATACATACATATGATCAGATACATACATAAGTACAGATACGTACATAAGAACAGATATATACTTAAGAACAGGTACTTACATAAGAACAGACATGCATAAGAACAGATACATAAGAACAGTTACATACATACGAACAAATACATAAGAACAGATGCATATTTAAGAACAGATACATACATAAGGACAGATACGTACATAAGAACAGATACATGAAACAGATACTTACATAAGAACAGATACATACATAACAGATACGTACATAAGAACAGATATATACATAAGAACGGATGCTTACATAAGAACGATTCATAAGAAAAGATACATAAGATCAGATGCTACATAAGCAAACAGATACATACAAATAAAGAAACCAGGAATGATATATCAGGACAGATACATAACAGATACGTAAAGAAAACAGGAACAACTAAGAACAGATACATAAGAATAGATACATAATACAGATACATTAAGAACTGATAAATACATTAAGAACTGATGCATACATTGAACAGATAACATACATTTGAACAAGGATACCATACATAATAAACAGTGCATATATCAAGAACAGTTTACATAATAGAAAGATACATCATATGACAGATACATAATAAGAACTGATACCATCTTAAGAACAGATATATAAGAACAGGATTACATAAGAAAGATACAACATACGAAACAGATACATAAGAACAGATAATTACATAAGACAGATAATTTACATAAGACAGATAAAATTTATAAGAACAGATACATAAGAAGAGATCATAAAGAATACATCGTATCAAGATAAATTCGAACAGATACATACGAACGATTTCATATGAACAGAATACTTAAGAACTGAGACATTCATAAGATAGATACATAAGAACAGATACATACATTTGAAGAGATACATAAGAACAGATATATAAGAACAGATACATTAGAGCAGATACATACATAAGAGGAGATACATAACATAAGAACTGTACATACACAAGAACAGATACATTCGTAAGAACAGATAAATACATAAGAGCAGATACATACATATGAACAGATACATTCATAAGAACAGATACATACTAAGAAGTTATATTCATAAGAAAACAGATACATAATAGACAGGGTCATAAGAAACAGACACATACAAAAGAACTGATTCATACATATGAACAGGATACTACATAACTGATACATTTATAAATTAGATGATAGATGTGAGCAGCATACATACATAAACAGATACATAAGAACAGATGCATACATAAGAACACAGATACATAAGAACAGATAAAAGAACATATATATACATAACAGATACATACATAACAGTACATACATTAGAACAGATACATCATTTGAACAGTGTAACATACATATTGACCAGAATACATACTTAAGAACAGTACAAAAATAAGACAGATACATAACATCAAGAAACAGATCATACATAAGACCGATTACATACATAAGTACGATAACATAACACAAGAAACAGATACTTCGTAAGATAGATAACTACATAAGAGCCGATACATACATATGAACTGATACATTCATTAGAAGCAGATCCATAAGAACAGATAAGTAAGAACTGATAAACGTAAAGATAAAGGTACATAAGAACTGATATAAGGAACAGTTAATACATAAGGACCGATAACATAAGACCAGATAAAACTTAGAACAGATACATACATGTGAACAGATACATACATAAGAACAGATACATACATAAGAACAGATTCATAAGAACAGATACATAAGAACAGATACGTACATAAGAACATATACATACCTAAGAACAGATACATACATATGAACAGATACATACATACATAAGAACAGATACATACATAAGAACAGATACAGACATAAGAACAGATACATAAGAACAGATTCATAGAAAAGAACAGATACATAAGAACAGATGCATACATAAGAACATATACATACATAAGAACAGAATGATATATCAGAACAAATACATGAGAACAGATACGTAAGAACAGGTATATAAGAACAGATACATAAGAACAGATGCCTACATAAGAACAGATGCATAAGATCAGACATATACATAAGAACAGATACATACATAAGAACAGATACATACATAAGAACAGATACATACATAAGAACAGATACATAAGAACAGATACATATGAACAGATTCGTACATAAGAACGGATACATATATAAGAACAAATACATACATATTAACAGATACATGAGAACAGATATATATATAAGAACATATACATACGAACAGATACATACATAACAGATAAATAAGAACAGATACATACATAAGACCAGATACATCAGAACAGATGCATATGAGCAGATACATACCTAAGAACAGATACATACATAAGAACAGATACATAAAAGCAGATACATGCATAAGAACAGATACATACATACGAACAGATACATTCATGAAAATAGATACATACATAAGAACAGATACATAACAACAGACATACATAAGAACAGATACATAACAGATTCGTATATAAAAACAGATACATAAGAACAGATGCATATTTAAGAACAGATACATACATAACAGATACATAAGAAGAGATACATACATAAGATCAGATGTATATGAGTAACAGATGCATAAGAGCAGATACGCAAGATAACAGAGGCATGAGAACAGATACATAAGAACAGATACATAAGAACATATACATCCATAAGAACTGATACATAAGAACAGATACATAAGAACAGATGCATATTTAGGGACAGATACATACATAAGAACAGATACATACATAACAGATACATAACAGATACATACATAACAAGAGATACATACATAAGAACTGAATGATATATGAGAACAGATGCATCAGAACAGATACGCAAGAGCAGATACATAAGAACAGATACATACATATGAACAGATACATACATATGAACAGATACATAAATAAGAACAGATACATACATAAGAACAGATACATACATAATAACAGATACATACATATGAACAGATACATACATATGAACAGATACATAAATAAGAACAGATACATACATAAGAACAGATACATACATAATAACAGATACATACATATGAACAGATACATACATATGAACAGATACATACATAATAACAGATACATACATATGAACAGATACATACATATGAACAGATACATTAATAAGACAGATACATACATAAGAACAGATACATACCTTTGAACAGATACATACATAAGAACATATACATATGAACAGATACACACATAAAAACAGATATATAAAAAGAACAGATACATACATAAGAACAGATACATGATAGCAGATACATACATGTGAACAGATACATGAGAGCAGATAAATATACATTTGAACTGATTACATGCATTTGAAAAGTTAGATACATAAGAACAGATACATACATAAGAAGAGGTACATACATAAGAAGAGATACATACATAAGAGATACATACATAAGAAGAGATACATAAATAAGAAGAGATACATACATAAGAAGGAGATACATACTTAAGAAGAGGATACTACATAAGAGAGATACATCATAAGAAGAAGATTACATACATACGTAACAGATACATACATAAGAACAGAACATCATTTAGAAACAGATAGATATGAATAGGTTAGATACGTAAGAAATGATACATATAAACAGAGTCAAGATGGTGAGCAGATAAATACAAACAGGACTTCATGAGACCAGATTTATAGAACAGATACATACATAATAAACAGATACATAAAGAAAACAGGAAACATAAGAACATATACAAACATTTGAAGAGGGGGGGGGGAAGGGATACATAAGAAGAGGGCACATAAAAACGATACGTAATAAGAATTGGATACATACTAAGACAGATACATACATAAGAACAGGTACCATACATAAGAAGAGGATGCCATACATAAGGGGACAAGATATACATACGAGCAGATTCATAAGGGAAACAGATTACATAAGAACAGATACATACATAAGAACAGATACATGCATAAGAACAGATACATGCATAAGAAGAGATACATACATGAGAACAGATACATACATAAGAACAGATAGATTCATAAGAACAGATAAATACATAAGAGCAGATACATACATATGATCAGATACATACATAAGTACAGATACGTACATAAGAACAGATATATACTTAAGAACAGGTACTTACATAAGAACAGACATGCATAAGAACAGATACATAAGAACAGTTACATACATACGAACAAATACATAAGAACAGATGCATATTTAGAACAGTTCAGATACAAACATAAGGACAGATACGGTAATAAGATAGATACATGAAACAGATATTACATAAGAACAGATAACATTACATAACAGATACGTACATAAGAACAGATATATACATAAGAACGGATGCATACATAAGAACAGATTCATAAGAACAGATACATAAGAACAGATGCATACATAAGAACAGATACATACATAAGAACAGAATGATATATCAGAACAGATACATAACAGATACGTAAGAACAGATACATAAGAACAGATACATAAGAATAGATACATAAGAACAGATACATAAGAACAGATACATACATAAGAACTGATGCATACATTGGAACAGATACATACATTTGAACAGATACATACATAATAACAGATGCATATATAAGAACAGATACATACATAAGAACAGATACATACATATGAACAGATACATAAATAAGAACTGATACATACTTAAGAACAGATATATAAGAACAGATACATAAGAACAGATACACACATAAGAACAGATACATAAGAACAGATAATTACATAAGAACAGATAATTACATAAGAACAGATACATTTATAAGAACAGATACATAAGATGAGATTCATAAGAATACCATACATACAGATACATACGAACAGATACATACGAACAATTCATAATGAAAGATAATTATGTACAGAGACATACATAAGAAGAGATTCATAAGAAACAGATACATTCATATGGAAGAGATAACATAAGAACAGATATATAGAACCAGATACATTAGAGCTGATCATACTTAAGAGGAGATACATTTCATAAGAACAGTTACATACACAAGATCAGATACATTCGTAGAACAGATATTACATAGAGCATGATACATACATTTGAACGAAACATTCATATGAACAGATACATACAAAGAACATATACCATTACATAAGAACAGATCCATACATAAGAACAGGTTCATAAGAACAGATACATACAAAAGAACAGATTCATACATATGAACAGATACATACATAAGAACTGATACATATAAATAGATGCATAGATGTGAGCAGATACATACATTAAAAACAGATACCATAAAGACAAACAGATGCATACATAGAAAACCAGATACATAAGAACTGTACATATAAGACAAAATTTATACATAACAGATACATACATAACAGATACATACATTAGTCACAGGTTACATACATTTGAAACAGGTACTACATATGACCAGATTTACATACTAAGAACAGTTACATAATAAACAGATACATAAGAATGGATGCATACATACTACAGATACATACATAAGAAACAGAAACACATATGAACAGATACCATAAAGTCAGATTACTTAATACGAATCAGATTACATAAAGCAGGGTTCAACTGAGAAACAGATTACACAAGAAGGGATAAATTACATTAAAGAACTGATACATACATAAGTACAGATACATAAGAACAGGATAGATACGAAACAGATAACATACATCTATGAACAAGGGATACATAAGAGCTGATTACTTACATAAGAAACAGCATACATAAGACCGATACATAATTTGAAGAGATACGTAAGAAACAGATTCATACTAAGAACAGTACTACATAAGAAACAAAGAACGAAGGATCACTGCAGAAGGCCCCTACAGGCCCATGCGAGGAGGACCAAGTCTCCTACCGGCTTAAGCCAATGCAACCAACTAGTAAGGTTCAGTCAATTGAGTTACAATCCACTCAGCGCGAAAAACGAAAAATTGTGTCGATAAAAATTTCACAAACTGACTTAAATCTTATAGAAAAATAAACTTAAACTCTCTGGAACTCATGGGGTACCAGATTCATTGTTCTTCGAACATTCCTACAAGGGAAATTATGGGTCATTTAAATTACACCTCTGGGGTGACGTCACCACCCGCGACAGGTGTGCTCCACTGTCGTCAATATATTTTTTTTTTTCCGTTTTTTTTTCGTGTATTTACAGTATATTCTTTCTAAGATAATACTTGACGATTTGGCATCATAATACAGTGGGTGGGACTTATACGTTAGAGTTCCAACACAACCCAGGAACCTCCCGACCACCATTTTGTTGACGTCATGGAACATTCCAGTCTCGGGTGGCCGGGGAAATTGGCTAAATTAACGTCAATTATAGCTTCTACGGCTTATTTATTCTATACAATTGATCTAATAATGACATAAATAAACAATTATAAAATAACAAGAAGTATGGTAATACTCACAGAATGAATAATATATGGCATATTCCCA
>NC_069431.1:40286503-40318448 GCF_026875155.1 Cherax quadricarinatus
ACTACATTGAAACATATATTATGATCTGTACTATAAAATAATCAAGGTGCTATTCTTAGGTGCCTAAAGTAAGAATAAGTTCACAATTTTTCCATTATATTCCAAAGTCATTTTTTTGATACACTTTATTGGTCACCACAACCTTTTTTAGTAACTTTATATTTTATATTTTATATTTAATTCTAACTTTAAAATATTTCCTTTATATTACTACCTACTATCATATTCCACAAGCTCATATTTGTTCATCACTTATTTGTATTAGTCCTTCAGCTCCATTATTTTACATTTGTTAAATAATCCAGGTGCTATTTTTTTAGCTTAAGACTATTACTTTTGTTTTATACTTAATTCAAACTATAGATTCACTACAAATTTATGATTACAAGCAGATCCTGATACCAAACCTCTTATTTAATGACTTAAATGAATATCAAAACAGTAAAGTAATTATACACTGCAGAACAATCAAAGGCCAATTCCTCAGTGCCAACAGCAACATTACTATATTTAATACAATAGCAGATCTTTAAGAAAGCAATTACGCATGACCTCAATAGCATTTCTAAATTCCTTACATGCCAATATGTCATCATTACACTAACTGAAACTGGCTATAGCTGATAGTACAGTGTCTATGCAATGCCTGGTTACACAGCCATTCACCACTTGTAGGCAGATCAAAACAAGGGGTGGCACTGCCATTAGACTACTCAGACACAACTAGAATGATCACTAATACTTGCACATGGGCAGAACATGAGGAAATATATAATAGCTAAATTCAAAATTCAAAGTACTACACAAAACCTCTACATTGATAAAACATTAACAGAGTTCCCAGTCATAACATTAGCCAATTTTAGTCAAAATTAGGAAGTATGATAAACTGATGCAGCTATGAACATAAAGATCACTTACTACTCTCAGGTGACTTCAATATAAATCTCTGCAAGACCAGGACCACACTCGTTACTGAATTCACAAACACAATGAGTACTGTATGTTACTACCAAATGGTAAAAAACATACAAGAGTTACGAGGACTAGTGTTTCCCTACTTGACCACATCTGGACCAACACCATATCCCCTTTAAAATCAGGCATAATCACAGATAATACAACAGACCACTACCCTATTTACTCTTAACAAACTCTTGGTAAACTACCCCATGACACTACTAAAGTCACCTTCAGACTTCAACAATGACCGGCAGCCATTAATAACTTCACAACAGGCTATAGCAACATTGATTGGCACACTGAGCTAGCAAACTATACAGATATTGACGAATGTATTAATAATTTTTCTAAAAAAAACCATACATCCTATAACAAGCTCTGCCTAAAAAAACTAAACAGATGACAGCAAAGAGGGGACTGAACAGGTCCCTGGCTAACAGACCCAGCATTCTCAAATCCTAAATACAAAAAACACCACTATGAAAAACCAGTCTATAGGAATGGGTCACATAACCAGAGACCAAACAAAAAACGTTACTCGTCAATCCTAACCAGCCTGATAAGAAGGGCAAAAAAATTGTATTATGAGAAAGATTATCCAAACTTACGAGGATGATATATAAAATGACTGGTAAACCCTATCAGAAATTTGGGAACAAGAAAGTATCCGAAAATAGCGAATAAAAATTATCAAAATAACAGATGAAACCCCAACTACCACCAACAGAAACAGCAAACAGACTCAATGATTTCTTATCTCATCATAGTGACAAAATACTTGCCAATAAAATCCAAGCTCAGTTTCCCACCACCAAAGACTACTCACGGCAATCGATGAAACTCACTGTTCCTAGCTCCGACTACCCATCGAAGATCTCCCTTATTATCAAACACACCTAAAAAACATGGCAGGAGTTTATATACCTTACACACCCTTATATACAAAAAGTGTCACAAGTGCTTCACCATCATAGCAACACCTCTTTACACAAAAATCCATGAATCCTCCACCTTCCCTACAGTACTCAAAAATAGCAAGGGTCTCCCGATCACAAGGAGGGACCAGAGTTGAATAACTATAGGACCATATATCCAATGCCCCTCTCTCAAAAATCTTCGAAAAATCTAATTCATAAACGAATCTAATCCTACATTATCTCCCAAACATACTAAACCCCTGCCAATTTGGATTCAGGCCTAATAAAAATACTTATGATGCTATTATACACATGCTAGAAATATATACAGCACTGGCTATAGAGAAAAAAGTAGTCCCAATGGGGATCTTTCATTGACTTACGTAAGCTTTTGATTTTTATTCAAAACCAAAAAAGGGGTTGACCATGACTTCTCCACGTTAATATTGTCCTCACTATGGTATAAGTGGTCATACCTCAAAACTACCTCAAGGTTTACACTCAGCAACAGAGCCAATATGTGTACGCATATGGGGCAAAACTTCTTCTGCAAAACCAATTACAGATGGTGTCCCACAGGGAAGTGTCCTCTTGGCCTCTTCTTCTTTCTCTATACATAAATGACATTCCAATGCTTCGCAATTACATCAACCCACCATATTTGCAGATGACAATACATACGTCTTCTCCACCCGAGCCAGTCAACGCAGCCAATACTGTAAATACCGAATTACAGAAAATATCTACCTGGATGAGGATAACAAACTTACACTAAACTTGTCAACACTACTTCATTCGTTTGGTAACAGAGCTCAGATGTCCCTTTAAAATAATGATAAATGGTTCACCTATCACAAAAACTAAACAGAGGGAAAAAATTTTGGAATCCACCTTGATAATAGACTCAAATTTCTTACACATTGGCATCAATTTCTATGAATATTTCCAAGACTGTAGGCATTATATCGAAGATACGGTAATATGATCCACAGTCAACCTCCTGGCCCGTATATCATGCTCTTATTTAACCCTATTCACTATGGTATTGTGCATGGGGCTCAACAAAAATTAACCATCATCAGACCACTATTTACACCACCAAAGGCTGCAGTTAGATGATAACAAATTCTCATTAAAGGCAGCACACTCCACCAATTTTCAATACACTAACCTAATAACCATACAATACATCCATACTTATTACTGCAACCTATTACATACATAGAACACTTTTAACTACTGATATTAACCTCCCCTCAAACATCTCCTTGCACTCAACTGAACACATGTCCATATCACAAGGCACAGATCACTTTGATGTTCCTCGTTGTACTTCTCCACTATGCAAAACTCAATGCCACATAAAAGCCCTAAAATCTGGAATTCATTTCATGAAATATAAAAGAAAACACATACCTGATTATAATTTCAAGTCTCCTTCTAAAAGATTACTTACTCAACAAACCAAAATAATTTATTGATTAATGAACATTATAAATTGTATATCTTAAATGTTTCTCACAATTATATACATAAATGCGTTAACACCTAAAACCCATCTAACTTTATTATTTTTTAAACATTACATACCTAACAGAATCACTACCTAACTGAATGCAACATATGACCGGTCTTTGTAATACTCACTTGTGCTTTATAGTTATATTTGTTGTCATTAATGTTTTATCACTGATTTCATACAGTGCTTAGTAGCCAGCGTGTATAGTCTTGTGGCTAGCGCTTCTTTTTTGATTATAATAAGATTATAATCATTATTAGTTTATCTTAAGTTAATTTTAAGCCAGCCCGTATTGCTATGACATTGTATAAGTGGCTTTGGCATATGCTCTTTCGTATTTTTTTGTACCTCTGTATGTGTGCACAAATTGGAATAAATAAATAAATAAATAAATAAATAAAAACAGATACATACTTAAGAACAGATATTTAAGAACAGATACATAAGAACACATAATTACATAACAGATACATATATAAGAACAGATACATAAGAGCAGTTACATACATGTGAACAGATACATGAGAGCAGATACATACATATGAACAGATACATGCATATGAAAAGATAGATACATAAGAACAGATACATACATAAGAAGAGGTACATAATAAGAAGAGTTCATAAGAAGAGATACTTATGAGATACATAAAAAAACTAGATACATACATTTAGAACAGATACATACATTAGAACAGATACATACATATGAATAGATACGTAAGAACTGATACATATAAACAGTGAAAGATGTGAGCAGATTCATATTAACAGGATACATTCATCAGAAGATGTTATAAGAAACAGATACATACATATAATCAGATACATAAGAACAGATACACCAAGAACAGATACTAACAGATATTACCATAATAAGAGATACATTCATAAGAACAGATACTAAGAATAGATAAAATCAGTACAGATACATAAGAAAACAAGATACGTGCATAAGAAACAGATACATCTCATAAGAACTGATACATAGAACGTATACATTTGAGAGATACATGAGAGTAAAGACACATAAAAATAGATACGTAATAAGAATGGATACATACTTAAAGAACAGATACATACATAAGAACAGATACATACATAAGAACTGAAATGATATATAAGAACAGATGCATAAGAAACAGATACACAAGAAACAGATACTAAGAACAGATTGCATAAGAACAGATACCTACTTAGAATAGATAACATAATAAAGAACAGTTACATACATATGAACAGATACTACATAAGAACAGATACATCCACAAGAGAAAAGTACATAATATGAACAGATCCATACATATGACAGATAAATAAATTAAGAACAGATACATAAAGAGCAGATACATACATGTGAACAGATACATGAGGGCCGATACATACACATGAACAGATACATGCATATGAAAAGATAGATACATAAGAACAGATACATACATAAGAAGAGGTACATAAGAAGAGATACATACAAAAGAGATACATACACAAGAAGAGATACATACATAAGAACAGATACATACATTAGAACAGATACATACATTAGAACAGACACATACATATGAATAGATAGATACGTAAGAACTGATACATATAAACAGTGAAAGATGTGAGCAAATACATATAAACAGATACATTCATAAGAACAGATATATAAGAACAGATGCATATTTAAGAACAGATACATAACAGATAATTACATAAAAAGAGATACATTCATAAGAACAGATACATAAGAACAGATACACCAGAACAGATACATAAGAACAGATACATTCATAAGAACAGATACATTCATAAGACCAGATACATAAGAACATATACATACATTTGAAGAGATACATAACGAGACAAATAAAAAATGATAAGTTAGTAAGAATGGATAGTTACATAAGAAACTGATCTACAATTAGAACAAGGTCATTTAAGAAGAGTGCATACTAAGAAGAGATGAATACATAAGAACAGATACATGATAAGAACAGAGACATGCATAAGAACAGATACATGCTTAAGAAAAGATACATACATGAGAACAGATACATACATAAGAACAGATAGATTCATAAGAACAGATAAGTACATTAGAGCAGATACATACATATGATCAGATACATACATAAGTATAGATACGTACATAAGAACAGATATATACTTAAGAACAGGTACATACATAAGAAGATACATACATAAGAGCAGATACATACATAACAGATACATACATAAGGACAGATACGTACATAAGAACAGATACATAAAACAGATACTTACATAAGAACAGATACATACATAACAGATACATAAGAACAGATACACAAGAACAGATACGTACATAAGAACAAATATATACATAAGAACGGATGCACACATAACAGATTCATAAGACAGAAATAAGAACAGATGCATACATAAAGAAAGTCCATTACATAAGAACAGAATGATATATCAGAACAGATATATAAGAACAGATACGTAAGAACAGATACATAAGAACAGACACATAAGAACAGATACATACATAAGAACAGATACATAAGAACAGATAGATACATAAGAACAGATGCATATATTGGAACAGATACATACATTTGAACAGATACATACATAATAACAGATGCATATATAAGAACAGATACATGCATCAGAACAGATACATACATAAGAACAGTTACATGCATCAGAACAGATACATACATATGAACATATACATATGAACAGATACATACATATGAACAGATACATACATAACAGATACACACATAAGAACAGATACATAAGAACAGATAATTACATAAGAACAGATACATATATAAGAACAGATACATAAGAGATTCATAAGAATACATACATAACAGATACATACGAACAGATGCTTAAGAACAGAGACATACATAAGAATAGATACATAAGAGCAGATACATACATTTGAAGAGATACATAAGAACAGATATTTTAGAAGAGGTACACTAGAGCAGATACATACATAAGAGGAGATACATGCATAAGAACAGATACATGAGAACAGATACATACATAAGAACAGATACATTCGTAAGAACAGATAAATACATAAGAGCAGATACATACATATGAACAGATACTTTATAGAACAGATACATAAGAACTGATTCATATTTAGATACACCAGATATACATTAAGAACGGATACATACATAAGAACAGATACATACATAAGAAAACAGATAAATACATTGAACATATACATATTTTAAGAACAGATAAAATACAAAAGAAAAAGATTCATACATATGAACAGATACATACATATGAAACTGTTACATGTAAATAGATGCATAGAAGTGAGCCAGATAAATACATAAGGAACATGTAAACTTAAGAAACAGATGTACATAAGAACAGATCATAAGAACTGATACATATATAAAGAACAGAATGCCGATATATCAGAGCAGATACATAAGAACAGTACGTAAGAACAGATACATAAGAACGCTACATAAGAAAACAGATACTTACATAAGGACCGATTCATAAAACAGATACATACTTAAAGGATCAGTTCATACATATGACAGATAAATACTGAGAACAGTCTACATAAGAACTAGAAACATACATAAGAACAGATACATAAGAACTGATACGTACATAGAACATATACATACCTAAGGAACAGATACATTACATATGAACAGATACATACATAAGAACAGATACATACATAAGAACAGATACATACAAAAGAACAGATACATAAGAACAGATACAGACATAAGAACAGATACATAAGAACAGATTTTAGAAAAGAAAACAGTAATATAGAACAGATGCATACATAAGAACAGATACATACATAAGAACAGATACATACATAAGAACAGAATGATATATCAGAACAAATACATGGAACAGATACGTAAGAACAGGTATATAAGAACAGATTCATAAGAACAGATGCCTACATAAGAACAGATGCATAAGATCAGAGATATACATAAGAACAGATACATACATAAGAACAGATACATACATAAGAACAGATACATATGAACAGATACATATATAAGAACAGATACCTAAGAACAGATACATACATAAGAACAGATTCATACATAAGAACAGATACATATATAAGAACAGATACATACATATTAACAGATACATGCATGAGAACAGATACATATATAAGAACATATACATACGAACAGATACATACATAAGAACATATAAATAAATAAGAACAGATACATACATAAGAACAGATACATCAGAACAGATGCATATGAGCAGATACATACCTAAGAACAGATACATACATAAGAACAGTTACATGAAAGCAGATACATGCATAAGAAACAGATACATACATTACGTAAACTGATTACTTCATAAAAACAGATACATACATAAGAACAGATAAATACATAACACAGAATACATTAAGAACAGATACCATGGAGAACTGATTCGTACATAACAAAAGGATACATAAGATAAGATGGCACTATTAAGAAGAGATATTATATTAAAGAAAACAGTAATAATAAGAACAGATATAATAATAAGAAAAGATACTACATTAGAAACAGATTAATAAGAAAACAGATACATACATAACAACAGATACATAAGGAGAGATACATACATAAGAACAGAATGATATATGAGAACAGATGCATAAGAGCAGATGCGCAACAACAGATGCATGAGAACAGATACATAAGAACAGATACATAAGAACAGATACATCCATAAGAACTGATACATAAGAACAGATACATAAGAACAGATACATAAGAACAGATGCATATTTAAGAACAGATACATACATAACAGATACATAAGAACAGATACATGCATAACAAGAGATACATACATAAGAACTGAATGATATATGAGAACAGATGCATCAGAACAGATACGCAAGAGCAGATACATAAGAACAGATACATAAGAATATATACATACATAAGAACAGATACATACATAAGAACAGATACATACATAATACAGAGTACATACATAAGAACAGTACATACTTAAGAACAGGATACATTCATAGGAACAGATTACATTCATATGAACAAGATACATACATTAATAACTGATACCTACAAAGAACAGATACATACATAGAACAGATACATACATTGAACATATCCATTTGAAAAGATAACTAAGAACAGATACATAACATAAGAACAATATACATATGAACAGTACACACATAAAAAACAGAAAAATATAAAAAGAACAGATTAAATTATAAGAACAGATACATAAGATAGCAGATACATACATGTGAACAGATACATGACATATGAAAAGAAAAGATAGATACATAAGAACAGATTACATACATAAGAGGTACATAAATAGAGATACATACTTAAGAAAGAGATACATAAATAAGAAAGAGATACATAATAAGAGAGATACATAACATAAGGAAGAGATACATAAGAACAGATACATACATTAGAACAGATACATACATTAGAACAGATACATACATAGGAATAGGTAGATACGTAAGAACTAATACATATAAACAGTCAAAGATGTGAGCAGATACATATAAACAGATACATTCATAAGAACAGATATATAAGAAAAAAGGATAAATTAATAACAGGTTTACATCAAGAACAGATACATAAGAACATATACAAACATTTGAAGAGATACATAAGAAGAGACACATAAAAACAGATACGTAAATAAGAATGGATACATTCATAAGAACAGATACGTACTTAAGAACAGGTACAAACATAAGAAGAAGATGCATTACTAAGGACAGATGCATTCATAAGAACAGATACGTACATAAGAACAGGTACATACATAAGAAGAGATGCATACATAAGGACAGATGCATTCATAAGAATAGATACATAAGAGCCAGACACATTAGTAAGAATAAAGATACATTGCATAAGAACAGATACATACATGAGAACAGATACATACATAAGAACAGATAGATTCATAAGAACAGATAAATACATAAGAGCAGATACATACATATGATCAGATACATAAGTACAGATAGGTACATAAGAACAGATATATGCTTAAGAACAGGTACATACATAAGAACAGACATGCATAAGAGCAGATACATAAGAACAGTTACATACATACGAAAAAATACATAACAGATGCATATTTAAGAATAGATACATACATAAGAGCAGATACATACATAACAGATACATACATAAGGACAGATACGTACATAAGAACAGATACATAAAACAGATACATAAAAAACAGATACATACGTAACAGATACATAAGGACAGATACACAAGAACAGATACGTACATAAGAACGGATGCATACATAAGAACAGATTCATAAGAACAGATACATAAGAACAGATACATACATAAGAACAGAATGATATATCAGAACAGATACATTAAGAATCAGATACGTAAGAACAGATACTATATGAACAGATACATAAAAACGGATACATACATAAGAACAGATGCATACATTGGAACAGATACATACATTTGAACAGATACATACATAATAACAGATGCATATATAAGAACAGATACATACATAAGAACAGATACATACATAAGAACAGTTACATGCATTAGAACAGATACATACATAAGAGCAGATACATACAAAAGAACAGATACATATGAACAGATACATACATAAGAACAGATACATACATTAGAACATATACATATGAACAGATACATAAATAAAAACAGATACATACTTAAGAACAGATATTTAAGAACAGATACATAAGAACAGATTACATAAGAACAGACACATAAGAACAGATAATTACATAACAGATACATATATAAGAACAGATACATAAGAAGAGATTCATAAGAATACATATATAACAGATACATACGAACAGATTCATATGAACAGATACTTAAGAACAGAGACATACATAAGAATAGATACATAAGAACAGATACATACATTTGAAGAGATACATAAGAACAGATATATAAGAACAGATACATTAGAGCAGATACATACATAAGAGGAGATACATGCATAAGAACAGATACATACATAAGAACAGATACATACTAAGAACAGATTACACATGAAACAGATTCATTCGTAAGAACAGATAAACACATAATAGCAGATACATACATTTGAAGAGATACATAAGAACAGATATATAAGAACAGATAAATTAGAGCAGATACATACATAAGAGGAGATACATGCATAAGAACAGATACATACATAAGAACAGATACATTCATAAGAACAGATACATAAGAACAGATTCATATTTTAGAACAGATACATACATAACAGATACATACATAAGAACAGATACATACATTAGAACAGATACATACATAAGAACAGGTTCATAAGAACAGATACATATTTAAGAACAGATACATACAAAAGAACAGATTCATTCATATGAAAAGATACATAAATAAGAACTGATACATATAAATAGATGCATAGATGTGAGCAGATACATACATAAGAACAGATACATAAGAACAGATGCATACATAAGAACAGATACATAAGAACAAATATATACATAACAGATACATACATTAGAACAGATATATTCGTAAGAACAGATACATACATTTGAACAGGTACATACATATGACCAGATACATACTTAAGAACAGGTACATATAAACAGATACATAAGAATGGATGCATACATAACAGATACATACATAAGAACAGATACATACGAACAGATACATTAGAGCAGATACACAAGAAGGGATAATTACATAAGAACAGATACATACATAAGAACAGAGACATAAGAACAGATACATAAGAGAAGATATATAAGAACAGATAGATACGAACAGATACATATGAACAGATACATAAGAGCAGATACATACATAAGAACAGATACGTAAGAACCGATTCAATCATTTGAAGAGATACGTAAGAACAGATACATACATAAGAACAGATACATACATAAGAACAGATACATACATAAGAACAGATACTATAAGAAAGATACATGAGAGGGGGGTACTGCATAAGAAACAGATTGTAGCGTGAATGGTTCGAGAACCAACATAGTTGTTAAAATTAGGACAAAATGGTGCAACTTCTTGGGTATCTTATTGAGGAAACGTTTCGCCACACAGTGGATTCATCAGTCCATATAAAGGATAAACTTGAAAAACAGGAGGAGAATAGAATACGGCATATGAGCTGCTTCTCCGCTCATATGCCGTATTCTATTCAAGATTGATGGACTGACCACATCGACTCGAGGATGAGGGACTGATTACCTGATTCTCCTACTGTTCTTCAAGTTTATCCTTTGTATCGACTGATGAAGCCACTGTGTGGCGAAACGTTTCCTCAATAACGATACCCAAGAGTTGCACATGTGTGTAATTTAACAACGTGTCGGTTCTTTGAACCATTCGTCTACAATCTGTTCTTATGTATGCATCCGCTCTCATGTATCTGTTCTTATGTATCTGTTCTTATGTATGTATCTGTTCTAATGTATGTATCTGTTCTCATGTATGTATCTGTTCTCATGCATGTATCTGTTCTTATGTATGTATCTGTTCTTATGTATGCATCTGTTCTTATGTATGTATCCATTCTTATGTATGTATTTGTTCTTATGTATCTGTTCATATGTATGTATATGTTCTTATGTATCTGTTCTTATATATCTGTTCTTATGTAATTATCTCTTCTTATGTATCTGTTCTTATGTATCTGTTCGTATGTATCTGTTTTCATGTATCTGTTCTTATGCATCTGTACTTATATACGTATCTGTTATATATGTATGTATCCATTTTTATGTATCTGTTCATATGTACCTATTCTTATGTATGTATCTGTTCTCATGTATCTGTTCTTATGTATCTGTTCTTATGTATGTATCTGTTTATATGTATCTGCTCACATCTATGTATCTATTTATATTAATCAGTTCTTATATTGTATTGTTCATATGTATCTGTTTCATATGTATGTATCGGTTATTTTATTTGCTGCTGTTCTTATATATGAATCTGTTCTTAAAATGTATCTGTTATTTGTTATCTGTTCTTTGGTATATATTGTTCTTTTGTTGGTATCTGTGCGTATTTTTGTATCTCTTCTTAAATAGTATCTGTTCTTGTGTATTATTCTTGGTTTATGTATCTGTTCAGATGTAGCAATGCTCTTATGTATTTATCTGTTCTTATATATGTATTCTGTTATTATGTATGTATCTGTTTTAATGTATGAATTGTTCTTACGTATGTATTGTTCTTATGTATGAATCTGCTCTCTTTATGTATGTATCATGCTCTAAGGTATCTGTGTTATGTATATGTTCTCATGTATCTGTTCTTATGTATGTATCTGTTCTTATGTATGTATCTGTTCTTATGTATGTATCTGTTCTTATGTATGTATCTGTTCTTATGTATGTATCTGTTCTTATGTATGTATCTGTTTTTATGTATGCATCTGTTCTCATGTATCTCTTCACATGTATGTATCTGTTCTTATGTATCTGTTCTTGTGTATGTATCTGTTCTTAAGCATCTGTTCTTGTGAATCTGTTCGTATTTATGTAACTGTTCTTACATATCTGCTCTTATGTATGTATCTGTTCTTATTTATGTATCTCTTATGTATGTATCTGTTCATATGTACATGTTCTTATGTATGTATTTGTTCTTATGTAATTATCTGTTCTGATGTATCTGTTCTTATGTGTATCTGTTCTGATGTATCTGTTCAAATGTATGTATCTGTTCTTATATATCTGTTCTCATGAATGTATCTGTTCTTATTTATGTATACGTTCTTATGTATATATCTGTTCATATGTATATGTTCTTATGTATGTATCTGTTCTTATGTGTGTATCTGTTCATGTGTATGTATCTGTTCTTTTGTATGTATCTGTTCTTATGTATCTGTTCTTATGTATCTGTTCTTATATATCTGTTCTTAGGTATGTGTTCTTATGTATCTATTCTGATATATCATTCTGTTCGTATGTATGTATCTGTTCTTATGTATGTATCTGTTCTTAAGTATCTGTTTTATGTATCTGTTATTATGTATCTCTTATGTATATATCTGTTCTTATGTATGTATCAGTTCTTATGTATCTGTTCTTATGTATGTATCTGTCCTTATGTATGTATTTGTTCTTATGTATGTATCTGTTCTTAAGTATGTATCTGTTCTTAAATATGCATCTATTCTCATGTGTCTGTTCTTATGTATGTAACTGTTCGTATGTATCTGTTCTTATGTATGTACCTGTTCTTATGTATGCATCTGTTCATATGTATCTGTTCTTATGTATGCATCTGTTCTCATGTATGTATCTGTTCTTATGTATGTATCTGTTCTTATGTATGTATCTGTTCTTATGTATCTGTTCTTATGTATCTGTTCTGATATATCATTCCTGTCGTTTGGCATGTATATTAGTTATGTATGTATCTGTTCTTATGTATCTGTTCTTATGTATCTGTTCTTATGTATGTATCTATTCTTATGTATCTATTCTTATGTATCTGTTATTATATATCTGTCTAATGTATTCTGTCTTATGTATCACCATGTAGTATCTTTTCTTTGTTATGTAATCTGTTCTTATGTGATCTGTTCTTATGTATGTATCTGTTATGTATGTATCTGTTCTTATGTATGTATCTGTTCTTATATATGCATCTGTTCGTATGTGTCTGTTCTTATGTATGTAACTGTTCGTATGTATCTGTTCTTATGTATGTCTGCTCTTATGTATTTATCTGTTCTTATGCATGTATCTGATCTTATGTATGTAATCTGGTTCTTTGTATCTGTTCTTATGTATGTTTCTGTTCCTAAGTATCTGTTCATATGTATCTGTTCTGATTTATATATCTGTTCTTATGTATGTATCTGCTCTTATGTATCTGTTATGTATCTGTTCTTATGTATGTATTCATTCTTATGTATGTATCTGTTCATATGTATTATCTGTTCTTATGTATGTATCTGTTCTTATGCATGTATCTGTTATATTTGTGTTGGATCTGTTTTATGTATGTATCTGTTCTTTGGATGTATCTGTTCTTATACACAAATAACCCGCGCATAGAAGAGATGAGCTTACGATGACGTTACGGTCCGAGAAGTGGAGCCGGACAGGTATATTAATGGCAGGAAAAGAGGGTAGTGGTGGTAGTAAGTAGTAGTAGTAATTCTTCTATACTAGTAGTTAGGAGTAGTGGTTGTAAGTAGTAGTAGTGGTAGTTATGGTGGTTAGTGCAGTAGTAGTATTTAGTGTAGTAGTAGTAGTTGTATAGTTAGTAGTAGTAGTTGTTGGAGTAGTGGTAGTGGTAGTAGTTGTGGGAAAATAAAGAGGTGGAGGACCCAGTCACAATACAAAGAAAGGGGAACAATGAAGGGAGCTTAGAGTGCCCACAGAATGAGAGGCAAGTAACAGAGGTGGGTGGGGCGGAGGGGAAGATTTGAAATAAATAATTAAGGAACAGAAAACCACAAGACAAAGAATGAAAGTACAACCAGAAGAGAAAATAAAAAAGGAAGAGGAAATGGGAAGAGGGAGAAGAGAAAAAAGGAAGGGAATCATGTTAATGTCACTGGTGTCTGAAAGTTTGAAGCATTTTACATAAAATATATATGCGAGAGGAAGTGCATCTACAGAGACGAAGGCAGGACTAAGATTCATACAAGGTAGTTGCTGTATTAGGGAGAATTCAACCTGACGGCGAATGTTAAAGTTGGATGTAGGGTTATTTTGTGCATCGTTCCAGTCACGGTATTTGTCTTTTTTTGTTATTATGGACCCCGCAGTTTAGCGTCCTTTCTCTCCAGACTCTTTCAACGTTATTCCTCCTCCTTTAAACCCCTCTTTCGAATCATTATGAGGCTGCTCTTATTGCTCTCCGGCGTCTAAGAATCAGATTTGCTTCATACATGCCTTTGTTTTTCCTTGCTGAACAAGTTCTGCCACCTCTTACTTCTACCATTTTCTTGCTAACCCAACCTCTAGGCACTCCCTTTCCTGATCATGCCGTCTCCTACTCAACACCTCATTTCTTTCTACTAAGTCTCAGGTTGAAGTGCCTTCTTTACTTTCCGTCAGCATCAAATTGCTCTCTTTGGGGTCTCTTCCACCAAGATCTCTGAAACTTCTCTCTAGTATTGCCTTAAACACTGCTCGTCCCCTGAATACACAAATTCATTCTTCTAAACTAAAGACTAAACTTCAACGTCTCATCTCAGCTAGCCTTGTCTAAATTCTCCCTACACTAACTGTGTTACTAACTTGTCTTCTGTCTGACTCTTCTTGGTTTTGGACTTCCTTTGCCACTTCGACTACCCCTCGCGTGGTATTATTGAACTGCTTAGCTTTTTTGATTTCTTTAGTCAGTTTCGCTCCCCTATATCTTCCTGACTTGGTCCACTTTGTGGCGCTCTCCTTCCTGCTCTTGTTTCTGTTTTCTAAGAACCACCACCATCCGCGCCGTTACCAACTTGTCTTTTCTTCTCTTAAATCTAACGCTAACATTGTCATACTATCTTCTGACAAAGGTAATTCGGTAGTTATCCTTGATCGCGAGGATTACCCCGTAAAGCTGTGTCTGGCTCATGACTCACCCCAAAGTACTACACTACTCTCGTTTCCATCCCACTTTGATAGCATCATACTCTCTCTCTCCACTCCAGAAACTCCTCTTCAGGCTTCTACTCAGGCAGACCCTTCTCCTTCCACCCATATGCAAAAATCCTTTCCTTCTAATCCTTCCACCAGCTCTGGGCTCCAACACCAAACAATCTAACCCTCATTCTTCCTTACTCGTCCTTCTCGTTTCTCCTACTCCTAATTTGGGACACCAGTATACCAACTCTCCCGGATTAACAATGTCTGGATGAAGTTCAGTACTTAATTAAACTACATTGAAACATATATTATGATCTGTACTATAAAATAATCAAGGTGCTATTCTTAGGTGCCTAAAGTAAGAATAAGTTCACAATTTTTCCATTATATTCCAAAGTCATTTTTTTGATACACTTTATTGGTCACCACAACCTTTTTTAGTAACTTTATATTTTATATTTTATATTTAATTCTAACTTTAAAATATTTCCTTTATATTACTACCTACTATCATATTCCACAAGCTCATATTTGTTCATCACTTATTTGTATTAGTCCTTCAGCTCCATTATTTTACATTTGTTAAATAATCCAGGTGCTATTTTTTTAGCTTAAGACTATTACTTTTGTTTTATACTTAATTC
Organism: Cherax quadricarinatus; assembly: GCF_026875155.1. Classification (NCBI taxonomy): domain Eukaryota; kingdom Metazoa; phylum Arthropoda; class Malacostraca; order Decapoda; family Parastacidae; genus Cherax; species Cherax quadricarinatus. The sequence continues at coordinate 40,303,190 of NC_069431.1, forward strand.
AAACTATAGATTCACTACAAATTTATGATTACAAGCAGATCCTGATACCAAACCTCTTATTTAATGACTTAAATGAATATCAAAACAGTAAAGTAATTATACACTGCAGAACAATCAAAGGCCAATTCCTCAGTGCCAACAGCAACATTACTATATTTAATACAATAGCAGATCTTTAAGAAAGCAATTACGCATGACCTCAATAGCATTTCTAAATTCCTTACATGCCAATATGTCATCATTACACTAACTGAAACTGGCTATAGCTGATAGTACAGTGTCTATGCAATGCCTGGTTACACAGCCATTCACCACTTGTAGGCAGATCAAAACAAGGGGTGGCACTGCCATTAGACTACTCAGACACAACTAGAATGATCACTAATACTTGCACATGGGCAGAACATGAGGAAATATATAATAGCTAAATTCAAAATTCAAAGTACTACACAAAACCTCTACATTGATAAAACATTAACAGAGTTCCCAGTCATAACATTAGCCAATTTTAGTCAAAATTAGGAAGTATGATAAACTGATGCAGCTATGAACATAAAGATCACTTACTACTCTCAGGTGACTTCAATATAAATCTCTGCAAGACCAGGACCACACTCGTTACTGAATTCACAAACACAATGAGTACTGTATGTTACTACCAAATGGTAAAAAACATACAAGAGTTACGAGGACTAGTGTTTCCCTACTTGACCACATCTGGACCAACACCATATCCCCTTTAAAATCAGGCATAATCACAGATAATACAACAGACCACTACCCTATTTACTCTTAACAAACTCTTGGTAAACTACCCCATGACACTACTAAAGTCACCTTCAGACTTCAACAATGACCGGCAGCCATTAATAACTTCACAACAGGCTATAGCAACATTGATTGGCACACTGAGCTAGCAAACTATACAGATATTGACGAATGTATTAATAATTTTTCTAAAAAAAACCATACATCCTATAACAAGCTCTGCCTAAAAAAACTAAACAGATGACAGCAAAGAGGGGACTGAACAGGTCCCTGGCTAACAGACCCAGCATTCTCAAATCCTAAATACAAAAAACACCACTATGAAAAACCAGTCTATAGGAATGGGTCACATAACCAGAGACCAAACAAAAAACGTTACTCGTCAATCCTAACCAGCCTGATAAGAAGGGCAAAAAAATTGTATTATGAGAAAGATTATCCAAACTTACGAGGATGATATATAAAATGACTGGTAAACCCTATCAGAAATTTGGGAACAAGAAAGTATCCGAAAATAGCGAATAAAAATTATCAAAATAACAGATGAAACCCCAACTACCACCAACAGAAACAGCAAACAGACTCAATGATTTCTTATCTCATCATAGTGACAAAATACTTGCCAATAAAATCCAAGCTCAGTTTCCCACCACCAAAGACTACTCACGGCAATCGATGAAACTCACTGTTCCTAGCTCCGACTACCCATCGAAGATCTCCCTTATTATCAAACACACCTAAAAAACATGGCAGGAGTTTATATACCTTACACACCCTTATATACAAAAAGTGTCACAAGTGCTTCACCATCATAGCAACACCTCTTTACACAAAAATCCATGAATCCTCCACCTTCCCTACAGTACTCAAAAATAGCAAGGGTCTCCCGATCACAAGGAGGGACCAGAGTTGAATAACTATAGGACCATATATCCAATGCCCCTCTCTCAAAAATCTTCGAAAAATCTAATTCATAAACGAATCTAATCCTACATTATCTCCCAAACATACTAAACCCCTGCCAATTTGGATTCAGGCCTAATAAAAATACTTATGATGCTATTATACACATGCTAGAAATATATACAGCACTGGCTATAGAGAAAAAAGTAGTCCCAATGGGGATCTTTCATTGACTTACGTAAGCTTTTGATTTTTATTCAAAACCAAAAAAGGGGTTGACCATGACTTCTCCACGTTAATATTGTCCTCACTATGGTATAAGTGGTCATACCTCAAAACTACCTCAAGGTTTACACTCAGCAACAGAGCCAATATGTGTACGCATATGGGGCAAAACTTCTTCTGCAAAACCAATTACAGATGGTGTCCCACAGGGAAGTGTCCTCTTGGCCTCTTCTTCTTTCTCTATACATAAATGACATTCCAATGCTTCGCAATTACATCAACCCACCATATTTGCAGATGACAATACATACGTCTTCTCCACCCGAGCCAGTCAACGCAGCCAATACTGTAAATACCGAATTACAGAAAATATCTACCTGGATGAGGATAACAAACTTACACTAAACTTGTCAACACTACTTCATTCGTTTGGTAACAGAGCTCAGATGTCCCTTTAAAATAATGATAAATGGTTCACCTATCACAAAAACTAAACAGAGGGAAAAAATTTTGGAATCCACCTTGATAATAGACTCAAATTTCTTACACATTGGCATCAATTTCTATGAATATTTCCAAGACTGTAGGCATTATATCGAAGATACGGTAATATGATCCACAGTCAACCTCCTGGCCCGTATATCATGCTCTTATTTAACCCTATTCACTATGGTATTGTGCATGGGGCTCAACAAAAATTAACCATCATCAGACCACTATTTACACCACCAAAGGCTGCAGTTAGATGATAACAAATTCTCATTAAAGGCAGCACACTCCACCAATTTTCAATACACTAACCTAATAACCATACAATACATCCATACTTATTACTGCAACCTATTACATACATAGAACACTTTTAACTACTGATATTAACCTCCCCTCAAACATCTCCTTGCACTCAACTGAACACATGTCCATATCACAAGGCACAGATCACTTTGATGTTCCTCGTTGTACTTCTCCACTATGCAAAACTCAATGCCACATAAAAGCCCTAAAATCTGGAATTCATTTCATGAAATATAAAAGAAAACACATACCTGATTATAATTTCAAGTCTCCTTCTAAAAGATTACTTACTCAACAAACCAAAATAATTTATTGATTAATGAACATTATAAATTGTATATCTTAAATGTTTCTCACAATTATATACATAAATGCGTTAACACCTAAAACCCATCTAACTTTATTATTTTTTAAACATTACATACCTAACAGAATCACTACCTAACTGAATGCAACATATGACCGGTCTTTGTAATACTCACTTGTGCTTTATAGTTATATTTGTTGTCATTAATGTTTTATCACTGATTTCATACAGTGCTTAGTAGCCAGCGTGTATAGTCTTGTGGCTAGCGCTTCTTTTTTGATTATAATAATGATAATAATCATTACTTAGTTAATCTTAAGTTAATTTTAAGCCAGCCCGTAATGCTATGCATAGTATAAGTGGCTTTGGCATACTGCTCTTATCTGTATTTTTTTTGTACCTCTGTATGTGTGCACAAATTGGAAATAAATAAATAAATAAATAAATAAATAAAAACAGATACATACTTAAGAACAGATATTTAAGAACAGATACATAAGAACACATAATTACATAACAGATACATATATAAGAACAGATACATAAGAGCAGTTACATACATGTGAACAGATACATGAGAGCAGATACATACATATGAACAGATACATGCATATGAAAAGATAGATACATAAGAACAGATACATACATAAGAAGAGGTACATACATAAGAAGAGATACATAAGAAGAGATACATAAGAGATACATAAAAAAACAGATACATACATTAGAACAGATACATACATTAGAACAGATACATACATATGAATAGATACGTAAGAACTGATACATATAAACAGTGAAAGATGTGAGCAGATACATATAAACAGATACATTCATCAGAACAGATGTATAAGAACAGATACATACATAATAACAGATACATAAGAACAGATACACAAGAACAGATACATAACAGATAATTACATAATAAGAGATACATTCATAAGAACAGATACATAAGAATAGATACATCAGAACAGATACATAAGAACAGATACGTTCATAAGAACAGATACATTCATAAGAACAGATACATAAGAACGTATACATTTGAAGAGATACATGAGAAAAGACACATAAAAATAGATACGTAAATAAGAATGGATACATACATAAGAACAGATACATACATAAGAACAGATACATACATAAGAACTGAATGATATATAAGAACAGATGCATCAGAACAGATACACAAGAACAGATACATAAGAACAGATGCATAAGAACAGATACATACATAAGAATAGATACATACATAAGAACAGTTACATACATATGAACAGATACTACATAAGAACAGATACATCCACAAGAGAAAAGTACATAATATGAACAGATCCATACATATGACAGATAAATAAATTAAGAACAGATACATAAAGAGCAGATACATACATGTGAAACAGATACATGAAAGGGTCCGATACCATAACATGAACAGATACATGCATATGAAAAGATAGATACATAAGATAGATATCATACAATAAGAAGAGGTACATAAGAAGAGAATACATACAAAAGAGATACATACACAAGAAAGAGATACATACATAAGAACAGATACATACATTAGAACAGATACATACATGAGAACAGATACATACATATGAACAGATAGATACGTAAGAACTGATACATATAAACAGTGAAAGATGGAGCAAATAACATATAAACAGTACATCATAAGACGATATATAAGAACAGATGCATATTTAAGAACAGATACATAACAGTTAATTAATAAAAAGAGATACATTCATTAAGAACAGATACTTAAGACAGATACACCAGAACAGATACATAAGAACAGATACATTCATAAGAACAGATACATTCATAAGACCAGTTACATAATGAACATTTACATACATTTGAAGATGAACATAGAGACAAATAAAAAATGATAAGTTAGTAAGAATGGATAGTTACATAAGAAACTGATCTACAATTAGAACAAGGTCATTTAAGAAGAGTGCATACTAAGAAGAGATGAATACATAAGAACAGATACATGATAAGAACAGAGTCATGCATAAGAACAAGTACTGGCTTTAAGAAAATATACAATACATGAGAACAGATACTAATAAGATCAGATAGATTCATAAGAACAGATAAGTACATTAGAGCAGATACATACATATGATCAGATACTACATTAAGTTAGATACAGTTATCTTAAGAACAGATATATACTTAAGAACAGGTACATACATAAGAAGATACATACATAAGAGCAGATACATACATAACAGATACATACATAAGGACAGATACGTACATAAGAACAGATACATAAAACAGATACTTACATAAGAACAGATACATACATAACAGATACATAAGAACAGATACACAAGAACAGATACGTACATAAGAACAAATATATACATAAGAACGGATGCACACATAACAGATTCATAAGACCAGATACATAAGAACAGATGCATACATAAGGAAAGATCCATACATAAGAACAGAATGATATATCAGAACAGATATATAAGAACAGATACGTAAGAACAGATACATAAGAACAGACACATAAGAACAGATACATACATAAGAACAGATACATAAGAACAGATAGATACATAAGAACAGATGCATATATTGGAACAGATACATACATTTGAACAGATACATACATAATAACAGATGCATATATAAGAACAGATACATGCATCAGAACAGATACATACATAAGAACAGTTACATGCATCAGAACAGATACATACATATGAACATATACATATGAACAGATACATACATATGAACAGATACATACATAACAGATACACACATAAGAACAGATACATAAGAACAGATAATTACATAAGAACAGATACATATATAAGAACAGATACATAAGAGATTCATAAGAATACATACATAACAGATACATACGAACAGATGCTTAAGAACAGAGACATACATAAGAATAGATACATAAGAGCAGATACATACATTTGAAGAGATACATAAGAACAGATATATAAGAAGAGGTACACTAGAGCAGATACATACATAAGAGGAGATACATGCATAAGAACAGATACATGAGAACAGATACATACATAAGAACAGATACATTCGTAAGAACAGATAAATACATAAGAGCAGATACATACATATGAACAGATACATTCATAAGAACAGATACATAAGAACAGATTCATATTTTAGAACAGATAGAACAGATATATACTTAAGAACAGATACATACATAAGAACAGATACATACATAAGAACAGATACATACATATGAACATATACATATTTAAGAACAGATACATACAAAAGAACAGATTCATACATATGAACAGATACATACATATGAACTGATACATGTAAATAGATGCATAGATGTGAGCAGATAAATACATAAGAACAGAAACATAAGAAACAGATGTACATAAGAACAGATCATAAGAACTGATACATATATAAAGAACAGAATGCCGATATATCAGAGCAGATACATAAGAACAGTACGTAAGAACAGATACATAAGAACGCTACATAAGAAAACAGATACTTACATAAGGACCGATTCATAAAACAGATACATACTTAAAGGATCAGTTCATACATATGACAGATAAATACTGAGAACAGTCTACATAAGAACTAGAAACATACATAAGAACAGATACATAAGAACTGATACGTACATAGAACATATACATACCTAAGGAACAGATACATTACATATGAACGATACATACCATAAGAACAGATAAATTCATAAGAACAGATTCATACAAAAGACAGATAAATAAGAACAGATACAGACATAAGAACATATACATAAGAACAGATTTTAGAAAAGAAAACAGTAATATAGAACAGATGCAACATAAGAACAGATACATACATAGAACAGATACCATACATAAGAACAGAATGTTAAATCAGGATCAAATACATGGAACAGATAAGTAAGAACAGGGTATATATAGAACAGATTCATAAGAACAGATGCCTACATAAGAACAGATGCATAAGATCAGAGATATACATAAGAACAGATACATACATAAGAACAGATACATACATAAGAACAGATACATACATATGAACAGATACATATATAAGAACAGATACCTAAGAACAGATACATACATAAGAACAGATTCATACATAAGAACAGATACATATATAAGAACAGATACATACATATTAACAGATACATGCATGAGAACAGATACATATATAAGAACATATACATACGAACAGATACATACATAAGAACATATAAATAAATAACAGATACATACATAAGAACAGATACATCAGAACAGATGCATATGAGCAGATACATACCTAAGAACAGATACATACATAAGAACAGATACATGAAAGCAGATACATGCATAAGAACAGATACATACATACGAACAGATACATTCATAAAAACAGATACATACATAAGAACAGATAAATACATAACACAGAATACATTAAGAACAGATACCATGGAGAACTGATTCGTACATAACAAAAGGATACATAAGATAAGATGGCACTATTAAGAAGAGATATTATATTAAAGAAAACAGTAATAATAAGAACAGATATAATAATAAGAAAAGATACTACATTAGAAACAGATTAATAAGAAAACAGATACATACAATAACAACAGAATACATAGAGAGATTACATACATAAGAACAGAATGATATATGAGAACAGATGCATAAGAGCAGATGCGCAACAACAGATGCATGAGAACAGATACATAAGAACAGATACATAAGAACAGATACATCCATAAGAACTGATACATAAGAACAGATACATAAGAACAGATACATAAGAACAGATGCATATTTAAGAACAGATACATACATAACAGATACATAAGAACAGATACATGCATAACAAGAGATACATACATAAGAACTGAATGATATATGAGAACAGATGCATCAGAACAGATACGCAAGAGCAGATACATAAGAACAGATACATAAGAATATATACATACATAAGAACAGATACATACATAAGAACAGATACATACATAATAACAGATACATACATAAGAACAGATACATACATAAGAACAGATACATTCATATGAACAGATACATTCATATGAACAAGATACATACATTAATAACTGATACCTACAAAGAACAGATACATACATAGAACAGATACATACATTGAACATATCCATTTGAAAAGATAACTAAGAACAGATACATAACATAAGAACAATATACATATGAACAGTACACACATAAAAAACAGAAAAATATAAAAAGAACAGATTAAATTATAAGAACAGATACATAAGATAGCAGATACATACATGTGAACAGATACATGCATATGAAAAGATAGATACATAAGAACAGATACATACATAAGAGGTACATAAATAGAGATACATACTTAAGAAAGAGATACATAAATAAGAAAGAGATACATAATAAGAGAGATACATACATAAGAAGAGATACATAAGAACAGATACATACATTAGAACAGATACATACATTAGAACAGATACATACATAGGAATAGGTAGATACGTAAGAACTAATACATATAAACAGTCAAAGATGTGAGCAGATACATATAAACAGATACATTCATAAGAACAGATATATAAGAACAGATACATAATAACAGGTTTACATAAGAACAGATACATAAGAACATATACAAACATTTGAAGAGATACATAAGAAGAGACACATAAAAACAGATACGTAAATAAGAATGGATACATTCATAAGAACAGATACGTACATAAGAACAGGTACATACATAAGAAGAGATGCATACATAAGGACAGATGCATTCATAAGAACAGATACGTACATAAGAACAGGTACATACATAAGAAGAGATGCATACATAAGGACAGATGCATTCATAAGAATAGATACATAAGAGCAGACACATAAGAACAGATACATGCATATGAACAGATACATACATGAGAACAGATACATCCATAAGAACAGATAGATTCATAAGAACAGATAAATACATAAGAGCAGATACATACATATGATCAGATACATAAGTACAGATAGGTACATAAGAACAGATATATGCTTAAGAACAGGTACATACATAAGAACAGACATGCATAAGAGCAGATACATAAGAACAGTTACATACATACGAAAAAATACATAACAGATGCATATTTAAGAATAGATACATACATAAGAGCAGATACATACATAACAGATACATACATAAGGACAGATACGTACATAAGAACAGATACATAAAACAGATACATAAAAAACAGATACATACGTAACAGATACATAAGGACAGATACACAAGAACAGATACGTACATAAGAACGGATGCATACATAAGAACAGATTCATAAGAACAGATACATAAGAACAGATACATACATAAGAACAGAATGATATATCAGAACAGATACATAAGAACAGATACGTAAGAACAGATACATATGAACAGATACATAAGAACGGATACATACATAAGAACAGATGCATACATTGGAACAGATACATACATTTGAACAGATACATACATAATAACAGATGCATATATAAGAACAGATACATACATAAGAACAGATACATACATAAGAACAGTTACATGCATTAGAACAGATACATACATAAGAGCAGATACATACAAAAGAACAGATACATATGAACAGATACATACATAAGAACAGATACATACATTAGAACATATACATATGAACAGATACATAAATAAAAACAGATACATACTTAAGAACAGATATTTAAGAACAGATACATAAGAACAGATTACATAAGAACAGACACATAAGAACAGATAATTACATAACAGATACATATATAAGAACAGATACATAAGAAGAGATTCATAAGAATACATATATAACAGATACATACGAACAGATTCATATGAACAGATACTTAAGAACAGAGACATACATAAGAATAGATACATAAGAACAGATACATACATTTGAAGAGATACATAAGAACAGATATATAAGAACAGATACATTAGAGCAGATACATACATAAGAGGAGATACATGCATAAGAACAGATACATACATAAGAACAGATACATACATAAGAACAGATACACAAGAACAGATTCATTCGTAAGAACAGATAAACACATAATAGCAGATACATACATTTGAAGAGATACATAAGAACAGATATATAAGAACAGATAAATTAGAGCAGATACATACATAAGAGGAGATACATGCATAAGAACAGATACATACATAAGAACAGATACATTCATAAGAACAGATACATAAGAACAGATTCATATTTTAGAACAGATACATACATAACAGATACATACATAAGAACAGATACATACATTAGAACAGATACATACATAAGAACAGGTTCATAAGAACAGATACATATTTAAGAACAGATACATACAAAAGAACAGATTCATTCATATGAAAAGATACATAAATAAGAACTGATACATATAAATAGATGCATAGATGTGAGCAGATACATACATAAGAACAGATACATAAGAACAGATGCATACATAAGAACAGATACATAAGAACAAATATATACATAACAGATACATACATTAGAACAGATATATTCGTAAGAACAGATACATACATTTGAACAGGTACATACATATGACCAGTACATGCTTAAGAAGGGGTACATATAAACAGATACTTAAGAATGGTTGCAAATAACAGATACATACATAAGAACAGATACATACGAACAGATACATTAGAGCAGATACACAAGAAGGGATAATTACATAAGAACAGATACATACATAAGAACAGAGACATAAGAACAGATACATAAGAGAAGATATATAAGAACAGATAGATACGAACAGATACATATGAACAGATACATAAGAGCGATACATACATAAGAACAGATACGTAAGAACCGATTCAATCATTTGAAGAGATACGTAAGAACAGATACATACATAAGAACAGATACATACATAAGAACAGATACATACATAAGGTAAACAGATACTATAAGAAAGATACATGAGAGGGGGGTACTGCATAAGAAACAGATTGTAGCGTGAATGGTTCGAGAACCAACATAGTTGTTAAAATTAGGACAAAATGGTGCAACTTCTTGGGTATCTTTATTGAGGAAACGTTTCGCCACACAGTGGCTTCATCAGTCCATATAAAGGATAAACTTGAAAAACAGGAGGAGAATAGAATACGGCATATGAGCTGCTTCTCCGCTCATATGCCGTATTCTATTCAAGATTGATGGACTGACCACATCGACTCGAGGATGAGGGACTGATTACCTGATTCTCCTACTGTTCTTCAAGTTTATCCTTTGTATCGACTGATGAAGCCACTGTGTGGCGAAACGTTTCCTCAATAACGTACCCAAGAGTTTGCACTGTGGTGATAATTTAACAACGTGTCGGTTCTTTGAACCATTCGTCTACAATCTGTTCTTATGTATGCATCCGCTCTCATGTATCTGTTCTTATGTATCTGTTCTTATGTATGTATCTGTTCTAATGTATGTATCTGTTCTCATGTATGTATCTGTTCTCATGCATGTATCTGTTTCTATGTAGTATCTGGTTCTTATGTATAGCAATCTGTTCTTATGTATGTATCCTCTTATGTATGTATTTGTTCTTATGTATCTGTTCATATGTATGTATATGTTCTTATGTATCTGTTCTTATATATCTGTTCTTATGTAATTATCTCTTCTTATGTATCTTGTTCTTAGTATCTGTTCGTATGTATTCTGTTTTCATGTATCTGTTCTTATGAAATTCTGTACTTTATACGTCATCTGTTATATATGTATGTATCCATTTTTAGTATTGTTAATATGTACCTATTCTTATGTATGTATCTGTTTAATGTATCTTCTTATGTATCTGTTCTTAGGTAATGTATCTGTTTATAGGTATCTGCTCACATCTATGGTTATATTTTATTTAATCAGTTCTTATATTGTATTGTTCATATGTATCTGTTTCATATGTATGTATCGGTTATTTTATTTGCTGCTGTTCTTATATATGAATCTGTTCTTAAAATGTATCTGTTATTTGTTATCTGTTCTTTGGTATATATTGTTCTTTTGTTGGTATCTGTGCGTATTTTTGTATCTCTTCTTAAATAGTATCTGTTCTTGTGTATTATTCTTGGTTTATGTATCTGTTCAGATGTAGCAATGCTCTTATGTATTTATCTGTTCTTATATATGTATTCTGTTATTATGTATGTATCTGTTTTAATGTATGAATTGTTCTTACGTATGTATTGTTCTTATGTATGAATCTGCTCTCTTTATGTATGTATCATGCTCTAAGGTATCTGTTCTTATGTATATGTTCTCATGTATCTGTTCTTATGTATGTATCTGTTCTTATGTATGTATCTGTTCTTATGTATGTATCTGTTCTTATGTATGTATCTGTTCTTATGTATGTATCTGTTCTTATGTATGTATCTGTTTTTATGTATGCATCTGTTCTCATGTATCTCTTCACATGTATGTATCTGTTCTTATGTATCTGTTCTTGTGTATGTATCTGTTCTTAAGCATCTGTTCTTGTGAATCTGTTCGTATTTATGTAACTGTTCTTACATATCTGCTCTTATGTATGTATCTGTTCTTATTTATGTATCTCTTATGTATGTATCTGTTCATATGTACATGTTCTTATGTATGTATTTGTTCTTATGTAATTATCTGTTCTGATGTATCTGTTCTTATGTGTATCTGTTCTGATGTATCTGTTCAAATGTATGTATCTGTTCTTATATATCTGTTCTCATGAATGTATCTGTTCTTATTTATGTATACGTTCTTATGTATATATCTGTTCATATGTATATGTTCTTATGTATGTATCTGTTCTTATGTGTGTATCTGTTCATGTGTATGTATCTGTTCTTTTGTATGTATCTGTTCTTATGTATGTATCTGTTCTTATGTATCTGTTCTTATATATCTGTTCTTAGGTATGTGTTCTTATGTATCTATTCTGATATATCATTCTGTTCGTAAGTATGTATCTGTTCTTATGTATGTATCTGTTCTTAAGTATCTGTTTTATGTATCTGTTATTATGTATCTCTTATGTATATATCTGTTCTTATGTATGTATCAGTTCTTATGTATCTGTTCTTATGTATGTATCTGTCCTTATGTATGTATTTGTTCTTATGTATGTATCTGTTCTTAAGTATGTATCTGTTCTTAAATATGCATCTATTCTCATGTGTCTGTTCTTATGTATGTAACTGTTCGTATGTATCTGTTCTTATGTATGTACCTGTTCTTATGTATGCATCTGTTCATATGTATCTGTTCTTATGTTAGCAATCTGTTCCTCATGTATGATCTGTTCTTATGTATGTATCTGTTACCTTTTTCCCCTCCTGTTTTTCACTTTTCCCCTACGTTGGACTGATAAAGCCACTGTGGGGCGAAATTTTCTCAATAAAGTACCCAAGAGTTGCACATGTGTCTAATTTATGATCTCATGCCCCAAATCCATTCGTTTTTTTTATCCCATCGAACACGCTCATGCACCCCTGCTGGAAGTCAACCCCCTCCCCCACAAAACTTCCCTTCCCCCTCCTTCCAACCTTTTCGAGGCGCCCCCTCCCCCCGCCTTCCTTCTTAGTTTTAAATGCTCTCCATGCATTCTATTTGATCCATTATATTATATTTATATTATTTTTATTATATTTTATATTATATAATAATTTATATATTATATATTATATATTTATTTTTTTTTTTTTTTTTTTTTTTTTTTTTATCAACCCCGGCCGATTCCCACCAAGGCGGGTGGCCCAAAAAAAAAAAAAACTTTCTCTCATTCCTCCACATGTCTTGCCAAAAGGGTGTTTTTCACTCATTTTTAAAAATGCAACTTAACCCCCTCCTTCAGAGTGCAGGACTTATTCCCTCCGGCAAAAGCCCGGCCTGCCGGTTTCCCCTGAATCCTATAAATGTTACTTTGCTCACACCCCAAACAGCCGCGTATTTAAAAACCTTTTGTCTCCTTACCCTTTTAAAAAACACGCTCAGCTGCCTCTGGAAGTCCAACCCCCTCGACACAAAAACCTTTTACCCCCTCCCCCCAACCTTCCTAGGCCCCCCCTCCCCCGCCTTCCTTCCCTACAGATGAACCTTTTTGAAGTATCTGTTTCGCTCCATTTTTCTACATGCCCGAACCACCCAAAAACCCTTCCTAGCCTCTGGACAACGGGTTTTGGTAATCCCGCACCCCCTCCTAACTTCCAAATTTCGTTTTCTCTGCATTATTTCACCCCAAACATTGCCCTCAGAATGACATCTCCACTGCCTCCGCCTTCCCTCTCTGCCAAAACATCACCCACGTTCAACCTTAAGAGCGTTGGTAAAATATACCCCCATACTTTCCCTCTTTGCCTCCAAGGACAAAGTTCTTTGTCTCCCCAGATCCCAGTGCACCCTCATTTTTTCCCCCCCCTCAAATTCTATGATTCACCTCTTTTTTATTGGGCCCCTCGCTGACACGTCCCCTCCCAAAAAATTTTGAATACGTTCCCCCCCCATACCTTCTCCCCCCAAACTGATATTCAATCTTTCATCACCTAATCTTTTTGTTTCCCATAACCTTATCTTTCTGTATTCAACCCTTTTAAATTTTTTTTTTGCACACCCTACCAAAATTTATCCACCAATCTCTGCAATTCTCTTCAGAATTCCCAAAAGCACGTGTCTCAGCAAAGAGAGCTGTGAAAACTCCCTTTGTGTGTGATTCTTTTTCTTTTAATCCACGCCTCTTGCCAAGACCCTCGCATTTACTTCTCTTAAACCCCATCTATAAATATATTTAAAAACCCCGGGGGACATTTACACATTTTTTAAAGGGCCCATTTTATGGGAAAAAATTTCCCTCTTTCCCCAAAACTCAAAATTGAGCCTCACTATCTCGTAATAAAATCTTCAGTTTCATAAACCCACCTCCTACCCAAACACTTGCAACATCTGCCCATTGCCCCCTATCCCCCCTGTCTCGCCTTTTTCCCAAAACCTAAATGCCACAAAGACTCTTTAGCCTTATTAAAAACTGTTCACTTATAGTTTCACTGAAATCCTGGGGCCACACCCCCCACCTTCCTAAAACCCCTTGTTCATCTGCTACCTATTCTCCGTCTTACTCTTTAAATTTTTTCAATTATAACTTTCCCTACACTTTACAGGTACATCAACGCTTATCCCCCCATAAT
>NC_069431.1:40318948-40364424 GCF_026875155.1 Cherax quadricarinatus
CCTTTAAATAAAGAAACCCAAGAGTTGCACATGTGTCTAATATATCAATTTTGGCTTTGTGTAGTTATAACAGGAGAGTCTAGTGATGGGGGGGGTTTACCTGTTTTCAGGAGGTTTCTTGCTAAGACTTCGGAGATGGTGAAGCTGCCGTTGTTTTGTTTAATTGTATTCTAAACAGCGATCAGTGCTGATTCGAGGCACTTGCGTCTGCGGAAATTAGTTTCTTTGATCACTAATTGGGCATCCCTGAATTTCATGAGATGATTGGTGGAATTTCGGTGTTGTACACAGGCGTTGTTCAAGTTATCGTTCCTACATGCAGGGCCATCGCTGTTTTGGATTCAGAATGTTGCTTACCATTGCTTAGCGGGATGGATTTGTGAAGGACCTGCCTAGTATGGGCTAACAGGCTTGCTGCAGTGTTCCTCATTTCTTATCTCCTTATAACTCCCAACTCCTTTCCTCATTCAGTATCTTCAAATTCTATGTTATTTAATTTATAAGTGCTAGGGTTATGTATATACCCGAGCATCAGGACTTTTTATTTATCTACATTGACCTGCATCTGACACTTTTCTGACCACGACAACAGCTTGTCTAAATCTTCCTTAAGTTCAGTGACATGTTTCTCTGAATATTTTAACCTGCATATTTTTTGTGTCGTCAGCAAATTTGCATATATCATTTGATATTTCCTTCTCAAGATCATTAATGTATATTATAAACAAGAATGGGACTAAAACTGATCCATGTGGAACGCACATTGTGACTGATCATCACTCAGATTTCATCACACTTACGCACTCTACTTCTTGTGATCCATGACGGAACTTTTTCCCCAGAATTATGAGCTGCCATTTTCTTTAACAGTCTTGTTTCATACCTTATCAAAGGCTTTACCTAAATCCAAATAAACAATATCGTATTCCTCATTATGATATACTTCCTCAAATGATACACTGAATGGCCCCTCGTGAATAAATAACAAAAAGGCACAATACCGTGACTGGAACGATACACAAATAACCCGCACATAAAAGATAAGGCTAAAGAGGTCTTTGTGGCATTTATGGATTTGGAAAAGGCGTATGACAGGGTGGATAGGGGGGCAATGTGGCAGATGTTGCAAGTGTATGGTGTAGGAGGTAGGTTACTGAAAGCAGTGAAGAGTTTTTACGAGGATAGTGAGGCTCAAGTTAGAGTATGTAGGAAAGAGGGAAATTTTTTCCCAGTAAAAGTAGGCCTTAGACAAGGATGTGTGATGTCACCGTGTTGTTTAATATATTTATAGATGGGTTGTAAGAGAAGTAAATGCGAGGGTCTTGGCAAGAGGCGTGGAGTTAAAAGATAAAGAATCACACACAAAGTGGGAGTTGTCACAGCTGCTCTTTGCTGATGACACTGTGCTCTGGGAGATTCTGAAGAGAAGTTGCAGAGATTGGTGGATGAATTTGGTAGGGTGTGCAAAAGAAGAAAATTAAAGGTGAATACAGGAAAGAGTAAGGTTATGAGGATAACAAAAAGATTAGGTGATAAAGATTGAATATCAGATTGGAGGGAGAGAGTATGGAGGAGGTGAACGTATTCAGATATTTGGGAGTGGACGTTGTCAGCGGATGGGTCTATGAAAGATGAGGTGAATCATAGAATTGATGAGGGAAAAAGAGTGAGTGGTGCACTTAGGAGTCTGTGGAGACAAAGAACTTTGTCCTTGGAGGCAAAGAGGGGAATGTATGAGAGTATAGTTTTACCAACGCTCTTATATGGGTGTGAAGCGTGGGTGATGAATGTTGCAGCGAGGAGAAGGCTGGAGGCAGTGGAGATGTCATGTCTGAGGGCAATGTGTGGTGTGAATATAATGCAGAGAATTAGTAGTTTGGAAGTTAGGAGGAGGTGCGGGATTACCAAACTGTTGTCCAGAGGCTGAGGAAGGGTTGTTGAGGTGGTTCGGACATGTAGAAGAATGGAGCGAAACAGAATGACTTCAGAGTGTATCAGTCTGTAGTGGAAGGAAGGCGGGTAGTGGGTCGGCCTAGGAAGGGTTGGAGGGAGGGGGTAAAGGAGGTTTTGTGTGCGAGGGCTTGGACTTCCAGCAGGCATGCGTGAGCGTGTTTGATAGGAGTGAATGGAGACAAATGGTTTTTAATACTTGACGTGCTGTTGGAGTGTGAGCAAAGTAACATTTATGAAGGGATTCAGGGAAACCGGCAGGCCGGACTTGAGTTCTGGAGATGGGAAGTACAGTGCCTGCACTCTGAAGGAGGGGTGTTAATGTTGCAGTTTAAAAACTGTAGTGTAAAGCACCCTTCTGGCAAGACAGTGATGGAGTGAATGATGGTGAAAGTTTTTCTTTTTCGGGCCACCCTGCCTTGGTGGGAATCGGCCGGTGTGATAATAAATAAAAAAATAAAAGAGAGAAGCTTACGACGACGTTTCGGTCCGACTTGGACCATTAACAAAGTCACACTAACAGAGGTGGAGCAGGACGGCTATATATAGGCAGGAAGAGGTGGAGGTAGTAGTAGTAGTAGTAGTACAAGAATTGTATATAATACCGACAAGATGAAATTAAGACACATGCACAACACCCGGGCATCCCCATCGTAGACGTTTCGCCATCCAGCCAGCCAACCCTCGTGAATCCATGTTGGGTATTATTAATCAAATTATGCTTTTCAAGCTATAATTGATTAGTAATTTGCCTATAATTGAGGTTAGATTATTGGGCAGCAATTTGACAGTAATGAGTTATCTCCTACTTTAAAAATAGGAATTGCATTACAAATCTTCCACTCTACACCTGTTTGAAGAGATAGATTAAGAGTTAATAGTTCACAAAGTTCATTTTGCACTCTAAGAACCCTTGAAAAAGTTCATCGGAGCCTAGGGATATATTATTCTTGAATCTTTCAACCTGATTAACTATTATATCCTTAGTGACTGTGATATTACATAATTTATTTTATTTAGGTCCATTTTAATAATTAATTACTTGGATATTGTCTGTGTCCTTTTGAATGAAAACCGAGAGAAAATAATTATTAAAAATCGAACACATTCTAATTGTCAGTAAGTTGTCCAGAGTTAGTTTTAAGAGGATCTCACTTTTATCAAAACTTTGGTCTTTATACAATGAAAAAATATTACTGTTTGTTTAGGAATCCTTAGCAACTTTACTTTCATAGTCCCTTTTAGCTTTTCTTCTGTTTTCTTTTTTAAATCTCTCTTTAAAACATACTGATCTATATATACCTCACCTCTTATGATAAGCCTATAAATCCCTTTCATCTCCCCAAAAAAGATTTTGAGCCATTGTTTACCATTTCGGATCATCCTTATTCATCACTGTCCGGAAAAAAATTTTGTGTGCGCAGAGGTTTAGTGTTCGGAAAATTGTCCACTTAAAACCAGAAACACTCCCACTTCCAACCCCCAAAAAACACCAGCAAAACCACCACTCCACAACACCACCACTACCACAACCCACCACCCCCAACCCCACCACTACCAAAACACTACCACAACGCAACACCACCACTACCAGCAACACACCACTAACAGCAAAAAACCCCACTACCAAAACACACCACTACAGCAACACCACCACCCCGCAACACAAACCACTAAAAGCAACACCACCACACCACAACACCCCACTACCACCCAAACACCACCACACCAGCAACCCCCACCACACCAAAACACTACCACTACCAGAAACACCACCACTCCCAGCAACACCCCCACTACCAGAAACCCCAAACACTCCCAAAACACACCCTACCAAAACACCACCACTACCAGCAACACCACCAACCAGCAAAAACCATCACTACCAGCAACACCACCACACCAGCAACGCCCCCACACCACAACACCAACACTACCAGAAACACTACCACTACCAGAAACACCACCACACCAGCAACACCACCCACTACCAGCAACACCATCACTACCACAACACCACCACTACCAGCAAAAACCCCCTACCAGTAACACTACCACTAAAAGCAACACACCACACCACAACACCACCACTATCAGCAACACATCACTACCAGAAAAACACCACCATACCAGCAACACCATAAATACCACAACACCACCTCAACCAGCAACACCACCACTACCAGCAACTCAACACTACCAGAAACACCCCCACTACCAGCAAATCACCATACCAGTAACATACCACTACCCAACACCACCCTACCACAACACCACCACTACCAGCAACACCCCCCTACCGAAACCACCACCACTACCACAACACCACCACTACCAGCATCACCACCACACCAGAAAACCCCAAACCCACACCACAACACCCCACTACCACAACCCCACCACTACCGAAACACCCCCACCATTACCAGCAACACCACCACCACTCCCAAAAACACCACCACTACCACAACCCCACCCTACCAGCAACACCCCACTACCAAACCCACCATACCAGCAACACCACCCTACCCCAACCCACCACTACCGCAACTCACCACTACCAAACAGTACCACTACCAGAAACACCACCACTACCAGAAACACCACCACTACCAGCAACACCACCACTACCAAAACACCACCACTACTAGCAACCCCACCACTACCAGCATCACCACCACAAACCACACACCACCACTACCAGCAACCACCACTACCAGCAACACCACCACACCACAACACCACCACCCTACCCACAACACCACCACCACTACCACAACACCCCCACTACCAAAAAACCCCACCAAACCCCCCACAACACCACCATCCCAGCAACCACAACCACCCCAAAAACACCCCCCTACCATCAACACCACCACTACCAGCAACATCACCACTACCAAACACTACCACTACCACAACACCACCCTACCAGCACACCACCACCCCAGCTACACTCCACTACCAGCAACCTACCACTGCCAATAACACTACCATTACCAGCAACACCACCACACCAGCAACCCACCACTACCAGCAACCCACCATACCAAAACACCCCCCACTACCAGCAACATTACCAACCAGAAACACCACCACACCAGCAACAACCGCTACCAGCAAACACCACCACCACTACCAGCAACACAACCACACCAAAACACTCCACTACCACAACACTACCACTACCAGCAACACCACCCTACCAGAAACACCACCACTACCACAACACCCCACTACCAAAACACTACCACTACCACAACACCCCCGCTACCAGAAACCAAAAACCCCCCAAAACTCCCAGCAAACCACCACACCACAACCCCTCCACTCCCAGCACACCACCACTCCCCCGCAACACCACCACTACCAGCAACACCCCCACTACCAGCAACCCACCACACCACAACACCACCACACCACAACACCACCAATACCACAACACCACCCTACCAAAACATCACCACTACCAGAAACACTACCACAACCGCAACACCACCGTACCAGCAACACCACCACCACTACCACAACACCACCACCCAAAACACCTCCACTACCACAACACCACCACTACCAGCAACACCACCACAAAAAACAACACCACCACTACCCGCAACACCACCACTACCAGCAACACCACCACTACCAGCAACACCACCAATACCACAACCCCACCCTACCAGAAAAACACCACCACTTCCAGCAACCCCAAACCCCCTACCAAACACCACCACACCAGCAACACCACCACTACCGCAACACCACCACTACCACAACACCACCACTCCCACAACACCACCACTACCAGAAAACACTCCACTACCAAAAACACCCCACGCCATAACACTCCCCCATTACCACAACACCACCACTACCAACAACACCACCACTACCACAACACCCCCATTACCAGCAACACCAAAACCCACAACACCACCCCCCACCCAGCAACCCCCCCCCTACCACAACACCACCACTACTACAACACCACCACTACCAGCAACACCACCACTACCAGCAACACCACCCATCACAACACCACCACACCATAACACTACCACTACCAGAAACCCCACCACTACCACAACACCACCACTACCAGCAACACCACCCTCCAGCAACCCACCACACCACACACCCCCAATACCAGCAACACACCACTACCACAACCCCACCACTACTAGCAACACCCCCAACAACCACAACACCACCACTACCACAACCACCACACCAGCAAACCACCACTACCACAACACCACACTCCCAGCAACCACCACTACCAGCAACACTACCACTGCCAATAACACTACCTTTTACCAGAAAACCCCCCACCCCAACCAAACACCACCACACCAGCAACACCCCCACTACCAAAAACACCACTACCAGCGACACACCAAAAACCAGCAAAACCCCACTACCAGAAAAAACCCCCACTACCAAAACCCCACCACACCACAACACCCCCACTACCAGAAACACCACCACTACCACAACACCACCACCCCAGCAACCCCAAACCACACCACAACACTACCACACCACAACACCAAACTCCCCAGAACACCACCCACCACAACACAACCACAAACCAGCAACATACCACTGCCAATAACACCCCATTACCACAACACCACACTACCAGCAACCCCCCACACCACAACACCCCCACTCCCAGCAACCCCAAACACACCAAAACACTACCCTACCAGCAACACCACCCACCAGCAACACCACCACAACCAGCAACACCACTAAACCGAAAACACCACCACACCACAACACTACCACTCCCCAGCAACACCACCACTACCAGCAACACACCACTACCAGAAACACCCCCACTAAAAGAAAACACCACCACTACCAGAAACACACCACTCCCAGCAACACCACCACACCAAAAAAACACCACCACTACCCAACACCCCCACCCACCACAACACCCCCACACCAGCAACACCACCCTCCCAGAAACACCACCACTACCAGCAACATCCCATACCAGTAACACTACCACTCCCCGAAACACCACCACTCCACAACCCCACCACTCCAGCAACACCCCACTCCCACAACAAAACCCCTTTTCCAGCAACCCCCCATACCAGAAACACCACCATAAAAGCAACACCACCACTACCAGAACACCCCACTACCAGCAACACCCCCACACTAGCAACCCCACCACTACCACAACACAACCTTACCAGCAACACTACCACTACCACAACACCACCACTACCAGCAACACCACCACACCAGCAACACACCATACCAGCAAACACTACCACGCCAAAACACTACCTTCCCAAAACACCACCATACCAGCAACACCACCACTACCACAACACCACCACCCCAGCAACACCCCCACTACTAGCAACACCACCACCCCACAACACCACCCTACCAGCAACACTCCCACTACCACAACACCCCACCCCCCACAACACCACCACTACCAGCAACACTACCACTACATGCAACACTACCATGCCAATAACACTACCATTACCAGAACACCACCATACCAGCAACCCACCACTACCAGAAACACCACCCCTACCAGAAACACTACCACTACCAGCGACACACCCCTACCGCAACACCACCACTACCAGCAACACCACCACTCCCCAGCAACACCACCTCTACCCACCCCACCACTACCAGCAACCCCACCACTACCAGAAACACCCCATACCAGCAACACCACCAATACCACAACACCACCACTACCACAACACTCCCATACCAGCAACACCCCCACCCCAGCAACACCCCCACTACCAGAAACACTACCACTACCACAACACCCCACTGCCAAATAACACTCCATTCCACAACACCACCACTACCAAAAACCACCACCACTCCCAGCAACCCCACCACACCACAACACTACCACTCCAGAAACACCACCACTCCCCAGAAACACCCCCACACCCAACACCACCACTCCCAGCACACCACCACTCCAAAAAACACCACCCTCCAGAAACACCACCACTACCACACACTACCACTACCCACAAATTCCCAAAACTCTCCCACTACCAGTAAAACTACCACTGCCAATAACACAACCACTACCAAAGCAACAACTACCATAACCTACCATTTCCACCATTCTAGCAACCTGCCACTTCCACCACTACCAATAACACTCGTACTTCCCCAACACTAACCTACCGTAACACTACCGCTTCAACCTACCCCCCCTCACCTATCCTAACATTTATTCATCAAATGCATTCAAAGTTTTTCCTTTTTGGTTGGGTAATTCGGTTTAAAGCCTATCATTTCCAAGTATTAAAGCTGCATGTAACCTCTCACCCCCCTTTTTTAAAATACTGTAAGTCCAAAGTCGACGTATAAACCCGTGGCTCGGGGGTAACGCACTAAAACTCTCATACTGAGGGCCCTGGATTAAAAAACTCCAACAGGTGGAAACTTGGTCAATTCCTTGCACCTGCAAGGTAAATTATCGATACCGAATATTAGTAGGATGCATTTATTGCTGATTTTGCAAAATTTTTATTTATTTGGATTCTTTTTTAAACACAAGTCTCCAACGCACCGTATAGAAGACGGGGGTGCAAGGGGGTCCAGACGGCAGAATTCGTCACCCATTTTGACAGTGTTCTTCCATCCAATGGCCCTAGTACCCAGACTGTCTGTAGCCGCAGACGAGTGTACTGCCGTTTAAAAAACGATGTTCCCCGTCCAAAAACAGGTGTACTGCAGTCCGGCTGACAGGTATTAACACCCAAATCGGGCAGGTAAAATGGCCTCCCGGGACAGCGTTTTTCACCTTCTGAATAACGGGTTTTTTGCCGTGCAAAAAGAAGGGATTTTTGTCGCCTGAGAGCGGGTGTTTTTTTTCGTGCAGCTCATTTTAACCAACAACGTATTGATCCAGATGGTTAAATGTAAAAGGAGCTTAGGGGATTAAATTACTCTGAAGACTTGAGAAAAAACAAAAAATTTAAATTTTAAAAAAATACTAGGAGGTAATGCGGGGAACTACAAGGGAAAAAAGAAAGGAATACGTAAGGATTTAAAAGAGGGGGAAAAACGAGGAAAAAGGGGGGTAAAGAGAACGGGGAAAGAAAAAGGGAAAAGAAAAAGGCAGAAGAGGTAATTTGGAGAAGAAGTCAAAAAAATAAAAGGAATGGAAGCAAAGTAAAAGCATGAGGGGAGATAGAGCACGAACAACTTAGATAACAAATTAACCATGGACTACATTGACCATAAACAAGGGTATCTTTACTGCGGGGGAGGGTTTACTCAACCTGGCCTGTTACAAAGAGACACTTTTGGGCATAAATATCAACTATTTTTCCCCTCTCTAGCATCTACCTGTTTCCCGGGGTTTTTGTAAAAATTCATTAGCAAGAATTCCCCCCATTTTATGCTGTTGCTACGCGATTCTCATAGCTTTTTGGGGTTTATTTAAATGGATTAAACTAGTTGAAAAAAAAGAAAAAATTATTTTTTGAAAAATTTTTAATTAAAAATGTGCCAAGGTTAATAATTTTTACAATTAAAAAACTTAGAAAAAAAGGAATAGCTTGTACACTGACACTTATGGTATTGTACGCTAAAACACTCTAAAACCCAAACACACACCGGGTATTTTACTGAACGGTTTATTGCGTGATCGGATAACCGACATAAAAACTGACAAAGTTCAAAAATTAACTAGCTTCTAACCTACAGAGGGGCAACATTTTTTTTTAACAAAAAAACCGCCCAATTTCACCATCAGAAAAAATGCAAAAAGCGCCGCAAGCAGCCAGCGTCAGTCAAGAAAGAGACCAAGACGACATAACTGGGCAATAATAAATCCTCTTACAAGGAAAAAAAAAAAAAAACCCCAATTACTGAAACAAGTTAAACATTTTCCCAAACCCCGATTACGACAATGCGCAGATACCAAGTAAGTAGATCTAGTGTTAGGACCTGGTAAAATTCATAATCATCCTAGCTTTTAAAACTGTAAACTGTCACATCAGTTATAAAAATTTATGTTCCGGCCCAAACGAAAACATTCTAAACCCAAAAACAGATTTTACGACATGAGAACTTTTTGATATAAATAATAAAATACGACGAAAGGGGAAAAAAAACTTTTTCGCAGACATAGTAAAGGGGTGTTCCTAGATGGGGTCCAGCCAATCATTTTTAAAAAACAAAGGGGAAACGCTAAACCCGTGGGATTTACCCCTGTGGGGGGGGGTGTGGAAGGGTTTCCCAAATTCGGGGAACTGGATCACAAAGCTAATTCCCTAGACAAGACCCCCCTCACCCGGTATCAAGGAACCTTCCTTTAAAGGGGGGGGGGGTCCACCCAAGGAGAGTGAAGAATGTTGCGGGTAAACTCCGGGTTGAGATCACTACCATACGACCCGACAAACAAGCAATCAAGTTTTTTGCAGCGCGAGAGGCAATCAAAATTCTCCATATGCTAAAAATGTATGCAGTTCCTTACATCGTCCCATGGGGGTTCGGATATGTAGAAGAAGGGAGCAAACAGAGTGACTTCAAGGTGCATCATCGTAGGGGAAGGGAAAAGGCGGGGGGGGGGTCGCACTAGAAAGGTTGGAGGGAGGGGGTAAAGGAGGTTTTGTGCGCGAGGGCTTGGACTTCCAGCAGGCAGCGTGAGCGTGTTTAAAGGGGATGAAGGGAGACAAAGGGTTTTTTAAATACTTGACGTGCTTTTGGGAGTGTGAAAAAAGAAACATTTATGAAGGGTTGGGAAAACCCGGGCGGGCCGGGGAACTTGAGCCGGGATGGAAGTACAGGCCGCCTGAAGGAGGGGTTTTTAATGTTGCAGTTTAAAAACGTAGAGAAAAGCACCCTTCTGGCAAGACGTGAGGGAGTGAAGAGGGGAAAGTTTTTTTTTTCGGCCACCCTGTTTGGGGGGAAATGGGCCAGTGGATAACAAAATAAAAAAAAAAAGCAATTAATACTATAAGCATGATTTTTTGCTTTAATATTAATAAAAAACTATTAAATTCTTTAAATACATTAGAGAAAGAAACTTAATACACAATAAATGCATCATAATTAAAAGGGACGCTGCAATCCCTTTATCAGTCCCATACATAAGAAAACCCGGGGAGTAAAAAGGGCACTTTTTTTCACATTTGAAAATTTTCTATTTAAATTTTTCCCCCATTATCTTAATTTCTTTGATTTTTTTCCCTACTGTTTCTTAAGTTGCAAAACACACACATACACACACGCACACACAAAAGGGGGGGGGGGGGGTCCCAAAAGGGGAATCAAAGGGCCCCAGGCGATCAAGGAAGAGGTCCTGGAAAGGGAAAAAAGGGAGTAAGAGCAATGTAAAGGATGGAACAAGAGTGGGAGAGCAAACTAGGTGAGCTTTCTGCAAAAATGGAGAAGCCGCAGTAGCTAGGATACAGGCCAGAATATGAGGTAAATTTTAAGCAATTTACGGGGCTATTGCCCAGAGGAGACATGGCAAGCCTAAGAATAGTTTTCCGACATCTCAAAAAAGGAATCGTTCAGCCCCTATAAAAACTGTATGTTGAAGCCTACTTTGGAGTATGCAATACGAGTTTTTTGGAACCCACACCTTCCCAAGCATGAAAGGGAAATTAGAATAAGTGAAAAGGGTTTGCAATAAGACTAGTCCCGGTGCTGGGGGGCTGTCCTCGAGGAGAGAAAAGGGAAACGCCTGATAACACTGGAACAGGAAGAAAAGGGGGGGAAATGATAACGACATAAAAGGGGAATTGACAAGGGGGACAGAGACAGAATTTTCTGAAAAAGGACACACAAGAAGGCGCCCAAATTTGGAAACTGAAACTCAGATCAACGGGAATGTTAGAAGTATTTCTTCAGTCACAGTTGCGGGAAGTGGAATAGTCGGGAATGATTATGGGGGCGGATCCAACAAGTTTTTAAAAAGGGGTATGTAAACTCAGGGAGCACTAAATGGCCTAGTACGACCAGAGAAGAGGGGGGGCCAGAACTTTGACTCGACCTTGCAACCAAACTAGGTGAGTACAACTAGGTGAGTCAACACACAAAACACAACACAAAACCCACAACACACACACACACACACACAAACACCAACACCCACCCACAAAACACACACACACACACCAACACACACACACCCCCAACCCCCACCCACACATACACATGCACCCACACATGCACACCATTGTTTCAAATTAGAGTTTTTGGGGAAACTAGCATATTCTTAATTAAAAGATAAAAAAATGGGATCACAAAAGGCAGAAAAAAAAGGCAGAGAAACTGAAGAAGTTTGGGTTTTGGAAAGAAATATGCCAGCGGCTCAGGGAGCAAGGAACAAGAATGGGAAAAAAAGGCAAATGAAGTTTAGCAATACTATAGTGGAGAAGATGGCTGCAGAAGAAAGAAGGGAAGCTCGAGGAAAGCTGCAGGGGGATAGGATGCAAAAACCAAGAAGGAACGTGCAAAGTGGTTATAGAGTTGGGGAAAAAAGGGGAATAGTGTTGGGAAAACAGAACATCAAGGGCAAGAGGGGAAATGGGGGAAGGGAAGGAGGAAAGCCCCTTTGTAAAATTGAAAAGGAAGCAACAAATACTTAAATTGGACCCAGAGATATGGCATAAAGGAAATGGGAAGCCTGAGAGGAAATAGTTATCCTGGGCTTCGGGGCAAAGGAGGATTTTGAACAAATGATGACAACTGACAAATTTTTCAGAAATTTGGGTATCGAGGGGAAACTCAGCTCAGTCAAATTGACATTTATTACAGATAGGTACAAAACACAAAGCAGAAAGAACCACGATTAAAGGATAAAAAAAAATTTCCAGTGGTGTGCCTCGACTACAACAAACAAAAAAGAAAAGGAACAACGAGAGAGAGGGGATTAGATAAAAAGGCAGGAAGGAGAGCATCAAAAGTCAAGCAAGTCAAACATGGGAGAACCACCAAACAATTTACAGAAACCCTCAACATACCACCACCCCACAAACACAATAAAACTCCAAAAAAGCGCCCCTGCCCCCATTTTCCCCGCTTCCCCGCACTAATTTCACCCCCCACAACAGTCTCTTAAGTGACCTTCCCCCCTCCCACTCACCCACCAACAAGCCCCCAACCCCAACACAATGGAAGAAAAATTGAAGGGAGGTACAACACGAAATGGATAACAAAGGGAAAACGAAGAATACATAACGAATCATGGAGGCATCCCCCAAAATCTAGCCCTTCGGAACGAAGCGACTTCCCCCAAATAGCTATCAATTATGAGGGGAAAAAAATGTGAAAAAGAGGGAGGAGGGGTTATACCTTTTCAAAAACCAGTGATTTTGAGTGGTTGGGAGGAATGGACCAGGGGGAAACAGATGATACAAGGGAGGAAAAACTTCAGACCGGAATCCCCAATGGGTTAGCAGTGTGTACAACCCACCGCTGGGTAGCAAGAGACCAAGACAGACACAATGAGGAAACAGAGCAATAGTGGACACAATAAAAAGGGGGCCAGAAGGGCCTGTTTGGGCAGGGGAAAGTTTAAAGTTAAGAGTGAATTTTAATCAAAAGGGGAAAAGGGAAAACCCGGGGGACACGGGGACCAAAACTTGGGGGGCACGATGCTGGAGGGAACTGGGAAACTTCATGCACCAACATGTTTGGACGCACCCAAAAAGAGAGAGGATGAACCAGCAAGGGTAGACTTTGTATCACCTTGAGCAGTTTCGACATTGGGAAAATAACAACAAAAGGGCCCTCAGGGCTCGTGGAGAAGAAGCGCACAAATTTTAAAAGAGGGGGTACACAACATGGGCAATTCCTGCATGAGGGGGGAAAGGGGGGAAAAGAGCTAGAGATAAATCATGGGAAAACGTGACACGAAGGAAGGGAGGGAGAGGAGAAATTCCACCCAAGGCAAAGGCACCTTAGAAGACCAAAGTGAGCCCTTGCTTACCGAAAGTGTAGACAGCTAAAGCCAAGTGGGGGTATAGCATGAAACGGTGTAGAAGGGAAAGGTCTCAGGAAAATAAGGAGCTGAGCCAAGAACCAAAATGAACAATATATGAAAAAAAGAGGCCCAGCAAACCCAAATGAGAATGACATAGCATTTAAAGCCAAATCAAAACCCAAAATAATTATACAGCCACATCAGGAGAAAACAACAGCAAGGGCCACATATCGGGCTGAGGAAAAAGGGGGGCTGACAAAAATGACCTGGAAGTAGCGAAGGAGGTATTCTAATGGGAAAAGCTTCCAGAAACTGAGGCGGGAGGGGACAGCAGCAAGTGCTGGACAAATACACACAACCAAAAGGGTAAAGAAATTGCATGCGAAATAAATACCTCGAAGGCGGTGGCCCAAAACTCCTCCATGGGCCAGTAGGGAAAAAGCAAAAGTAGTCCCCGATTCAAGAAAAAAACAACAGGGGACATAAACTGCACACAGTTTTTACAGACATGTAAGTGGTAAAATCTTTGGGGAATTTCAGAAAGTGGTAGAGCACATAGAAAGGATTTGGGGGCTACATAAAAACCCTCACGGCTTAGAGGAGGAAAATTGGTCCCGAAACGTATGGGTTCTGTGACAAGTAACTGAAAATAAGACGAAAGAATGTTTGACTGCTTTTCTTGACTGCAGAAAGTTTTTGACACAAAACTGCAGAAGAGATTTGTGCAAAGTCTAGAAATAGGGGGGAAAGCAGGAAAACACTGCAATGGATCGGGAAAATTGACAGGAATTAAACAATATGATAGAAAGTAAAGAGGGCAATAGGGTTCATTGTGGAGCGGGTTCTACAAGGGGCAGTCCATGACCGCTGCTGTTTTTTTAAAAATTTTAACATGGGGTGATCGATAGCGCACAAAAAACTGAGGGAACTGTTTAAAGGGGATAAGAACAGACTGTCTGGGGGATAGGAAAGAAAAACCGAGGAACAGCGGGAAAAAAAGGATTTAGATGATCACCCGAAAAAACACAACACACACACACCAGGCCCCAGGGAAAAAGACGTCAAAATCTAATCCTACGGGGAAGGACTTAGTCAGTTGAGTAAGGGTAGATTTTTTCAAGTGAAAATGCCCCCCCCAATAATGAAATTTAAATTATTAATTAAAAAATTTTGTGTAAAATAATGCATTTAACCGAAAAAGGGGAAAAAAAGAGTACACAACATTAGAGCCGTGCATTTTTCAAAATATGGGCCGGATAGACGGTCAAACCGCATGCTTTACATTGCAGATATAAAAAAGTGGATGATCGATAGAATGACCATTATTGAACAACTTCAAGAAGCAAGAAGCGTTATTTGATAAATTTAATAAGAAAATGAACTTTAAACAAAAAGAGAAATTTTAAAATCCCCTAAAAACAAGTGTTTAAGATACAAGGGGCAAATTAGGTGAGAAAAGAGAGTGTGAAATTATTTAAAATTTTGAATATTGGGAAAAATTAATGGTTTTTTAGACTACAAAACTGAACTAAAGAAAAGTTGCAGATTCCTTAAAAAACAGAATTTAGCAATAGTAGTATTACAAAAACCTACGATAATCAATATTTTTTAAGAACTTAAAAGGGGACTTTTAAAAACTTCAGTTATTGGGGACGTTGAGATCAATATAAACTCTTTTTTTCGGTTTTTCTGAAAAAAAACAAAAACAAACAGAAAGAATCAAAGAGGAAAAACACGAAAAGAGGTGAATGAGATAAAAGGGGAAAAAAAATTTGAAGGGCAAGCATAGGCCACTGAAAACCATTTACACAAATTTAAAAAAAAGAAGATCTTTTTAAAAACAAACAGGAAATTTAAAAAATTAGAGGAAATAAAATAAAATAAATTAAAAAAATCTTTCAGAGGAGGATTGGGGAAAATAAGAAAATTTATAAAAACTTCAAAGAGGAAGAAAAGAATTACGAGTAACTCGCCATACTGACCCACAAATGAGTTTTTTAAGAAACCTTAAAATCGACAAATAAATGGAAAGCAAAGGGGAAAAGGGGGAACAATGAGAATAATACATTTTTTTTAAAATTTAAACGCAATATTTATGGGGCAATATATAAGCGAACTTAAAATGTTTAAATTAAAAAAATCGATATAGTTTGCCTAAAGAAACAAACTAAAAAAAAAAAGCTTTAAAAAATTTGGCTGTTACAAAATTTAGTTTTTTAGGAGAAGAGACAGAGGGGGGAATTAAATTTGGGAAATTTGGTAAAAAATCCCTCTCAAGTTACAAATTTTAAATTATAATACTGAAAAAAAATGAAAGTTATAAAGATAAAAACAAATGAAACCTTTTGCAGTAAATGCATATTACCCACCCTTAAATAAAACTTGGGAACACACACTGAAGGATAAGTCAGGATTACATAATATTTCTTACAAACATGAAAAAAAAATACCATGAAAGGGAAAAAGTATTATACTTGGAATTTTTTTCAAAAGTTTTTAGTTTTTAATCAACAATTGTTTCTCTTTAAAAGAATTGGATTCTGGGCATTTTCCCCCTCACTATTTTAGGGTTTTAGAAAAAACTTATTTACAGTACGGAGATACGTGACTTAGACGAAAAAAATTTAGTTTCAAAATCTTAATAGATTTTCGTTTTCTACCGGGGCGCAGGAGCATTACTTCTTGAACTACCTAATACACAGACTGACTTGCTTGGAATCTAAATTTTTCTTTTAAAACCTTAAAAACAGAATTAACATTTGCATCAACTATTAAGTTTATTCTTCATAAAGGTAGAATTGCTGACAATATGTTAGGGAAAAAAAAGACATGTGCAGCTAATGAGCAACTTTTTGTGGCAAAGTTTAGGTCTCCAGGAAAATTTCTCAAAATTACTGAAGAACGAACACTGCTACACAAAAGTGACATTTGTTGCACATTTTTTTTTTTACTTAACAATTTTATTCTTACACTAATCCCTACTTTCATAACTCTTTTCAACCTTAACCTCGCACTTTATTTCCTTTTCCGCATCCCTAGTTTTGGTTACCTACACACGCTTATGTTTAATTACGGGTTCAATGATTGAATTTACATTTCATGACGAGACACATGTGTAACACTTGGGGGTCTTTTTTTGGAAAAAGTTTCGTTAACCATTTCTCCTCATCAAAAACAGAATGAATGGCGGAAGATAAGGGAAATTTTAGGTAATCAAACCTTCAGTCTTGAGGTGATGTTATCAAACAATTTATTTTTCAACCGTCTCTAGGAAAATAAAAGGGGTCATTTTTTTAAAAGTCTTATTAAATAGTTCAATTACTAAATTCGAAGTCGATAATTATTAACTTATTAGGTTTTAAAAAAAATTTTAAAGGTGATTAAAAAGACATTTAAAAATCGATTTGTGATCACTTTTAATCTCATGTTTAATTAATTAGCTTTTTTTTGTAATTAATTTCAATGTTTAACATATTCCCCCCATTATTCCAGACGGGAAAATGTAATACAGTTTTTTTCTGTTTGCCACGGAGAGAAAGATACATGGGGCGAGTGACAACATGGGACGAGGACAACAGGGGCGAGGACAACATGGGGGGCGAGTGACAACTGGGGGCGATGACAAAATGGGACGAGGACAACAAATCAACGAATGTAAAATTCTTATTGTAAATAGTTTATGAAGATTTTTCCCTTAGGGTTTTAGCTCCTGTACCTTCTAGGACTTTAAACAACCCTAAGAGGGTTTCGAGAATCCTCCAAAAAATGAGAACAATCATTCTTGGGCTTTAAAACAAACCCTCAAAAATTTTGTATATTTACAGGGCTTCATCAAACTTTTCACACTGCGCTACGACGACCTTAGACAAAACCCAGGTTTTTAATTTATCTCGGGCATCAGGTAATCTCGGACTTCAACTATCCCCGGGGGTTCAAATACCCCCGGGCTTCGACTACCCCCCCCACTTCAGACTACCCCCCGGGCTTTTTAGACTACCCCCGACCCTTTAACTACCCCCGTACTTCAGACTACCCCCGGACTTCAGACTACCCCCGGACTTTAGACTACCCCCGGACTTTAGACTACCCCCCGGGCTTCAGCTACCCCCGGACTTCAGACTTTCCCCGGGCTTCAACTTCCCCGCTTTAACAACCCCCGGACTTCAGAAAATCCCCCGGGCTTCAGATACCCCCGTACTTCAGACTACCCCCGACTTAGACTACCCCCGACCTTCAGAACTACCCCCCCACTTCAACTACCCCCGGGCTTCAACTGCCCCGACTTCAACGTCCCCGGACTTTAGACTATCCCCGGGCTTTTAGACACCCCATGGGCTTCAACTACCCCCACTTCAAACTACCCCCCCACTTTAACTATCCCCCCAACTTCAGACATCCCCGGCTTCAACTACCCCATGGCTTCAGACATCCCCTCACTTCAAAATATCCCCTCATTCAGACTATCCCCCAATTCAGACTATCCCCGGGCTTCAACTTCCCCGGATTCAGACTATCCCCGGGCTTCAACATTTTTTTATTCAAAGAATCTTTCTGATTTTTTAATATTTCCCTTTTTAAACCAAATTTTTCCAAGCTTCAGACAGTCCTACTAGGTTTTTAGACAGTCCTACAGGGGGTTCAACAGTCCTCTGGTCTTCAGACAGTCCACTAGGGCTTCAGACAGTCCTACTAGTCTTCAGACAGTCTACTAGGTTTCAAACAACCTACTAGGGCTTCAGACAATCCTACAGGCTTCCAGTCCTACTAGGTCTTCAGACAGTCCTACTAGGTCCCTTCAGACAGTCCACAGGTCTTCGACAATCCTACTAGGGCTTTAGACAAACCTACTAGGGCTTCAGACAATCCACTAGGGCTTTAGACAGTCCTACTAGGTCTTCAGACAAACCTACAGGTCTTCAGACAGTCCTACGTTTCCCCCAAATCCCGCTAGGTCTTCAACAATCCTACAGGGCTTCAGACAATCCACTAGTCTTCAGACAACCATAGGCCCCTTTAGCAATCCTACAGGGGCTTCAACATCCACTAGGTCTTCAGACAACCTACTAAGTCTTCAGAAAATCCTCCTAGGTCTTTAACATTCTAGATTTTTAGTATTACAGAGAAATTCTTTCCCCAAAAAAAGCCGTGTCGAAATAATTATTATAATAAAGGGAAAAAATATCGCCCAGGGTAGCATCAGCGTCAATTAGACCTAAGGTGGGGAGGTTTTCCCAGCTCTTAAACCCAAAAGGGCTTAACCAGGAAAAAATCCCCACCCCTATGGAGGACCCAAAAAATAAAGAGACGGCTGGTACTGGGCCCCTCCACCAGTACTTCCTTAAAAAGTTGCAACGTTCGAGGACGACTCAAACCGGGGTTTATAACTAATTCCGCGGTATATGGCCCACTATTTTTCGATTGTGTTTGGAGACCTGTGGGATGTGCTGGGGTGGTGGGTGCTTGGGGGAATGGTGTTGAATACGGTGATGTTTTTTGTGATGCTAAGGGGGGGGGGGGGGATTGGGGGGTGTGAATTTTGTTGTGTCATTAGTGGTGGTAGGTGCAGCTTGGTGGTGGTGAGTTGTAGTATGTAGTAGTCGATAATGGGGGTTATTAGTGATGTTTTATATGTAGTAGTGTTTTAATGGCGATGGGGGGTGGTAATAATGGTGAGAATGACTAGAGACATGGGGGGTAATAAGTGTGTTGGTAGCAATGGTGTATTTTGTGATGTAGCGTGGTAAAATGGGGCGTGTAGTGGGGGTGGTAAGGTGTGTTTTAGTGATATATTAAAGGGGGTGTTGTAGTGATAATTAATGGGGAAGTTGTGATTAGTGATGTATACTTGGTGTATACCTGGGGAGGGTTTTGGGGGGCAACGCCCCCGCGGCTCGGTCTGAGACCAGGCTTTGTGGGGATAAGGTCATCAACCAGGCTTTTTCTGCTGGTGCATGAAACGACGTACGAACCACATTCCGGCTAGCAGGTACTGGGCCCGGACTAGGCAGTATTTACAGGATCAGAAAGACTACAAAGGGCCGGATAGGCGCGAACCTGGTCCGACAAAAGTCTTGCAGTTTACCTTCGGGAAGTTTTAAAATCAAAAATTTTGGGAAGGGCAAAAAAGACCGCAGGCGAGACATGGTTGGGGACCAAAAAAGCACAAACCTCACAAGAAAAGGATCTTTTGGGGGTTGGGGACCAAACCGAACACATCCCCCCAAGGACGATCTGCCATATACCTCTGCAGCATATGGGGGCCTGGGAAACCAAGAAAGCGTTACACATCTAAGTAAAGGGGTCATTCACTACACTGTACAACGGACGCAGACCCATATTTGGGGTATACACACCAGTAGGAGCCCACACCTGGTCAAGTACGTCAAGAAATTAATTAAGTGCAAATTTGCAACAAAAAAAAGTCCCCAATCAGAGGGGGTCATTTGATGAGAAATTTGAAGAAAATCAACCCATACACTAAAGACAGGGGGGATCAGGGGGACAAAAAACGATGTATAAAATGCGAAGGATTTGACAAGGTGGACAGGGACAGAATGTTTCATAGATGAACAGAAGGGAAAAAGGGGGCAACAGCTGGAAGATGAAAACTCAAAAGAGCATTGGGAGTTAGGAAATATTTCTACAGACTTAGAGTGTCAGAAAGGGGAAAAAATCTGGAGAGTGAGGGAGTAGAAGCAGGATATACATGGCTTTAAGAAGACGTACGGTAAAGGTCTTGAGCAGGTACAACCACAAAGAGGCGGGACAGGGTCGTAATCGACACCTGCACCACATATAGGTGAGTACACAACTTAAAACAAACTAACCTTTTGGTCACACATTTTCTAGAAGAATGAATGAAAAATAGCGCACCTGAATACCACACGGGCTGCAGTCTTTAAAACCTGGGTTTGAAAGGAGAGTAACGGAGAAAGAACAGCTGAGAGAATACGAGCATCATTAGGCAAAGTTTTTTAAATGATGGAGAAATGCACAGACAGGACGCAGGGAAAAAGAAACACAGCCCTTTAATCACAACCCCCAAAACCCCTTTTTTAGGGTTAACTGAAGGCCTTCCACACATTTTTAAGACAAAACCAATTTTCCATGATAGCAGAATCAGCCATGAGTTCACTCGAGCTAAAAAAACTGCCCTTGATTTGGGGAATAGACCAACTATGGACCAAAACGTGCGAGGCTCATTGATGGAACGTTTTTTATCAGCACGCAAACGAAAAGACGCAAAAGGAGATGGGCAAAACGACCGAAAAAAAAAGGAGACCACTTGGGGGGTAACGACAGCAGTACTAACTTTGATAACTTGTAGAACTGAATATAGACAGAAAATGTCAGGGACAGGGGAAAAGAGCACATTTTGGAAAACTTCGAAGTGACGGGGAATTCATGATGTACAGTGGGGAAAGGGGAACATCATCAGAAATGAAAGAAAACCTAACATTACAGAAGTGATGAGGAATACCCAACATGAGCAGAAGTTTTGATGGAATACCGAACTTTTAGCAGAAGTGATGAGGAATACCCAACAGTAGCAAAGTGAGATGGGAAACCAATTGTAGCAGAAGTGAGATGGAATACCCAACTTTTGCAGAATGTGAGCACTTATAACTTGGAGGTGTTGGAAGCAGAGAACTTCGTGCCATGGGAAGAAACGGAAAACAAAGACAAAGAGAACCTGATGACAACTAGACACACTGAAGGGAAAAAAAGAAAAACAGATAGCCTCAAAAAAATACAGAAAGTGAAAAGTATTCGAGAACAAAAGGAAACAGACTACTCAGAAAAAAAAACAAGGGGGAGGATGGAAGCTGTTTTGAATAAAGAGGGCTAGTCTGATTCAAAACTGGATCTCAGGCCGCATCAAAAGAAAACAACGTAAAACACTAGGTAATTCGATTGATGAAGGGGAACTCGCGCAAAAAACAAGGAAAACTGAAAAAAATTAACAATGTAAAGAGGTATTTCAGGGAACGAGCGGCAATACCAAATTCATTGGGAATGTTTCATTGACAGAGAGTGGAAGAGGTAACTGGAGAGTAGTGAAATTTGTAAAAATGCCAGTACGGGGAAAGAGGTCAAACCATTCCCGCCGCCCGGGAAATTCCTACAAGTAAAGATGAGACAGAAAAAGACGAGTGGGTTTTCATGGACAGCAAGAAGGCACGTTTTTCCAACGAACAAAGAGACCTTAGGGTAAGGAAGAAAAAATAATTACGGGAAGAGAGTAAAAAAAAGTTAAGATAACAACAGGGACTCATTAATCGGTATTTGGGCCAACACTATTTTTTGGGTTCGGGGCGATCAGACTATCTCTTGACTTACTAAAGTAATGAAAAGAAATACCTAAATGAGGAAAAAGGGGTGGCTAAAGGAAATTTGGACAAAAAACAAGATTTGGGCAGATAAGGGATCTTGAATTTTAAACCCCAGCAAAGCAGGTTATGAAAATGGAGAAGAAACAAAAAGACCAACTGGAGATAAACTCTGGGGACAGATGCTGAGACCTCGATCCAAGGGTTTCGAGCATAGTACTTTTTTTACGAAAGAGGTATAAAAAACCGCAATTATCTGCAAATTAATTCTCGTCTTAAAGCGTCATTCAAATCCCTTTACAACATATATCAAGCCCATCTTGGAGTATGCAGAACCCGCGTAGAACCCACACCTCATAAAGCAAGGTAAAAGACTGGGTAAGTGCAGAGGTATGCACTGAGGCTTGTTCCAGAGCTAAATGGTATGAGTTATGAGAAGAAGCTAACAGAATACTGTCTGATGTAGCGGCAATGCCGGGCAAATGACCCAGGGAAAACATAACAACGTACAAAATACTGGGAGGAATTAATAGGACAGCCTGGGAGAGGCTGTTTGAGAGTATGTAAATAGGTACTCTGACTTACAGCAAAAAGTTAAAGACACACAAGAGTCACAGAATTGTTAGGAATTGTTTCTTCCATCTCTTGGAATGATCATGAAGAGAATAAACCTTTACAAAGACGTGATGGTGGTGGAAGGTTCCATACACAGCGTTAAACGAAGGTACGATAAGGCCCACGAGGGTATGACGGAGTGAATCTGGCAAGTGGCAGGTTGAGAAGCGGGACCAGGAGCTAAGAGTCAACCGCTACAACCACATTCAGGGGAGTACATATAGGTGAGCACAGACACACACACACCAACTACAAATAAACATTATCTCCCTGGATCCCCCACATTCAGAACTGTCAGCTGTAATGATGTGAGTTACGTTAAACTGACATTCTTGCCGTACTTGCCAATGCACATTACCTAGCGAGACGGCCGTAATCACGTCCCTGAAGAGATTCTCCAAAGGAAATTTGGTTTTCAAATATAGGTGTAAAATTTTCTCAATTATAATTTGTCTCCAAAAACCATTGACAAACCTTGAAAGGCGAGCAACCTTCCCTATAATTGGTCAAATAAGATTCTTATGATATGCAAAGTGAATATCTAGTTTGATCTCATTAGCGAGTCAAGGTGTGATGGCAGGTGGAGTATGATTGATCTCCATTTAATTACACAGAGGATGTCCGACCATTTGATCCCTGCTGTATGGAAATGAGTCTGGTCCTGCTGACGCAGTGACCAACCTGTCAGAATCATACGTAAGATATATATATATATATAATATCTTGCTGAAGGAGACTCGAACCTACGAACCTTAGGACAAGGTAAGCAGTGCTTTACCAATCTACCCACACTGGACCAGTGTGGGTAGATTGGTAAAGCACTGCGTACCTTGTCCTAAGGTTCGTAGGTTCGAGTCTCCTTCAGCCAGAGATCAGTGTTTGTGTATATTTCGCATGCTCTCGCGAATTCCTTGTATATATATATATATATATATATATATATTTTCTTTTTTTTATTATCACACTGGCCGATTCCCACCAAGGCAGGGTGGCCCGAAAAAGAAAAACTTTCACCATC
The DNA here is from genome assembly GCF_026875155.1 of Cherax quadricarinatus. Lineage (NCBI taxonomy): Eukaryota > Metazoa > Arthropoda > Malacostraca > Decapoda > Parastacidae > Cherax > Cherax quadricarinatus. Next base: position 40,342,818 of record NC_069431.1, read on the forward strand.
ATTCACTCCATCACTGTCTTGCCAGAAGGTGCTTTACACTACAGTTTTTAAACTGCAACATTAACACCCCTCCTTCAGAGTGCAGGCACTGAAACTTCCCATCTCCAGGACTCAAGTCCGGCCTGCCGGTTTCCCTGAACCCCTTCATAAATGTTACTTTGCTCACACTCCAACAGCACGTCAAGTATTAAAAACCATTCGTCTCCATTCACTCCTATCAAACACGCTCACACAACACGCCTGCTGGAAGTCCAAGCCCCTCGCACACAAAACCTCCTTATACCCCCTCCCTCCAACCTTTGCTAGGCCGACCCCTACCCCGCCTTCCCTCCACTATAGATTTATACACTCTCAAGTCATTCTATTTTGTTCCATCCCCTCTGCATGTCCGAAACCACCTCAACCCCCTCAGCCCTCTGGACAACAGTTTTAAGTGTTTCTTATAAAGCTTAAATCTTACTAAATTTATTTTTACTTTGAATATTGTAAAAAATTTGCGAGATTCAGTATATACCGAATACAAGAGGGGCAATCTCAGTGCTGGTGGCTGAAGATTCACGTCGTTTGACAAGAGCTTTTAGTAATAAATTCATCTGTGTAAGAGAAATCATGATCAGAAGATTTTTCCTTTGGGAAAAACGTGAGTAACAAATCAGCTTGTTCCATTGTCCCTATTGTACTCTCAGTACTTTAAATTTTACATTTCGCCTAAAAGGTACATTATAGAGCAGCAGCCAGTGATATCACTTGTGATCCTTGTAATCAACAACATGTTTGTAACCACCCACCTGGATAGCAAGGGTTAGGAGGGAGTGGAGACGGGAGAGACAGGTATAGGGAGAAGAAGAAAAGTAAGGGACGGATGGATGAAGGGTAAGTGCCAATGCGTCGGTTCACAGTAATTGTTTACCTCTCATTCACATTTTATTATCGTCCTCTGTACGTCCCTCGAAAATGTCATACAGTACGTACCTCGCATTCTGCCTTCCAATCAATTTCTACCTGCCCAGCCTCCTGTTTTTTATGTACTAGTCTTCTCTGGTTATAATTTATCTTTTCAAAATCCAAAGAATAAACCTAATCTGCCATTTTCTCTCTCTCTCTCTCTCTCTCTCTCTCTCTCTCTCTCTCTTCTAATTTATATATATATATATATATATTTATATATATATATATATTTATATATATATATATATATATATATATATATAATAATGATATCCTCCCTACCCTCTTTAAACAATGCTCTTTCAAGAGCCAGGATTCACTTTCTTTATCAGCTCAGTTAAAAGTCTTCCAACATTATCTCTCAAGAACTGTAGTAAGAAAAAGTTTCTCTTTTCAGTACAGATATATATTTTTCAAGACTGAAAGAACTGCTTTTTTCAAAATTGAGAGGCAGAATTTAAATGCAGATAGTGTTGCATTCATCTATAATCTATGCGAAATGAGGCAGTTTCTAAATCTCCTTACACCAGAAGTGATTTTAACTTATATTTGCATGTCTAGGTAGTAGGCTGGTAAAACAGCTGTAAACCTGTAAAATGTATACATGATGGCAGGATTGCTAGTGTCTTTTTTCTGTCTCAAACACGCGGGGATAACGGGTATATCTTGTACTTCTACTTACCTTACGGTCACACTAACATGCATGTACAAGCATATATATATACATACCTAATCTGGGTTTTCTTCCATTTTCTTAATAATTCTTGTTCTTATTTCCTCTTATCTCCATGGAAAAAGTGGAGCAAATTTAAGTAGTTCTCCATAAGAATGTGGTAGTGGGGAGAGGTGACTAAAATGTGGGAGCAAGCTAGTAACCCCTTCTCTATACATTAAATTTTTAAAAAAACAGAAAACTTTCGTTTTTTTTCTTTTGGGTCACCCTTACCTCGGTGGCGTTTACAGCCAGTTGTTGAAGAAATTATTTTGCGGTAGGCGTACAGCTCCGTGTGGGCAGGTCTAACTACACCCACCCCATACCCACTCTTGTTCCTAATTCAACCTATATTAATGCTACCCAGGAGTTCTTGCTTTCATGAGGTCTCACCTGGGAGTTTGCTCCACTATCTGAAACTCTTGCTAAATCAGTATTTCTTTATATTTTTTCCAAATTAATTATCTCAAACTTGACAGAAATTGGCTGCGAGTTTTCTCTTGCGTTTGGTGTTGTTCTTCGGCGTTTTATATCTCCCTTTTTTAATATTCCTGTTTTTCATTGGTACCTTTCAGTGTTATCTATTAACTTCTACGCTTTCCAGAGGAGTACATGTCCAGTTGCCAGAGAGTACATGGTCCAGTGGCCCTTCCAGCCTATAATCGTTGGAAAGGTTTCCAGTACATGGATTCAATTTCAGTTTATCCTTGTAGACTTCTTTTGTATGTTCTATTTTACAACGAACTTGAGTCCACATGTGATACCATAATTTAGCAAAATACTCTGTTCTATTGCCTTCATTACAAACATTTATGTATCTGCTGTCTTGGGTTTAAATTTCTGCTAAAAAACGCTAAGCGCTTTTTGTTGTTTTGATGCTTTAGAGATCTAATTGCTTATAAGTGTTACTTGGATGCATCTGCCAACTTCTCGAACACCAGCATCAACATACATCAAGTTCATGTTGTTCTCGGAAAATGGATATTTACAGACAAAGATGAACACTGAGACTCAGTGAAATCTCTGGGTTATCTTTATGTAGACATTCGCCATCAGTGGCTTTATTGTAGACATCTCGTTCATCCAGTGCTTTTATTGTAGACGTCTCCGCCTCCAGTGGCTTATTGTTGAAGTCTCGCCATCCTGTGGCTTTTTTGTAGTGACGTCTCGCCACCAGTGCTTTATTGCTAGGACGTCCGCCATCCAGAGTGGCTATATGTAGACGTCTTCGCCATCCAGTGCGCAAATTTATTGTAGGACCGTCTCGCCATCCAGTGAGCTTTATTGTAGACAGTCTCGCCATCCAGTGGCTTTATTGTAGACGTCTCGCCATCTCCTGTGGCTTTATGGTAGACGTCAGGCCATTCAGGGTATATTGTAGACGTCTCGCCATCAGTGGCTTTAATGTTGACGTCTCGCCATCCGTGGCTTTTATTGTGACGTCTCGCCATCCAGTGGCTTTATTGTTAGACGTCAGGCATCCTGTTGGCATATTGTGACGTCTCGCCATCCAGTGGCTTTATTGTTAGACGTATCGCCATCAGTGGCTTTATTGTAAGACGTCAGGCCATCCAGTGGCTATATTGTAGACGTCTCGCACTCCAGTGGGCTTTATTGTAGACGTCTCGCCATCCAGTGGCTCTTGATTGTAGAGTCCCCCACACCTCGCCCCAGTGGCTTCTATTGTTGGACGTAGGCCATCCAGTGGATATATTGTTAGACGTCTCCGCCATCCAGTGGCCTTTTATTGTAGGACGTCTCGCCATCCAGTGGCTTTATTGTAGACGTCACAGGCCTCCAGTGGCTATATTTTAGACGTCTTCGCCATCCAGTGGCTTATTGTTAGACGTATCGCCATCCAGTGGGCTTTTATTGTAGGACGTCTCGCCATCCAGTGGCTTATTGTAGACGTCAGGCCATCAGTGGCTATATTGTAGAAGTCTCGCCATCCAGTGGCTTTTATTGTAGACGTCTCGCATCCAGTGGCTTTACCAAAACAGACTCTAGGACTTTGAGGGCTTTTCCTCGAAATTAAATTTATGCACATAGTGCATTTTTTAAAATATACGTAAGTCTGTATATTATTGTTGTTTATGTCTATTGCCAAGACTCAGTCTCAGGAAAAAGAGGTTGCTTCATACATTCTAAGTGAATACAGTTATTATTACCAAGCTTCGTGAATTCAGATACTGTGCTAGAGCGTAGGAAACTTTGTCTATGATTGTATCTCTGCATTATATTGATGAGGTAATAACCAGAACACTTGGCGCAACATTTGGAAGGTTTATTGTTGCAGGACGTTTCGTAAACGCTGTACAAATGTGTTTCAATTATCAAACTTGTCAGTTTTTTTAAACCTGACTCAAATTTGATTAATTAAAGTACACACACAAAGCGTAAAGTGAGTGTGTTTGTAACACATTAATGTTGATTCTGTAGTCTTGACTGGGAATGAAGCAAGGATCTCAGAATTCAACATTCCCTCTTCGGAGTGGAACAGACATTAACGATATTTAAACACCATGACGGTGTGATACACTACGTTTGTGATTAATGTTTAAGCTTCAGTTAAGCACTAGACTGCAGTCCATATTAATTATAACGTCCATTTAACCACTCACTTTTATCACTACAGCCTTACGAAGGTGTAAGGTTGTATATGATCGATCATTTAACCCCAACTATATTTATTTTGAGATACAGGTGTATATGTTAGTGAAGCTGAGCAGGAAACATGTAAGAGTATACTGAGGTGTTGGCAGCAAAAACTCACCACAAGATATTACCCTTCAAATATTATGATAAAACTAAAAACGCACAGTCAATAATTATGGGATAAGAATACAAAGTATGTACCACACACAGATTATGTACTCCGTACTGAACTCTAACCACAAACAAACACACACACACCCACACACACGACACACACACACACACACACACACACACACCACGCACACACACACACACACATGCGACTCACACATTCATTTAGTTGGATTTGGCTAAATTAAACTTTGACTTTGCTTAATAATGTTTTTCTAAGGTGCTTTTAGAAAAATAAATATATATCTTTAACGTAAAAGCGAAAATTTCAGAAGGACTTAATTTTAAATGAGGTTCTTGCTAATTAACCGTTTTACCTATTCGGCACCACATATATATTTACTAACTGATCTTCGTTCCAAGGACTCCAAGTTTGGGAATATTTCCAAGGAAATCTTCAAATTCAGGTTGTTTGAGGTTTAAACTAATTGGTTTTATCATCCTTTTTATAATGAATCTTCAAGAAGCTGGACAGTTATTATACTGCCTAAGATGCAATCAGTCTATAAATATTGATGTTGTTCACAAGTACCACTTAAACGTTATTTCGTGCGCGCCTCGTCACCTCCAGGACGGTGCGCGCCTCGTCACCCCCAGAAGGTGCCGCCTGTCACCCCAGACGTGCGCGCCGGTCACTTCCAAGACGTGCGGCGGCCTCGTCACCTCCCGACGTGCGCGGCCTCGTCACCCCCAGGACGTGTGCGCCTCGTCACCCCCAGACGTGCGCGCCTCGTCACCCCCAGACGTGGGTGCGCCTCGTCACCTTTCCGACGTGCGCGGCCTCGTCACCCCCAGACGTGTAAGCCTCGTCACTAATTCGGAGACGATATTAGTGGCCGAGTGAGTGTAATTAAGGCATACCGAGTGATGATGTCTCGGCCTCTGATTGATACCCGTCATCATCAGCTGCACTCTCTTTTACTTCAACAAGCCCTCTAGGAGGACCAGACCATCCAGGTTTACCTCAAGATCATGATGTGGCACCATTACAGACCAATGGCCTTAGGATACCACGCTTGTTAAGCTGTAGCTTACACTTACACCAGCGACCTACACAGTCTCCACCTGCTGGCTGATTTCCAAACCATCTTTCCTCTTTCCCTTTAACTAGAGCTTACATAAACCATGTCTTAATTATCCGTGGCTTTAGTAGTTAACACACGCTGGATAACCTGGGTCCTGCTAATCCTGTCATACCTGATAAAAATATATTTTTTTTTAATTATTATTATTATTATTATTATTATTATAATATTCGTATTAAGAAAGTTCTGTGCATTTATTCGATATCTGTATTTGATTATATCATGGATTTTTTTATTATATCTTGGTTTCTTTTCCTGGGCAGGGGGGTGACCCCCTTCCCTTCCCTGTGATAACTGGCAAGCTTGTCCTAAGGATGCAAAGGAATTAAGAACGTTAGTTACAATGTCAAATGCTTGAATCATGTTAGATTTTGCTTCGTAAGTTTATGATATGAAGTCAATACGGTCTGGCTTTAATTAATTCTGTGTTCAGCGTAACTTAGACTTTATGGTATTGGTTCAGGTTTTCAGCCTTTGATCAGGGGAATATTAATGATCATTTTATGTTAGTGTGTTGTATTACCAGTGTTGTGGTGATTGTGATTGTAGTATTACCAGTGGTTGTGGAGATATGTGATTGTTGTATTACCAGTGTTGTGGAAATATGTGATTGTTGTATTACCAGTGTTGTGGAGATTATGTGATTGTTGTAGTACCAGTGTTGTGGAGAGATGTGATTGTTGTATTACCCTGTGTTGTGGAGATTATGTTGAAGTTGTATTACCAGTGTTGTGGAGATTATGTGATTCTTGTATTCAGTGTTGTGGAGATTATGTGATTGTTGTATTACCAGTGTGTGGGCTTAGGTGATTGTTGTATTACCCGTGTTGTGGAGATTATGTGACTGTTGTATTACCAGTGTTGTGGAGATTATGTGATGTGTTTACCAGTGTTGTGGAAGATTATGTGATTGTTGTTATTACCAGTGTTGTGGTGATAATGTGATTGGTTGTATTACCAGTTGTTGTGGTGATTATGTGTTTGTTGTATTACCAGTGTTTGTGGTAGAGATGTGTTTGTTGTATTACAGTGTTGTCGAAGATGATGTGATTGTTGTATTACCAGTGTGTGAGATTATGTGATTGTTGTATTACAGTGTTGTGGAGATTATGTTGACTGTGTATTACCAGTGTTGTGGAGATTATGTTTGATTGTTGTATTACAGTGTTGTGGAGATTATGTGATGTTGTATTACCAGTGTTGTGTGAGATTATGTGATTGTTGTATTACCAGTGTTGTGGAGATTATGTGATTGTTGTATTACCATTGTTGTGGAGGATTATGTGATTGTTGTATTACCAGTGTTGTGGAGTTTATGTGATTGTTGTATTACTAGTGTTGTGGAGATTATGTGATTGTTGTATTACCAGTGTTGTGGAGATTATTGATTGTTGTCTTTACAGCTGTTGTGGAGATCTATTGTGATTGTTGTATTACAGTGTTGTGGAGATTATGTGATTGTTGTATTACCAGTGTTGTGGAGATTATGTGATTGTTGTATTACCAGGTGTGAAGATTATGTGATTGTTGTATTACCAGTGTTGTGGAGATTATGTGATGAGTATTACCAGTGTTGTGGAGATTATGTGATGTTGTATTACCAATGTTGTGGAGATTATGTGATTTTGTTTTACTCATTGTTGTGGAGATTATGTGATTGTTGATATTCAGTGTTGTGGAGATATGTGATTGTTGTATTACCAGTGTTGTGGAGATTATGTCGATTGTTGTACAACAATTGTTGGGTTGATAAATGAGACATTGGAAGTGTTTCACCAGGCTGTGGATTTCTTCAGTCCCAATGCAGAGAAAGCGGAGGATGAGGAGTTTAAGGAGGCTGGAGGGATGTTACCTCAAACCCTCCTCATCTTCTACCTTTCTCTGTATTGGATGAAGAAGAAAGCACAGCCTGGCCAAAACATTTCCAGAATTAAAGATTTCCCAAATGTTGCACAAGTGTTTTTTTATGTATCGTTGGGTTTTGTATCTCAAGTTTTAATTCTATTTAAGACAGAAGTAGACATGAAAACATTTATCATTGACTTTATATAAGTTTACTAAATTTTCTTCTGTGAAAGTGGTGTGAACCTCTTCAACTTAAGTTTTGTTTCCAATACTTTCTCTCTTCACCATTTATTCCATTTTCTTTATTATTGTATGTTGTGTGGAGTAGGCCTGGAGTCATACTGAGCTGTGAGTACTTTGCCAGTTTTTCAAAGCATGGAGTTGCAGCATTTTAGCGTATCAATGAGTAAAGACTGGTCGCTTCAGGTAGTTATCTAGTAATTTCATGAATGTTATGTTAGAGTAAGACAAACAGAAAGAAAGAGGATGGAGAGAGCATGAAGGATAGGAGAGGATAATCGATGGAGAGCTAAGCAAGAGATGTAGAGGGGGTCACCAGGTGAGACTAAAATGATTAGTAGGTTTAAGCTCTAACGAGGGGGAAACAAGATTAATAATGATTAGAGATGATGCATAGGGAAATTAGAATTTGGTAAGAACTTGATGAAGGTATTCTGAGAGTCAAGCTGTGGGTGCGGCTTCAAAGTGCTAAAATTTCCCCTCATACACAAGGACGATGACTTATCTCTTACGCAAAATCAGTTTGAAAACGCAGCTACACTTTGCGATTACATGCTGTTTCCTGGGCTGCAAGGATAGTTTTATTGATTCACAGGTACTTACTTTCCCTTGATATATATTTTGCTTGACATGGTTAAGTCTTTACGTTATCAAGCTTTAGAAGCTAAATTTAACGCTCCAATCAAAATTATGGCACAATTTTTACCCTCTATGACCAGGTGATTTTGATTATGGATCCAGAGTGCAGACATTGATCTAGGTTGTGATTCACTCATTGATTTCATGATGGGTGATCAGTTCCTCTTCATCACTAATGAAATCAGAGGATTTATCGAAAGAAAAGTATTTTCTGAGGGTTGAGATGACTGAAACCGAGGATTTATACGCTTCAGTTCATAATTTATCTTAAAGGAAAGTATAAAGTCTAAGTGTAACGGCAGAACTCTCTTTAAACTGCTAACCAACATGGAAGTAAAATCTCTGAGTCATAATAAAATGTTTTACTTGGGGTGAAAACAGGACAAAATAAAACTTATTGTCCTAAAAGGAAAAACCTATAACTCGTCGGACAATTTTTGCTGTATTGAAAAGTAATATATGTACGACTTATCTGGAATTTATTTTCTTTTTTTTGGGTATATACAAATAGAAGAATGGAGAGAGATCATAAGCCCTGTGGGTAGAGCGCTGGACCAGCAAACTGTTCACCACACAGTTCGAATCCCGTACATTCTTTGTTTATTTACCTCACAGTCGGCTTTTAGTATTATCTCAAATTCATAGACTATATGAACCTTGAGGAGTATAAGGCTACTGGAGTGTGGGGGATAATGGATATTTAGGTGACACAGTGGAGGCCTCTGGCGCAGAGTGTCACCAGAACTGGTGTAACTTTCTATTAGAAGCCTCGTTAGCTCAGTGGTAGGCATTGGTATAATAATAATCAGGACAATAGTTGGTATCTCCGTCCATCTTCTGTTATCTACACACCACACACACACACACACACACACAACACCATGGGGAGGATATGAAATCAGTTTCTGTAATCTACCACGGCCTCGATTGTGCTGGTGTTAGCAGTGGGCATGTCAGTGTACTTTTTTTTTTTTTGGCTTAGACACAAACGTTTGAGGGATGGTGGCGTAGTTGACTAATGCGCAAGAATTAATTAAAGCTCCAAGGAACGTGGCTAAATATCTCGAGTCCCAGATTTTACTTACAGCATTTTTATTTAAAGTCACAACTTAAGGGCACAAACTACATCAGAATTAATGCTGTGCAAAGCATTTGGCATAACTTTACATTCGGTGGAAGACTGAGGCTACTGTACACCGCGTAATTATGGATAGGAGCGATTTCTCATATGGAAGAACTGTTGCCAGCCCAAATTGCACACATCTAGCCATTGTCCTCACCTTGGTAATAATTAGGGATGAGGCAACGGTAGCGTTATGCATCACACAATACCTTCCAGCAGTAAATTCAAATTATACGAATTAAATATTACCCATGATATCCACTGTCAAGGTTCTTTACTAGTAGTGATAAAGCTTGCGTCTTCGCCTTGGAACGGTGTATTAATATTATTCATGAATTTGTGGGTTTTTAGTGATGAGGTCTAGTCCAATATTTGGTAGTTAATTACTACAGTCATCATTCCTGCTCCGCAATGATGCCGTGAGGACGCGTGTCCTGCAGTTATTTTTCAGCATATAATTGCATGAATCAAGGAGACTAGCAGAACAGATGCTGAGGTGATGGAAAACCCTCTATTCGCCTTCTAAGTAAATTAGCATCAACTCTTTCTCTGAGTCATAGATCTGTTCTTATGAGGGTAATATCTACAAGTTACTTTAAACTACATTTAAGTCACTGTTTGAATGGAGGTTTATATGAAGGAGATGTGGTCTAGTGAGGCTCATATTAACTATGTTCACTGAAAGATTCTTTGCAGTCAGTTGAAAAAGCTGCGTTAAATAGGATCGGGCTGTAATGCATTTTTTTTATGGAATTAGTGCGCATTAGAACCCTCGATGTCTCCTGTTCTTCAAAAGCTTTTCAGTTGACATGCAACTGTATGTGGTGGGCTACGCAGGTCAAATGTTCTGATCCAAGTCATTGAACTACTGCAATTCTCAGACCAGGTGGAATGTAAACACTTACGTCATTTGTTGGGCGCTCGCCACTTGATAAATGTTGTTGGATTGTTTGTCCAGTAGACGCAGGCAGCGGTGCAGTGCTTGATCACCATCAGCAATGATAGTAGTTAGTAGAGCTCTTCTGATTTTAAATGGTGCAGCAACATTCTATATAATTTCAGGAATGAGGGAGAAATATTCATTTGAGAAAATCGTTATGATTGCCAAAAAAAAGAGCATAAGCATCCACAGGCTGTTTGTGTGATGACTTGCTCGCATTGACATTCATCCTCACATGTCGTGCGGCTTAACAAAGGGTTGACCGGCTTCCTAGCAGCATCCTCTGGGATTAGATGCGGCCATACTTCTTTGCTGGGGGGGATGGTGACAGAAACTTGCATTTTTGTATTACATTTAATACCTACTCAGATCACTGCAATATACCAGAAAATCCATGCACGACTTCGTTGTTTGTTGTCACAATTAGCGTTGATGTAATTCAGGTTTGTGGGTTCTCTGTTGTACGAGGAAAACATTATCAAGACATGAAACATCCTGCCGAGAGGGACTGACTGTGCAAAATCGTATAATACAGAGTGCATCTCAACACATCAATTCACACCATGTATTGACCTGAGATAGAAATGTAATAGGAGGCAAAGCACACAGGGAGGAAAAAAAGGATAACAGCACTGAATGAAGAGAAAAGAGTTGTCAAAACACACACATCATCTCAACACTACTTGCCACTGATCACTACCATACGTCAAATGGGAAATACAGAAGCTCAATATCAAAATCACAATGATCTAGGAGACAGGTGAAGGGAATGGTTGATTCTCTTCAGATGTGTTTCACGTCAAACTCTCGTAAAGTGAATATAATGGAATCCATTAAACATGGGGCAAAGCGAATGTGTGATAACCATTGTTACAGTAGTCTCATTCTTCATTCTATATGTGGTTATTTTTCAGCGATGCCAGTTTCCGCTTGACTATTATTCCAGTGTTGAGTATGTGCAGTCCCGCCGGTCAATACTTTCTGAGTGTGCTGACAAGATCATTCTGAAGGCCTCATGGGACGACGAGATGCTGCTGTTCCATGTGGTCTGGCTGCCATCCATGAGAGATTCCCAAATGTTGCAACAGTTCAGGTCCTTGTTATGAACTACATTGATGAACTATCGGCGAGGAGAGGCAAGAGGGAGCTAAAAGCGATTAGTCAAATTGAAAGAATTCGAAATATTTTTCCAATATGCCATAAACAAAAACAAAAAACCTTATTAATGTAAAGTCCCTGCTCAGACAAAGATGTGAACTGACCCGATGACAACAAAGAAATGAGTGAGATAGTGAAATGTCAATACTACTCTGTGTTTAACGAGCCACTAATCAGTCTAAAGGTAGACAATCCAGATAATTTTTCATGAATGAGCCTTAAAACCCTGACGCCAATGTATGCCCCAAATTTCTGAACATAACCCTAATCTCCACTAGACTTTGAGGAAGCAATTGACAACATGCCACGCACTCAGCCCCAGGCCAAGTCTCGTGGAACTCTGTGTTCATGAAGAACTCCAAGAAACTCCTCTCACGGGCTCTAAGTATGCTGTGGAAAAGGAGCATAGACACAGGTGAGATTCCACAATCACTAAAAACAATGGATATAGCCTGATTTCATATAGGTGGCAGCAAAGCAATAGCTAAGAACTATAGACTAATAGCTTTGTCCCACAACACAAAAAAAATTTGAAAGTTCTAAGAAGCAGGATTGCAAACCAGTCCAGGGCAACATGGGTTCACAGCAGGTCGCTCCTGCCTCTCGCAACTACTGGATCATTATGATATGGTCTTGGATGCAATAGAAAAACAGAATGCAGATGTAGTATACAAAGATTTTGGTAAAGCCTTTGACAGATGCGATCATGGTGTAATAGCACACAAAATGCCGTACTAAAAGGATAACTGGGCAGAATATTCAGAACTATAGATTGTTCAGAAATGAACAATCTATAGTTATTGAATAAAAAGTTGTTTCACTGTGTGGTAGGTGGTAGGTGACGTGATCGTCTCCAACCTGTGCAGAATCACATTATACTGCTATGTATTTATTTTTCCACTTGGAGAATCACTGACTGGCGACTTCAAACGATCTGTAAGTATTCGTTCTGTCCTGTCTAAATTTATTTTGGGGTTTGTTTTGTCTTAGAGCTTACTCTTATTTTGGCGGTTCTGGACTTAGTTATTCCTGCCTGGATTTGAATTTTCAAGTAGTATCATTATCTCACCATTTCTTTTAAAGCCGTAGGCTATTGTGTGAGTGAATTTATCGAGTGGTATGTACTCTGTGTTGTTTCTCTTTTAGCATTGACCTAATCGGCTTGGGTCATCCTTCTCCCAGTTACAACTACACTAGTGTTCCTGGTGTCTTGACGTGCTACTTAAACTGCTTCAACACTGTGGTGATCGAGGATCAGTCCACTCTCCTGGCGAACTATAAGCGTGTTGGGGGTACACCGTCATTTAGCTATTCACGACCAACTGTGTTACACCCCCCCCCCCACCTTCCCCCACAATCAACGGCTGGCAGTTGCAGAATCACACAAAAGCTACGTCCCCGACATCGCCACGGCTGTACATGTCAGCTTGGAGTAATATTTATATATATTTCATTTTTCTTAAATTAGGATTAATTTCTTGTTTAATTGTTTTATCAAATGACTGATGTTATTATAATAAAAAATTGTTTTATTCTTATGTTATTATGATTTTTTATGAACGTTTTCTTTCCATAGGGAGGAAGCCAACCTTGTCAAATGCTTTCTTACGGTCTAACAGAGCTCAGTAAAACTTCACACACTATTTTTTCAGTTGCGCAAATTTAGACTTGATGCTCTCCAGTCGTCGGTGGTCCTTGTGTTCTGGACACCACATCAGTGGGGAACAATTCCTGAAGAATCAGATCAGACTGAGTCCATTCCTCTCAGTTATAAGAATCCACACCCCTAAACATAAAGAACGTTGCAGCAAGCCCCTTACTGGCACATGCGAGGTAGTCCATGTCACCTCCCGGCTTAAACCAATGACCCACCTAGTCAGCTCAGGTCACATCCACTTAAGGAAGGGGCACGGCATCAGACCTATTAGCACAAGCAAGTCAGGTCAACTTATCACACCCACTCGTGTATTTATTAAACCTATTTTTAAAATCACACAAAAAAGTCTTAGCTTCTATGACGGTTACGGGAGTTTGTTCCACTCATCCACAACTATTACCAAACCAGTGCTTTCCTTTACCCTTTCGGAATCTGAATATTTCCAGCTTAAAACCATTGCTGCGAGTCCTGCCTAGGCTAGATATTTTTAGCACGCTATTTTACATCCCCAATATTTATTCCTGTTTTTCCATTTTAATTACACCTCAATCATATCCCCAAAAATTCAACGCTTTTCAGGCCTTTATGGCACTGATACTAAACGATTCCAATTTTTTTTTTGCGTTTAACATCAAAAGAATTTGCATGCATGCAGTTTTCGTTTGAACGTTACGACGCAATGTGTGAAGCAGGCAGCCTTAATTGATTATGCTAGGCTGACATACTGCTAAAAGACAGGTTCAAGGATGGACAGGGTGCATCCCACAGATCTAGTATAGGGAATCGTAGTCTTTTAGTGTAATTGTAAAACATCTTCACAATTTCTGAGTTTACTATTGGGACACAGAAGGATAACAAGACTTGCTTCACATGTGCACTCACTCATCATTGTTCTGTCAGGCTTAACAATAGAGCAGAAGGGCTCCTGATCGAAGAAGTTTTTCACTTTTCTGCCTTCTTTCCATTCTCAGAGTCTGTATGAACTCCTGTGAGTCTGCTGTTCATTCGTGAAGTGTGTGCAGACTTGCACCATGCCTAGCTACTTCCTGTAGATTGTAGATATATGGAAGGTCTTTTATAACTGTGGTTCACCCACGACGATGACTGTCAGCCAAGAGTACTTTTACTCCGTGGGGTGGGGGGAAGGGGGGGGAAAAATAAAGCTGGGTGTACGAGACACTGATCATTTCAAAGTACTTTGTGAAAGACATTGAAAAAATATTACATTTGCATTTTTTTTGTTTTACCTATTGTTTCTTAATTACATGTTGTTTACCATTTCTCTAAAACGACGTCATATCCCTCATCCTTCACTTAATTGAGGCAGCGGATACGGGTATATAAAAGGCTATCAAGAAGGAAGGGGAAAGGAAAATCCTTTGCAGGTAAGTGATTCAGCATTTCTGAGGTAAACTATCACCACCGAGAGGTTAGATTATGATGGTTTGTTAAGAAACAGGACAAGTGTTTCCTGACGTGGGTCTTCGTCTACGGACGAACCATATTCTGGAGCTCTTGAGTAATCCGAACGAGATGTTCCACTAATCTTACCCATCCACCTTTTAAAAATTGGCCCCCGCCCCCCCCCATTATGGATTATAACCATTAGATATACACGGATAGTTCGTCTGTCGCCTCAGTATGGGACCGGAAAACACTTTTATTTTCAGTCTGGTTTCCATGGATAATAATGATATAAAACGATTTTATTGAACTGAAAAGCTAGAAATGAAGCAATCTAAATTGAATTTGAATCAAGTCGGTAGAAACGTTGTGGTATGCACAAATCTGAACGTTGTGGTGTACCAATCAGAAACGTTGTGGTGTGCACAAATCAGAAACGTTGTGGTGTGCACAAACTCAGAACGTTGTGGTGTTACACAAATACTGACGTTTGTGGTGTACACAACTCAGAACGTTTGTGGTGTGCAACAAACTCAGAACGTTCCTCCCTAGGTAAAAGGTGTTTCAAGAAATCATGCCATTTGTCAAACACCTATTAGTGTGAGACAACTTCATCAACACTACTTCACGAGAAAACAAATGCATGAAGCAGACGCCTGAGAGGTTGTTTCCTAACAACAACGTTTTTTATTTGTTTTAATATAAATCATTTTAATTTTTTTTCTGGACTAGTATTTCACTTTTATTTTTATTTTAAAAAATATAGAAGTTTCCAGATACAAAAATATTAAATTTTCATTAGTATTTTTTGGACGGGGTGTCGATAAAAAATCCAGACAACTTAAGAGGAACAGGAACTTAAAAATGGTTAAGACCCCACTGTAAAATAGGTACCTGGGGGTTAAAAGGCTGTTGTGAGGCGCTTCCCGAGATGGCATGGTTTTGCTTAAAAGGCTAATTGAAATGAGAGGCGAAGGGATATTATCCCACCTGCATTTTTTACATGACATTTTGAAAAGGTAGAACTAAAGTGTTGGGTTTGATTGCCCTGCATTACCACATGCAAGCCAATATCTGGGCCAGCATTACCACATGCAAGCCACATATCTGGCCAGCATTACCACATGCAAGCCACATATCTGGCCAGCATTACCAAACATGCAAAGCACATATCTGGCCAGAATTACCACATGCAAGACATATCTGGCCAGCATTTCCACATGCAAGCCACATATCTGGCCAGCATTACCCATGCAAGCCACATATCTGCGCAAGCAGTACCACATGCAAGCACATATCTTGGCCAGCATTACCACCATGCAAGCCACATATCTGGCCAGCATTACCACATGCAAGCACATATCTGGCCTAAAATTACCACATGCAAACCAATATCTGGCCAGCATTACCACCATGACAAGCCACATATCTGGCCAGCATTACCACATGCAAGCCAATATCTGGCCAGCATACCACATGGCAAGCACCAACATATCTGCCCAGCATTATCTCAGCAAGCCACATATCCATTTTAATTATTATGGTTTTGTCTGGCAAATGAAGTATACCTGGAGTTTCGGGGGTCAACGCCCTCGTGGCCGGTCTTGAGGCCTGGCATCGTGGTGGATCAGGGTCTGATCAACCAGCTGTTACTGCTGGCACAGGGAAAATTGCGTACGATTCACAGCACGGATGGTCAGGTACTGACTTTAGGTGCCTCACCAGTGTTTTTTTATTGTTTGGTTGGAATTTGTCACATACCTGATACAGTTTACCATTTCCTAAAGTTTCCATATCTGTAGTTGAATTTTCTCTTCATTGAAACTTCATATTGTTTTGAATGGCACATTTGAAGATTTGGGTGACATCAGCTGGATGTCTTGCCCACTGTCATGGCAAATCCGGGGTCATCCAGCAAAAGCAGGGAATCTATGGCTTAAATCTCTGTCAGATATGAGGATGAGGAATAGGATGGGAGTGAGTACTGTGCCTTGTGGAACAACAGCTTCTCACGGTAGCTGCCTCCAGATTTACTCTGTTACTATTACTCTTTGTTTTCTAAATTGTCAGGAAGTTATAGAACCACAAACCAACTTTTCTGTTATTCCTTTATCAGGTCTTATGTGTGACTGGGTACAAACATGTCACAACTTGTTGAAAAACTCTTGCCAAATCCTGTGTATATACTCTGTTTTTTTTTTTCCTCTACAGCATCCAGGGAAATTTAGACAAATTTAAGTGTTTCTTATAAAGCTTAAATCTTACTAAATTTATTTTTACTTTGAATATTGTAAAAAATTTGCGAGATTCAGTATATACCGAATACAAGAGGGGCAATCTCAGTGCTGGTGGCTGAAGATTCACGTCGTTTGACAAGAGCTTTTAGTAATAAATTCATCTGTGTAAGAGAAATCATGATCAGAAGATTTTTCCTTTGGGAAAAACGTGAGTAACAAATCAGCTTGTTCCATTGTCCCTATTGTACTCTCAGTACTTTAAATTTTACATTTCGCCTAAAAGGTACATTATAGAGCAGCAGCCAGTGATATCACTTGTGATCCTTGTAATCAACAACATGTTTGTAACCACCCACCTGGATAGCAAGGGTTAGGAGGGAGTGGAGACGGGAGAGACAGGTATAGGGAGAAGAAGAAAAGTAAGGGACGGATGGATGAAGGGTAAGTGCCAATGCGTCGGTTCACAGTAATTGTTTACCTCTCATTCACATTTTATTATCGTCCTCTGTACGTCCCTCGAAAATGTCATACAGTACGTACCTCGCATTCTGCCTTCCAATCAATTTCTACCTGCCCAGCCTCCTGTTTTTTATGTACTAGTCTTCTCTGGTTATAATTTATCTTTTCAAAATCCAAAGAATAAACCTAATCTGCCATTTTCTCTCTCTCTCTCTCTCTCTCTCTCTCTCTCTCTCTCTCTTCTAATTTATATATATATATATATATATTTATATATATATATATATTTATATATATATATATATATATATATATATATAATAATGATATCCTCCCTACCCTCTTTAAACAATGCTCTTTCAAGAGCCAGGATTCACTTTCTTTATCAGCTCAGTTAAAAGTCTTCCAACATTATCTCTCAAGAACTGTAGTAAGAAAAAGTTTCTCTTTTCAGTACAGATATATATTTTTCAAGACTGAAAGAACTGCTTTTTTCAAAATTGAGAGGCAGAATTTAAATGCAGATAGTGTTGCATTCATCTATAATCTATGCGAAATGAGGCAGTTTCTAAATCTCCTTACACCAGAAGTGATTTTAACTTATATTTGCATGTCTAGGTAGTAGGCTGGTAAAACAGCTGTAAACCTGTAAAATGTATACATGATGGCAGGATTGCTAGTGTCTTTTTTCTGTCTCAAACACGCGGGGATAACGGGTATATCTTGTACTTCTACTTACCTTACGGTCACACTAACATGCATGTACAAGCATATATATATACATACCTAATCTGGGTTTTCTTCCATTTTCTTAATAATTCTTGTTCTTATTTCCTCTTATCTCCATGGAAAAAGTGGAGCAAATTTAAGTAGTTCTCCATAAGAATGTGGTAGTGGGGAGAGGTGACTAAAATGTGGGAGCAAGCTAGTAACCCCTTCTCTATACATTAAATTTTTAAAAAAACAGAAAACTTTCGTTTTTTTTCTTTTGGGTCACCCTTACCTCGGTGGCGTTTACAGCCAGTTGTTGAAGAAATTATTTTGCGGTAGGCGTACAGCTCCGTGTGGGCAGGTCTAACTACACCCACCCCATACCCACTCTTGTTCCTAATTCAACCTATATTAATGCTACCCAGGAGTTCTTGCTTTCATGAGGTCTCACCTGGGAGTTTGCTCCACTATCTGAAACTCTTGCTAAATCAGTATTTCTTTATATTTTTTCCAAATTAATTATCTCAAACTTGACAGAAATTGGCTGCGAGTTTTCTCTTGCGTTTGGTGTTGTTCTTCGGCGTTTTATATCTCCCTTTTTTAATATTCCTGTTTTTCATTGGTACCTTTCAGTGTTATCTATTAACTTCTACGCTTTCCAGAGGAGTACATGTCCAGTTGCCAGAGAGTACATGGTCCAGTGGCCCTTCCAGCCTATAATCGTTGGAAAGGTTTCCAGTACATGGATTCAATTTCAGTTTATCCTTGTAGACTTCTTTTGTATGTTCTATTTTACAACGAACTTGAGTCCACATGTGATACCATAATTTAGCAAAATACTCTGTTCTATTGCCTTCATTACAAACATTTATGTATCTGCTGTCTTGGGTTTAAATTTCTGCTAAAAAACGCTAAGCGCTTTTTGTTGTTTTGATGCTTTAGAGATCTAATTGCTTATAAGTGTTACTTGGATGCATCTGCCAACTTCTCGAACACCAGCATCAACATACATCAAGTTCATGTTGTTCTCGGAAAATGGATATTTACAGACAAAGATGAACACTGAGACTCAGTGAAATCTCTGGGTTATCTTTATGTAGACATTCGCCATCAGTGGCTTTATTGTAGACATCTCGTTCATCCAGTGCTTTTATTGTAGACGTCTCCGCCTCCAGTGGCTTATTGTTGAAGTCTCGCCATCCTGTGGCTTTTTTGTAGTGACGTCTCGCCACCAGTGCTTTATTGCTAGGACGTCCGCCATCCAGAGTGGCTATATGTAGACGTCTTCGCCATCCAGTGCGCAAATTTATTGTAGGACCGTCTCGCCATCCAGTGAGCTTTATTGTAGACAGTCTCGCCATCCAGTGGCTTTATTGTAGACGTCTCGCCATCTCCTGTGGCTTTATGGTAGACGTCAGGCCATTCAGGGTATATTGTAGACGTCTCGCCATCAGTGGCTTTAATGTTGACGTCTCGCCATCCGTGGCTTTTATTGTGACGTCTCGCCATCCAGTGGCTTTATTGTTAGACGTCAGGCATCCTGTTGGCATATTGTGACGTCTCGCCATCCAGTGGCTTTATTGTTAGACGTATCGCCATCAGTGGCTTTATTGTAAGACGTCAGGCCATCCAGTGGCTATATTGTAGACGTCTCGCACTCCAGTGGGCTTTATTGTAGACGTCTCGCCATCCAGTGGCTCTTGATTGTAGAGTCCCCCACACCTCGCCCCAGTGGCTTCTATTGTTGGACGTAGGCCATCCAGTGGATATATTGTTAGACGTCTCCGCCATCCAGTGGCCTTTTATTGTAGGACGTCTCGCCATCCAGTGGCTTTATTGTAGACGTCACAGGCCTCCAGTGGCTATATTTTAGACGTCTTCGCCATCCAGTGGCTTATTGTTAGACGTATCGCCATCCAGTGGGCTTTTATTGTAGGACGTCTCGCCATCCAGTGGCTTATTGTAGACGTCAGGCCATCAGTGGCTATATTGTAGAAGTCTCGCCATCCAGTGGCTTTTATTGTAGACGTCTCGCATCCAGTGGCTTTACCAAAACAGACTCTAGGACTTTGAGGGCTTTTCCTCGAAATTAAATTTATGCACATAGTGCATTTTTTAAAATATACGTAAGTCTGTATATTATTGTTGTTTATGTCTATTGCCAAGACTCAGTCTCAGGAAAAAGAGGTTGCTTCATACATTCTAAGTGAATACAGTTATTATTACCAAGCTTCGTGAATTCAGATACTGTGCTAGAGCGTAGGAAACTTTGTCTATGATTGTATCTCTGCATTATATTGATGAGGTAATAACCAGAACACTTGGCGCAACATTTGGAAGGTTTATTGTTGCAGGACGTTTCGTAAACGCTGTACAAATGTGTTTCAATTATCAAACTTGTCAGTTTTTTTAAACCTGACTCAAATTTGATTAATTAAAGTACACACACAAAGCGTAAAGTGAGTGTGTTTGTAACACATTAATGTTGATTCTGTAGTCTTGACTGGGAATGAAGCAAGGATCTCAGAATTCAACATTCCCTCTTCGGAGTGGAACAGACATTAACGATATTTAAACACCATGACGGTGTGATACACTACGTTTGTGATTAATGTTTAAGCTTCAGTTAAGCACTAGACTGCAGCCCATATTAATTATAACGTCCATTTAACCACTCACTTTTATCATTACAGCCTTACGAAGGTGTAAGGTTGTTATGATCGATCATAACAAAACTATAATTATTTTGAGATACAGTCTATTGTTAGTGAAACTGAGCAGGAAACATTGTCAGAGTATCTGAGGTGTGGCAGCAACCCCACCACCAAGATCTTACCTTAAAAATTATGATAAAACTAAAAACACCAAAAATAATAAAATAAAAAGTAAAAATATGTTTCCCCCGACCCACCCAAAACCCCACAAACCACCACACACACACAACACACACACCCCACACACACACACACACACAACCCCACACACCCACACACACACACACCACAAACACAAAAACACATTTACCAACACACACCACAAACAACACCAACCAACCAAAAAACACCAATTACACCAAATATTTCAACACAATTTTTAAAAAACCAAAAAAATAACTTAAAACCCCTTTTCGCAAAGTAAATAAAAAAATTAAAAGAGATGAGGGAAACCCCAAAAACCCTAAAGAACAAAATGCAATTTCCCCCAAACCCAAACCCGCCAAAAAAAATTTAAAAAAAAACCAACAAAAAACTACTGGTTAGGAGGTTATAGGGGGGGGGGTACCTACGGAAATTAGGGGGAACTAAATTTAACTGGGATACGGGGTTTGGAAATGGAGATACCGTTTTTAAAAGGAACGTTAAGACAGAATGTTTAGGTTATTGGGAGTAGGTTTGAACAAATTTTTAAGAAGTTTTAGAAGTTAAAGTTTGCAACAGGCCCCGAAAGGATTGTTTGGGAAAAGGGGAAATGGTAGAAAGGGGAGGGTGGTGGGGAGGTAAGATTGGGGGAGATGGAGGTGGAGGATGGTGTTGGGGAGGGGACTTGGGGTTCCAAAATGGGGATGGGGAGGGGGGAGTTGGAAGATTTTAGGTGAGTTTTCGGGGTGGGTGCCCGGGGCT
>NC_069431.1:40364924-40403565 GCF_026875155.1 Cherax quadricarinatus
ATCTATTTTTTTTTTAAATTTGGGTTTAAATTTTTGTTGTTTAAAATTTCCTTACTTGGAACAAAATTTGGGCTGGGCAGCTTGAACTTAAAAAAACGTCTTTTTGGATCCAACACACTACCGGACCCATAGTCAGGTCACCCCAAATTTTGGGGCCCACCCGGGTTTAATTTTTTGTTCCAAAAAAATCCCCCAAGCAGGAAGGGGTCAGGACTTGATTGTTTTTTGGGTAATTCCATGTGTACAAAAACAAAGTAAATTTGTGATCGCATTCCCCAAGCTATCATTAACCTAAGTTTTTTAATTAGTGATTCTTTTTTGGCAAAAACCCCAAGTCAAGCAGGTTTTTTTCCTTTTAGTTGGTTCTGCCACAATTTCTTTGGGAAAAGCATTCCTAAACCCGTATAAAACCAAAGTCACTGGACTCAAAATTTCCTGTCACCCCGTTCCAGTAAATTTTGTTAAATTTTAAAATCTTCCCTTAAAAAAAAAATTTTTTCATATTTGGATCCTTATGAACTTGCCCCATGGGGCAGTTTTCTGCACTCTCTTTTTAAAGGTTTTGGGGGGGGCCTTTAAAAAATACACCTAAAAATTAATTTTTTCAAAAACCCCCAAGAAAACTGTACCCAAAAACTTTGGGGGGGTCTGATGTTTTTAATTCTTTACCCTTGTTAAACAACAAATTAAAAAATTTTGGGACATACATCGCCACTCCCCAAACCCTTTTCCCTTTTTTTGCCCCTATCAGTTTGGAATATTTAAAAACCTTTTTATATTGCATTCAGAAGGCTTTTTTTTTTTTTTTTCCAAAGTTAAAACCCAGGTCTTGTTTATAACAAAAAATGTCTTTTTTAAAATTGAAACTTGCAAGTAATTTTAGCCCCCATTATCTTTTTTCCCTAAAACCCAAACTCCCTGTTTTAAAACATTTTTAAAAACCTTTGGGGAAAGTAGTCACTGGGGTTGCCCCTCTCCCTTTCTCTTTTTGGTTGTTTCAATTCCCTTTGGGCCTTTTCCCAAAGCAATTTTATATTTTAAATTATCTTTTAAACATCCCCTTGAGGAATTTTGTTTATATTGTGTTTTTCAACCCTAGTTCCGCAGCCTAAAGGGGTTTCCCCCCGGGCCCCTTTTTCCCTTTCTAAAATCTTTCATTTCAAAAACGTCTTGACAATCCCAAAAACCCCCCTAAATCAAAAGGCCTAATGAAAACCACTCCAGCCCAGGAGAGTTAAAAATTTCCCTTTCCCTTGCTTACATATACTTTTGCCATAGAATACCCCCTTTTCGCCCTTTTTTCTCCCCCTAATTTGCTGCTGCCATTCAAAACTTGTTTGTTCCCCGGTTTAAAAACTCAACCTGTAGGCTGACGTTTCTTTCACCCGATTTTCTTGCAGAATCCTATTTTGCACCGTTACGTTTTGGGAAAACAGCTTTCCACCCTTTTTTTCCCCGCTTCGGGTAACCTCCCTATTATAGGGAAAACCCTTACTCTCTCGGTCAGGTCTTTCTCACTAATTCTTTAAACGATTTTTTCCCAATTTCTCCCGTTTTTTTTCTTCCCCATCTTTAAATTTGTGCCCCCCCCTGCTCTCCTAAACCCCCATGAAAACCCATGTTTTCCCTACCCTTCCCCCCATCCCCTCTCCCACAGTATCTCTGGGTAAAAAAGGGCTCCCATATTTTTTGCGGTAGCTCTTGGTGGTTTGATCTTTGCCCCCGCTTATGTGTGGTGGGGTGGTGTGTGTGTTTGTTTTGTGTGTGGGTGTGTGTGTTTTGGTGTGTGTGTGTGGTTGTGCTTGGTTTTGGTGTGTGTGTGTCGGGGTCTGCCCCGCCCACCCTTCTGTTAGTGTCAGCCTAGTTTTTGGCAGCCTGATTGTTTCCCCCAAACACCATTACCTTTTATAATTATCAGTTTAAGCCGGGAAATGTCCCCAAAAACCCCTTTTAAATCAAATTTTGGCTTTTTTTTGGGGACCCCCCCCGCCCAAAAAGATAAACCCCACCCCTTTGAAACCTTATCACTTTTTGCCATGGGAATATTCCCCCTTTGGGCCTCTTTTTTTCTCCCATCAGTGCGGGCATTCTGTTTTTTGTGTCTCCTCTAGAAAATAAATTTCCTGTTGCTGCTTTTCTTTCATCCTTTTGGTTTTTCTCCTGCAGGACGTTTCCCCACCTTTACTATCTTAAAAAATCGGCTTGCCCAGCTGTTTTTTCCCGAAATGTAATGTTTAACGTTTTGAAAACAACCTTTCCCACGTAGGGTTTTTTTGCAATGTGTCATTATGATTTCGTTGAGTCATGTTAAAGGCTTTAAAGAGGACTTGACCTAGGTTCGTCCCGCCATACTAGCAGGGGGTTCGTCTGGGGAAAACCCTTTTTTTTTGGGGTCACAGTGGTGCCTATGCAAAAACCTTCCATGGTGCAGAAATTTTACTTAGTTGGATGAATGTATTTGAAGTTTGCGGGGCCCAGTGATTAATGGATGATCGGGGTTTTTTGGGGGATCCCCTGACCACGGGTTTAAAAACCCCCCCCGTGGTAGGGTTTTTTGGTTTTTTTCCCTTCGGGGTACTTCCACATTCTTTTAAAAAATTTACTTTCCCCAGTCATTTCTTTCTCCCCTTTATTTCTTTTGATGGTTTTCAATCCCCCCATTTTTTTCTTGCCATCTTTAAATTTGTGCCCTTCCTCTCGCTCTTCTGACCCCAAATTTAATAAACACGGGACTTTTTCCCTTTCCTCACTTTTGCCTCCCCTTTCGTATTTCGGGGGCCCCACTGTCCCCCTTTATTTTTTCCTGTAGCTTTTCCTCTGGCATGCGTCCCTTTTGCGGGGGTGTGTGTGTGTGTTTTTGTGGGGTTTTGTGGGTGGGTGGTTTTGTTGTGTGTGTGTGGGTCTCCTTTCTGTCCGTCCGTCCATTTTTCTTTCCGTTCGTCTGTCCGTCGGGTCCTTTCCATCGGGTTTTTGGAGAAGGGGAGGACTACTTTATGTATGTCATGATTAACAACTTTTTTTTTGAAGGTTTAAAAATTTATTTCTCACTCTATTCCTATATTTACTAACTTTATTTTAAAAACTTATGGTGCCCACGGGATATTTTTTTAAAACTCTAGGGCACCTTTAGCATTACCCCTGTAATTCAAAAATTGTAATTTTTTTTAAAATGCTGGGGTACAAAAATTTTCGATTTTTTTTTAGAATTCTCTCCTTTTTTTTCCTAATCCCAAAAATATATCAACAATTATTTTGCATTTTTTATACACTTGCGAACCCTTTTTAAAAAACCATAGTTTCTCCCACATATAGTGGATATTCGGATTTGGGAGGGCACAGGGGAAAACCTGTGGTGGCTTCTGATAATATCCTACGATGTCTGTATCCCCAAAATTTTATTTTGATTTTCATCCCTACATTCCAGTGTCAAGGGGCACAGTCCTTCCAAAACCGTGGTATTCAACTTTTTTTTTTTTTCTTTTTTGTGGTCATAAAAGTGGCCTTTATGATATAAAAAACATTCAAAAAACACCCGCTGGGAACAATAACTGGGCCCGGGGAAATTTATTTCCCCTATTTTTATTTTTTCCCCTTTTTTCTTTTCTAACTCACTCATTTTAAACAAATATTGCCCGATTTTTGCAAGGTTTTTTTTTTTGACAAGGTCACAACCTTAACGTTTTTTAAAAATTGCGTTTAGTGATTACTTTTGGGCAAGGGTACTGCCCGCAGCGCTGGCCAAAGGTCCCTGACCCTTTACTCAGCTTCAAGTAAAAAAGCCAAAATATTCAAAAAATTGGGCTCGGGAATTTTTTTTTATAAAATTTTACTTTTTTTCGACTCTGGAAACCTTGTTAGGGTTTTTGTCGAATTTCCCCAGATTTTTTGTACAAACCGCTGGGCAGGTTTCCTAGGCCCCCAGCCACAATGCTAAATTTCTAAAAGCACTGTATAACGATACTGTTCACGTAAAATACGGTTTGTACCCCTACTGGTTGTTGTGGTTACCTTTTTTTTCTTAGGCACTTTTCGATTTGGCATTGGGTTTTTTGTGTGACTGCTGTGTGTGTTTGTTACCCCTTTTTTTCCTAGACATGTGTGTGGTGTGTGGGGTGTTTTGGGGGGGGCATGGGTTTGAGTTTTGTGTGGGTGTGTGTGTGTGTGTGTATTGTGTGTGTGTGTGTTTGGGATGGGATTTTGTGTTTTTACTCACCTAGTTGTATCAAACCAGTTGAGG
This sequence comes from Cherax quadricarinatus, assembly GCF_026875155.1. Taxonomy (NCBI): domain Eukaryota; kingdom Metazoa; phylum Arthropoda; class Malacostraca; order Decapoda; family Parastacidae; genus Cherax; species Cherax quadricarinatus. The sequence goes on from NC_069431.1 coordinate 40,369,162, forward strand.
GTTTCGGGGGTCGGTCCGAGCTCTGGCCCGCCTCTTCACTGATCGTACTAGGTCACTCTCCCTGAGCCCTGAGCTTTTTATACCCCTGCCTTTTAAAATATGTTGGGTTTCCCGCCTCCACCCAAAACGCTTCCCAAATTATTTTTCCCCCTTTCTGCTACTTTGGCTGAAGAAATACTTCCTAACATCCCTGTGATTCAACTGTGTCTTCAACTTCCAATGTGTCCCCTTGGGGTTTCTGGTTTTCCAAATCTCTGGAACATCCTGTCTTTGTCCACCTTGTCAATTCCTCTCAGTTTTTGTATGGGGTTATCATGTTCCCCCCCCATCCCCTTTTCCCGTCCCCCAGTTTTCGTCAGGTTGAAATTCCCCTTTAACCCCTCCTCGTTGGTTTTCCTTTAGTCTGGGGGCTAGTCTTGTTGCAAACCCTTTTCCCCTTTCTTAGTTTCTTTTTCGTGCTTGGTAGGTGTGGGTTCCAAAATGGTTCCGCATACTCCAAAATGGGCCAAAAAGTACACCCTTTCCTAAACGTAAAAGGGTCCCAAGATTTTCTTTTTAAATGTGGAAAAGCTGTTTGGGGTTTTCTAGGCGGCCCCTATGCTGCAGCGTTTATTTGATTGATGTGGCTTCCGGAGATGTGCCTGGGGGTTTACCACCCCAAGATCTTTTTTCTTAGTGAGGTTTTTTTAGTCTTGGCCCCCCCAGGGCTGTACTCCGTCTGCGGTTTCTTTGGGCCCCTTCCCCCCAAATTTTATTTACTTTGCACTTGGTGGGATTTAACCACTAGCCAATTTTTGGACCAGGTCTGCAGCCCTTTCCCCGATCCCTTTGTGTTCTGGGGTTTCGATGAGGAATTTTTTCTATATTCACGTTTATCGGAAAACAGGGACACCTCGTGTCTATTCCTTTCCCTCAAGTCGTTCACAAAAACCAGAAAAAAGGGCCCGGTCCTAGGACTGCCCCTGTGGGAAAACCCCCCTGGTCCAGGGTTTTCCCCCCCTCTGACCCCCTCGCCACCCTACCATGACTCGTGCTGTCTTTCCCGACAAATTTTCCCCGGTCCTTTTCAGTGCCCTTCCCCGTTATCCCCGCTTGGTCCTCCCGTTTTTCCCAATCTCTTTGTGGGGGGAACTTTTGTTTAAACGCATTCTTGCAGTCCCAAAAATATGCCCAAACCCCCCACCCTCTTCTTTGTCTTACTGCTGTCACCATGTCCTTTGAACTCCAGTAGCTGTTTTTTCCCCAAATTTGTAAAGATCCCATTTCAAACAAACCATTCCACAGTATGGTTTTTTTGCCCAATTTGTTCATTTGATTTCGTGAGTCATGTTGATGGGTTTGAGAGGACTTTACCCGAGTTCGTCACCGCCATTCTAGGGAGGGGGGTTGTCTGTGAAAAAATTGCATTTTTGGGTTTACAGTGGTTTCCTATGCTAACCTTCCTATGGGGCAGAAAAAATAATTAGTTGGGTGGAAACGTATTTAAGCAAACTGGCCCCGGGGACTAATGCGATGATTGGAGTTTTTAGACTCTTGACCCGGGTTCAAACCCCACCGTGGAAAGGTTTGGGTTTTTTCCCCTTTGGGGTTCTTCCCCCATTTTATGAAATTTACTATCTCCGTCATTTTTTTCTCGCCTATTTTTTGATGATGTTTTCAATTCCATTTTTTTCTTCCCATTTTCACTGTGTGTCCCCCTCTGTCTTTGAAGCCCATGAAAAAAAACACTGTTCCCCCTTTCCTCCCCTTCCCTTCCTACAGTATTTCGGGGCCCCCACTGTTCCCCCTTATTATTCCCTGTAGTTTTTGTGGAATTTTCCTCTGCGTGGGGGTTGTGTGTGTGTGTGTGGGTGGGTGGGGGGTTTGGGGTTTGTGTGTGTGGGTCCCCGTTGTCCGTCCGTCCATTCGTCAGTCCGTTCGTCTGTCCGTCAGTCCGCCCATTGTTTTTGGAAGGGGGGGACTATTTTAAAGTATGTCATGATTCACAATTTTTTTGAAGGTTTAAAAATTTTTTCTCACTCTTTTTCCTAATATACTAACATTTACTATTTCATTTATTACTGGTGCAACGGGATATTTTTTTAACACTCATAGTACACTCAGCATTACCATGTAATTAAAATAGTAAATTTTTTTTTAATTGCTGGGCTACAAACTTTTCGCATTTTTTTTTAAAATTTCCCTTTCTCTTTTCTAATAAATATTATCAAAATTTTTTTGTCTTTTTTTTACATTTGCAAACTTTTAACCCCCCCCCCCCCTAGATGCCCCCCCACATAAGATGTATATTGGGATTTGCAGTCCAGGAAACCCTGTGGGGCTTCTGATAATTCGTCGATGTTGTATCCCATATTTATTGTGATCTTTTTTTTCTTTCCCGTTGTCAATGACCGCCCCTTCAAACCCGTGGTATTCACATTTTTTTTTCTTCTTTTTTGTGGCATAACGGGGTCATGTTAAGTGCATTAAAAAATCACTGCGGGGAAAACACTAATGCGGAGAATTGATTTCTATTTTTTTTAACCTTCTTTCTTTTCAACCCCTCATTAATCCCTCATTGACCAGAAATACCCGCTGACATATTTAGGCCGCAGGCCCCAACCCCAAAATTTCCTAAGAAAACTGTATAACGATACTTTTCTCACGTACATACGAAATTTTACTTGTGTGTGTGATTTTACCTTTTTGTCCTAGGCACTTGTCGATTAGACACAAGGATTTTGGGCATGTGGACTCATTTTGGTGTTGGGTTCCCATTTTGTCCTAGACTTTGGTGTGTGTTTTTTGTGTTTTGTGTGTGTGCATGTGTTTGCATGTGTGGGTGTGGTTTTGTGTTTGTGTGTTTGGTGTGTGTTGGTGTGTGCATGTGTGTTCCACCAAATTGTACTAAAACCCTATTTGGGGGTTCGGGGGTCGAGTCCAAACTCCGGCCCGCCTCTTCACGTTCCCCTACAGGCCCACTCCCCCCGGGGCCGTGAGCTTACCCAAAACCTTGCTTAAAGCTATGTAGGGACCGCCCCCACTCCCCATCGCTTCCCAAATTTTTCCCACTTACTAACTCTGGGGCTGAAGAAAAAACTTCCTAACATCCCTGGATTCCTGTGCCCTTCAATTTCCCAAAACTGTGTCCCCTTGTTACTGTGTCCAACCCTTGGGAACTTCCTGTTTTTGGGTCCCCTTGTCAATTCCTCTCGTATTTTTTTATTCGTTTCATTTTCCCCCCTATCCCCTCCTGTCCTCCATGTCGTCGGGTTTTAAATTTTCCCTTAACCCCTCCCCCGTGGGACTTTACCTTTTAGCTCTGGGACAATCTTGTTCCCAAACCTTTGCATTTTCTCTATTTTCTTTTTTTGTTTGGGCTAGGTGGGGGTTTCCCCAAACGGGGTTCCGCATACTCCAATATGGGCCAAAAGACACGTCCCTACCGTCCCGGGGTCCTAAACGTTTCCCTTTAATTAAGATGTGGGAAGGCTTTCTGGGGTTTTGGCTAGGCCCAAAATGTTTGCAGCGGGTTATTTGTTGATGTGCCCTTCAGGAATTGCCTTTTTATACTAAACCCCAAGATTTTTTTTTCCTTGAGTAGGTTTGTAGTCTCTGGCCCCCAGACTGTCCCCCCCTTTTCTGGGGGTCTTTTTTTCCCCTTTCCCCCAAATCTTAAAGACTTTGCACTTGTGGGATTGAACTCCACTAGCCAATTCCCTGGACCAGGTCTGCACCCTTTTCCCAGACCCCTTTGTATTTCCCTGCCTGGTCTTCGATCGAGTGATTTCTTCTCATCAATTCCCCGTAAATCTGCAAAAGGGACACCTCAGAGTCTTTTCCCTTTCCCGCAAGTCTTTTCACAAAACCAAAAACCCCCCCCTGGCCCTAGGACTGACCCCTGGGGACCCCCGGGCCCAAAGGGGGGCCCCACCTGACCCTTTCCCCCACTTTCCCAAATGACTCGTCTTTTCTTCCTGACAATTTTTTCCCCGGGGGTTCCATTGCAGTCCCTTCCCTGTTTTTCCCTGCTTGGTCTCCGTTTTTTCCCCAAATTCTCTTGGGGGAAAAATGTGAAAAAACGCATTTTTTGCAGCCCCAAAGGTAGCCACCCCACCCCTCTCTTCTTGTCTTACTGCTGTCCCCAGGGCATAGAACTCCGTGGGTTTTGTGACACTGGATTTCCCGTCCCTAAAACCATGTTGTGCTGTTGATGGGGCATTCCTTTTGGGTGTTCCCCCTCTTCTTTTAATCCTCCATGTTTTTTCATTTATACATGTCAGTGACATGGCGGTATTTTTAAATGCTTCCTTGTCTGCCCCTTTTTTAAAGTTTGGGGAACATTTGCGTCTCCCATGCCTCACAACCCCCTCCCTTTTCATAGATTTTTTAAAATATTGTTTTGGGGTACACATACCCTCGCTCCCTCTCTAATACCCAGGGGGAAGGGGTTATTTTCCCCATTGCCTTTGAGGTATCTAGTAACTCAAAAAAGCCCCCTTAACTTCTTCCTCGGTTGTTTGCCTGTTTTCCGAAGGGTTGTGTGCCCCACCTCTCCGTCTTTCTGGGGGCCCCTTCTGTTTTCCTTTTGTGAACACTTCTGTAAGGGTTTTCTAGCTCTGTAAAAACTTCAGACAGTATTACCAAAGCGGGTCCTCCTCGGGGAAAATTTAAATGAATAAAAACGAAATAATAATTAAAAAAGATAAAAACCACTTTATTATTTATTAAAGAAAACTTTAAAAAAAAAAAAACTTAAAGGGTTTATACCCAATTTGAAAGAAAAATAAAAATAAAAATAATAAAATAACTTTCAACTCAACACAAAATTTTATATATTGGGGTGTTTTGGTTTGGGCCCAACTTCGTGTTGTTGAAATCTTAGCCGTTGCTGATGTGGAAGGGGGGGGGGGGGCCCGCAGGTGGTTTGAGTCCCCCCCCTGGTATTCTTCCCAGAAAAAACCCCGGATTTTATCCCGGATGAAAAAAGGGTTTTTACCCCCTGAAATTTATAAGGGGACGGAAATTTTCCCAAAAGGGGCCAGGTTTAATTTTCCAAAATTGGGTTGTTTTGGGACGGTTATCTTTTCACCAAGTTTTTGGGGTTTGACAGGTACCCCCTCCTTAAAAAACCTCTAAAGATAAAGGTTCCCCCCTTTTAAAAATTATATTAAAACTTCATGAAGCAAAAAAAAAAGCCCAGTTTATTTTTTCAAAAGTAACTTTAACCAATAAAAAAAATAAAGGAGGTTTGGTCAAAAGGGGGGGAAGCTTTAACCCAATTTTTCCCTGTTTAAAAGGCCACCAAACTTAAAATATTTGGGGGGAAAAGGGGGAAAGGGTTTTACTTTTTTGCCCGACCCCCCCCATCCCCTTTTTGGGGGGGGGAAAAACAAATTTTAGGGGAAAAAAAGATGGGGGAAGATTCCCCCCCCTTTAAAAAGAGCCGGAAATAAACTATCATTTTTGGGGGGGGGGAAAAAAGGGGAAAAGGGAGTTTGGGATTTACCCTCCCTTTTAACCCAAGTGGGGAAATGAAACTATATTTTACGGGGGGGGGAAAAAAGGGGGAATAGCGGGGGGCCTTGACTTCCCCTACCTTAACAAGTAGCCGGCAATGAAACTATCACTTCCCGGGGGGGGGAAAAAAGGGGGGGGAATTAGCGGAGCTTTTTTTTCCCCTCCCTTTAACAAAAACCGCAATAAAACTATAAACTTCGGGGGGGGGAAAAAAAAGGGGGAAAAATAGGGGGGAGCTTGATTACCCAAACCCTTTAAACAAGTAGCCGGCAATGAAACTTTTGTTACTTTAACCCCTCTTATTTTATCTTTTAAATTTTTCCCTCACACCCCCCCATGAAAAAACTTATGTAAAGGAAATAAGAAGAATGGGCGAGGAAAAATTTCAAACAGGGGGAAAGCGCAAAAGGGCAACAAATAACTGCTTTTCACGATTTAAACCAGTCAGAAAATAATTATAAACCCAATGATATACCCCAATAGGGAATTTAAAAAAAGGGGGGAGGCCAAAAGGTCCACCCAAGGGCGACTTTGGTTCCCCTTTAAAAAGTTTTTTTAGGAAAATTTAAAAGGGTTTTTGGGGTTCCGTTTTCAAAAATAAATTTCCCTTTTCCCAGCAAAAAAATTTTTAAGTCTGGAGAAAACCCCACCCCAAGGGGTTTTTAACTTTCCTTTTCATTGGGAAAGTATCTTGTTTCTGGGGGAAAAGGGGAGTTTCCAGCTTGGAAAGCATAAGGGGGGGAGTACCATGATGGTATTGTAGCAGCACCCCCACCTAAGCCAGAAAATTGGGGGCATCAGTTTTTTAAACAAAATTTTTTTAATTTAATATCTGGAATTTTAAAAATTTGGGGTTTTCCCGAAAGTTTAATTTTTAAATCTCATTAAATTTTCCCGGCTACCAAAAGTTAAAAGGGGGTTCCTTCACAGACTTTTTAAGGAAGTCGGTTTAAATCCTGTAAGATCAGGGGTTCGGGTTTTAAACCTTTGCAAAAAAATTTTACAAAAAACCAAGAAAGCTACGCTTTAAGTTTTGGTTTTGGGGAATTTAAATTCTAAAAAAGTTTTTGATCTTATTTTGGGGAGGGGCTGGGAAGTTTTTTAGAAAGTATCAGTCCAAGATTCTAATCTTTTTATCCCCAAAGAAGTTTTTTCTTCGGCTTGGCAGTGAGGCCTTGTGACGAAACCCAAACCCCCCAAAAACCGTGATTTTAAATTGTTTGGATATGTTCGCCCCCGGGGATTTTCTTTAAAGGGAAAATTTTTAAATCAAAATAAACTGAAACTTTGGCATATTCCCCAAGCCCTTTTTCTCATCATCTCACGTGGGTTAGACAGGCGGGTTCCAAACCGAAAGGCATATTTCTATACTGCATCGTTTTGGGTTTGGTGTAAAAAGCGGTGTTTTTTGGCCTTAGAAGAAATTATCCATTACTTGATGATATCCCCTGTGAAAAATTCAATTTTTCTGAAAAAAAAAAATGCGTAAATTAAAATTTTTTGTGACCCCGCAAACTTTTAAAGGGAATAGGCCCTCAGCACCCCCACCGATTTTATAGCAAAAGGGGCCTCGGGAAGGGTAAAAAGAAAATCTATATGAATTATCCCCCTTTTTAAACCATGACTACGGGTAACCAAAAAGAAGATACTGAAGGTTAAAATGATATTTTTTTTAAAAAATTTTTTTCTACCCCCGGGTTTAAAGCATCCCAAGGGAACTGGAACTGGGGAAATTTTTCGTTTGATAGGATTTTTCCGTCACAAGTCAATTTTAGGGCAAAACCGGGGAAAGGAAAACACCGGGGAATATCAGAAAAAACGTCTAAAAAGTTACTCACACATTGAAGTATTTTCATGTTTTTTATGGTCATCCAAAGATTAAATTAAATTTTAAGGGTTTGGGTTTCTTTCCCGAGGGTCAAGGGGCAAAAATCAATTAGTTCTTTCTTTTTTTAAGTTAGAGGTAAAAATTCGCACACCTTACATTCTCCAGTTATCGTATCAAGTTCGTGTGGAAAAAAAATAAGTCAAAGTTTTTTTTTAAAAGGGAGTTAACCCAATTTCTTCGGTAATATTTCCCTTAAAGGTTTGATATGATAAAAACTTAGGTTTCCCCCCTTTATTCTATGAGGTATCAACTTTCCCACAAATTTTTTAATTCTTTTATGGGCCTTTCCATGCACTAATAATTTTTTTTGACTTTATGGCAAAAGTACCAGAAATTCAACCCCACTTTCCTTTTCCCCCTTACTTTTGGAATCAAAATAAATTTTTTACTGGGCCCCTTGAACAAATAGTTTTTCGAAACTATGTCCCGAGGTCTCCTCAAGTTTGGATCACGGCAAGGGGAAAATTGGGAAAAAGAAATGAAACCCCAGCATTTACCTCCTCATTAGGCCCCAAAATCATGAAGGTGGACAGTGGAAACCTCTGGCCCGTCTACCAAGAGAAGTTCAAAAAAGGGGGAAACCCAAAAGAGTCACTGGGAAATTCCCTCAGGGAAAAAAAAGCACAGGGTAGGTAACAATGCCACTCCTTAGGTTTTAAGGGGGGGAAAGTTTTTTTAAAATGGACTTGAAATGTTTCTGGCACTCAACCCCCCCCTTACAAAAGGGGGTGATAGAGTGTTTTGAAGAGAGGCTTCACCCCAGAATTGGGTAGAGATGTTGGGATTAAGTCAGATGTGAATTGTTTTCCCCCGGGCAACCCAAAAATTTTTCTAGGGATGCCCACTTCTGGAGAAGATTTGGAAAAAAAGGGCTTCAGCCCCCTCTGTAGAGTTATGGGTTTTTTTTTAAGGGGAAAGGCTTTCCCGGGAAACTCGAAGCATAATCAACCCCAAATTTTTAAAATATATCTTTTTCCCCCCGATGAAAAATGGGGATTTAAAGGCCCAAAGATGTCAAAGCTAATCTTTAAAAGGGACCGTTTAAAGTTTGGCATTTTTGGGGCCATAGGGAATTGCCCGATAAAATCGGGAGGATACAGTTGGCAAACTTTTCACGACTACAATTTGGGAGTGAAAATCTGAGGGCATTTTTGGCCAAAAATGGTTTTTTCCCAATTTTTTTTTAAGGTTTTTCAAAGCGAAAATGTCCGGCCCCCTGGGGGGTCATGAACCAATTTTTTAAAAACAGTTCTTTTGCATTGACTTGGAAAAAACTAAAATGGAATAGTCAAACTCATCTGAATTTAAAATTTTAATAATGACTTGTCAAGAAATCTTTAATATAATTTAAAATTTTTATGAAAAGTTTTTTTTCCCTTTTGGGTAAATTTATTTTGGTTTTGGGGCCTTATGGCAATTCTTTAAAAGAAGGGCAAATTTCGTTTAAACTGACAAAAGGTCCTTTGAAAATTTTCAAAGGGGCCCTTTAAGTCAGGGGAAAATTTAAAGGGGGATAATAGGAGGGAAACCTGGGCTTTTTTTCTGAGCCCTAGTCAAGAAAATTTTTAGTATCGGAGGTGATATCTTCACTTCATCTAACAATGAACCCGGAACCTACTACCTCGCTTTCGAAAAGTAGCATCAATGGATTTTAAACCCCCATAATCTCACGAGAAAAGCTTTATCGAGCTTTCGGAGTCTTTTTGACTTAAAAGGAAAAGGAACTGAAACAATTATGTCCATCTTTGTCGATGAAAGGTCAACCTCCAAAAAAGGGAAAGGGACCTTTTTCAACACCCATTAGTTCGGAAAAAGAATTTATGGGGCTTGTAAAAGGCTTTAGACCAAAAACCCTTTAACCAATTTTGAAAACCAAAAGGAACAACGGATGGTAGGAAAAAGTGTCTGTACGGCCCAAGTATGAAAATAAAGCCCAAAGGGGAAAGAGTTTCTTTTAAAATTTGGGAACAGCTCACCGAAATTACAAAATGTGGGATCCAGTGTCTCTTAAATTTGGAAAATACCTTAAGTCCATTAAAAAGTTGAACATTAAAAAAGTCTTACCTAACATCCCTTTAAAACTGTTTCTGAACGGAAAAGGGGGCTTTTGGTTTATTACAGTCTTTAAAACATCTTCCAACTTTTTGGCCCTTTTTAGAAGACTATCTTGACGTTTAAGTCCCCTTTTCACCACACAAATGACAAACAGGAATAAAAAAATCATTTTACCCTTTTCCCCTAGAGGCCCTTTTATTTTTTTAAGCTGTTTACCCCCGCCCTTAAGGGGTTTGATCCCTTTAGGTTTTTTATTTGGAATTGTGAGCCTCAGCATACAAAGGGCAGCAGCCTCAGCAACTTCCTCAGCTTTAAACAGGTTACGTTCCCCAATTTAATTTTTATCCGGGATTGGTGAGGAAAAGCTGTTTAGGAACTGGTCGCAACCCGAAGTCTCGAAGAGATTCATAAAAGGTGATCAATTCCTGAACTTCTATCCAAAAATGAACAAACGAAAAAAGGGGTTTTTCCTGTACCCGTTTAAAAGTTTCTGGCCAGGCTGTAAGGTGGGAAAACCTGAAATCTTTCCTGGAAAATTAAATGGTTTTTTTTGGGAAGTTAAAGGGTTGCCTTTTTCAGTTGGGTTTTTTCATATAATACCTGCGGGCAAAGTTTCATAGATATTCCCAAACGGGACTGGGAAAAAAAAAAAATTTCCCAACCTGGTTTTGCCCAGGGGTCAGAGGCCCTTCAAAGGGGTTTGCGGTATTTTCAAAAATGATAATTTTGAAGTTATGTCCCTTTCCCCCCTGTGAAGGGGGGTAAATTAGGGGGTTGGAAAATGTGCATAGCTGCACGTTTTTTTCCCTTACCCTTCATTAAATTTTTGTTTGAGAAATTAACCCTTTTTTTTCTCTAATTCAAGGGGGAGTTTTTTCGAGCTCGCATCCTTTTCTCTCTCTCCAACTCATGTCTCTAGCTCTTTCCTCCAAACCTTTTCTTTTCCCCCTTTTCCTTTTTCTCTTTCCCCAAGTTTCCCCCTTTAATTTTTAAAATTTTTTTCTTCACCCACTTTTTGCCTCCCTCCGAACAAGACTTTTCACGCTCCTTTTTGGGCCTTTTCTCTCTCTTTTGTCTTTCTTGGATTTCTCCCAATTTCTCCTTTCCATTCTTCCTTTTTTCCCCCTTCCCCCTTTTTTTTCTTCTCTTTCCCCTTTTTGTCTTTTTTTTCTCCCCAATTTCTCTCTCTTTCAAGCTTTCCCGGTCTTAGCACTAAAAGAAAAATTCTAATTTTTCCCCCTTTTTTTTCCAAAATTACTTCCACATTCAAACCAAAAAATTTGGGGGTTTCCTCCCTACTTGCAAGAATAACTTAAATATTGGGGAAAAAGAAAAGGGGTATTTTTAAAAAAAAAAGGGGGGTTTAATTCCTGCTCCGCTCAAATGTAAATAAACCAGAGGGGGTCATCCCTGCTTCATTAAACAATTTGTATTAAACCAAAAAGTAAGTAGGGGAAGGGGTCACTTGACCATTTCCCTTTTTCTCACCCAAAAATAAGAATTTCCCCCATGACAGTTTTTCCCGATATAATAAAGAAACCCAGTGGGAAACCAAAAATTTTCACTGGAAAAACTCGGGGGCCCCCCGAGTCTAATCCTCCAAAATTTTTCAAGCTCAAAAAGAAAGGGGGGCAGGGAAATTAAAAAAAATTTTAACCTTTCCGACTTGGGTTTACCAAAAAATTTTAGACTATAACAACCACCAAAACTTTTTAAATTCCCGTACCGTAGTCCTTTCCCCTAAGAATGTTTTCTTTATTTGGGTGGGGGAAAAAAGCTGTGGTATCGGGGGTTTTAAGTTCCAATTGGGAGATTCGAGATGGGGTTTAATCTTTATTCAGTCGAGTTGGTTCAGGGAAGGTTTGCCCCTTGTGAAGGGTTTTCAAGCTCTGTAATAAATTAGAAAAGTAATTTTTCCAAAAACTGGTCCCCCTCAGGAAAATTAAAGAATAAAAATTTTAAAAAAAAATTCACAAAATAAACACTTTTTATTTATTAAAAACAAACATTTAAAAAAAAAACAAAACAAGGGATATCCTATTTTGAAAGAAAAATGAAAAAATTTAAATGAATAAAAAACCCTTCGAAATCAACGCCCAATGTATATTTGGGGTTTTCTGGTGGGTTTGGGACCCCTTTGTGTTGTTGAAATCAATCTTAGCCGTTTCTGTGTGGAAGAGGGGGGGGGGGGGGGGGGCAGGTGGGTTTTTTTACCACCACCGGGTATTCTTCACAGAGTATCGCCGGAGTATTTTTATCCCCATTTACAGGGAAAACAGGTTCTTTATCGCGCAATGATGAGGGGGTTAAAGTCCTGAAAATTTTTAACAGGTGCAAAAGGAATTAAATTTCCAAAAAGGGAATCTTGGACGTTAGTCCCTTTTCCATCAGTTTTCTCGTTGATTGACTGGGGCCCCCCCCCTGTCACCAAGCTGAAAAGATAAACCCGGTTTTCCCCCCTGCTTAAAAATTTACTCCCATGTTTTTAAATTTCCTTAAACCCCAAAAAACTGGTGAAATTTTTTCAACAGTCAACTTTGAGCAAGGCGAAAAGACTAAGTTTTTTATTTGGGCAAAAATAAGTTTTTAAACCCAAAAAATTTCCCCTAGAATACAAGGGAGGCCCTGTACTTACATAGGGGGTTTTGGGGGCTGGGATCGAGTGATTTTTCTGTTTGACCAGAGCCCCACACGTCACCTTTCGGGGGGGGGGGAAGGAGGGGAAGGGATAGCGGAAGCTAGACTGACCCTACCTTAACAAGCAGCCGGGCAGTCAAACTTCACTTTCCGGGGGGGGGAAAAAAAGCGGGAGCTACATTTACCCTACCTTAACAAGTAGTCGGCAATGAAACTATTGTTACTATATCTCTCTCTCTACAGATCTCTGTCTTTCTGGAGCCCCTTCTGTCTCCTCTTGAACACTTCTTTGAATCTCTTGTTGAGTTCCTCACATCTTCAGGGTCATTTCTTTTTGTCTCTCCTCCTTCCTTCCTTAGCATGATTACCTGGTCCTTGACTGTGTTTTCCTCCAGATGTGGCTGTACAACAGTTTCGGGTCAAAATTTGGTTTTCGCTGCTATGTCATTTCATATTGTCTTTGGGGCCCCCCTTCTTATCTGTGCATATTCGTTTCTGGCTCTACGACTGCTCTCCTTATTCTCCTGGGTCCTTTGCCTTCTATATTTTCTTCCATTCCCTAGCACACTTGGTTTTTGCCTCCCTGCACCTTTGGGTAAACCATGGGCTCATCCTGGCTTTTTCATTATTCCTGTTACCCTTGGGTACAAACCTCCCCAGCCTCCTTGCATTTTGTTGCTACATATTCCATTATCTCATTAACTGGCTTCCCTGCCAGTTCTCTGTCCCACTGAAACCCCATTCAGGAAGTTCCTCATTCCTGTGTAGTCCCCTTTCTTGTAGTTTGGCTTCATTCGTCCTGGCCTTCCTGCTTCTCCCCCCACTTGTAGCTCTACTGTGTATTCGAAGCTTAAACCACATGGTCACTGGCCCCAAGGGGTCTTTTATATGTGATGTCCTCGTATCTGCACTATCAAGGTGAATACTAAGTCCCACCTTGCTGGTTCATTTCCCCTCCTCTCTCTCTTTTAGTGTCCCTTACGTGTTGGTACATGAAGTTTTCCAGTACCACCTCCATCATCTTAGCCCTCCATGTATCTTGGCCCCCATGCAGGTCCAAGTTCTCCCAATCGATCTCCTTGTGGATTAAAGTCAACCCATGATCAGGAGCTTTGCCATGCATGCATGAGCCTTCTGGCCACTTAGCCAGTGTGTCAACCATCGCTCTAATTGCTCTCGTCGTACTCTTGCTTGCCTCCTGGTGTTCTGTGGTGGGTTATACTCAGCTTTTTACCCCCCGGGGACCTCCAGGTGAACGTTCCCGCTTTTAAATCACTTTCTTCTCCGCTCTCCTCTCTCCACTCATAAAAATTTTCCAGCTTTTTTTGATCAGCATGCCACCCCCCCCCCCCTGTTCCCTCTTCTTTCCTCGGGTTTTGGTATCCGGGGAAAAGATGGCATCTTTAACATACCTTAAGCTTGGTTTCTGTGAGAGCTAGATGTCGGGATCCCTCTTTGACTCTTTCACCATTCTCCTCTTATTTGTTTACCATCACGTTTGGTTCCATCCTTCATTTTCCTTTCCCAACCGTGGTTTGTGGGGCCGTGAGGGGGGGAAACCCTGGTGGTCTGGGGGTTCTATACTGGGTTTGGTGGAGGCTGTGGGATGGTTGTGGGTTTGTGTTGGGAGGTTGATAGGTTTTATGGTTCAGAATGTTGTGTGTGAGCTTCCCTTGCTGTTCTGTTCTGCTCTCTGACCTTGTGGTTCCATCCTTGTCTTTTTCCTAGATCCTTTCGCTTTTTTTGTCCTCTCCCTCAGCTGCTGTCATTTGTTTGTTTTCTTCCTCTCTTGGAACACCCTTTGTACCTTCCCGAGTATTTCAATCGTGGTTTCTCTTGGGGGATCCTGTTCGCACGTTTCCGTCCGGGGAAATCACTTGATTGGTGGTTTCTCCCTTCGATACCCCCCTATTCTCTGAAATTTAAAATCTCCCCATCTTTCACCTATTTCCGGAGTTTTTCTGAATCCCTTACTTTTTTCCTGCCCCTTTTCAGTGTGTGTTGTTGGTGTGTGCATGTGTGTGTATGGGGTGCGCGTGTGGTGTTTTGTGTGTGTGTGTGGTGTGTGGTTGTGTCTGTGTGTGTGTGAGTTGTGTGTGTGTACTGACCAAATTTGGGTTGCAAGAGTCGATTCATGCTTTTGGCCCCGCCTCTTCGAGGTCGCTGCTAGGTCCATTCTCTCCCTCCTCCATGAGGGGAAGAGAATGGACTTCCCTCCCCCAGTCCCAGATAAGTATCTCAAGCCCATTGTAATCTCAAAAGCGAAAACCTGGACCATTACTGAATTACCCCTACTATCAATTTCCATTAAAGCAAAAGGTAATTTGATTTGTGATCGTTTGTGCCTAGTTCCTCTGAAATTTCTAAACTATTAACAAGGGTTTCCTTGTTTCCCAAAAAACCCAAAGTCAAGCAGTTATTTCCCTTGAGGCCCCTGTCACAAACTTTTTCAAAAAAAAATCTGAACTGTGTGCAACTGTTCCCCATTTAATGCGGGATGTCCCTGGGCCGGTAGGCTTTTTTTTCCCCAGGAGAGTTTCTCACACAGTCCCATGGAGCCCCGGTCACTGTATTTCTCAACCAGTGCGTAGTGCTCCGGACGTACGTTCAAAAACGTTATGTGACTATCAGGGCACAGTATTATGACATCCTCGCTAGCAAGTACAAAGTCTTTTCCTTCACTGTATTGCCTCCCGGGAAATAATACTGTCTTTCTTCCCAATTTATGCTCTTTTTTTCTCGGGGGGAATATACTATATCTGGGAACGTTTGTGACCCTAAACACATCCCTAAGGTTTTTTATTCTGTCATTGTACTGTGGCAGGACTGAGGTGAACAGTGAAGTACAGTGTCTTCGGAACATGGTGTAAAAATTTTCTGAGGAAATAGACTAATAACACTATAAGAACCAAACTTATCAGAGATACTAATTCATTAATACGGCACATTTTAAAATAATAACTACCCTTGACACTGACCCGTTTTCCCCAAACCCACACAAAGCAAAATAAATAACATAACTTAAAAAATCAACAGAATATTAAAAAAAACCTTAAAATACAACACAAACAAACTAGTGGCCGTGGCCATACGCAATACCTTGTTCCCACACGTCCATAGTTTGTCCCCGACAAGGGGGAAAAACATGGGTTGTTTCCTTACACCGTTGTCCCTTCCCCCAGCAAAATTTAGCGGAGCTTTAGTCGACTGTTGCAGGTGCCCTGGGGGACAAAACTTAGGACCTCAAAATCACATGTCCTTTTTACCTGTAACAAAAGTTTTTTATGCTAAATAAAAAGCGCCTTAGTCAATACTTTTTCCCAAACATTCTCACTACTTAAACTTTTTTAAGTATTGAAGTCGCCGACTACCCACTGTTTTTTAAACTTTGAATTATTCACATTGCTGAACACATTAAATCAGGTGAACCCCCAGCCCATCTGTATTTAAGGTGGCGATCAGAGTAGATTCTAACAAAACGGTTTTTACTCTCTGCTCCTTGATTACTAACCGGGGGGGATTTCGGTGGTAGCGCCATCGTGGAAAGGGACTCCCCATTCTCAAAACCCCATTTTCTTGGGTCCAATGGGTTAAGATCTGAAAGTATCAAAAGAAAAATTCACAATCATCATATGGGAAAATATTCCAATTTTATTTAATGAAAATTTTAAATAGGATCATCCATCCCCCTCTAATTCAAAACCTTCCAAAGATTCACAACTAGAATTTTAGAAGCACTTTATGAAAACTCTCACAATTGCATTTTCATTTATATTATCAGGGCGACACTGAAAAAATTTCAATTTACGTTTCTTCCAAAAAGCAAAATTTAGATATATACATGAAAAAAAATTTTAAAATAACTTTTTTTCTAAATTAAGAGTGAACAGCTTTTAAAGCTAGGTTTATGAAAGCCTATGAACATAACATACAAATATTTTTGAATGTTGTTTGAAGACCTTAAAAACCAACAGTTACAGGGAAAAAAAACCATTTTAACTGATTTAACCCAGGATAACTAAATAAAGTTGACACTGAAGTATTTTTAGATAAAAGAGACATTCTACAATTATTTCACTGAAAATCATTTTTAAAAATTTAATAAGCGCCCGCTGACAAGATCGCTTTCTTAGAGAAAAAAATCACACATTAAAATAGAAAAATTTCCCCGATGTATTTTTGTGCCCTTTCACGAATCCCGCAAAATTTTTGCCTACTGATCCTTAACCCCCTAAAACGATCCGTCCATATCATACGATGTATCACGAAAGAAATTGTTGCAGTTATAAAACGAAGAGGACAGAGAAAAATGAAAACCATGGGTCAATAGACCTGAAAATGGGGGCATTAAAATTCGATTTTAAGCAAGGGAAAAAGCCCAGTTTCCCTTTGGGTCAAGAGGCGCACATGGAGAAAACGCAAGAAGATAAATGTACTATGGCCGATCAGAGGATCCTGTCTCAGTAAACCCGGAAAATATTTGGGGTGGCATTGTTCGAGAACACCCCCGCGTGCGTAGGACACCCAAGAATGCGTAGGACACCCACGAATGCGAGGACACCCCAAAATGGTTTGGGAAAAACCAAGAATGCGTAGGACACCCACGAATTTCGTAGGCACCCAAGAATGCTAGGGCACCCACGAAAGCGTTGGACACCCAAAAATGCTAGGGCCCCAAGAATCGTAGGACACCCAAGAATGCGTAGGACACCCACGAATGCGAGGACACCCCAATGCTAGGAACCCCAAAAATCTAGGACACCCACGAAAAGGGAGGCACCCCGATGCGTAGGACCCCACGAAGCGTAGGACACCCACGAATCGTAGGACACCAAGAATGCGTAGGACACCCAAGAAAGCGTAGGACACCACGAAGGTAGGCACCCCACGAATGCGAGGACACCCAAAAATGGTAGGACACCCAAGAATGCTAGGGCCCCAAAATGCGTAGGACCCCCACGCGTGCAAATTACTCAAAAGTCTTGCCCAAGTAACAAAGCGTTGAAAGTTTTTTAGCTAACGAATAACACGTTCTGAGAAAAATAAAAATTTTTAAAAAAGTAAATGAAAAAGTTGCTGAAAAATGTTGCGAGAAATAGGGCGGAAAAAACACAAATTCTAGGGAAAAATGAAAAACAGTAGAACTATATAGAGAAGATGAGGTAATCATCCCCCCAGCCTTGGACTGGTGTGGAGAGCCCGGTTAGGGAGATTCGGGGCAGAGGCAAGGAGTCTGGCGGGTGGGGAGGGACTGTACAGAGAGGGAAGCCACTGGTAGGCGGGATTCCCCAGTGGGAATAGTTTTCGCCACTGGGTGCGAAACGTCTACAATAAAGATACCCAGATGTTGCACATGTGTCTAAATATAAATTTTGGGTTTCCCCTTTGTTACAGTACACAACCGTTGAAAATTTGAAGCTGAGTGGATGAGGTGTCCTCGAGCTAAGAATACAGTCAAATTTGAATTGGAGGAACGAAAAAAAAATATTGCAACCTGTGAAGGTACCCTCGTGAAATTCCAAATAAAAAGACAGTTTAAATATGCAAGAGTTGTGTGGTGACAACTTGAAAAAAAATAAATTGATATCAGAAAAAAAGTAAAAATAGAGACTACAGGAAAGTGCCCAAAAAGTTAAACGAAAATAAATACGGGATCCATCCCTCACACACAGAAAAACACAGCATTTCTCATGCACAACAGTCCTTCAATAACACACACACACCCCCACACACACAACACACACCCCACACACCACACACAAAACACACAAAACAACACACACACATACACACACAAAACATACCACACACATACCATACGCACGCATCACTTCGCATGCACAACAGCCCTTCACACACGCACACGCAGGTGTGACAACACTGGAAGGGACCAAGAGGGTCAGGGGAGACTGATAAACGACATACAAAATACTGCGGGGAATAGATAAGTGGACAGAGACAGGATGTACAGAGAGGGGACACAAAACAAGGGTCACATTGGAAGCTGAAGAACAGACAGTCACAGGGATGTCAGGGAAGTATTTCTTCATCACAGATCGTCAGGAAGTGGGGTACCCTAGAAAGTGATGTGTGGAGCAAGAACCTATGAGCTCTAAGCGAGGCATGACAAAGCTCACAGGCAGAGAGAGGGACAAGCAGCGTCGTGAGGGCGGGGCAGGAGGAGTCTCGAACCGTGAGTACAATTGGGTGAGTCAAACACACACACACAACACACACACTCGTGGAGAAGTCACGGGGTTTTGAGCTCGTGTTTTGGTGGTAATTTCTGACTGTGCCATAAGGAATAGAGTGTGGGGTATAGGCGTGTGCACGCATAAGATGCATATAATCACTTAAGCCCCGAAAAAAGGAAATATAAGTGATCCCCAGAAAAGAAAAAAAAGGGAAAATTTAGTGGCTGAGTGTTTATTGGGGAAAGCCGTTGGAAGGGTGAACGGTTGTGTCAGGCCTAATAGTGTTGCCATAATAACGCAGTGGGGTATTTGAAGAATAAGTGCGACTCAAGACCAGGGGGATAAAAGATATGTATAGATGTGTCAGTAAATTCAGTGAGTGAGCGAAAAAATTAGATGAGTTAGAGACTATAGTGCATTACAGGAAGTTAGTGGAAAATTTACTGAGGCCATAAACATCTTCAACTTCTGGGACACAGGACAGGACCGCAAGTTACTCCCACTGGCCAGCCCGCAAGTATATTCACCTAGTTTGAGTTGCATGGGGTCAATAGTACTGTCTTAGCTGGAATTGGGGGTCACTCTCAGGGAGTTTCAGAATTAGAATAAGAAAGCATTTACTGGCATTTTAATAGGAATTTAGTGGTAGTGGCATATAGGCGAAGCATAGTGTATTTTATTTTTGAATGTAATTTTTAAACGAATAAGACAGTACAGCGGGAACCAAGAGATCGGGTACATATGCGAAAACATATGTAGTTCATACGTGGGAAAATAAGGACTGTTTTCATAAACAATACGCAACACACTTGGTGAGAACAGGATCTGCTGTTAGGACACTTGAATAGCTGTAGCATGCACACACTCACACACACACACACACACGAAAGGAAGCATGGAAACTAAACTGTATGCAGAGGTCCGGTCAAACCCACATGGGGCTAATAAACAAAAGACAGGGAGCACTCTAGGACAGAAAGATAGGTTGGAAAGACATCGAAGGAACTAGGAAATGTGCAAGGGACCTTCCAGTTACCTGTGGGGGCCAGGTCAGGTGAGCAGGTAGGGAAAACAAGCTGCATAGGGGCCATAACGGAGGAAGGGATGAAGGAAGGAAAACACTCCACGGGAAGGAACTAAAACACAGCAGAGGATGAATGGGTGTCACAGTGGGAGGTTGGAAAGGGAGTGATCCGTGTTTGTCTTATGGGCTAGACGAAGCTAAAGGGGAAACTTATGTGAAAGAAAGCACGGAGGAGAAAAAAGCGATTGAAGAATCATGATGGTGATAGGCGAGGGGACATGACCCAGGTGGCAAATTTTCGGAGAATTGGGTGGTCAACAAAGAAAGGAATCGGGGCCTCTTCAAAGTAATTTTCAAGGCTGATCAACCCGAACCATGACCGCAGGAGAAAGACGCTGAGAGGCAAGCAGGTGTTCCTGGAGTGTGTACCTCGACGAGAGAGGAAACACAGGACGAAAGGAAGACATGAAAGAGTGATTTCAAAAAACGAAAGGAGAAATGGGAGGAAATGAAAAGGAGAGCAGAATAACACAGATCAAATGGATGGACAAGCGCACCCCCCAGAAACAACTGCAGAAGGACTCCAGCCACGACACCCCCAAGGCAAACTGAACCAATCCAAAATACAACCATCACAAACCGATCCCTCTGTTTCCACCCCCTGTGCCACCACAGTTACAGTATTAGAACAGAAGTTGAAGGTTTGGTACACAAATGCTGATGGATTAAACGATAGTAACATGAGGAAATGGCAGAAGATTCAATCCGAAGTCCCCAGACATATAGCAGTACAGAAACAAAACTCATGGAGACAATAACAGATGCTCAATCTTCCCACAGGATACCAGATAGTGAGGAAGTAGAAGGGGGGGGGGGAAGGTGCGGAGTTGCTCTGCTGTAAAAACAGATTGAAATTCGAGAAAATGGAAGGATGATGAGACGGGAGGGTAAGAGACTACATAGCAGGTACACTTCAGTCGTGGGAACACAAAGTAGGTCCATTGCTGTGATGTATAATCCACCACAGAAATGCAGGAGGCCTCAAGTGAGGAATTATGAAGAGAGCAACAGAGGCATGGTGGACACATTTGCTGAGGTGGCATGAAGAGCTCACGCCAGCAGAGCAAAGTTGTGGTTATGGGGGATTTCAAACCACAGGAGTTTGACTGGGAAAACCTGGAGCCACATGGGGGTCCGAAACATGGGAGCCAGGATGTTTGGACGTGGTGCTGGAAAAACCTCATGCACAAAACTTGTTATGGACACTACCAGAGTGAGAGGGGAGGATTGAACAGCAAGATGGACCTTGTGTTCACCCTGGGCAGCTCAGACCATTGAGGACATCAAGTATGAGAGTCCTCTAGGTGTAGCGACCACGTGTTCTGGTGCTTTGAAATAATTAGTAGAGCTGCCAAGTGGAGTGAATAACTGAGTAGAATGGGAAAAAACCTGACTATAAAAGTGGGGACTCTACAAAGGGTTGAAGAATTTCTTACGGAGGTCAAGTGGGACAGAGAACTGGCAGGAAAGCCAGTTAATGAAAATGATGGAAGATGTAGATCTAACAAAATGCATGGAGGCAGTGGAAATGGTTCATTCCCAAGGGCAACAGTAACATCGGAAGACCAGAACAAGCCCCTGGTTCACCCGATTCCCCCTCCTGTGTATGGAAGGCAAAAACAAAGTGCAATGGAGAATGGAAAAAGTACAGAAGGCAGAGAACACACGAAAATAGGGAAGATCAGAGCAGAGCCTGGAAATTGGTACGCACATGGTAAGGAGGGAGGCCCAGCGACAGTATGAAAATGACATAGCATCGAGAATCATGATGACCCGAAACTCTGTATAGCACATCAGGAGGAAAAAGACAACGTCAAAGACCAGGTGATCAGATTAGGACAGAAGGTGTGAGAATCACAAGAAATGATCAGGAGGATGGAGGAGCTGAACAGGAGATCTTAGGAAGTTTTTACTGTTTAGAGACAGGGAAGGGCTGTGGGAAGGACAGAACGAAGGGAACATCAAGAGGGTATATACCAACATGTGTTGGATGGACATTCGAACAACTGAGAGGAGGTGAAGAAGCTCTTAGTGCCTTGACACCTCAAAGGCGATGGACCGGAAAAACTTCTCCCCATGGGTCCTAGAGAAGGAGCAGTGATGCTGTGTGTTGCCTCTAGACCACAATCTTCAAAAACACTTCCCTTGAAAAACTGGAGCAACTACTGAGAAAATGGAAGAAAGCTTAATGTAGTCCCACTATTTAAGAAAGGAAAACAGAATCGAGGCACTAAAACTACAGGACCTGTGTCTCTGACATGGATTCTCTGTGCAAAGTCATGGAGAGATTATCAGGAGGTGAGTGGTTCGAACACCCTGGAAAGGAACAAGATTATAAATGAATACCAGCATGGGTTCATGGAAGCAAATCTTGTATCACAAACCTCCTGATTTTTATGACTAGGTAACAGAAAGTTAAAGGACACGAGAGAGAGGGTTGGACAACTAACTTTACTTTTCCCACCACACACACATGGTAGATTGGTTTTCCTAGAATGCAGGAAGGGCCTTTGACACAGTTCCCCACATAGAGATTTGTGCAGAAAGCTGGAGGATCAGGCCACACGTAAAAGGAAGGGCACTGCAATGGATAGGGTTACCTGACAGGGAGCAGCAACGATCATTGTTCGTGAATGAGGGATCACAGTGGGCGCCTGTTACGAGCGGGGTCCCAAGGGGTCAGTTCTTGGACAGTGCTATTTTTGATATGTGTGAACGATCATGATGGAAGGAATTGACTCTGAAGTGTTCCCGTTCGCAGATGACGTGAAGTTGATGGAAGAATTAAATCGGGACGAGATGAGGCAGGACTGCAAACAGGACCTGGAGATGGTGGTATGTGGTCCAGTAACTGGCTTCTCGAAATTCTATCCTAGCCAAATGCAAGTCATTGAAAAGATTGGGGAGGGTCAAAGAAGACCGAGACAGAGTAAAGGCTAGGTGGACAAGACTACAGACCTCATCAGGGGAGAAAGCCTTGGGGTGACCAACACGGGCACATCACCGGAGGCACACACATAACCAAAGAACCGCTGCAGCATACGGGCGGCCTGGGCAAACCTGAGAATAGCGTTCCGATACCTTAATAAAGAATCGTTCAAGACAATGTACACTGTGTTTGTTAGGCCCATACTGAGTATGCCAGCACCATCTGGGAACCCACACCTGGTCAAGACGTCAAGAAGTTGGAGAAAGTACAAAGGTTTTGCAAACAAGTAGTCCAGAGCTCAAGGGAATGTCGTCGAGGAAAGGTTAGGGAAAATGGATGACGACATGGAGACAGAAGGGGTCTGGGGAGACATGATAACGACATAACAAAGTTACTGCGGGGATAGACAAGGTGGGACAAGATAGGATGTCACAGAGAAGGGGACACAGGGATCAAGGGGTCACCAACTGGAAGCTGAAGACTCAGACGAGTCACAGGGACGTTAGAAGTATTTCTTTCAGGTCATAAAGTTGTCAGCAAGGGGAATTGCCTCAGCAAGTGAAGTAGTGGAGCAGGATCCATACATACGTTTTATGGAAGTAGGTATGACAAAGCTCAGAAGAGGAGAGAGAGGATCCAGTAGCGATCAGTTGAAGAGGCGGGGACAGGAGCTGAGTCTGACCCCTGCAACCACAATTAGGTGAGTACAATTAGGGAGTACCACACACACAACACACACCCACACACTACACTAAACATACAGACCACACACTCACATACAGGATTTCCACTTCCTGGTAGTGACCCTATAACCTTTCCCCCCCTTCCTCTCTCTCTCTTCTTCTCTCTCTCTCTTCTCTCTCTCTCTCTCTTCTCTCTCTCTCTCTCTCTCTCTCTCTTCTCTCTCTCTCTTCTCTTCTTCCTCCTCTCTCTTCCTCTCTCTCTTCTCTCTCTCTTCCTCTCTCTCTTCCTCTCTTTTCTCTCTCTTCTCTCTCTCTCCCTCTCCCTCTCTCTCTTCCTCTCTTACTCTCTTCTCTCTTCTTTTCTCTCTCTCTCTCTTCCTTGTCACTCCCCCCTCTCTCTTACCTTTTGCCTCTCCCCATGTTTCCCTTCTTTTCCCTCCTTCTAGGCTCCCCTTCTTCTCTCTTCTCCTCCTCCCTCTCACTCTCTCCCCTTTATCTTTTTCTCTTCTCTCTCTCTTTTCACTAAAAAAAAAAGAAAAAAAAAAAAAAAAAAAAAAAAAAGTTGGGACTCGCAGAATCTGTGGATCAAATGACATGGTATGGTTAGAGAGGAATGGATGGAGGAGCAGTGGAAAAAGGATAGAGCAGAATGCGGAGAGAAAATTATGGAGAGCTTCTGAAAAAATGGAGAAGCTCTCTGTGAACTGGGAAAAGAGGTGGAGAAGGAGACGAAGACATTGGGAGGCACAAGGTCGAAACTGCAGTAGCCGGTTAAAGGTCCTAGAATTTGAGGTAAAACAGGCTGAAAGCAAGTTTCAGGATAGTGACCAGAGAAGGACAGCATACGAAGAACTGAGAGGATGAAAACAGGAATGAAGGAGTATGAATTATGCTAAGGCGTGGGCCCCCGTCATATCAGCCTGCAAAGAAGGGCCAGGGAGTGGAAGGGAAGAGCAGAGGGTGCTGATGGAGGAGGGAGATAGGTCGAATGCTGAGCACAACCATGTACCAAGAGCCACTGGAAAAAATCAAGGGAGAAAATGACCACTACGACAGAACCTGAGTCACAGAGGAGAGGAATGGGAGGAGGATAGGGCAAAATCAGTGATTATCCATGCCAGGCTTACGGGGAGAGAGAGGTAAGGACACACACTGAAGGACGGCAGAGAAGAAGAAAGGAGATTGAGAAAATCATCACGGAAGTAGGGGGAGAAGACATGGATGAGATTGTAAATTTTCAGAGAATAGGGGGGTACGTGAAGGAAGAACCGACCGATCAAGCTGATTCTCAGGCAGAAAACAGTGAGAAACTGGATCCTCCAAGAAAACAACAATTGTAAAAGCTCGGAGAGTTCAAGACGGTGTTCCTAGACAGAGAAGACACAGAGAGAGAGACAGCAAACTGGAGGGAGAGGACTAAAAAGGGAAAGGAGATAGGATAGGAGACAAGGGGATGGAACCAGCAGAGGTCAGTCAGAGCAGAAAACTGAGCAGCAAGGGCAAGCAACCACACACTAACTTTCCAAGAACCCCACAACCTTTCAACACCATCCAACACTCAATAGAATCCATACCCACAGCTTCCACCCAAACCCCAACCTAGAATCCCACAGTAGACTACAAGGTATCCACCCCCATAGGCCCCCCAAACCACAGTGTGGAAAGGAAACTGAGAGTATGGTACACTAACGCTGATGGAATAAAACAACAAGGGGGGAGTGGCACTCGAAAGAGTCAAAGAGGTATCACAGACATCGTAGCAATAACAGAAACCAAGTTACAGGTATGATAAACTGATGCCATCTTTCCATTGGGGATACGATCTGAAGAAAAGACAGAAGGAACAGGGGGCGTGGAGGAGTGGCATTGCTGGAAAATTTTCAAACACCGATGGGAATTTTGATGAGCTGGGAGAGGGAGACAGCAGAAGATGGAAGTGATTAACATTAGCGGTATCGCTTCACTCTGGAGGTCCAGGTGTAATTGCAGGTGTATAACCCCATCCACAGAAAGCAGAAGGCCAAGGCAGAGTAGACGAAGGAGCTTTAGAGCGATGGTTGAACACACTGGCTGCAGTGGCCAGATAAGCTCATGCATGCAGGGCTCAACTGTCCTGTATCATGGGCGACTTTAAACACTAGGAGATCGAATGGGAACTTGAGAGCCAACATGGGGGCCATGATACATGGTGGGCTAAATGATGGAGTGGTTACTGGAAATAAACTTCATGTGCCAACACGTTTTGGACAACTACAAGAGAGAGAGGAGATGATGAACCAGCAAGAAGGACTTTAGTATTCACCTTGAGTAGTGCTAGATATTGAGAGACATCACCATATGAAAGTCCCCTAGGGCCAGCGATCATGTGGTTTTGAGCTTCGGGATTACAAAGTAGAGCTACTCTAGTGGTGGGGGAAGCGAAGCAGGACAAATGAAACCCAAAATGCAGGAAAGGGGACTACACAGGAATGCAGGAACTTCCCTGAATGAGGGTTCAGTGGGACAGAGAACTGGCAGGGAAGACAGTTAATGAGATGATGGAATATGTAGCAAACAATGGAAAGGAGGCTGAGGAGAGGTTTGTACCCAAGGGTAACAGATTAATGAAAAAGTCAGGATGTGCCCTTGGTTCACCAAAGATGCAGGAGGCAGTAAAACCAATTGTGCTAGGGAATGGAAGATATTTAGAAGGCAATAGGGACCTAGGAAAATAAGGAGAGCAGTCGTAGACCCAGAAACGAATATGCACAGATAGAAGGGAGGCCCAACGTCAATAGAAAACGACTTAGCAGCAAAAGCCATTCTGACCGAAGCTGTTATACCAGCACATCAGGAAGAAAACAACCGTAAGGACCAGTGTTAATAAGGCTAAGGAAGAAGGATGTTGAGGGACAATACAAGAAATGACCGTGAAGTATGTGAGGATTCTCAACAGAGATTCAAAGAAGTGTTCAAGAGGAGACAGAAGAGGCTCCAGATAGACAGAGAGGTGGGATTCACAACCATGTGTGGACACCAGTACACACAAACCGAGGAAGAAGTGAAAAGGCTTCTGAGTGAGCTAGATACCTCAAAGGCAATGGGGCCAGTATACATCTCTCCTGGGTCCTGAAAGAGGGAGCAGAGGCGCTATGTGAACCCCTACAAACAATTTTCATAAATCTATCGAAACAGAAGATTGCCTGAGGCATGGGAAGACAGCAAATGTGGTCCATGAAGCACTAAACTACAGACCAGTGTCACTGTCAATGTATAGCATGCAAAATCATGAAAAGTTGTGGAGAAGAATGGTTGAACATCTAGAAAGGAATGAGCTCATCACCAGCAGCCAACCATGGTTTCAGGGACGGGAAATCCTGTGTCCAAACCTACTGGTGTTCTTATGACATGGTGACAGGCAATAAGTCAGGAGAGAGAGGGGTTGTGGATTGCATTTTCTATGGGCTGCAAGAAGGCGTTTGACACAGTACCACACAAGAGATTAGTGCAAAAAATGGAGGGAACAGCAGGGTAACAGGGAAGGCACTGCAACGGAGTCAGGGAATACTTGCTCTGGAAGACAGCAGCGAGTTATTGTTCGTGGCGAGGTGTCAGAGTGGGCACCTGTGACCAGCGCGGTCCCACTGGGGTCAGTGCTAGGACCAGTGCTGTTTCTGGTATTTGTGAAGACATGACAGAAGGAATAAAATCCCGAGGTGTCCTGTTTGCTGATGACGTGAAGTTGTTGAGAAGTGTGATTCGATCGAAGTCCAGGGGGGCAGAAAACAAAGGATCTCGGACAGGCTTGCAGACCTGGTCCAGCAACTGGATCTGGAGTTCAATCCCAAGTGCATCAAAGTCATGAGGATTGGGGAAGGGCAAAGAAGACCGCAGACGGAGTACAGTCTAGGGGCCAGAGACTAACAAACATCACTCAGGAAAAAGATCTTGGGGGTGAGTATAACTCCAGGCACTTCTCCTGAGCGCACATCACCAAATAACTGCTGCGCCCATATGGGGCGCCAGGCAAAACCTCAGAACAGCATTCCGAACTTAATAAGGAATCGTTCAGGACCTGTTACACCGTGTACGTTAGGCCCATATTGGAGTATTGCGGCACCAGTTTGGAAACCCACACCTAGCCAAGCACGTAGAAAGGAAACTAGAGAATGTGCAAAAGGTTTGCAACAAAGACTAGTCCCAGAGTAAGAGGTATGTCCTAGGAGGAGAGGTTAAGGGGAAATCAAAAACCTGACGACACTGGGGACAGGAGTGATAGGGGGGACATGATAACGACATACTAAAATACTGAGGAGGAATTGACAAGGTGGTCAAAGACAGGAAGTTCATAGGACTGGACCACAGCAACACGGGGGGTCACAGTTTGGAAGCTGAAGACACAGTTGAAATCAAAGGGATGTAGGAAGTATTTCTTCGGCCCACTGAGTAAGTAAGGAAGTGGAATAGTTTGGGAAGCGATGTAGTGGAGGCAAGTATCCATAATAGCTTTAAGCAGAGGTACGATAAATCATGGTTCAGGGTGGAGTGACTAGTAGGGACCAGTGAAGAGGCTGGGCCAGGAGCTTAGGACTCGACCCCTGCAACCTCAACTAGGTGAGTCAACTATGGTGAGTACACATCATATACTTACAAGCATGACCTATCATACACAGGCCCTGACACAGCACGGGCGGTGTGGGTCGCCGCGCGTACACACACACACACACCACACACACACACACACACAACCACACACACACACAACACTCTCACACACACACACACACACACACCACGCAGCACGTAAGAACATGCGAAATAAGAAAGAAGGAACACGGCAAACAGGCCTGTCCCATGACGGAGCAGGCCATGTCCCCCCCCGAATTAGCCCAATGATCCACCCAGTTGGTCACCTCCACTCAGGATGGGCACTGCACCAGACCCAGCTGGAAAGCTAGTCAGGTCCAAAACTCACACCAACTCATGTATTTGATATAACTTATTTTTAAAACTACAAAAGTTTTAGCACTGAATAACTGTCTCGGGAGTTTGTTCCACTCAATCACAACTCTATTACCAAAACCAGTGCTTTCTAAATCCTTCCTGAATCCCCCCCCCATTTTTCCAACTTGAAACCATTGCTGCGAGTCTGTTTTGGCTGGAAATTTTCAAGACGCTATTTACATCCCCTTATTTATTCCTGTTTTCCATTTATATACTCAATCATATTACCCCTAATTCTACGCCTATTCGAGAGAGTGCAGATTCAGGGCCATCAGTCTATCCTATAGGGAAGATTTCTGATACTTGGGTTCAGCTTTGTCATCCTCCTCTGTACGTTTTTCAAGAGCATTTTATATCCCATTCTGTAATACGGTGACCAGACTGAGCGGCATTGTCCCCCCTCACCGGTGCCTAAAGCACAGGAGAGATATATAGAGCTGAAGAACAACCGGAGGACTTCTATTATTTTATACTTCTAGGTATGAAGCCAAGAACTCTGTTAGCTTTTTTGCGAAACAACTGAAGTACGTGTCTTGGTTTTAGATTACTGATAACCAGGAACTTCCTAAATCCTTTTCGCAAATCAGTAGTATTAAGATCTACATTTTTATGTTTTAATGTGGCATGGCTATTTAACTGTTCAACATTTAGAACTTTGCATTTGTCCAATATTAAACTGCATCTGCCATTCTGCGACCTTGCATCAGTCTATTCAAATCCTTCCTGGAGTGCTCTAATGTCCTCATTAGTATGTACTGGACGGCCTATTTGGTGTCATCAGCAAATTTACTTATTGTCGCTATTTATTCCTTTATCTATTCGTTTATGTAAATTGTGAACAAAAAACGGGCCTACACTGACCCTGTGAACACCGAAGTGAAGTGCCCCCATTTGATTTCTCCCATTTATACAAAAACTCTTGCTGCATATTCGCAACCATGCCTTACAGGAAAAAATTTCTCCTATATCGTGTGCCTTAGTTTCATCATGTCTCTGATGTTGGAACTTCTGTTCAACTTACACAATATCAAATTCAATGCCATGATCTAACTCCTCACATGTCTTTAGTGAAAAAGTTAGTAAAATTCGTAAGACAGAAACGACCTTTGTAAAAAACCGTGTGAGATTATTTAATCACTTATTCATTTCCAGATCGGTACGAATTGAATTGCAATTATTGATTCCATAAATTTTCCCCTAGGAGTAAGGCTTATTGGTTACAATGCAAGCTAAGGACCTATGCACCTGCTTGTAATAGGTTATTACATTTGCCATTTTCCACTTCATCTGCGCACTACGGACAGTTTGTAGCCAAAAGTTAGACTGGGTTCCTCTTTACATTTTTATTAAACCATTGCAAACAGTTCATCATGGCCTGGGATTTGTTACGATTTAATTTCTCTATTTGTCTGAGGGACCATGTCACTACTTACCTAATAGTGCATAGGTTATTAATCGTTCTGTTCATTACACAATTTTATTTCTAAAATTTCGTAGTTTCTAGAAATATAATTATGTAGATCAGGACGGTTAATGAACTGTGTTTGTAAACAATAAGAAAGTGGAGGTGGTAATGGGAAACTCATGCACCATCTTGTGGGGATACACCTCAGAGAAAACATGAATCGCGAAGGCTGAACCTCGTATTCGGCTTTAGTAGTTCTGACTTTGCATATGAAAGGCCCTTCGGTGCTAGTGACCACATGGCCCTGAGTTTCGAATACCCTGTGGAAGTAAAAACGGAAAAAGGACGTGAGAGGCCAAATTTCAAATAAGATGTGTAGATATAATTAGACACATGTGACAACTCTGGGGTTACCTTTACTGAGGAAACGTTCGCCACACAGTGGCCTTCATCAGTTCATCAAAGGAGAAAGTGAAGAAAGGGGGAGAATGAGGTAATCAGTAATCAACTTGAGCCGATTGTAGTCAGGCCCAACAATCTGAATATAAATACAGCTTATGTGCGGAGGAAGTAGCTTATATACCGTAGGCAGGAGAGGTGCAACAGTCGTAGGTGGTGTCACATTTGTCCAGTATGGAAGTAGGTCGTGCCCAAAGGTTAGGCAAGCGAAGAATTCACAAGTATTAAGATCCCAAGAAGTTGCGGTGTTCTGACAGGATTGTGTCGGTTCTCTGACCCATTCATCTATAAAATGAGGTGTAGTTGGAAAAGGAACTTGAGGGGGATGACACTAAATAAGATGACTGAGTATGTAATTGGAAAGCTCAGGGAGGCAGATCAGAAATTCATTCCCCGCAGCAAAAGGAGCACTGGAAAGAAGAGTATGAGACTCGATTCGCTCAAAGGTGGCTAGAGAGTGATAAAGCCAACGTGAATGAGTCTAAAAAAAATAATAAAAGAGAAGAACTCCAGGAAGATAAGGGTTAAGTAGAAGACCTAGAAAGGAATAAACGAATATGCATGAAAAAGAATTGTATCAATGACAATTTGGGAATGGTATAACTGAAAGTAAATGTGACTCAAGTTATCGCTATAGCTACATGAGAAAAAAGACAACAGTAAAGACAGGTAAAGTCAGGGGCTGAAGGAGAAGCAGACAAGGAAATGACCAGGAGTTGTGATGAGGAGACTTAGCAAGAACAGTATAACAACAGGAACCAATACGATAACAGGGAAGAAATGAAAGTGCTATAGGTACTCAGGAGAGGAAGCGGAGGTTCTGTGCTAACCATACCGTAGCCATAGCTGGAAGACAACAATATGGTCCCAATTTTGAGAAAGGAGTTGATAGGTAGTGTTACATCTACAACCAGTGCCTGCGACAGTCATAGTATGCAATGTTATTGGAGAGATTATCAAGAGAAGAGTGATTAGGCATCTGAAATAAGTGGCGTCATAAATGTCAACAGGGGAGTTGCTCAATATTCTGAAACCTCTTGCTAAATCAGTATTATTTATATTTTATACAAACCGAGTTTATCTCCAACTTGAAATAAATGGTGCGAGTTTTTCTCTTGGTTTGGTATTTTCGACGCTCCATTTTTATATCTCCTTTTTATATTCCTGTTTTTCAATGGTACCTTTCAGTTTTATCTATTCAACTTCTACGCCTTTCCAGAGAGTACATGTCCAGTGCCTTCAGCCTATAATCGTAGGAAAGGTTTCCAGTACATGGATTCAATTTCGTTATCCTTTTATGTATATATTACAACGAACTTGAGTCCACCTGATACCATAATTTAGCAAAATACTCTGTTCTATTGCCTTCATTACAAACATTTATGTACTGCTGTCTTGGGTTTAAATTTCTGCTAACCAAAACGCTAACTTTTTGTTTGATGCCTTTGAGATCTACATTGTTTATAAGTGTTACTTGGATGCATCTGCCACTTCTCCGACCACAGCATCAACATACCTCAGTCATGTTGTTCGAAAATGGTATACAATACAGACAAGAGAAAATGAGCCACATGGGAAACATCTGGGTATCTTTATTGTAGACGTCTCGCCATCCAGTGGCTTTATTGTAGACGTCTCGCCATCCAGTGGCTTTATTGTAGACGTCTCGCCATCCAGTGGCTTTATTGTAGACGTCTCGCCATCCAGTGGCTTTATTGTAGACGTCTCGCCATCCAGTGGCTTTATTGTAGAAGTCTCGCATTCCAGGGCTTTATTGTAGACGTATGCCATCCAGTGGCTTTATTGTAGACGTCTCGCCATCCAGTGGCTTTATTGTAGACGTCTCGCCATCCAGTGGCTTGATTGTAGAGTCTCGCCATCCAGGGGCATTATTGTTGACGTCTCGCCATCCAGTGGCTTTATTGTAGACGTCTCGCCATCCAGTGGCTTTATTGTAGACGTCTCGCCATCCTGTGGCTTTATTGTAGACGTCTCGCCATCCAGTGGCTTTATTGTTAGATAGTCTCGCCATCCGTGGCTTTATTGTAGACGTCTTCGCCATCCAGTGGCTTTATTGTAGACGTCTCGCCATCCAGTGGCTTTATTGTAGGAAGGTCTTCGCCATCCAGGTGGTTTATTGTAGCGTTCGCCAGCCAGTGCTTTTTGTTTGCGTCTCGCATCCAGTGGCTTTATTGTAGACGTCTCGCCATCCAGTGGCTTTATTGTAGACGTCTCGCCATCCAGTGGCTTTATTGTAGACGTCTCGCCATCCAGTGGCTTTATTGTAGACGTCTCGCCATCCACCCCCCCCTAGTGGCTTATTGTTTAGACGTCTCGGCCATCCAGTGGCTTTATTGTAGACGTCTCGCCCCATCCAGTGGCTTTATGTTAGACTCGCCGCCATCAGGGCTTTATTGTAGTCGTCTCGCCATCCAGTGGCTTTATTGTAGACGTCTCGCCATCCAGTGGCTTTACTGTAGATGTCTCGCCATCCAGTGGCTTTATTGTAGACGTCTCGCCATCCAGTGGCTTGATTTGTAGCGTCTTCGCACATCCAGTGGCTTTATTGTAGAGTCTCGCCCTTCCTGTGGCTTTATTGAGATGTCTAGCCATCAGTGCTTTAGTGTAGTCGGTCTCGCCATCCGTGCGCTTTATTGTTAGGACGTTCGGAATCCTGTGGTATATTGTAGGACGTCTCGCCATCCATTGGCTTTATTGTAGACGTCTCGCCATCCAGTGGCTTTATTGTAGACGTCTCGCCATCCAGTGGCTTTATTGTAGACGTCTCGGCAAACAGTGGCTTTATTGTAGACGTACTTCGCATCCATTGGCTTTATTGTAGGACGTCTTCGCATCCCAGTGGCTTTATTGTAGTCAGTCTCGCCATCCAGTGGCTTTATTGTAGATGTCTCGCCATCCAGTGGCTTTATTGTAGACGTCTCGCCATCCAGTGGCTTTATTGTAGATGTCTCGCCATCCAGTGGCTTTATTGTAGACGTCTCGCCATCCAGTGGCTTTATTGTAGACGTCTCGCCATCCAGTGGCTTTATTGTAGACGTCTCGCCATCCAGTGGCTTTATTGTAGACGTCTCGCCATCCAGTGGCTTTATTGTAGACGTCTTCGCCATCCAGTGGCTTTATGTAGAGTCTCGCATCCAGTGGGTTTTATTGTAGACGTCTCGCCATCCAGTGGCTTTATTGTAGACGTCTCGCCCATCCGTGGCTTTATTGTAGACGTCTCGCCATCCAGTGGCTTTTTGTAGAGTCTCGCCATCCAGTGGCTTTATTGTAGACGTCTCGCCATCCAGTGGCTTTATTGTAGACGTCTCGCCATCCAGTGGCTTTATTGTAGACGTCTCGCCATCCAGTGGCTTTATTGTAGACGTCTCGCCATCCAGTGGCTTTATTGTAGACGTCTCGCCATCCAGTGGCTTTATTGTAGACGTCTCGCCATCCAGTGGCTTTATTGTAGACGTCTCGCCATCCAGTGGCTTTATTGTAGACGTCTCGCCATCCAGTGGCTTTATTGTAGACGTCTCGCCATCCAGTGGCTTTACCAATACAGATTCTAGGACTTGAGGGCTTTTCCTCGAAATTAAAATTTATACAATTATGATCATTTTTTAAAATATACGAACGTCTGTATATTATTGTTGTTTTATGTCTACTGCCAAGACTCAGTCTCAGGAAAAGAGTTGCTTCTACATTCTAAGTGAATACAGTTATTATTTACCAAGCTTCGTGAATTCAGATCTGTGCTAGAGTTGTAGCAACTTTGTCTATGATTGTATCTGTGCATTATATTGTGTGTAAACCAGACACTTGCGCAACATTTGGGAAGGTTTATTGTGCAGACGTTTCATAAACGCTGTACAAGTGTTTCAGTTATCAACTTGTCAGTTTTTTTAAACCTGACAAATTGATAATTAACGTACACACGCATTACGTAAGTGAGTGTAACACAATTAATGTTGATTTCTGTAGTCTGGTCTGGGAAACTGAAGCAAGGATCTCAGAATTCAACATTCCCTCTTCGGGTGAACATATTTACGAATTTAACACCATGACCGGGGTGTACAAATACGTTGTGATTAAATGTAGCCCCAGTCTAAGCAAATAGACTGCAGTCCATATTAATTATAACAGTCCATTTAACAAATCACTTTTATCATTCAGCCTTTCGAAGGTGTAAGGTTGTTATGATCGATCATAAACAAACTATAATTATTTTGAGATACCAGTCTATTGTTAGTGAACTAGCAGGAAACATTGTCAGAGTATCTGAGGTGTGGCAGCAACTCCCACCAAGATCTTACCTCAAATAATTATGATAAAAAACTAAAACGCACACATCAATAATTATGATAAGAATAAAAAATATGTACACTCAGATTTATGTAACCCCCGTACATGAACTATACACAAAAACAACACACAAAACACACACAACACACACACCCCCACACCACACCACACAAAACACACACACAACATTGCCCACCATTCATTTAGTTGGATTTGGCTAATTAAATTGTGCTTTTTTAATAAGGTTTTCTAAGGTCATTAGAAAAAAATTATCTTTTTAAAG
>NC_069431.1:40404065-40431565 GCF_026875155.1 Cherax quadricarinatus
TTCCAGGAACTGAGTAGACACTCTTCCGGGAACTGAGTCCTCACACTCTTCCGGGAAAAATCTGAGTCCCTCAAAAACTCTTCCAGGAACTGAGTCCTCACACTCTTCCAGGAACTGAGTCCTCACACTCTTCCAGGAACTGAGTCCTCACACTCTTCCAGGAACTGAGTCCTAATAATTTCCAAACAACTGAGTGCTAACCCTCTCCCTGGAGCTAAGTACTGACACTTTACCTGCAACTGTGTGCTGACACTCTCCCTGGAGCTGAGTGCTGATTCTCTCCCTCTCCCTGAGTGCTGGAACTCTCCCGTAAGCTAAGTACTGTCACTTTCCTTGCAACTTAGTGCTGACGCTTTCCCTGGAGCTGAGTGCTGACACTAGCTGAGTGCTGACACTCTCCCTAGAACTCAGTGCTGACACTCCCTGCCCCTGATTGCAGGCAGTCTCTCTGGAACTGAGTGCTGGCACTCTTTGGAGCCGAGTGCCGACACTCTCCCTGTCCACGAGTGCTGGCCCTCTCCCTGTAGCTGAGTGCCGACACTCTCCCTGGACCTGAGTGCTGACACTCTCCCTGGACCTGAGTGCTGACACTCTCCCTGGACCTGAGTGCTGACACTCTCCCTGGACCTGAGTGCTGACACTCTCCCTGGACCTGAGTGCTGACAGTACACATTCAAACAATAAAGTTCACATCTATGTTACAAAATAAACATTATATCATACATTATCTATAAGGAAAACATCCTCATTAAGGTGAACGTCTCTTAATCCAAGGAGTTGGAGTTATCCTTCTGTTTCTCTAAATAAGCCTAAATGCTTCCCATTTCCCAAGTTCTGTGACCATTACTACTTAAACAATTTCCAAAGATTATAATTTTTAAATAATGTTGAATTTTTTCTGGTCATTTTTTAAAAATTGGCTCAATATAAAATATACATGTCTCAGTCGAACGAAATTAAGAAAAATGAAAAAGAAGTCTCCGTCAGGAGTCGAACCTGAGTCTACCGTTTTAAAGACTGACAGCTGCTTCTCGAAGCCATTATCTTCAGGTACTGAGTTCTGGGTGCCAGCTAGTGAGACTGGTTCAGAATTATTTTTGCGAAATTATTGCATACACAAATTTTCGCTTGCCTTATTTAGCACCTGGGTGCCAGCCTCACTAGCTGGCACCCAGGTGGTCTGAGAAGGAATATCCGAGGTTATGAACAGAAAACCCACATACAAGAACGATTCAACGAACTAAGTCAAGTGCAGGATCCAAGTCACTAGTTCCTTGTATAAGCCATTTAAACTGCAGGTTTTCTGGTAAGATAGTTAACAAGTGGATGGTGTAATGTGAACTACAGGTGATTATGTAATGTGAACTGGGAGGCATCAGGACTCCGACGGGAAACAGTTTTTATGGTTAAATATTCACATATGACTGAGCAGCATGGTAATAGCTTATAATAACAGTAAAGACTGAGCAGCATGGTGATAGCTTACATAGGGCAATGGCTTACATAGAGAGTAAAAACGATCATGTCCCTTAAAGATAATAACCAAGGTGTCAGGGAAACGTCTTCCACCTGAACAAAAGAATGGAAAAATAAATGAATGAGTCGAGGAATAATAATAAAAAGATAATTTTTAAAGGGTTTAAATTAAAATTAAATAAAAATAAGAATTGGCCGCTGTGGTTCTAGTATAATGTTGAGACAGGAGAATCTTATGTCCAGGATGGTCTTCTGATGTTTCAGAAGAAAGTATCTTATGTCCAGGATGGTCTTCTGATGTTTCAGAAGAAAGTATCTTATGTCCAGGATGGTCTTCTGATGTTTCAGAAGAAAGTATCTTATGTCCAGGATGGTCTTCTGATGTTTCAGAAGAAAGTATCTTATGTCCAGGATGGTCTTCTGATGTTTCAGAAGAAAGTATTTTATGTCCAGAGGGTCTTCTTGTTTCAAAAGAAAGTATCTTATGTCCAGGAGGGTTTTCGAGTTTCAGAAAAAGTATTTTATGTCCAATGGTTCTATGTTTCAGAAGGTGTTGGTTATCCTGGGGGGCGTGCACGTCCGAGTTTTAAAAATTTCCTGTTACACTTGGTGTAGACCACAATTTAATTTCAGAGGCGAGAAGTCGTTGCCCACTACTCCAGTAGACAGGGATCTTGCCCCAAATTAAATATGTTACATGGTTGACCACGCCAGCAACAGGCTGATATTAAAGAAAAAACACTTTTTTACAAAGGTTAGATAATATAACATTCAAAAGACAAAGGGTGATTTCTCTTCAGTGTCATTACTGGTAACCCAGGTAAATCTAACAATGAACAAAAATTCACCTGGTAGATCACCTACCTAAGGGAGAAGAGTAAAGGTGAAGTGATTCCCCAAACACACCCAGGTAAGGGTTTAAATACTACCTGAGTAGAAATTAAAAAAAATCAGGACCCCAGGAACTAAATTTTTAGCCTCACCCCCCAGAGGGTAGTGCGCGGTAACACGCAAGGGCCCCGGGGTGTTGAAAACTAACCCCCCAATTATTAGGGTTTTTCCCCCACAATATCCTTTCCCAAAATTTTATGGGGAGGAAATAATTAAATTACAGAGGGAAAGTATATTAAAACCCTTCATCTGAAAGTGGTTTTGACCCCAATATTTATAAAACTTTAAACTTTTAGGATTGGATAGCCAAAAGCCCATCTTAAGGTGGGCTATTTAACCTTATTCCTGCCTGCCCCGGGTTAAGTGGGGTTTTGTGCTCGCCCCCTCTCTGTTTGTGGGCGAGCCCCCTGTCAGTTCCCTGGTGCGTGGTGTGAAGGGTGATGTCCCCCCTTTTTTAACTCAAGGTGCACTGTGTTGTCAAGATGGCTTTTGTCTGAGCGCCGGGATAAATCTGTGGGCTTTGGGGGCTACTTAAAGGGACGATAACGCCTATTCTGGAATCTACCAAAGATACCGGGGGAAAATATGGCATACAAGATATGATTTAGGGTGAAGCATTAAAGGAGGCCAAAGTTTTTTCGAAAAACTGCTTCAGCTAGGGTTTTGAATCGTTGTCACCAGTTTCGGGACGTAAGTCTTAGCGCACACCAGCTGTCAGTGTAAGAAGGGTAGATGTTTCCGCATTAAAACGGGGAAAAGTTACGCAACGTTCCCTTGGGCGGACGAGGCGGATATAAGGAAAAGCTTTTGAGACGTAGGGGGGTGCATTATGCTCAACTGGTACGTGGGGGGGGGCGGGTTCTATGTTTTTTTCCAAAGGGGGTTCTTTCACCTAAAAAAGATTTTGAGGCACCCAAAAACCGCCCTACGTGATCTCCAAGATTTCAGGACCAGGTCTGGTAATGAACCCAGGAAAACGACGAATCCGCCGATGTGGTGATTTAAACACATGGAACCTGGACAGCAAGAGGGTTGCCTGGACCTGGGGTGGAACGTCCAGCCCCTGCTTCAAAGGTGGCAGGTGAAAAACAAACATGGAGGGGAGGGCGTGGTTTTTTGGGAGCGAGATAGGGGGATGGGCCACAGGACGGCGGGATGGAGCCCCTCCCCCACTGCCTGATCAGGTATCGTCTCCTGGGGGATAAGGGGGAGCAGAAATTACAGGAAAAGGGTTCTTGAGTTGGGGAGGAATTGGCGAGGTGTTGAAGACTTTGTCACCCCCAAGGGGGGGGGAGTTACTTTGAGCGTGGTTCATGGGAAGTCCGTCGCTTCCAGAAAGTCGGAGACATATAGTTTGGGACGTGATGGGGTTGGAGTCGCCTTTAAAATCTTTAAACCTTTCTCAGGTAAAGGTAGAGGTTCATCGGAGGGCAACTCGACCAAGAAATTTTAAACATGAGGGGTCACGAAAAAGAGGGCGGTACGCAATTTGATCGTCCTTATGCCTGCACAAGGGCCGGGGAAAACGACTGAGGGAAGTTGAAGGTAGGGGTGGGGGGTGGTAGCCATATAGGGGGCCCCGGGAAAGGTGGGAGGGAAAGAGAGCACTCTAAGGTTCAAATTTAAATTGAGCCTGGAGTTGAAAGAGTGAGAGAGGAACGGGGTGGAAACTTTAATAGGCTTAGGTGTATGTCCGTAAATGTTAATGGTTATGTAGCGTATGAAAAAAAATTGGGTTTTTAATTTCCTGAAAAAAATCAAAGGTGGATTTTTGTGTTCCTGAGGAGCACTTTTTTAAAGAGGGTAGGGTTGGGGGGTGGCGGGGTTTTCAGTATTCCCCTTTCCTTTCCCCCCGTCGAAAGGTGGGTGGGAATTTTAATAAGGATCGACCCCGTTTGTTTTGCGAAAACGAGGGAGGAGGGGGGGGGAGGGTTTTGCGGTGGATGGTGGGGATGGGTAACGGTGTCTTTTGTGAGTGTGTAGCCCCGGCAAAAAATAACAAAAAGGGTAAAAAGATTTTGTGTGTGAGGACTTGTTTTTTCTTAAGTGCACTGCCGAGGAGGCAATATTTTGGGGGGAGGGAATAGTTAATCAGGGTGGCTGATGTGGACCCAAAGGGGCTGGTATATGTCTGGGGCTTTTGGATTTTTTAAAGGGGATGTTAGGTACGTGATGCCTTGGGGGGGGGGGGCGGTGTGGGAGACTGAATAACGTTTGTTAGGAGTGGATATGCTGCGAGACTAGATAGTGTACCTTTTCTGGGGGTGGACGTGAAAACTTCAGTACTGTGGAGGCACAATGTCGATCTGGCTTGGTGAGGTTGGGGGGACGCTCGCGACATATTAGAATTATGGAAATTAAATATAAGTGTGAGGTGATGAGGAGGGGGTTTGGGGGGTTTTCAGTCCATGGGGGACTTTTGTGGGAAGACAGGGAGGTGACATTGGACATGGTAGGATTGCGTTGCAAAAAAAGGATTAGAAATTTTTTGAGAGAAGGAAAAGTATTTAATAATTTAAAAGGACTGGTAACTATTTAGGATAGGTTTTGAGGTTGCTAGGGGGGGGGGGGGGGGGGAATAATTTTCCCATGGATGAAAATGGAAATAAAGGGGGGGGTTGGGGTGTGCAAAATGAAAGGTTTCAAGCTGTAAGGGTGCAGGAGGGGGGGAAGAATGCTTGGGCGACAAGCTCAGCTTGTTTTTGCGCATCAAAAGCAAAGGGGGCGGTGACAGCTATTCCATTTTTTGGGTAACGGGGAGGGTGGGAATTATAGAGCAGGGGGGAATACGAACCACAAGGGGTGTGTGCGTAGGGGGCTTTTTACGAGAAGATGAACAGGGGGGGGTGGGACATGGCTTGGACAAAGGTTGTACGTATTTGACGTTAAATTTTGGAAAAAGTGATAGAAAAGGTTTAGGGGGACTATTACGCAGAGGAAAAAGAGGAATGCGTTAAGGGAATGAGAAAAAAAGCGCCCGGGGATTGACGGCTCCCCGTAAATTTTATTTACAACATTGGGCGTTAATAAGGGGGGTTTTTTAGGTTATTTAAACGTATGAAGGGGAAGGGAAGTTGGGGGGGAAAACGGTAACAGCGTTGTAGGTTGGGCCCGAAGGGCAAAAGGGCAGCCCCCCTTCGGGAGTACCGAGCCCTATCGCTGATGTGTGCAAAAGGGTACAAGGGGTTTGCAAAAAATTTTGTAAAAGTTCAAAAGTGTTTGTGGGGAAGGGGGGGTTTTAAAATCCAGTTTGGGGTTTTCCGGGGGGTCGAATTGAAGGGCATGGGATACTGAGAAGGGTTGGTGGGGCAAAGGGGGGGGGGGGGGGGGGCGGCTTTGTTCTCTAATTTTGGGGGGAGTATGAAGATGGAAAGGGGAGTTTGCGGTTATACTTGGATAAGGGGTTTTGGGGGGGAATAGTCGAGGGTTAAATACGTTGTACAAGGGGGCGAAAATGAATACAGATTAAGGGGGTAGGGGAGGGGAAAATTTAATGGGTAGAGGCCTTTGAAGGGGGCCCCATGTCCCAAATTTGTTTGCGTGTTTTCCAGGACCCCCCTTTTTTAGAAAGGTTGACCAAAGTTATGACGCCATTGGAGGGAATGGTGTTGACGACAAAATGTTCTCATTCGGAAAAGGGTTCTGGGGGGTTGGGCGAGGGTTTTGAAGATTTGGAAGTGCCAGGTACAGGGAAATAGTGCGAAGCAAGGGGCATGGGTTGGTTTTTGGGGGGGGGTTGGGGGGGAGATGTAATTTGTTTTAAAGAAGGCGGTGCTTTAAAATTTGGGTTTTTATTTTTAAGGATGACATGTTTTTGGCGCGGGAGGAAAAATCAAGGGTTTTTGGGAAGGATCGTGGGGCGTTAGGTGTTCTGAGAGCCCCCCCCCACCTAACTCTTTACCGCGAGTGATAGTCGTAAACATTTTATGTAAGTAAGATTTGGGGATGTTAAGCTGTGTTCCCATTCAGGGACATGATTGTGGGATTCAAAGACGGATGTACAAATTTTGTGGGTTACGTTTTTGGGTTGTTCGGAGGGGGAAATTGTAATGTTACCCGTAAATCAGGGGGTTGGGGTTGATGGTTTTTAGACGGAGGGCAAATGTGTGTTTATTAAATGGGAATGTTGCGTGAAGGTGTGAACGCGGGGGGGTTGGGAAGTACACACAGGGTGGGTATGTGTATCGAGGAATGGAGTTGAGGGGAAAGCAAATCGTTTTGAGGGCTTTATGTTGGTTAGGGGAAATGAAAAGTTTTTTATAAAGGGTTTTGTGTAGGTTACTTGTAGGTAGGTGCGTTATCCCGTTGAGGGGTTTGTTCCCCAGTATGCGTGGAAGAGTATTTGTTTGATTTAGTAAAATGAAGTAAACCCTCGGCGCGTGAGGTGATGTTTCGTTTTCTGCATGGGAACCTTTGTCTGGTGAGGGGTGGGTTGGATTGTGGGGGGTGAGACTGCGTTCCATGTAGTTTATTTTGTGAAGGGGTAAAAAGGAGGTTTGGTGCTGGTTTTGTAGGTTTGGAACAGAGGGTGGGGGCCTTGGGGTGTCGGTTTTGCGTGCTTTAAGTCTAGAATGGGTGGGTTTTGACAAAAGGGGGTAAAGGCTTTAGATTATATCATGGGGGATTAATATAAGTCGTGGGTAAAGGGGGAGGGGGGAATGAGGAAAGAAGGGAAAGGGTTTTTGCGGTAAAGTTCTATCGTACGATGTGTCGTAACAGAGATTTTTAGGGAGGAGGTGGGGTCAGGCTTTCCAAGGGGGATAGAATGCTAAAGTTAGGGATTCCGTAAAAACTTGATTTTATGAGTAAGGAAGGGTTTTCATAGGGTTGGAGGGGTCAGGGGGCCACAGGGGGCTCTCCTCCTTGGGGGGGGGGTCGTGAGGTTTGTGAATGGGGGTTTGGGAGGTCGAACCATCCCAAACCCCTTCTAGGGTAGGGTAGGGCCTGAGCCCGAGCCTTTTGCTCATAAGATGTCTTCCCTTTTACCCCCCTTGGGGGGGGAGGGCAACCAGAGAGGCCAGCTTGGGTTGCCTGGGACTTTGGTCCCAAAGATAGGAGATACTTTCCTATCCCTGGGAGATTTAGGTCTCACACCCCCAAAAGAGGACCCAAAGGGGGCCACATTTGGGAAAACGCCCGGGCCGGGAAAAAACCCAAATTTTTTAATAATAATAAAAAAATGTGGGTTTGAATGGTTTCCGGGTTTTTTCATGAGACTTTTGGCAGCAAGGTGGATGAAGAGTCAAGGTCTCATTATGTTAGATTAACACTTTTCAAAAGTGGGATAAAAAAGATTTTTTTATGTATAATTTTAATTGTTCAGCTTGTATGACACGATTCTTGAGTAAAAGTTCTTTGCGAATGAATGTGTTTTTTTTTGTTTTTATGTTACGTCTGATTTTTGCATGTGAAAATTATTTAAAAATTTGTTTTGCTTTGTGCATACAGTCATCTGATAATTGATTTTGTAAAACTTTGTGGTGTTGTGTGTGGTGGTGTTGTGTGTGTGTGTGTTGGGTGTGTGTGTGTTGGTGTTGTGTTGGGGGTGTGTGTATATATAACCCCTTTTCAAGTTTTTGACCCTTGTATGGGTCAGATTTTAGTAATACTTTATATATGATGATTCGATTCTTTTTAAAGTTTATAATTATGGGTCGTCCCCTGATACTTTGGTGTCAATGCTAATTTCTTGATTTTAAAGTT
This sequence comes from Cherax quadricarinatus, assembly GCF_026875155.1. Lineage (NCBI taxonomy): Eukaryota > Metazoa > Arthropoda > Malacostraca > Decapoda > Parastacidae > Cherax > Cherax quadricarinatus. The sequence goes on from NC_069431.1 coordinate 40,412,136, forward strand.
TTAGTCTGAAAGGTATACAGACATATCTAAATTTTAGTGAGTGGGCCATTTGTTCTGAGATTTTGTATTGGGTTAGTGTAACAGAAATAGCGCTTCATTTTTTGTGTTCTAAGCTGTTTTTTTTAAATAAAAAATAAAACATAAGAAAGGGGGAACACTGCAGCGGGCCCGTTGGCCCATCTGGGCAGGCCTTTACAATTCATCCCACAACAAAACATTGCCCAACCCAATTTTCAATGCACCCAAAAAAAAAGTTCGATGTAAAGTCCCACTCAAACCCAAACCCCCCCACTATGTACTTATCCAACCAAAATTTAAACTCCCCAAAAAGTCCAAGCCTCATTAACCCAACTGGGTAACTTTCCACTCATAAAACCCCCTTTTCCAAACCCAATACTTTCCTATGCCTTTTCTAAATCAAACTTATCTTTTTTAAAAATCCATTACTGTTTTTAATGAAAACTGTATTGTTAGGGATACTATGTAGATGTTCAGTAAAGTATGATTTTATTTTTGGGTTTTTTTTTGTTTAAATGGAATAAGGGGATTTTTATTTTATTTTTAAGTGTATTGACCTTTTCAGATGCATGTTTATGACTTTTAAATATGAAAAGGTTTTGCTCAAAAATTGTAATATGCAATCATGACCCGTGACAGTTTTTTTGTACTATGTTTTCCGAAGTTATTTTTGTATTTTTGGCACAATATCTTGCGAGAAAAATAGGTGCAATCCTTTTGTCTTTTTTTTGATAAGGATCCATATTTTCTTTTTTTTTTATTTTAAAAAACTGTATTTTTTTTTAAATAAAAAAAAAAAAAAAAATATGAAAAGTAAAGAACTAATCCTATTTTTTCCCATTTTTAGAGGGACGACGTTTGCATCGTAGGTGAAAATCGATTAAATAGGATAAATCAGCGAAAGGCATAATTATAGAGAGGACCTGTGGTGACCTGACTTAACTTTGAAGAAGTGTCTTGTTTGCTCCCCTGGGCTGAACCAAGATCCCCCCATCGAGCAAATTACCAGCAACTTAAGGGGGAAGAGGGCAGCGAAGAGGAGATAGGCGATTGACCGAGGAAAAAAAGAGGATTCGTAGTAGTCCCGTTTCGGTCCTCAGGGCAAGAAGGATGTGGTCAGTAGCTGGGCAGCGGGGGCGACGAAGTTTCGACAAGAAACGAATGGGGAAACCAAAACGATGAAGAAAAAGAGACTGCTGTGGAAAACCCTGTGGAAAATCCAAACCCTTCTCGTTCTACCCGACGAATTGAGTCGACTACTGGGATCGTCACGACGAACACAACAAGGAAAAGGGAAGAATATTTTGTTTTTGGGGATAGCCAGGTTTGATCATGGTGGGCTTCGTTGAAAGGGCAGGGGAGGGGCAAAAGGGGATGCTTTCCTGGGCTGGGGTGGAGGCATTGTTACCGGCTTGACAACATCATGAACGGTAATGGGACAACCTATTATTTGCCTCAGTGCTGGGGGCAATGTGTAGGCAACATAGAATGAGGATTTTTAGAAAGTTCAGGACAGCTAAGAATAATTAGGAAGAAGGGGGGCGCCCTGTTATAGTGGGATTTGCCAAAAGAGGGGTTGGTAATGAATGGTTGTCCAGGCAATTGTATTAATTGTTGGCTGGATAAACACTGTAAGGATAATCAGTACCATTCAGACAACTGGGGGCAAAATTCTAGGCCGAAATGACATTTTTGCCCGGGTGGGGTTCACTATCCCAGGGCAGGTTTTGGGTTTTTTGCTAATCATTGAGGGGGTTGTTAGGACTTTAAACTAGGGTTAGTTAAATATGGGTTTAGAAATGAAATAAAAAGAGATGGATTATTTACTTTAAGCTTTATTAAAATTTAAAATAACTGTCAGGAGTAACCTGGGGAATATAATTTTTAGAAATTTTTAAAAAAAAAGAGAATGGAAAAAAAGTGCAAAGAAAAAAATAGATGGTATTTTTATCTAAAATCGAAGCGCAAAAAATAAAATAATGAACACTTTGGGAGCTGTGCTGGGAACTTAATCTGCATTAACTGAAAGTGGGTTAAAATTTTAAAAGTCGGGGATGACTGCTGAGTGAATATTCGGGATTTAAGTTTTCAATGGGATTAAATTAAAGGAAGATTTTTCTTGTATTTCGAGAAAATATTAAATTTTTCATAAAAAAAGGTTAAAAAATAGATGGAGCAGTAACAGAGTCTGTTTGGGGAGAGTTCGGGGGGTCAGAAAAAAATTCTAGGTGAAAATTTTCCGACCTCCAGGGTTGGATCAGTAGAGGGACTCTTTTGGGGGAAATTTTAGGCTTCTGGACACAGTAAAAAGCATAGAGGGACTTAACTTTTGTCAAAAAGACTGGAATTCTTTTACAGGTAATCTAGAGTCCAGTGACTTTATAGAAACAGTTCAGGACTGTTTTCTGAAACAGAGCGTAACTGAGCCTACCGGGGGTAATAATTTGCTAGACCTAGTTTTGGTCAAATAAGGAAACACTTGTGAATAATCTGCAGATCACAAAGAGCTTGGCGCAAGTGATCACAAATCCATCACTTTTAGCTTTAAAATGGGAATGCAAAAATAATGATAATACAGAAAAAACCCCTGATTTTCGTTCTGCCGATTATAATGGAGTTTGGGGAAACATCTGTCTAATCTTGATTGGGTTATTAGCTAAGATTTTATTGACGATAATCATACTTATGAATATGAAAGGGGTCTGCTTTTTTTTGATTGTTTTCTTAATAATGTACACAGTGCCCAGAGTATATACATTCCCCCAGAGAAATTAGGTCTAAAAAATAACGATCCAAATGGGTTAACAGGAGGCTAAAGTATCTATTAGGGGAGAAAAGGGGAATTTATAGGCGCATCAGAAGAGGAGAGGTTAACCTTACTGACCAATATGTTCAGCTTAAAAGAGAAGTAAAAAAAGGCGATTAGAAAGGCTAAACGTGACTATGAAATTAAAGTTGCTAATGAATCAAAGACTAATCCAAAGGGGTTCTTTCAAGTGTAATAGGACGAAGGTGAAGAAAAAAGTAGGACCCCTGAAATCTGGAATGGACAGCTTTACCCGGGTAATGAACTGGAAATGTGTTCCTTATTTAATGACTATTTTTTGTCAGTTTTTACACAGGAAGATGTAAATGAGATTCCAGTAATTAACAATTATTTAGTTCCTGATGAATTTAAGTTAACTAATATTACTGTCACGAGGACATGGTTATTAAACAGATAGACAAACTGAAACAAAATAAGTCCCCGGGACCCGATGAGTTGTTTTCAAGGGTACTTAAGGAATGCAAGATGGAGCTTAGTCAGTCATTAACGAGTGTATTCAATGCGTCCATCCTTACCAGTGTTGTGCCAGAGTTGTGGAAGATGGCTAATGTGGTTCCTATATTCAAATCAGGGGATAAGTCCACTCCTTCAAATTACCGTCCAATAAGCCTGACATCTATAGTGGGCAAGTTATTAGAATCAATTATAGCTGACATTATCAGAAGTCACCTTGAAGAGCATAACTTGATAAATGAATCTCAGCATGGATTCACGAGAGGTCGTTCCTGCCTGACAAACTTACTGACGTTCTTCAATAGAACATTTGAGGCAGTTGACAGTGATAAGGAATATGATAATTGTTTATTTGGATTTTAGTAAAGCCTTCGACAGAGTACCTCACAAGAGACTCTTAAGAAAAGTGGCAGCTCATGGTATAGGAGGTAAAGTTCTAGCATGGATTGAGGCATGGCTTACCAATAGAAAGCAGAGAGTTACCATTAATGGAGTGAAATCTGAATGGGGATTAGTCACTAGTGGCGTTCCACAAGGATCAGTTTTAGGCCCTCTCCTGTTCATAATTTACATTAATGACCTTGATGAAGGGATTACTAGTGACATGAGTAAGTTTGCTGATGATACAAAGATAGGCCGTATAATTCACTCTGAGGAGGATATCAATGAACTCCAGGACGATTTGAACAAATTAATGTCTTGATCTGAAAAATGGCAGATGAAGTTTAATGTGGATAAGTGTAAGGTACTTGCCCTTGGTAATGAAAATAACCCTCGAAGCTATAATCTAGGTGAAGTAGAGCTTGGTCATACAGAATGTGAAAAAGACTTGGGAGTCATTGATAAGCAGAAATCTAAAGCCAAGACAGCAGTGCCTTAGTGTGCGCAACAAGGCCAACAGATTACTTGGATTTATCTCAAGAAGTATAAGTAACAGAAGTCCAAAAGTTATTTTACAGCTCTATGCATCACTAGTGAGGCCTCATTTAGATTATGCTGCTCAGTTTTGGTCCCCTTACTACAGGATGGACATAGACTCATTAGAGAACATACAGAGAAGAATGACTAAAATGATTTACTGTGTAAGGAACCTCCCGTATGAAGATAGACTTAAAGCCTTAAATCTCCACTCTCTGGAGAGGCGTAGAATGAGGGGAGATATCATTGAAGTGTATAAGTGGATGACGGGCATAAAACAAGGGAGACATTAATAAAGTACTGAGCGTGTCGAACCAGGTAAGAACCAGGAATAATGGATTTAAGTTGGATAAATTTAGATTTAGAAAGGACATAGGTAAGTACTGGTTTTCTAACAGAGTTGTAGATGCGTGGAACAGTCTTCCCAGTGGGGTGATAGAGGCTAGGACCTTGGGTAGCTTTAAGAAGAGACTGGACAAATATATGAGTGGGAGGGGCTGGGTTTGATTGGTGTCAAGGGGTACGGGAGTTATTTCTTGAGTAGCTTTAGGTAGATGTCGTTTTGATAAGGACCTGCCTCGTATGGGCCAGTAGGCCTTCTGCAGTAGGCCAGTAGGCCTTCTTATGTTCTTATGTTCTTATAGCGCCCAGTAATATGTAGGTAGTATTTCCCTTTAGGACGACATTGTTAGGCCTTCTAGACATAACGTAATAATAGTAGGGTATTTTTGACTTTAGGCAAATTGACTGGATTTCTTTGACCAGCAATTTCGAGACCAGTGACTTCCTGGAAGTAGGTCAGGATTACTTTTCGAAGCAGTTTGTAACAAAGCTAATAGAGGTATGCAAGCTGTAACTTGCAAAATTTCATTCCCCATCCCTCCACACAAAACATTTTAATATATTAGGAATGAGAAAATCATCAAATATTACTGTTGTCATTCAAACTGACATGAGAAATAATAATTTTTTATGACACTATGCAAGAACCAAAACTCAAAGACAAAATAATATAATATACATAAATACAAGATATATTTAAATATACATTAAAAAATTCAAATGCAGCTTTTTTGCTTAAATATTTTATGTTCGTCTCCATATCACAGTTAAGTTCTTCATGTTGTAGCCAGACGCGGAAGTTACAGAAGGTTTTATACATTTGCAAGTCTATTTATTTAACAGATCTTCAACACAAATAATGAACTAGGTTCCTCATGATTCAGGTTCCCAGAATGAACTGGCGATGATTTCCTGCCTCCGTTAATAATGTAAAGTGTAACTGTTAATGCGAAAAAAAACCATACCCTCGGCCGGGATTGAACCCGCGGTCATAGAGTCTCAAAACTCCAGCCCGTCGCGTTAGCCACTAGACCAGCTAACCACAATAAGATTCATCCAACTAGGTATATTTCTACACCATAGGAAAGTTAGCACAGGCACCTCTGTGACCACAAATGCAAGTTTTTACAGACGAATCTCCAGCTAGCGTGGTCTAGTGGCTAACGCGACGGCCTGGAGTTTTGAGACTCTATGACCGCGGGTTCAATCCCGGCCGGGGGTATGGTTTATTTGCAATCGTGTCATTACGATTTCTTGAGTCATGTTAATGCGAAAAATGAGATACATTCGCTCTCCACAGCACACACCTTGCGTGCTAAGCATCCCTTAACCATACATATCAAGTCAAATACGAGCCAGTTACGAAGTCCAAATAGGTTTCATAGTAGCAGAGGGATCTATGAATTTCTTTGGTGACTATGAGAAGTTTCAGAAGCGTGGAGGTGAACATATGTGGTTAGTTTGACTAGCACGTGTGAATGGCGGCTTTCAGCTGCGCACAATACACACTGGTAGGATGCTGTATGCAACACACTGGTAGGATGTTGCATGCAACACACTGGTAGAATACTGCATGCAACACACTGGTAGGTTGCTACATGCAACACACTGGTAAGATACTGCATGCAACACACTGGTAGGTTGCTACATGCAACACACTGGTAAGATACTGCATGCAACACACTGGTAGGTTGCTACATGCAGCACACTGGTAGGATGCTGTATGCAACACACTGGTAGGATGCTGCATGCAACACACTGGTAGGTTTTGCAACATGCAGCACACGGGTAGGATGCTGTATGCAACACACTGGTAGGATGCTGCATGCAACACACTGGTAGGTTGCTACATGCAACACACTGGTAAGATACTGTATGCAACACACTGGTAAGATACTGTATGCAACACACTGGTAGGTTGCTACATGCAGCACACTGGTAGGATGCTGTATGCAACACACTGGTAGGTTGCTACATGCAACACACTGGAAGTTGCTACATGCAGCACACTGGTAGGATGCTGTATGCAACACACTGGTAGGATGCTGTATGCAACACACTGGTAGGTTGCTACATGCAGCACACTGGTAGGATGCTGTATGCAACACACTGGTAGGATGCTGTATGCAACACACTGGTAGGATGCTGTATGCAACACACTGGTAGGTTGCTACATGCAGCACACGGGTAAGAACTGTATCAACACACTGGAAAGGTTGCTACATGCAACACACTGGTAGGTTGCTACATGCAGCACACTGGTAGGATGCTGTATGCAACACACTGGTAGGTTGCTACATGCAACACACTGGTAAGATACTGTATGCAACACACTGGTAGGTTGCTACATGCAACACACTGGTAGGTTGCTACATGCAACACACTGGTAGGATGCTGTATGCAACACACTGTAGGATGCTGCATGCACACACTGGTAGGTTGCACATGCAACACACTGTGTGGGTTTGCTACATGCAGCACACTGGTAGGATGCTGTATGCAACACACTGGTAGGATGCTGCATGCAACACACTGGTAGGTTGCTACATGCAACACACTGGTAAGATACTGTATGCAACACACTGGCAAGATACTGTATGCAACACACTGGTAGGTTGCTACATGCAGCACACTGGTAGGATGCTGTATGCAACACACTGGTAGGTTGCTACATGCAGCACACTGGTAGGATGCTGTATGCAACACACTGGTAAGATACTGTATACAACACACTGGTAGGTTGCTACATGCAACACACTGGTAGGTTGCTACATGCAGCACACTGGTAGGATGCTGAAATGCAACACACTGTAGGTTGCTACATGCAACACACTGGTAAGATACTGTATGCAGCACACTGGTAGGTTGCTACATGCAACACACTGGTAGGTTGCTACATGCAACACACTAGTAGGATGCTGTATGCAACACACTGGTAGGTTGCTACATGCAACACACTGGTAAGATACTGTATGCAACACACTGGTAAGATACTGTATGCAACACACTGGTAGGATGCTGTATGCAACACACTGGTAGGATGCTGCATGCAACACACTGGTAGGTTGCTACATGCAACACACTGGTAAGATACTGCATGCAACACACTGGTAGGTTGCTACATGCAACACACTGGTAAGATACTGCATGCAACACACTGGTAGGTTGCTACATGCAGCACACTGGTAGGATGCTGTATGCAACACACTGGTAGGATGCTGCATGCAACACACTGGTAGGTTGCTACATGCAGCACACTGGTAGGATGCTGTATGCAACACAGTGGTAGGATGCTGCATGCAACACACTGGTAGGTTGCTACATGCAACACACTGGTAAGATACTGTATGCAACACACTGGTAAGATACTGTATGCAACACACTGGTAGGTTGCTACATGCAGCACACTGGTAGGATGCTGTATGCAACACACTGGTAGGTTGCTACATGCAACACACTGGAAGTTGTACATGCAAGCACACACTGGTAGGATGCTGTATGCAACACACTGGAAGGATGCTGTATGCAACACACTGGTGGGTTGCTACATCAGCACACTGGTAGGATGCTGTACAACACACTGGTAGGTTGCTACATGCAACACACGGGTAAAAATACTGATGCAACACACTGGTAGGTTGCTACATGCAACACACTGGTATTTTGCCAAACATGCAACACACTGGTAGGTTTGCTCTATCAACAACCCCGGGTAGGATGCTGCATGCAACACACGGTAGGTTACTACATGCAACACACTGGTAAATACTGTATGCAACACACTGGTAAGATACTTTTATGCAACACACTGGTGGGTTTGCTAAAATGCAGCACACTGGTAGGATCCCGTATCCCAACACACTGGTAGGTTGCTACATGCAACACACTGGTAGGTTGCTACATGCAACACACTGGTAGGATGCTCTATGCAACACACTGGTAGGATGCTGCATGCAACACACTGGTAGGTTACTACATGCAACACACTGGTAAGATACTGTATGCAACACACTGGTAAGATACTGTATGCAACACACTGGTAGGTTGCTACATGCAGCACACTGGTAGGATGCTGTATGCAACACACTGGTAAGATACTGTATGCAACACACTGGTAGGTTGCTACGTGCAACACACTGGTAGGTTGCTACATGCAGCACACTGGTAGGATGCTGTATGCAACACACTGGTTGGTTGCTACATGCAACACACTGGTAAGATACTGTATGCAACACACTGGTGGGTTTTGCTACATGCAACACACTGGTAGGTTGCTACATGCAACACCTGGTAGGATGCTGTATGCAAAAACCTGGTAGGTTGCAACATGCAACACACTGTAAGATACTGTATGCAACCACTGGTAAGATACTGTATGCAACACACTGTGGGATGCTGTATGCAACACACTGGTAGGATGCTGCATGCAACACACTGGTAAGTTGCTACATGCAGCACACTGGTAGGATGCTGTATGCAACACACTGGTAGGATGCTGTATGCAACACACTGGTAGTTGCTACATGCAGCACACTGGTAGGATGCTGTATGCAACACACTGGTAGGTTGCTACATGCAGCACACTGGTAGGATGCTGTATGCAACCACACTGGTAGGATGCTGTATCAACACATGGTGGGTTTTGCTACTGCAGCACACTGGTAGGATGCTGTATGCAACACACTGGTAGGTTGCTACATGCAGCACACTGGTAGGATGCTGTATGCAACACACTGGAAAGGAAATGCTGTATGCAACACACTGGTAGGTTGTACATGCAGCACACTGGTAGGATGCGTATGCAACACACTGGTAGGTTGCTACATGCAGCACACTGGTGGGATTGCTATGCAACCCACTGGTAGGATGCTGTATGCAACACACTTGTAGGTTGCTACATGCCAGCACACTGGTAGGTTGCTACATGCAACACACTGGAAGGATGATGTATGCAACACACGGGTGGGTTTTGCTACTGCAGCACACTGGTGGGTTGCTACATGCAGCACACTGGTAGGTTGCTACATGCAACACACCTGGTAGGTTGCTACATGCAGCACACTGGTAGGATGCTGTATGCAACACACTGGTAGGTTGCTACATGCAGCACACTGGAAAGGATGCTGTATGCAACACACGGGGTAGGATGCTGTATGCAACACACTGGTAGGTTGCTACATGCAGCACACTGGTAGGTTGCTACATGCAACACACTGGTAGGATGCTGTATGCAACACACTGGTAGGTTGCTACATAGCACACACTGTAGGTTGCTACATGCAGCACACTGGTAGGTTGCTACAGCAGCACACTGGTAGGATGCTGAAAGCAACACACTGGTAGGATGCTGTATTGAAAACACACGGGAAAGGTTGCTACATCAGCACACTGGTAGGTTGCTACATGCAGCACACTGGTAGGTTGCTACATGCAGAAACACTGGTGGGTTGCTACATGCAGCACACTGGTAGGTTGCTACATGCAACACACTGGTAGGTTGCTACATGCAGCACACTGTGGGATGCTGTATGCAACACACTGTAGGTTGCTACATGCACACACTGGTAGGATGCTGTATGCAACACACTGGTAGGATGCTGTATGCAACACACTGGTAGGTTGCTACATGCAGCACACTGGTAGGTTGCTACATGCAACACACTGGTAGGATGCTGTATGCAACACACTGGTAGGTTGCTACATGCAGCACACTGGTAGGTTGCTACATGCAGCACACTGGTAGGTTGCTACATGCAACACACTGGTAGGTTGCTACATGCAACGATAACACCATGAATTTTGGTTGTTATGCGATCCACTTAAGGTATCACCATATTTCATAACCCTGGTCCCGAGTGCCTCAGTGCACTCTGTTAGAAGGGTGCAGTGAGGCATAATTTGATAATGGAGTTAATTATTAGCTATGAAGATCTGAAGTGGATCGAAAGAAACATTCACAAATCATCACGAGGAAATTAATCTCCAAAATCATTAATAAAGATGATATTACACAATGCAAATATAATGGAAGTATTACGAAGACACAAAAATTACCAATATTCTACAATACATAAGCACATTCAGACTGAAGGCACTCAGAAGTTGCACTGTTAAGGAATCAGCGTAGATGGGCTGAAGATAATCAGATGCGGCACTCGAAAATTTTTGCATGAGAATTCAATTTTTTCCAGTGTCCTTAAAGGCAAATTAAGACCTACACATGCTAAAATCAATCAGAATTTTTCCAAATAAATTTGACCGTATATGAAAGTGAGTAAATATGTACCTAAACATTATATGTACTTGATGTACATAACATACAATACAAATTTTAAGCAATGGTATTCAGGGCACACAGGTGCTAAAGGTACTTAAAAGATCATTAATCTGATTTAACCTAGAACATCCAGATATAAACACCGTGACTTATTTCTGGTGAGAGGATACAATCGACAGTTATTTTAAAGACATGAATTTAATTAAGAAAACTGGCATGTTAACATGCTCAGTTTAACACCAACAGATTGTTTACTCTGAGAAAAACATATAAGTATTAAAATTTTGTCTAAAGTTGACCAGTTATTTCACAGATTCCAACAAAATTTTTGTGTAGAGAAGTTATCGGCGGTGTGGGGAGGTTATCCGGGGTGTGGGGATGTTATCCGGGGTGTGGGAAGTTATCTGGTGTGTGGGATGCTTCAGCCAGTGAAGATTGACGCCGTTTACAACTGTTTTCTTTTATTCAGTGGAAATTGCTAAACCAGTAGGGGTAATATAGTGTCTGCGAGATAGGGGTCATTTAGATTCCATCAAAGCAACAAGACTATAAGTTTAATTCCTTGGATCAAGAGCCTCTTACCAGCATCATGGCAAGAAAAATCAATAGGAGAAATAATTTTATACCCTTTCGAAAATAAAAGTGTCTAAATGTCATCAACCCGCTCCATCTCAAACGCGCGCGCGCACACACACACACACACACACACACATGCACACACACACACACACGCACACACACACACACGCATACGCACGCACACTCACACACACACTTAGGAACAATCCAGTCTGAGTGACATAACGTCATAATTGCAGTAATGTACAACCCACCACAGAACTGCAGGAGGCCAAGAGAAGAATACGATGAGAGCAACAGAGCAATGGTCGACACACTAGCCGAGGTGGCCAGGAGAGCACACATGGGGGGAGCAAAGTTACTAGTTATGGGTGATTTCAATCACAAGGAGATTGACTGGGAAAACCTGGAGCCCCATGGGGGTCCCGAAACATGGAGAGCCAAGATGATGGATGTGGTACTGGAAAATCTCATGCATCAACATGTTACAGACACTACCAGAGAGAGAGGAGAGGATGAACCAGCAAGACTGGGCCTTGTATTCACCTTGAGTAGTTCGGACATCGAGGATATCATGTATGAAAGGCCCCTGGGAGCTAGTGATCATGTGGTTCTGTGCTTCGACTACATAGTTGAGCTCCAAGTGGAGAAAGTAGCAGGAATAGGGTGGGAAAAACCAAACTACAAAAGGGGGAACTACTCAGGCATGAGGAACTTCCTTCAAGACATTCAGTGGGAGAGGGAACTGACAGGAAAACCAGTACAAGAAATGATGGACTATGTGGCAACAAATTGCAAGGAGGCTGAGGAGAGGTTTGTTCCCAAGGGAAACAGAAATAATGGGAAGAACAGAACGAGTCCTTGGTTCACCCAAAGGTGTAGGGAGGCAAAAACTAGGTGTACTAGAGAATGGGAAAGGTACAGAAGACAGAGAACTCAGGAAAATAAAGAGATTAGCCGAAGAGCCAGAAACGAATATGCACAGATAAGAAGGGAGGCTCAGCGACAATATGAAAATGACATAGCATCGAAAGTAAAGACTGAGCCGAAGCTGTTGTACAGCCACATCAGGAGGAAAACAACAGTCAAGGACCAGGTAATCAGACTGAGGAAGGGTGATGGGGAATTCACAAGAAACGACCGAGAGGTATGTCAGGAGCTCAACACGAGATTTAAAGAAGTATTTACAGTGGACACCAGTAGTACTCCAGGAAATCAGAACAGGGGGGAGCACCAGCAAGTGCTGGATGAGATACATATAACCAAGGAGGAGGTGAAGAAGCTGTTATGCGAACTTGACACCTCAAAGGCGGTGGGACCAGACAACATCTCTCCGTGGGTCTTTAAGTGGGAGCAGAGATATTGTGTGTACCATTAACAAAGATCTTCAACACATCATTTGAAACTGGGCAACTCCCCGAGGAATGGAAGATGGCAAATGTAGTCCCAATTTTTAAAAAGGAAGACAGACATGAGGCACTAAACTACAGACCTGTATCACTAACGTGTCTATATAGTATGCAAGGTCATGGAGAAGATCATCACGAGGAGAGTGGTGGAGCACCTGGAAAGAAACAAGTGTATAATTGACAACCAGCACGGTTTCAGGGAAGGAAAATCCTGTGTCATAAACCTACTAGAGATTTATGACAAGGTGACAGAAGTAAGACAAGAGGGAGAGGGGTGGATCGACTGCATTTTTTTGGACTGCAAGAAGGCTTTCGACACAGTTCCTCACAAGAGGTTACTGCAAAAGCTAGAGGATCAGGCACACATAACAGGAAAGGCACTGCAATGGATCAGAGAATACCTGACAGGGAGGCAACAACGAGTCATGGTACGTGACGAGGTGTCAGAGTGCGCGCCTGTGACAAGCGGGGTTCCACAGGAGTCAGTCCTAGGACCTGTGCTGTTCTTGGTATGTGTGAACGACATAACGGAAGGGATAGACTCAGAAGTGTCCTTGTTTTCAGATGATGTGAAGTTTATGAGAAGAATCAAATCGGACGAGGATCAGGCAGGACTACAAAGAGACCTGGACAGGCTACAAGCCTGGTCCAGCAACTGGCTCCTTGAGTTTAACCCTGCCAAATGGAAAGTCATCAAGATTGGGGAAGGGCAAAGAAGACCACAGACACAATATAGTTTAGATGGCCAAAGACTGCAAACCTCACTCAAGGAAAAAGATCTGGGGGTGAGTATAACACCGAGCATATCTCCTGAGGCGCACATCAATCAGATAACTGCTGCAGCATACGGGCGCCTAGCAAACCTACGGATAGCGTTCCGATACCTCAGTAAGGATTCGTTCAAGACTCTGAATACCATTTACGTCAGGCCCATACTGGAGTATGCAGCACCAGTTTGGAATCCACACCTAGTCAAGCACGTCAAGAAATTAGAGAAAGTGCAAAGGTTTGCAACAAGATTAGTCCCAGAGCTACGGGGATTGTCCTACGAAGAAAGGTTGAGGGAAATCGGCCTGACGACACTGGAGGACAGGAGGGTCAGGGAAGACATGATAGCGACATATAAAATACTGCGCTGAATAGACAAGGTGGACAAAGACGGGATGTTCCAGAGATGGGACACAGACACAAGAGGTCACAATTGGAAGTTGAAGACTCAGATGAATCAAAGGGATGTTAGGAGGTATTTCTTCACTCATAGAGTAGTCAGGCCGTGGAATAGCCTAGAAAGTGACGTAGTGGAGGCGGGAACCATACGTAGTTTTAAGGCGAGGTATGATAAAGTTCATGGGGCAGGGAGAGAGAGGACCTAGTAGCAATCAGCAAAGAAGCGGGGCCAGGAGCTATGAATCGACCCATGCAACCACAAATAGGTGAGTACAAATAGGAGAGTACACGCACACACACACACCCACCCACACACACGCACACACACGCACGCACACACACGCACACACACACACGCACACACACACGCACATGACACACACACGCAAGAGAAAGCAAGACTGAGGGACAAACAGGGGTACCAGAGAGTATACCTCGACCGCGACAGAACACAAGAAGAAAGGACTACACTGAAAGAGAGGGTACAGAGACGCAAGGAGGAACGAGAGGCAATGACGAAGATGAGCAGGACCCAGACACAGGAGGAAGGGCAAACACACCCCACAGAATCTTCCACCAAAAGACTCCAACCGCGACATTCCCAACGCAACTGAGCAACCTATACTACAACCCACTCACTGTTCCCTCTGCCACTAACCCCCATATCACAAACCTCACCCCAACAGCTGTCCCTTATGGGCATTAGGACCCCACCCCCATCATCACAAACCCCACCTACACCACAGGCCCACATAGGCCCCCACCAAGGCTCTCGCTCCCCCAACCCCAATATTCTTGCATGACCACAATGATAGAAAAGAAACTGAAAGTTTGGTACACAAACGCGGATGGAATAACGAATAAACATGAGGAGTGGAAGGAAAGAATCAGTGAAAAATCCCCAGACATCATAGCAGTCACAGAAACAAAACTCGCTGAGACAATAACAGACACAATCTTCCCAACGGGATATCAGATCCTGAGGAAAGATAGAAGGAGTAGAGGGGGAGGAGGGGTTGCACTGCTCATAAAACACCGATGGGGATTTGAGGAAATGGAAGGCATGGACATGATTGGAGAAAGAGACTACATTGTAGGTACAATTCAGTCCGGAGAACATAAAGTAGTCATTCGAGTGATGTATAACCCACCACAGAACTGCAGGAGGCCAAGAGAGGAGTACGAAGAAAACAACAGGGTGATGGTGGACACACTGGCTGAGGTGGCAAGAAGAGCTCACTCGAGCAGAGCAAAGTTACTGGTAATGGGCGATTTCAACCACAGGGAGATCGACTGGGAAAACCTGGACCCACATGGGGGTCCCGAAACATGGAGAGCCAAGATGATGGATGTGGTACTTGAAAACCTCATGCATCAAAATGTCAGGGACACAACCAGAGAGAGAGGGGAGGATGAGCCAGCAAGACTGGATCTTGTATTCACCCTGAGCAGTTCAGACATTGAGGACATCACTTACGAGAGGCCCCTTGGAGCTAGCGATCACGTGGTTCTGAGTTTTGATTATATAGTAGAGCTACAAGTGGAGAAGGTAACAGGAACTGAAGGGGTCAGGCAAAACTATAAAAGGGGGGACTACACAGGTATGAGAAACTTCCTGCAGGAGGTTCAGTAGGACAGATAAATGGTAGGAAAATCAGTAAACGAGATGATGGAATATGTGGCAACAAAGTGCAAGGAGGCAGAGGAAAGGTTTGTTCCCAAGGGAAACAGAAATAATAGGAAGACCAAAACGAGTCCTTGGTTTACCCGAAGGTGTAGGGAGGCAAACACTAAGTGCAACAGAGAATGGAAAAGGTACAGGAGGTATAGGACCCAGGAAAACAAGGAGATTAGTAGAAGAGCCAGAAACGAGTATGCACAGATATGGAGGGAGGCCCAGCGACAGTATGAAAACGACATAGCATCGAAAGTCAAATCTGACCCGAAACTGCTGTATAGCCACATTAGGAGGAAGACAACAGTCAAGGACCAGGTGATAAAGGCCCTGAGGAAAAAGGTAGAGAACTCACAAGAAACGATCAAGAGGTATGTGAGGAGCTCAACATGAGATTTAAGGAAGTATTTACAGTAGAGACAGGAAGGACTCTGGGGGGACAGATCAGATGGGGACACCAGCAAGGAATACACCAACAAGTGTTGGACGACATACATACAGATGAGGAGGAGGTGAAGAAACTGCTAAGGGACATCGATACCTCAAAGTCAATGGGACCGGACAACATCTCACCATGGGTCCTTAGAGAGGGAGCAGATATGTTGTGCGTGCCACTTACCACAATCTTCAACACGTCCCTGGAAACTGGGCAACTACCTGAGGTATGGAAGACGGCAAATGTAGTTCCCATTTTTAAAAAAGGAGACAGAAAAAGAGGCACTAAACTATAGACCTGTGTCATTGACGTGTATAGCATGCAGAGTTATGGAGAAGATTATCAGGAGGAGAGTGGTGGAGCACCTGGAACGGAACAAGAGTATAAATGCCAACCAGCACGGATTCATGGAAGGCAAATCCTGTGTCACAAACCTTCTGGAGTTTTATGATAAAATAACAGAAGTAAGACACGAGAGAGAGGGGTGGGTTGATTGCATCTTCTTGGACTGCAAGAAGGCCTTTGACACAGTTCCTCACAAGAAATTAGTGCAGAAGCTAGAGCATCGGGCGCATATAACAGGAAGGGCACTGCAATGGATCAGAGAATACCTGGCAGGGAGGCAACAACGAGTCATGGTACGTAATGATGTATCACAGTGGGCTCCTCTGACGAGCGGGGTCCCACAGGGGTCGGTCCTAGGACCAGTGCTATTTTTGGTATATGTGAACGACATGATGGAAGGGTTAGACTCAGAAGTGTCCCTGTTTGCAGATGATGTGAAGTTAATGAGGAGAATTAAATCTGATGAGGACCAGGCAGGACTTCAAAGAGACCTGGACAGACTGGACACCTGGTCCAGCAAATGGCTTCTCGAATTTAATCCTGCCAAATGCAAAGTCATGAAGATAGAGGAAGGGCACAGAAGACCACAGACAGAGTATAGGCTAGGTGGCCAAAGACTGCAAACCTCACTCAAGGAGAAAGATCTTGGGGTGAGTATAACACCGAGCATGTCTCCGGAAGCACACATCAATCAGATAACTGCTGCAGCATATGGGCGCCTGGCAAACCTGAGAACAGCATTCCGATACCTTAGTAAGGAATCGTTCAAGACACTGTACACCGTGTATGTCAGGCCCATACTGGAGTATGCAGCACCTGTTTGGAACCCGCACTTGATAAAGCACGTCAGAAACTAGAGAAAGTACAAAGGTTTGCGACAAGGTTAGTTCCAGAGCTAAGGGGAATGTCCTATGAAGAAAGATTAAGGGAAATCGGCCTGACGACACTGGAGGACAGGAGGGTCAGGGGAGACATGATAACGACATATAAAATACTGCGTGGAATAGACAAGGTGGACAAAGACAGGATGTTCCAGGGAGGGGACACAGAAACAAGAGGCCACAATTGGAAGTTGAAGACACAAATGAGTCAGAGAGATATTAGGAAGTATTTCTTCAGTCATAGAGTTGTAAGGCAGTGGAATAGCCTAGAAAATGACGTAGTGGTGGTAGGAACTATACATAGTTTTAAGACGAGGTTTGATAAAGCTCATGGAGCGGGGAGAGAGAGGGCCCAGTAGCAACCGGTGAATAGCCGGGGCCAGGAGCTAACCAACCACAAATAGGTGAGTACAAATAGGTGAGTACACACACACACACACACACAAGGATGGAACTAGCTGAGGTCAGTCAGAGCAGAACAGAACAGCAAGGGCAAGCACACACACAACTATTCTCAGAACCATTCAACCTATCACACCATCCCAACACACACTACAATCCATACCCACAGCCTCCACCCAACACCGAGCTATAGAATCCCACAGTATGCCACCAGGTCTCCCACCCTCACAGGCCCCCCAAACCACAGTGTTGGAAAGGAAACTGAAGGTATGGTACACAAACGCTGATGGAATAACAAATAAGTTGGAGGAGTGTCATGAAAGAGTCAAAGAAGCATCACCGGACATCATAGCTCTCACAGAAACCAAGCTTACAGGTATGATAACAGATGCCATCTTTCCAACGGAATACCAAATCCTGAGGAAAGACAGAGGGAACAGGGGGGGGTGGAGGAGTGGCATTGCTGATCAAAAATTGCTGGAATTTTGATGAGCTGGAGAGAGGAGACAGCGGAGAAGAAAGTGATTACATAGCGGGAACGCTTCACTCTGGAGGTCCCAAGTTGGTAATAGCAGTGATGTATAACCCACCACAGAACAGCAGGAGGCCAAGGCAAGAGTACGACGAGAGCAATAGAGCGATGGTTGACACACTGGCTAGAGTGGCCAGAAGAGCTCATGCATGCAGGGCAAAGCTCCTGATCATGGGTGACTTTAACCACAAGGAGATCGATTGGGAGAACTTGGACCCACATGGGGGCCAAGATACATGGAAGGCTAAGATGATGGAGGTGGTGGAAATATAAACACAAATGCAGTGTAATGTGATCCTTTTTTGACAACGTTTCACCCACACAGTGGGCTTTTTCAAGTCACACAACGGATCTACCTGGGGTTGGAAGGTACGAGAGTTTTTATAGGCATGTTCAGAATGTTGAGGTCAGGTGGAGAATGCTGCATCTGATGATCTACCGGGTGGGGTTATAGAGTCTTGGGTAGCTTGGCAGGGGTATAGGACAAGTTGTGAGTAGACCTTCTGCAGTGTTCTATGTTCTATTGGGATAGCGATGAAGAAGTTTCTTTGGCGAGTGGTTCAGCTATGTTATAGAAGCCATTGTTCGGGTTGAAATTGTTGGTTGTAGAGATGAGCGATGATTCCAGGATTCTTCTGTATTGAGTGTTGTCTTCTATGGCTAAAAAGTCTTGATTTTCTGTATTAATTAAATGGTTGTGTGAATTGCGATGTTGTACACAGGCATTCCTTGTATCGTCAGTCCTGCTTGCATATTGGGGTTCTGAAAAACGTGTTTGGAGGTCTCTTGATGTTTCCCCCCACATATAAATTTGCTGCAGTCATTACAAGGGATTATGTATACCCCTGCAGAGGATGGAGGCTTGTCCTGTCTACTACTGGTGATGTCCTTGATGGTCGTGGTTGTGGAGGTAGATACTTGGAATGATGTTTTCGTAAAAAATGTTGGAAACATGTTTGGCAATGGAGTTGGTTGGGAGGACTATGAAATCCTTCTGCTCTGCAAAGCTGACCACGAACTTCGTTTTAAAGTCTATCGAAAACCCACCAACCAAAACAAATCTTCTCCACTTCTACTCTCACCACGACACCAAAACAAAACGGGTGTAATTATGGGCTTTTTCCCTACGTGCACTAAAGAATCTGCAGCAATGATTTTCCCTTTGAGGA
>NC_069431.1:40436565-40459682 GCF_026875155.1 Cherax quadricarinatus
ATTTTCAAAATGCAGGTAGACTTAATTTGAAAAAAAACCGTATTATTCACTAAATTAAAAAAAAAATCTTCTGAACAACGACAAAACTGAAATACAAGCAAAATTTATGCAATACGCATTTTAAAAGTTAGCGTTTTTGTCGCTCGTTGTAAACAAAATGGTCCCTTCCCCCCGATGCGGGTAACGTAAATAAAGTTTTTTTTATCAAAAATTTTATAATTTTATTGCCCCTTTTTTGTCATAATATTTAATACACCCATAATCTTCACAGACACTGGGGTTTTTTTAAAATTTTTTAACGTTAAAAAACGTAAACACTTATTTTCATCACATTCATCATTTAAAATTCTATAAACGTATAAATTATATAAATTTTATTTAAAAATTTTTATATATATATATATATTATTTAAAATATAATATATATTTTATATTATTATAATATTTATTTTTTTATTATACACGGCCCATTCCCACCAAAGGGAGGGGCCCGAAAAAAAAAAAAACTTTCACCATCATTCATCCACACGTCTGCCCGAAAGGGTGTTTACACTACATTTTTTAAAATGCAACATTAAACCCTCCTTCAATGCGGCATGTACTTCCCCTCTCCAGGCTCAAGTCCGGGTGCCCATTTCCCCAACCCCTTCATAAATGTTACTTTTCTCACCTCCAAAGCACGTCAAGTATTTAAAAACCCTTTGTCTCCTTCCCCTATCAAACACGTTCACGCATGCCTGCTGGAAATCCAAGCCCCCCGACACAAAACCTCCTTTCCCCCCTCCCTCCAACCTTTCCTAGGCCGAACCCCTACCCCCTTCCTTCACTACAGACTGATACACTCTTGAAGTCATTCTGTTTCACTCCATTCTCTCTACATGCCCGAACCACCTCAACAACCCTTCTTCAGCCCTCTGGACAACAGTTTTGGTAATCCCCGCACCTCCTCCTAACTTCCAAAAAACTACGAATTCTCTGCATTATATTCACACCACACATTGCCCTCAGACATGACATCTCCACTGCCTCCAGCCTTCTCCTCGCTGCAACATTCATCACCCACGCTTCACACCCATATAAGAGCGTTGGTAAAACTATACTCTCATACATTCCCTCTTTGCCTCCAAGGACAAAGTTCTTTGTCTCCACAACTCCTAAGTGCACCACTCACTCTTTTTCCCTCATCAATTCTATGATTCACCTCATTTTTCTTTAGACCCATCCGCTGACACGTCCACTCCCAAAAATCTGAATACGTTCACCTCCTCCATACTCTCCCCCTCCAATCTGATATCCAATCTTTCATCACCTAATCTTTTTGTATCCTCAAACCTTACTCTTTCCTGTATTCACCTTTAATTTCTTCTTTTGCACACCCTACCAAATTCATCCACAATCTCTGCAACTTCTCTTCAGAATCTCCCAAGAGTTACAGTGTCATCACAAAGAGCAGCTGTGACAACTCCCACTTTGTGTGTGATTCTTTATCTTTAACTCCACGCCTCTTGCCAAGACCCTCGCATTTACTTTCTTTTCAACCCCATCTATAAATATATTAAACAACCACCGGGGACATCACACATCCTTGTCTAAAGGGCCCACTTTTACTGGGAAAAAATTTCCCTCTTTCCTACATACTCTAACTTGAGCCTCACTATTCTCGTAAAACTCTTCACTGCTTTCAGTAACCACCTCCTACACCATACACTTGCAACATCTGCCACATTGCCCCCCTATCCACCCTGTCATACGCCTTTTCCCAAAACCATAAATGCCACAAAGACCTCTTTAGCCTTATCTAAATACTGTTCACTTATATGTTCACTGTAAACACCTGGTCCAAACACCCCCCACCTTTCCTAAAGCCTCCTTGTTCATCTGCTATCCTATTCTCCGTCTTACTCTTAATTCTTCCAATTATAACTCTACCATACACTTTACCAGGTATACTCAACAGACTTATCCCCCTATAATTTTTGCACTCTCTTTTATCCCCTTTGCCTTTTTACAAAGGAACTATGCATGCTCTCTTTCCAATCCCTAGGGACCTTACCCTCTTCCATACATTTATTTAAATAATTGCACCAACCACTCCAAAACTATTATCCCCACCTGCTTTTAACATTTCTATCTTTACCCCATCAATCCCGGGTGCCTTACCCCCTTTCATTTTACCTACTGCCTCACAATTCCCCCACACTCACAACTGGCTTTCCTCACTCCTACAAGAGTTATTCCTCCCCTTGCCCTATACCCAAATCACAGCTTCCCTATCTTCATCAACATTTAACAATTCCTCAAAAAAATTCCTCCATCTTCCCAATACCTCTAAACTCCATTTAATAACCTCCTCTCCTATTTTTAAAATGACAAATCCATTTGTTCTCTAAACTTTCTTAACTTGTTAATCTCACTCCAAAACTTTTCTTTTTTTCAACAAAATTTGTTGATAACAACTCACCCCCTCTCTCATTTGCTTCTTTTTACATTGCTTCACCACTCTCTTAACCTCTCTTTTTTTCTCCATTTTACTCTTCCCTCCTTGCATCACTTCTACTTTGTAAAAACTTCTCATATGCAAAACTTTTCTCCCTTACTACTCTCTTTACATCATCATTCCACCAATCGCTCCTCTTCCCTCCTGCCCCCACTTTCCTGTAACCACAACTTCTGCTAAACCCACTCAAAACACTACATTTTAAACCTACCCCATACCTCTTCGACCCCATTGCCTATGCTCTCATTAGCCCATCTATCCTCCAATAGCTTTTTATATCTTACCCTAACTGCCTCCTCTTTTAGTTTATAAACCTTCACCTCTCTCTTCCCTGATGCTTCTATTCTCCTTGTATCCCATCTACCTTTTACTCTCAGTGTAGCTACAACTAGAAAGTGATCTGATATATCTGTGGCCCCTCTATAAACATGTACATCCTGAAGTCTACTCAACAGTCTTTTATCTACCAATACATTATCCAACAAACTACTGTCATTTCGCCCTACATCATATCTTACATAAGAACATAAGAAAGGAGGAACACTGCAGGAGGCCTGCTGGCCCATACTAGGCAGGTCCTTTACAATTCATCCCACTAACAAACATTTGCCCAACCCAGTTTTCAATGCCACCCAAGAAATAAGCTCTAATGTGAAAGTCCCACTCAAATCCAACCCCTCCCACTCATGTACTTATCCAACCTAGATTTGAAACTACCCAAAGTCCCAGCCTCAATAACCCAACTAGGTAGACTGTTCCACTCATCAACTACCCTATTTCCAAACCAATACTTTCCTATGTCCTTTCTAAATCTAAACTTATCTAATTTAAATCCATTACTGCGGGTTCTCTCTTGGAGAGACATCCTCAAGACCTTATAATATCCCCTTTATTAATACCTATCTTCCCTTATACACTTCGATCAGGTCTCCCCTCATTCTTCGTCTAACAAGTGAATGTAACTTTAAGAGTCTTCAATCTTTCTTTATAAGGAAGATTTCTAATGTATGTATTAATTAGTCATCCTACGCTGAATGTTTTCTAACGAAATTTTTGTCCATTTTGTAATACGGAGACCCGAACTGTGCTGCATATCTAGGTGAGGCTTACTAATGATGTATAAAGCTGCAGTTGACCTCTGGACTTCTGTTGCTTACACTTCTTGATATAAATCCCAGTAATCTATTTGCCTTATTACGTACGCTTAGGCATTGCTGTCTTGGTTAAGGTTGCTGCTCACCATAACCCCCAAGTCCTTTTCGCAATCTGTATGGCTAAGTTCTACATCATTTTAACTTATAAGTACTAGGGTTATGGGCACTCCCAAGCTTCAGAACCTTGCATTTATCTACATTGAACTGCATCTGCCACTTTTCTGACCCAAAAATAGAGTTTGTTTAAATCCTCCTGAAGTTCCATAACATCTACGTTTGAATCAATTATCCTACCAAACTTTGTGTTCATCGGCGAATTTGCTCATATCACTAGTAATTCCCCCCATCAAGATCATTTATATATATTATAAACAACAACGGGCCCAAGACTGATCCCTGTGGAACGCCACTTGTTTTCAGATCCCCACTCGGATTTAACCCCATTTATGGACACTCTCTGCTTCCTGTCAGTGAGCTATGACTCGATCCACGAGAGCACTTTTCCCCCAATGCCATGAGCTGCCACTTTCTTTAACAGTCTATGGTGCGGAACTCTATCAAAAGCCTTACTAAAATCTAAGTAAATAATATCAAATTCTTTATTGTGGTCAACAGCCTCAAAAGCTTTACTGAAGAAAGTTAATAAATTAGTTAGACAAGACCGGCCTCTTGTGAATCCATGCTGATATCATTAATCAAGCTATGCTTATCGAGATGGCTTCTTATAATCTCAGCTATAATTGACTCTAGTAATTTGCCTACAATTGAGGTCAGGCTTATTGGGCGGTAATTTGACGGTAACGACTTGTCCCCCGTTTTAAAATAGGAGTTACATTAGCCATCTTCCACATATCAGACACTACACCTGTTTGAAGAGATAAATTAAAAATATTAGTTAATGGTTCACAGAGTTCCATTTTGCATTCCTTAAGAACCCTTGAAAAAACTCATCAGGACCCGGCGACTTATTTTGCTTCAGTCTGTCTATCTGCTTCACAACCATCTCACTAGTGACTGTGATGTTACATAATTTATCTTCTTCTAGCCCACTGTAAAAATTAATTACTGGAATATTGTTAGTGTCTTCCTGTGTAAAAACTGAGAGAAAATAATTATTTAAAATCAAGCACATTTCATTCTCTTTGTCAGTAAGGTGCCCATAGTTATTTTTAAGGGGACCTATCTTATCTCTAACTTTTGTTCTATAGACCTGGAAAAAACTTTTTGGGTTAGTTTTAGAATCCCTAGCAACTTTAATTTCATAGTCCCTTTTAGCTTTTCTTATCCCGTTTTTAATGTCCCTCTTAATGTCAACATACTGATTCATAAGATGACCCTCACCTCTTTTGATACGCCTATAAATTCATTTCTTATGCCCTAGTAGATATTTCAGCCTATTATTCATCCATTTTGGGTCATTTCTATTTGATCTAATTTCTTTATATGGGATAAACGCTCTTTGAGCAGCATGTATAGTGTTCAGAAAACTGTCATATTGATAGCTCTCTTCGTTACCCCAGTCAACAGATGATAAGTGTTCTCTAAGCCCATCGTAATCTGCTAAGCGAAAATCTGGGACTGTTACTGAGTTATCGCTACTATCGTACTTCCATTCAATGCTAAATGTAATTGATTTGTGGTCGCTAGCACCCAGTTCCTCTGAAATTTCTAAATTATTAACAAGGGATTCATTGTTTGCCATAACTAAGTCAAGCAGGTTATTTCCCCTTGTAGGTTCTGTCACAAACTGCTTCAAAAAACAATCCTGAAATACTTCTAAGAAGTCGTATGATTCTAAATTCCCAGTCAAGAAATTCCAATCAACATGACTAAAGTTAAAGTCTCCTAGAATTACTACATTATCGTGCCTTGTGGCCTTAACAATTTCACCCATAGTAGTTTCCCTTGGTCCCTATCTAAGTTTGGGGGACGGTATAATCACTCCTAAAATCAGTTTTTCATGCCCCTTTGAAAATTCTATCCAAAACAGACTCTGTATGTGTTACTTCAGACTTAATACCCGTTTTTATGCAACAGTTCAAGCGATCTCGGACATACAATGCCCCCCCCCCCTCCCAATACTTCTATCTTCTTGGAACAATTTAAAACCCTGAATATGACATTTCCGCAGGCATGTCCCGACTTTTTGAATTAAACCACGTCTCAGTTAAGGCAAATACATCAATGTTACCTACACTAGCGACTAATCTCAACTCGTCCATCTTATTCCTAGCACTACGGCAATTAGCATAATAAACATAAGAACATAAGAACATAAGAACGAAGGAACACTGCAGAAGGCCTACTGGCCCATGCGATGGCAGGTCCAAGTCTCCTACCGGCTTAAGCCAATGCACCCAACCTAGTCAGGTCAGGTCACATTGACTTAAGGGAGGAACACGGCAACCGACCTGGTAGCACAAGCTATCAGGTCCAACTCACACCCACCCACATCCACTCATGTATTTATCCAACCTATTTTTAAAGCTACACAACGTTCTGGCCTCTATAACTGTACTCGGGAGTTTGTTCCACTCATCCACAACTCTATTACCAAACCCGTACTTTCCTTTATCCTTCCTGAATCTGAATTTTTCCAACTTAAAACCATTGCTGCGAGTCTGTCTAGGCTAGATATTTTCAGCACACTATTTACATCCCCTTTATTTATTCCTGTCTTCCATTTATACACCTCAATCATATCTCCCCTAATTCTACGTCTTTCTAGAGAGTGCAGATTCAGGGCCCTTAGTCTATCCTCATAGGGAAGGTTTCTGATACATGGGATCAACTTTGTCATCCTCCTTTGTACATTTTCCAGAGAATTTATATCCATTCTGTAATACGGTGACCAAAACTGTGCAGCATAATCTAAATGAGGCCTAACCAAGGATGTATAGAGTTGAAGAACAACCTGGGGAAACTCCTATTATTTATGCTTCTTGATATGAAGCCAAGGATTCTATTAGCTTTATTGCGAACGCTTATGCACTGTT
Organism: Cherax quadricarinatus; assembly: GCF_026875155.1. Lineage (NCBI taxonomy): Eukaryota > Metazoa > Arthropoda > Malacostraca > Decapoda > Parastacidae > Cherax > Cherax quadricarinatus. The sequence goes on from NC_069431.1 coordinate 40,443,213, forward strand.
GTCTTGGTTTCAGATTACTGCTAACCAGAACTCCTAAATCTTTTTCACAATCCGTAATATTAAGATCTACATTATTTAGTTTATATGTGGCATGGTTATTGTCCTGTCCAACATTTAGAACTTTGCATTTGTCTATATTAAACTGCATCTGCCACTTCCCCGACCACTGCATCAGTCTATTCAAATCTTCCTGGAGTGCTCGAATGTCCTCGTCAGAATGAATTCGAGGGCCCTATTTTGGTGTCATCGGCAAACTTGCCGATGTCGCCCTTTATGCCCTCATCTATGTCGTTTATGTAGATTGTGAACAGCAGGGGGCCCAACACTGACCCCTGTGGAACACCGCTCGTGACGCTTCCCCACTCGGATTTCTCCCCATTTATGCAAACTCTCTGCTGCCTATTTGTCAAGCATGCCTGTATCCAGGAAAAAATTTCTCCTCCTATTCCATGTGCTTTAATTTTCCTCAATAGTCTCTGATGTGGGACCCTGTCAAAAGCCTTACTGAAGTCCATATACACAATATCATATTCATTACCATGATCTACCTCCTCAAATACCTTAGTGAAAAAAGTTAATAAATTCGTAAGGCAGGAAAAGCCCCTTTGTAAAACCATGCTGAGATTCGTTGATTAAATTTATGCTTTTCAAGGTGGCACAAACTGCCTCGGCAATTATTGATTCCATAAATTTTCCCACTATGGAGGTTAGGCTTATTGGTTTACAGTTCGAAGCTAAGGACCTGTCACTTGTTTTGAAAATAGGTATCACATTTGCCATTTTCCACTTATCTGGCACCATGCCAGTTTGTAGTGATATGTTGAAAAGATTAGCCAAAGGTGTGCTAAGCTCCTCTTTACATTCCTTTAGAACCCTTGCATACAGTTCATCAGGGCCTGGGGATTTGTTAGGTTTTAATTTATCTATTTGCCTAAGGACCATGTCACTTGTGACCCTAATCGTGCACAGTTTATTATCGTCCTGTTCTACATAATTTATCATTACTGGAATATCGCTGGTATCTCCTTTCTCTTTACCCTTCCTGCTCATTTCTATTTTTCTACTAAACCTATTACTGTCCTTATCACCCAAGGTCCCTGGCTTTTCAATATCTATCTCGTTCTTATTATTACTAGTTCCCCTAGAACTCGTAATATTACTACACTGGGACTTCACTGTTTTCCTGCCAAAACCCATACCACTAACTATTCCTAGTTTAACTACTTACGAAATCAGTTTTGAAAACGCAGCTACACTTTGCGAATGACATGCTGTTTCCTGGGCTGCAAGACTAGTTTTATTGTTCACAGATACTTACTTCCCTTGATATATATTTTGCTTGACCTGGTTAAGTCATTTTACTTTACTCACAGCTTTAAAAAGCTAAAATTAACGCTCCAATCAAAATTATGCACAATTTTTACCCTCTCTGACCAGGTTATTTGATTATTGGATCCAGAGTGCAGACATTGATCTAGACTTTGATTCACTCATTGACTTCATGGTGGGTGATCAGTTCCTCTTCACTCACTAATGAAATCAGAGATTTTATCGAAGACAAAAAGTTATTTTCTGAGGTTGAGATGGCTGAAGCCGAGGATTTATACGCTTCAGTTCATAATTTTTATCTTAAAGAAAGTATAAAGTCTAAGTGTAAACGGCAGAAACTCTCTAAACCTGCTAAACAACATGGAAGTAAAACTCTGAGCTCATAATAAAATGTTTTACTTGTGGTGAAACAGGACAAAATAAAACTTATTGCCCTAAAAGGAAAACCTAAACTGTCGACAGTTTTTGCTGATATTGAAAGTAATATATGTTACGACTAATCTGGAATTTATTTCTTGTATTTTACAAATAGAAGAATGGAGAGAGATTCATAGCCCAGGGGTAGAGCGCTGGACCAGCAACTGTTCACCACCACAGTTCGAATCCCCGTACATTCTTCTGTTTATTTACTGACAGTCGGCTTTTACGTATTATCTCAAATTCATAGACTATATGACCTTGAGGAGTATAAGGCTACTGGAGCTGTGGGAAAGGATATTTAGGACACAGTTGGAGGCCTCTGGCGCAGACGTGACACCAGAAAACTGGGTAACTTTTCTATTAGAAGCCTCGTAGCTCAGTGGTAGAGCATTGATCAAATACTATCAGGACAATAGTTTGTATCTCCGTCCATTCTTCTGTTTATCTACACACACACACACACACACACACACACATGGGAGGATAATGAAATCAGTTTCTGTAACTATCCACGGCCACGAATGTGCTGGTGTTAGCAGTGGCATGTCCAGTGAAACTTGCTGGACACCTAACTTTGAGGGATGGTGGCGTGTTTGACTAATGCGCCAAAAATTTAAAATTAAGCTTCAAGGAACGCTGGCTAAATATCTCGAGTCCCAGATTTTACTTACAGTATTTTTATTTAAAGTCACAACTTAAGGGCACAAACTACATCAGAATTAATGCTGTGACAAAGCATCGGCGATAACTTTACATCCCGGTGAAGACTGAGGCTTTGCTTACCCCACGTAATTTTTGATAGGAGCGATTTCTCATATGGGAGAACTGTTGCCAGCCCAAATTGCACACATCTAGCTATTGTCCCTCACCTTGTAATAAATAGCGATGAGGCAACGGTAGCGTTATGCATCACACAATACCTTCAGCAGCTCATTACAAATTATACGAATTAAATTACCCATGATATCACTGTCAAGGTTCTTTACTAGTAGTTGATAAAGCATTGCGACCTTCTCTCTGGAACGAGAGTATTAATATTATTCATGAATTTGTGGGTTTAGTGATGAGGTCTAGTCCAATATTTGGATAGTTAATTACTACAGTCTCATTCCGTGCTCCGCAAATGATGCCGTGAGACGCGTGTCCTAGCAGTTATTTTTCAGCATCATAATGCATGAATCAAGGAGACTAGCAGAACAGATGCTGAGGTGATGAAACCCTCTATTCGCCTTCTAAGTAAATTAGCATCAAACTCTTTCTCTGAGTCATAGATCAGTTCTTCTGAGGGTAAATCTACAAGTTACTATAACTACATTAAGATCACTGTATGGAGGAGGTTTATATGAAGGAGATGAGTCTAGTGAGGCTCATATTAACTATGTTCACTGAAATGATTCTTTGCAGTCAGTTGAAAAAGCTGCGTTAATAGGATCGGGCTGTAATGCATTTTTTTATGGAATTAGTGCGCATTAGAACCCTCGATAGTCTCCTGTTCTTCAAAAGCTTTTCAGTTGACATGCAACTGTATGTGGCGGCTACACAGGTCAAACTTTTCTGATCCAAGTCATTGAACTACTGCAATTTCAGACCAGGTGGAATGTTAAAACCTTACGTCATTTGTTGGGCGCATGGGCCCCACTTGATAAATGTTGTTGGATTGTTGTCCAGGTAGACGCAGCAGCGTGCAGTGCTTGATCACCATCAGCAACTGATAGTAGTATGTACGAGCTCTTCATGATTTAAAATGGTGCCAGCAACACTTCTATATAATTTCAGGAATGAGGGAGAAATATCGTTTTGAGAAATCGTTATGATTGCAAAAAAGAGCATAAGCAATCCCACAGGCTGTTTGTGTGATGACTTTCTCGCAATGACATCCATCGCTCACATGTTCTTGCCGGCTTAACAAAGGGTTGACCGGCTTCTTAAGCAGCATCTCTGGGATTAGATGCTGCCATACTTCTTTGCTGATGGTGACAGAAACTTTGCATTTTTGTATTGCATAATACCTACTCAGATACACTGCAATATACCAGAAAATCCATGCACGACTTCTTTGTTTGTTGTCACAATTAGCGTTGATGTAATTCAGTTTGTGGGTTTCTGTTGAACGAGGAAAACTTTAAACAAGACAGAAAAAACCTGCCGAGAGGGCTGACTGTGCAAATCGTATAATACTAGAGTGCATCTCAACACATCAATTCACACCATGTATTGACCTGAGATAGAAATGTAATAGGAGGCAAAGCACAAAGGGAGGAAAAAAAGCGATAACAGCACTGAATGAAGAGAAAGAGTTGTCAAACACACACATCATCTCAACACTACTTGCACTGATCACTACCATATCGTCAAATGGAAAATAACAAGAAGCAATATCAAAATCCACAATGATCTAGAGACAGGTGAAGGAATGGTTGATTCTTTTCCAGATGGTTTCACGTCAAACTCTCGTAAAGTGAAAATAATGGAACCCTTTTTAAAAGATGGGGTGAAGGAAGTGAGATAAGCATCTGTTACAGTAGTCTCATCTTCATCTATATGCTGGTTATTTTCAGGCGATGCCAGTTTCCGTTTTGAATCATTATTCCGGGTGTGAAGTATGTGCAGTCCCGCCGTCAATCCTTTCTGAGTGTGCTGCAAGTCATTCTGAAGGTCCTCATGTGACGACGAGATGCTGCTGTTCCATGCTGGTCTGGCTGCCATATGGAGAGACTCCTCAAATGTTACAACAGTCAGGTCCTTGTTTATGACCTACATGATGAACTATCGGCGAGGAGAGGCAAGAGGAGCTAAAAGCGATTTAGTAAAATTAAAAAGAAATTCGAAATATTTTTCATATGCCATAAACAAAACAAAAACCTTATCTAATTTAAGGTCCCTGCTCAGACAAAATGGAACTGACACCGATGACAACAAAGAAATGAGTGAGATAGTGAAATGTCAATACTACTCTGTGTTTAACGAACCACTAATCAGTCTAAAGGTTAGCCCAATCCGATAATTTTTCATGAATGAGCCTTAAAACCCTGACGCCAATGTATGCCAAGTTTCTGACATAACCCTAACTCCACTAGACTTTGAGAAAGCAATTGACAACATGCCCACGCACTCAGCCCCAGGCCCAGTCTCGTGGAACTCTGTGTTCATGAAGAACTCCAAGAAACTCCTCTCACGGGCTCTAAGTATGCTGTGGAAAAGGAGCATAGACACAGGTGAGATTCCACAATCACTAAAAACAATGGATATAGCCTGATTTCATATAGGTGGCAGCAAAGCAATAGCTAAGAACTATAGACCAATAGCTTTGTCCCACAACACAAAAATTTTTGAAAGTTCTAAGAAGCAGGATTGCAAACCAGTCCAGGGCAACATGGGTTCACAGCAGGTCGCTCCTGCCTCTCGCAACTACTGGATCATTATGATATGGTCTTGGATGCAATAGAAAAACAGAATGCAGATGTAGTATACAAAGATTTTGGTAAAGCCTTTGACAGATGCGATCATGGTGTAATAGCACACAAAATGCGTACTAAAGGATAACTGGCAGAAATATTCAGAACTATAGATTGTTCAGAAATGAACAATCTATAGTTATTGAATAAAAAGTTGTTTCACTGTGTGGTAGATGGTAGGTGACGTGATCGTCTCCAACCTGTGCAGAATCACATTATACTGCTATGTGTTTATTTTTCCACTGTGGAGAATCACTTGACTGGCGACTTCCAACGCATCTGTAAGTATTCGTTCTGCTCCTGTCTAATTTATTTTGGGGTTGTTTGTCTTAAGAGCTTCACTCTTATTTTGGGTTCTGGACTTAGTTATTCCTGCCTGGATTTGAATTTTCAAGTAGATCATTTATCTTCACCATTTCTTTTAAAGGCCGTAGGCCTATTGTGTGAGTGATTTATCGAGTGGTATGTAACTCTGTGTTGTTTCTCTTTCTAGCCTTGACTGTCGGCTAGGGTCATCCTTCTCCCAGTTACAACTACACTAGTGTTCCTGGTGTCTTGACGTGCTACTTAAACTGCTTCAACACTGTGGTGATCCGAGGATCAGTCCACCTCTCCTCGGCAGAATCTATAAGCGTGTTGGGGACACCGTCATTTAGCTAGTCACGACCACCTGTGATACATCCCCCCCCCACCTTCCCCCATCATCAACGGCTGGCAGTTGCAGAATCACACAAAGCTACGTCCCAGACATCGCCACGGTTTGTACATGTCAGCTTTGGATTATTTATTTATATATTTCTTTTTTCTTAAATTAGGATTAATTTCATGTTAATTGTTTTATACAATTGACTGATGTTTATTATAATAAATTGTTTATCTTATTTTTATTATAGATTTTCTATGTTTTCTTTCTATAAGGAGGAGCCAACCTTGTCAAATGCTTTCTTACGGTCTAACCTTCACACACTATTTTGTCAGTTGGCAAATTCAGACTGATGTTCTCCAAATGGTAGGTGAGCCTTGTGTTCTGGACACCACATCGTGGGAAAATTTGAAGATCAGATCAGATGAGTCATTCTCCAGTTATAAGAATGTAAGAACATAAAGAACGTTGCAGCAAGCCTACTGGCACATGCGAGGTATGTCCATGTCACCTCCCGGCTTAAACCAATGACCCACCTAGTCAGCTCAGGTCACATCCACTTAAGGAATGGGCACGGTATCCGGCGTATTAGCACAAGCAAGTCAGGTCCAACTTACACACACCCACTCGTGTATTTATTCAACCTATTTTTAAAACCACACAACGTCTTAGCTTCTATGACGGTACTCGGGAGTTTGTTCCACTCATCCACAACTATTACCAAACCAGTGCTTTCCTTTACCCTTTCGGAATCTGAATATTTCCAGCTTAAAACCATTGCTGCGAGTCCTGCCTAGGCTAGATATTTTAGCACGCTATTTACATCCCCTTTATTTATTCCTGTTTTCCATTTATACACCTCAATCATATCCCCCAAAATTCAACGCCTTTCTGGCCTTATGGCACTGATACTAACGATTCCAAACTTTTTTTTTGCGTTTAACATCAACGAATTTGCATGCATGCAGTTTTCGTTTGAACGTTACGACGCAGTGTGTGAAGTAGGCAGTCTTAATGATCATGCTAGACTGGCACTACTGCTAAGACATGCTCAAGGATGGCAGGGTGCATCCCACAGATCTAGTATAGGGAATCGCTAGTCTTAGTGTAATTGAAACACTCTTCACAATTTCTGAGTTTACTGTTGGGCACAGAAGGATAACACAGACTGCTTCACATGTGCACTCACTCATCATTGTTCTGTCAGGCTCTAACAATAGAGCATGAAGGGCTCCTGATCGATGAAGTTTTCACTTTTCTGCCATTCTTTCCATTCTCAGAGTCTGTATGACTCCTGTGAGTCTAGCAGTTCATCGTGAAGTGTGTGCAGACTTGCACATGCCTAGCTACTTCCTGTAGATGCTAGATATATGGAAGTCTTTTTATAACTGTGTTCACCCAGGACAATGACTGTCAGCCAAGAGTACTTTTACTCCCCGGGGGGGGGGAAGGGGGTGAAAAAATAAAGTGGGTGTACGAAAACCCCTGATCATTTCCAAAGTACTTTGTGAAAGACATTGAAAAAATATTACATTAGCATTTTTTTATTTTACTATTGTTTCCTTGTTTCCTTAATTACACTGTTGTTTACCATTTTCTTAAAACGCTTCATATCCCTCATCCTTCACTTAATGAGGCAGCGGATACGGGAATATAAATGGCTATCAAGACTGAAGGGAAAGAAAATCCTTTGCAGGAAGTGATTCAGCATTTCTGAGGTAACTATCTCCACCGAGAGGTTAGGTTACTGATGGTTTGTTAAGAAACAGGACAAATGTTTCCTGACGTGGGTCTTCGTCATACGACGACCCATATCTGGAGCTCTTGGTCATCCGACCGAGATTTTTCCCACTACTTACCTCCCCCCCTTTTAAAAACTGCGTTTATGATTAATAACCATTAGATATACCACGGATAGGTGTCTGTCGCTCAGTAAGGGACACGGAACACTTTTATTTTCAGTCTGGTTTCCATGGATAATAATGATGTAAAAACGATTTTATTGAACTGAAAGCTAGTGAAGCAATCTAAATTGAATTTGAATCAACGACGGTAGAAACGTTGTGGTATGCACAACTCAGAACGTTGTGGTGTACACAACTCAGAACGTTGTGGTGTGCACAACTCAGAACGTTGTGGTGTGCACAACTCAGAACGTTGTGGTGTGCACAACTCAGAACGTTGTGGTGTGCACAACTCAGAACGTTGTGGTGTGGCACAACTCGGGAACGTTGTGGTGTACACAACTCAGAACGTTGTGGTGTGCACAACTCAGAACGTTGTGGTGTACACAACTCAGAACGTTGTGGTGTACACAACTCAGAACGTTGTGGTGTACACAACTCAGAACGTTGTGGTGTGCACAACTCAGAACGTTGTGGTGTACACAACTCAGAACGTTGTGGTGTACACAACTCAGAACGTTGTGGTGTGCACAACTCAGAACGTTCCCTCCCTAGGTAAAAGGAGTTTCAGAAATCATGCCATTTGTCAACACCTATTAGTGTGAGACAACTTCATCAACACTTCTTCACGAGAAAACAAAAGCATGAAGCAGACGCCTGAGAGGTTGTTTCCTAACACAACCTTATTTATTTCCGTTTTAATATAATTCATTTTAATTATTTTTCATGACTATTATTTCACTTTTATTTTTATTTTAAAAATATAGAAGTTTCCAGAAAAATATTAAATTTTCATTAGTTTTTGACAGGGTGCTCGATAAAAAATCCAGACAACTTAAGAGGAACAGGAACTTAAAAATGGTAAAGACCCACTGTAAATAGGTACCTGGGGGTTAAAAGGCTGTTGTGAGGCGCTTCCCGAGATGGGACTGGAATTTGCTTAAAAGGCTAATTGAAATGAGATGTAGAAGGATATAATCCCACCTGCATTTTTTACATGACATTTTGAAAAGGTATAACTAGAGTGTTGATTTGATCTGCCCTGCATTACCACATGCAAGCCACATATCTGGCCAGCATTACCACATGCAAGCCACATATCTGGCCAGCATTACCACATGGGAAGCCACATATCTGGCCAGCATTACCACATGCAAGCCACATATCTGGCCAGCATTACCACATGCAAGCCACATATCTGGCCAGCATTACCACATGCAAGCCACATATCTGGCCAGCATTACCACATGCAAGCCACATATCTGGCCAGCATTACCACATGCAAGCCACATATCTGGCCAGCATTAAACCCCATGCAAGTCACATATCTGGCCAGCAATTACCACATGCAAGCCCTTTTCTGGCCAGCATTACCCCATGCAAGCCACATATCTGGCCAGCATTACCACATGCAAGCCACATATCTGGCCAGCATTACCACATGCAAGCCACATATCTGGCCAGCATTACCACATGCAAGCCACATATCTGGCCAGCATTACCACATGCAAGCCACATATCTGGCCAGCATTACCACATGCAAGCCACATATTGGCAACATTACCACATGCAAACCACATATTGGCCAGCATTACCCCATGCAAGCCACATATCTGGCTGTATTACCACATGCAAGCCCCATATCTGGCCGGGTTTTCCACATTTCAAGCCCCATATCGGCCAGCATTACCACATGCAAGCCCCCATATCTGGCCAGCATTACCACATGCAAGCCACATATTGCCCAGCATTATCAAATGCAAGCCAATACCATTTTAATTAATTCTGGTTTTGTCTGGCAACTGATGTATACCTAGAGTTTCGGGGGTCAACGCCCCCGTGGCTCGGTCTGAGACCTGGCCTCGTGGTGGATCAGGGTCTGATCAACCAGGCTGTTACTGCTGGCACAGGCAAATTGACGTACGATTCACAGCACGGATGGTCAGGTACTGACTTTAGGGCCTCACCCGTGTTTTTTTTTTTTTGTTTGGTTGGAATTTGTCATATACCATGATACAGTTTAATTTCCTAAAGTTTTCCATATCTGAGTAGTTGAAATTTCTCTTCATTGAACTTCATATTGTTTTGAATGGCCCATTTGAAGAGTTGGGTGACATCCGCCTGGAATCTTGCCACTGTCATGGCAATCCGGGTGTCATCCGCAAAAGACAGGGAACTATGGCTTACATCTCTGTCAGATATGGATGAGGAATAGGATGGGAGTGAGTACTGTGCCTTGTGGAACACAGCTTTTCACCGTAGCTGCCTCAGACTTTACTCTGTTTATTATTACTCTTGGTGTTCTATTTGTCAGAAGTTATAGAACCCAAACCAACTTTTTCTGTTATTCCTTTATCAGGCATTATGTGGCTGTTACACCATGGTCACACTTGTTGAAAACTCTTGCCAAATTGTGTATACTCATCTGTATTTTTTTTATCCTCTACAGCAAACCAGGAAATTTAGGACAAATTTAAGTGTTTCTATAAAGCTTAACCCTCTTACTAATTTATTTTTTCTTTGAATATTAAAAAAATTTTGCGAGATTCAGTATATACCGAAATACAAGAGGGGCAATCACAGTGCTGGAGGCTGAAGATCACGTCGTTTGGGCAGAGCTTTTAGCTAATAAATTCTTTTGTGTAAGAGAAAAACATGTCAGATGATTTTACCTTTGGGAAAAACGTGAGTAACAAATCAGCTTGTTCCATCTGTCCCTATTGTCCCCTCAGTACCTTTAAATTTTACATTCGCCCAAAAGGGAACATTATAGGGCAGCAGCAGTGATACACTTGGAACTTGTAATCAACAACATGTAACCACCCACAGGATAGCAAGGGTAGGAGGGAGTGGGACGGGGGAGGAGAGACAGAATAAGGAGAGAAGAAGTAAGGGACGGATGGATGAAAAGGGTAAGTGCCAAAGCGTTTTCACAGTAATTGTTTACCTCTCATGCACATTTTATTATCGTCCTCTGTACGTCCCTCTGAAAATGTCAATACAGTACGTTACCTCGCATTCTGCCATCGCAATCAACTTTCTACCTGCCCAGCCTCCTGTATTTTTATGTACCTAGTCTTCTCTGGTTATAATTTATCTTTTTCAAATCCAAAGAATACCTATCTGCCATTTTCTCTCTCTCTCTCTCTCTCTCTCTCTCTCTCTCTCTCTCTCTCTCTATATATATATATATATATATATATATATATATTTTATTATATATATATATATAATATATATATATATATATATATATATATATATATATATATATGCTCCTCCTACTCCTCTTTAAACAATGCTCTTTCAAGAGCAGGATTCACTTTCTTTATCAGCTCAGTTAAAAGTCTTTCCAAACATTATCTCTCAAGAACTGTAGTAGAGAAAAAGTTACTCTTTCAGTAACAGATATATATTTTTCAAGACTGAAAGAACAGTTTTTTACAAAATTGAGAGGCAGATTTAAATGCAGATGTGTTGCTTCATCTATAATCTATGCCGAAATGAGGCAGTTTAAATCTTCCTTACCACCAGAAGTGGGTTTAACTATATATTTGCGTCCTAGGTAGTAGGCTGGTAACCTGCTGAACCTGTAATGTTTTACATGATGGCAGGATTGCTGTGTCTTTTTCTGTCTCAACACGCGGGGGTAACGGGTATACTTGTACTTCTACCACTTAGGTCACACTACACATGCATGTACAAGCATATATATTTACATACCTATCTGGGTTTTCTTCCATTTTCTTAATAATTCTTGTTCTTTATTTCCTCTTTTCTCCATGGAAAATGAAGGCAAATTTAGTTCTCCATAAAGCTGTGTGTCGTAGAGGTATATAAATGCTGGAGCAATGGGCTAGTAACCCCTTCTCTATACATTAATTTAAAAAAAGAGAACTTCCTTTTTTTCTTTTTGGGTCACCCTCCTCGGTGGGAACAGCAGTTTGTTGAAAGATTTATTTGCGTAGCGTTCAGCTCCCGGGTTGGCAGTCTAACTCACACCCACCATACCATCTTGTTCCTATTCAACCTTATTTAATGCTACCGGGGTTCTTGCTTTCATGAAGCAAACCCGGGAGTTGCCCCCACTATTCTGAAACTCTTGCAAATCGATTTCTTTTTTTTTTTATCCAATCTAATTACTCCAACTTGATAATGGCTGCGAGTTTTTCTTGGGTTTTGGGGTTTTTCAACGCGCGTTTTTACTCCCTTTTATATTCCTGTTTTCATTGGTACCTTCAGTTTATTATTCAAATTCTACGCCTTCCGAGGTACATGTCCAGTGCCAGAGGTACATGTCCAGTGCCAGATTAATGTCCAGTGCCCCGAAGTACATGTCCAGTGCTTCAGCCTAAATCGTGGAAAGGTTCCAGTACATGATTCAATTTCGTATCCTTTTATGTAATATTACAACGAACTTGAGTCCACTGATACCATAATTTAGCAAAATACTGTTCTGTTGAATTTTTTACAAACTTTGTACTGCTGTCTTGGGTTTTAATTTCTTTCTACTAAACACAACTTTTTGTTTGATGCCTTTGAGATCTACATTGCTTTAAGTGTTACTTGGATGCATCTGCCACTTCTTCCCACCCAGCAAACAATACCTCAGTCATGTTGTTCGAAAATGTATATAATACAGCAAGATGAAAACTGAGACACATGTGAAACATCTGGGTATCTTTATTGTAGAATCTGCCTTCCCGTGGGTTTAATTTTAGACGTTCGCCCTCCAGTGGTTTATTGTAGACATCTCGTCATCCAGTGCTTTATTGTAGAGTCTCGCATTTCCATGGTTTATTGTAGAGTCTCGCCATCCAGTGGTTTATTGTAACGTCTCGCCATCCAGTGGCTTTATTGTAGACGTAGGCCATCCCTGGCTATATTGTAGACGTCTCGATCCTTTGGGTTTATTGTAGACTCTCGCCTCCCGTGGCTTTATTGTGATCAGGGCCTCATGGCTATTTGTTGACGTCTCGCATCCAGTGGCTTTATTGTAGACGTTCGCCATCCAGTGGCCCTTTATTGTAGACGTCTCGCCATCCAGTGCTTTATTTGTAGACGTCAGGCCATCAGTGGCTATATTGTAGACGTTTCGCCCTCCCTGGTTTATTGTAGCTCTCGCCATCCAGTGGCTTTATTGTAGACGTCAGCGCCATCCAGTGGCTTTATTGTAGACGTCTCGCCATCCAGTGGCTTTATTGTAGACGTCTCGCCATCCAGTGGCTTTATTGTAGACGTCTCGCAATCCAGTGGCTTTATTGTAGACGTCTCGCCATCCAGTGGCTTTATTGTAGACGTCTCGCCATCCAGTGGCTTTATTGTAGACGTCTCGCCAACCAGTGGCTTTATTGTAGACGTCTCGCCATCCAGTGGCTTTATTGTAGACGTCTCGCCATCCAGTGGCTTTATTGTAGACGTCTCGCCATCCAGTGGCTTTATTGTAGACATCTCGCCATCCAGTGGCTTTATTGTAGACATCTCGCCATCCAGTGGCTTTATTGTAGACGTCTCGCCATCCAGTGGCTTTATTGTAGACGTCTCGCCATCCAGTGGCTTTATTGTAGACATCTCGCCATCCAGTGGCTTTATTGTAGACGTCTCGCCATCCAGTGGCTTTATTGTAGGGCGTCTCGCCATCCAGTGGCTTTATTGTAGAAAGTCAGGCCATCCAGTGGCTATATTGTAGACGTCTCGCCATCCAGTGGCTTTATTGTAGACGTCTCGCCATCCAGTGGCTTTATTGTAGACGTCAGGCCATCCAGTGGCTATATTGTAGACGTCTCGCCATCCAGTGGCTTTATTGTAGACGTCTCGCCATCCAGTGGCTTTATTGTAGACGTCTCGCCATCCAGTGGCTTTATTGTAGACGTCTCGCCATCCAGTGGCCTTATTGTAGACGTCTCGCCATCCAGTGGCTTTATTGTAGACGTCTCGCCATCCAGTGGCTTTATTGTAGACGTCTCGCCATTTCCCGTGGCTTTATTGTAGACGTCTCGCCATCCAGTGGCTTTATTGTAGACGTCTCGCCATCCAGTGGCTTTATTTTAGACGTCTCGCCATCCAGTGGCTTTATTGTAGACGTCTCGCCATCCAGTGGCTTTATTTTAGACGTCTCGCCATCCAGTGGCTTTATTGTAGACGTCTCGCCATCCAGTGGCTTTATTGTAGACGTCTCACCATCCAGTGGCTTTATTGTAGACGTCTCGCCATCCAGTGGCTTTATTGTAGACGTCTCGCCATCCAGTGGCTTTATTGTAGACGTCTCGCCATCCAGTGGCTTTATTGTAGACGTCTCGCCATCCAGTGGCTTTATTGTAGACGTCTCGCCATCCAGTGGCTTTATTGTAGACGTCTCGCCATCCAGTGGCTTTATTGTAGACGTCTCGCCATCCAGTGGCTTTATTGTAGACGTCTCGCCATCCAGTGGCCCTTTTTTGTAGAGTCTCGCCATCCAGTGGCTTTACCAACACGATTCTAGGATTGGGGCTTTTCCTCGAAATTTAAATTTATGCACTTATGTGCATTTTTTAAAATTACTACGCGTATATATTGTTGGTTTTATGTCTACGCCAAGACCAGTCTCAGGAAAAGAGTTGCTTTACATTCTAAGTAAAACAGATTTTTACCAATGCTTAGCGATTCAGTCTTGTAGAGCTGTGGAAATTTGTCTATGATTGTATCTCTGCTTATATTGTGAGTAACCGACATTTCGCAACATTTGGGAAGGTTTATTGTGCAGACGTTCATAAACGCTGTACAAGTTTTTACACTTGTCAGTTTTTTTAAACCTGACAAATTGTAATTAAAGTTTCACACACAAAGCGTAAGTGAGTGTAACACCCAATTAATGTTGATTTCTGTAGTCTGGTCGGGAAACTTAAGCAAGGACCCGAATTCAAATTCCCTCTTCGGTGTGAACATTCATTACGATATTTAACACCTGACCTGTGATACACTACGTTGTGATTAATGTAGCCCAGTCTAAAACTAGCTGCAGTCCATATTAATTATAAACAGTCCTTTACGTCTATTTTTAGTGAAACTGAGCAGGAACATTGTCAGAGTATTTTGAGGGGTGGCAGCAACTCAAGCACCAAGTCTTTTCCCAAAAAATTATGATAAAACTAAAACGCACAGTCAATAATTTTTGATAAGAATACAAAGTTTCACACAGATTGTACCTCCGTACATGAACTCTACCCCACACAAACACACACCACAACACAACACACCACACACCACACACCACACAACACACACACACACACGCACACACACATAACACACCACACACACACACACCACATGCGCTCAACTTCATTTAGTTGATTTGCTAAATTAAAACTATGCTTGCTAAATAAGGTTTTTAAGGGCTTTAGAAAAAAATATATATCTTCAAACGTAAAGAGGAAAATTCTGAAAGGACTTAATTTTAAATGAGTTCTTGCTAATTAAACCCGTTTTACCTATTCGGGACACATTATTACTAACTGATCTCGTTCCAAGGACTCAAGTTTGGAATATTTCAGGAAATCTTCAAAATTAAGGTTGATAAAAATTAAACAATGGTTATCATCCTTTTATATAATGAACTAAGAACTGTGCAGTTATTTTGCCTAAGATGCATCAGTCTGTAAATACTGAAGTTGTTCACAAGTAACTTAAACGTGATTCAACATGAATAAAAAATCACAATATTAACCATGGTGGTGGGGTGTGAAATGGTGGTGAGGGTGATGGAATGGTGGTGAGGGTGATGACTGTGTGATGGTGATGAATGGTGGGAGGTGATGAACTGGTGAGGGTGATGACTGGTGGTGAGGGTGATGGACCTGGGGTGATGGTTGATGGATGGTGGTGATGGTGATGATGGTGGTGATGGTTTTGGACTGGTGGTGATTTTAAAGGACTTGGTGAGTTTTATGGACTGTGGTGAGGGGATGAATGGTGTGAGGGTATGACTGGTGGTGAGGGTGAGACTGGTGGTGAGGGTGAGACTGGTGGTGATGGGATGGACTGGTGGTGATGGTGATGGACGGTGTGATGGTGAAAGGACTGGTGTGGTGTGATGACTGTGTGAGGGGGAGACTGTAGGATGGTGGACTGGTTGAGGTTGATGGAAATTTGGGGGTGTTGGTGATGGACTGGTGGTGATGGTGATGGACTGGTGGGAGTTTTGATGGACTGGTGGTGAGGGTGATGACTGGTAGTATGGGGGATGGTGTGAGGGTGATGGACTGGTGTGTTGGTGATGGATGGTGGTGATGGTGATGGACTGGGGGTGATGGTGATGGACTGGTGGTGAGTGTGATGGACTGGTGGTGATGGTGGACTGGTGGTGAGGGTGATGGACTGGTGGTGAGGGTGATGGACTGGTGGTGAGTGTGATGGACTGGTGGTGAGGGTGATGACTGGTAGTGATGGTGGACTGGTGGTGAGGGTGATGGACTGGTGGTGTTGGTGATGACTGGTAGTGTTGGTGATGGACTGGAGGTGTTGGTGATGGACTGGTGGTGTTGGTGATGGACTGGTGGTGACTGTGATGGACTGGTGGTGAGGGTGATGACTGGTGGTGATGGTGATGGACTGGTGGTGAGGGTGATGATGGTGGTGAGGTGATGGACTGGTGGTGATGGTGATGGCTGGTGGTGAGGGTGATGACTGGTTAAGGTGATGGACTGGTGTGAGGGTGATGACTGGTGGGGTTTTATGGGGT
>NC_069431.1:40460182-40524921 GCF_026875155.1 Cherax quadricarinatus
GTGAGGTTGCTTGTGGCTTATACAACCACAATGACTGGGTTTTTTGGTTCTCGATCTTTATTGATAGAACTTCAACTACCTCATTTGTGGTGTTCAGCAACTCCATGCAGATAAGGGACTCTTTGACATACAGGCCAACCCCCCCTTGTGCCTTTTTTTTTTCTGTCGCATCTAAAAAGGTTAACCACTTATCCATATTTCACTGTCAAAGTGATCTTTGTGTGGAGTCTCTGTGAAGGGCTGCAAACATTGCATTAGACTCCACTAGAAGTCCACTGATAAAAGGTATTTTGTTGTTGGGTGGATGGCTTAAGGCCCTGTATATTAGCAAATATAACGGGTTGTATTCTGTGTTTGTGGGGGATTTGTGTTATTGGCATCATAGTTGTAATTTGGAGGGCCATGGGTGGCCACGGGCTGCCCCTCCAGTCCAACAAGGTCCAAGGTGGTGGAAACTATTTTTGTATATTCCTTCATTTTCTTTTTTCGTTTCCTGCACTTAAAAATCACCTGGAGTTTGGGTAGCCCGTAGCTACTATTGTTTGTCCTGTGGGGTCTGTCCTCCTGGTCCCTTTTAGATGGAAATGCAGGGCACTCGATGTTGTAACAACAGTGCTTTTTGGAGGACCGAGGAGTGGCACATTTTTGGGTTAAAAAGAAAGTACAGGATGAAGAGCAAAACACACTCCTTTAGACAGGAGTCGACATTTTTTGGGTGGTCAAAGTTGCATGTCCATTTTTTCCCTGTTATTCCATGTTAAGTTGCCCCAGCATAAATTGCACAAATTCACCTTTGGTTGATGAATTGTTTTGGAGTGTGTTGTAAAATTCTCAGGTTCTGGACCTGAGCACATAATCCTCAGTATCCAAGCCAGGGCCACCACGTCCCTGTTCCATCTACTTTCCCCAGTAGGGGAAAAGGAAAGACTCCTCCTCCAACATCTGTACTGTGGGCCACGTGTCTTGTGCAATGATGTTGTAATTTACGTTTGTTGTGGTGGTTTTGGGTAGGTCCCTAGGAGATTCTGGGCTGGCAGTAAGGCTGGGGGCTGGGTCTGGGTCAGCACTGGGGCTGGGGGATGGGGCTGTGAGGTTGCAGAAGAGTCTACTCCAGAGAGCCCTACCTCTACTAACATCTGTACAAGGGATAATGCATTGGAAAGCTGTGAGGAATCGTTAACTGGAACCAGATTTTTCACAATGGCTGGGCTGGGTTCTGGGTCACCCTAAGGCTGGGCACTGAACACAGTTGTTTTGTCTTCCCGTGTTTTTTCTAGTGTGTATCTGCTTATTTTTGGGTCAGTTGTTGTAGACTGGGCATTCTCTGTGTTAGACTTTAGTACAGTAACACAGAAGAACAATAACAATAACACAAGAAAATTAAATCACAATTACAATGCTGCAACATTCAAGACCAGTACTACCTGTAGTCTACCTGGAGGGTATTCCGGGGACCAGTGCCCCCGTGACCCAGTCCATGACCAGCCTTCCGGTGGATTAGTACCTGATCAACTAAACTGTTACTATTGGTCACACGTACTCCAATGGTATGAACCATAGCCTGGCTGATCCGGCACTGACTTAAAGTATCTGTCCAGCTCCCTCTTGAAGGCAGCCACGAGTCTATTGGTAATTCCCCTTATGCCTAGTGGGAGGCTGTTGAACAGTCATGGGCCCCGGACACTTATTGTGTTTTCCCTTAGTGTATCAGTGGCGCCCCTACTCTTCAGTGCGGGTATGTTGCACCGCCTGCCGACTCTTTTGCTTAGGTATGGAGTGATTTCTGTGTCCAGATTAGGGACCAGTCCCTCTAGGATTTTTCAGGTGTAGGTTATGATGCATGACTCTCGCCTGCGCTCCAGTGTGTACATGTCAAGCGTTTCCAGGAGTTTAGGTGTTTGACGGAACTTATGTTTGCAGTAGAGGTTCTCTGTACACTCTCCAGAGCCGCGATTTCTTCTGTCTTGAATGGAGATGTTAATGTACATTAACACTGAATACCAGTACAGTAACATAGAAGACTAGTACTGTTACACAAAAAAAAAGTAAAGTAACACAGAAGAACAATACAGTGACACAGAAGAACACTTGAGTAACACTGAGGAACAGTACAATACATAAACAAAAACACAGAAAAAACAGAAGAGAACAGCAGAAGACGAGTACAGAACAGTAACACAAAAAAACAACAAAGTAACATAGAAGAACAGTGCAGTACAGTAACATAGAAGAACAGTACATTATAGCAGTACAGAAAAACACAATAGTACTGAAACACAGAAGCACAGTACAGTAACACAGAAAAGAACAGTAACACAGAAGACCAGTACAGCAATACAGAAGACCAGTACTGTAACACAGAAGGCCAGTACAGTAACACAGAAGACCAGTACAGTAACACAGAAGACCAGTACAGTAACACAGAAGACCAGTACAGTAACACAGAAGACCAGTACAGTAACACAGAAGACCAGTATAGTAACACAGAAGACCAGTATTGTGACACAGAAGAGCAGTACAATAACACAGAAGACCAGTACAGTAACACAGAAGACCAGTATTGTGACACAGAAGAGCAGTACAATAACACAGAAGACTAGTACAGCAACACAGAAGACCAGTACTGTAACACAGAAGACCAGAACAATAGCACAGAAGACCAGTACAGTAACACAGAAGACCAGTACAGTAACACAGAAGACCAGTACAGTAACACAGAAGACCAGTATAGTAACACAGAAGACCAGTATAGTAACACAGAAGACCAGTATTGTGACACAGAAGAGCAGTACTGCATCACAGAAGACCAGTGCTGCAACATAGAAGACCAGTACTGCAGCACAGAAGACCAGTTCTGTAGCAAAGAAAACCAGTACTGTAACACAGAAGACCAATACTGCAGCACAGAAGACCAGTACTGCAACACAGAAGACCAGTACTGCAGCACAGAAGACCAGTTCTGTAGCAAAGAAAACCAGTACTGTAACACAGAAGACCAATACTGCAGCACAGAAGACCAGTACTGCAGCACAGAAGACCAGTTCTGTAACACAGAAAACCAGTACTGTAACACAGAAGAGCAGTACTGTAACACAGAAGACCAGTACTGTAACACAGAAGACCAGTACTGTAACACAGAAGACCAGTACTGTAACACAGAAGACCAGTACTGTAACACAGAAGACCAGCACTGTAACACAGAAAACCAGCACTGTAACACAGAAGACCAGTACTGTAACACAGAAGACCAGTACTGTAACACAGAAGACCAGTACTGTAACACAGAAGACCAGTACTGTAACACAGAAGAGCAGTACTGTAACACAGAAGACCAGTACTGTAACACAGAAGACCAGTACTGTAACACAGAAGACCAGTACTGTAACACAGAAGAAGCAGTACTGTAACACAAAAGAGAGACCAGTACTGTAACAACAGAAGACCAGTACTGTAACACAGAAGACCCAGTTACTGTAACACAGAAGAGCAGTACTGGAACACAGAAGACCTTACTGTAACAGCAGAAGACCAGTAACTGAAACACAGAAGACCAGTACAGTAACACAGAAGAGCAGTACTGTAACACAGAAGACCAGTACTGCAACACAGAAGACCAGTACTGTAACACAGAAGACCAGTACTGTAACACAGAAGACCAGTACTGTAACACAGAAGACCAGTACTGTAACACAGAAGACCAGTACAGTAACACAGAAGACCAGTACAGTAACACAGAAGACCAGTACTGTAACATAGAAGACCAGTACTGTAACACAGAAGACCAGTACAGTAACACAGAAGACCAGTACAGTAACACAGAAGACCATACTGACTGCAGCACAGAAGACCAGTAACTGGCAGCACAGAAGAGAACAGTACAAGTACAAACCTAGCTACTACTTCGCTACGCTTGCTTTTGTAATATATATCACCGAGTGGTAAATTTGGCTAATTACCTAGAATTGGATATTTCAACTTGAAGAGCAGATATGGCTCAAGGGAATCCTTTATTAATAACTTTTTTTTTATTCTGCTAGGGATTTTTTTTTACATTTATGGTAATTACGGCAAAAAATGATAGTTTAAGGAAACTTTTTTTTTTAAGAGAAACAGTGTGTTAGAGATATGGAAATTGTTTGGGAAAGAAACTAATCAATAACAGGAAGGGGAAAAGGATAAAGTTAAGGACAGAAAGAGAGTTTTGTTGTGCTAGACAGAAAGACAGGTTAAAAGAAAACATAAGTGGCTAATCGTACTCACTTTAAACGGGTTTTAGACAGTGGGCTTTCTGTCACAGTGACTTGTGGGTTGTTTATTATTTAACACCAGAGACAACTTAAATAAGACGGGCTTTTTAAGGCTTATGTACAATCACATTATACCAATGGGAAGTTATTTGTCATTTGAGTGTGGAAAGATAACATCGTATTGTCACTCAGACACCTGAAAAAAGTGTAACAGAATAGACATCTAAATAGTATACGACTAGTTACTAATTCCTGTATACGGTCTCTGTTTATTATTATATTATTAATTATTATTATTATGATTATTATTAGGGTATTATTACTATTATTACATGAATTATTAGTTCTTAGAATTCCTGTGGCATAGTCACTAAAGGATATACTAACCGTGTCACGTGACTGTCGGTTCATTACTCAGAATAAGAGTACAATGTTTATAACACGATGTGATGTCAAGTAATGTTCTATAATGATATGTGATTGTATGTGATTATGCGACATAG
Source organism: Cherax quadricarinatus (assembly GCF_026875155.1). Classification (NCBI taxonomy): domain Eukaryota; kingdom Metazoa; phylum Arthropoda; class Malacostraca; order Decapoda; family Parastacidae; genus Cherax; species Cherax quadricarinatus. The sequence continues at coordinate 40,464,933 of NC_069431.1, forward strand.
TCCTATCCACTGAAACATAAAAATATCGGGAACTGGCTGTCTCACCAGGTTCTCTACACATATACTGCTATGTATGATAAGTCTATGTAACTGTTTTTGTGTATACCTGAATAAACTTACTTATTCCTTAGAACCGACGCAGCAGAAGTCATTGGAAACTGACACACTGACGCCATCATCATTATGACGCCACTTCTTTATGCGTCCTCCTTCCTTTTAGACGCCATCTTCTTTATGACGCCATCTTCTTATGACGCCATCTCATTGTGACGGCCATCTTTCTTTATGACGCCATCTTCTTAGAATGAACGCCATCTTCTTTTTAGACGCCATCTTCTTTATGACGCATCTCTTTATGACCCATCTTCTTTATGACGGCATCTTCTTTGTGACGCCAACTTCTTTATGACCCATCTTCTTTATGACGCCATCTTCTTTATGACGCCGTTTCTTATGACGCCATCTTCTTTCTGACGCCATCTTCTTTATGACGCCCATTCTTCTTTGCGAACGCCATCTTCTTTATGACGCCATCTTCTTTATGACGCCATCTCTTTATGACGGCATCTACTTGGATGAACGCCATCTCTTTGTGACCCATCTTCTTTATGACGCCATCTTCTTATGAGCCATCTATCTTGTGACGCCATCTTCTTTAGGAACGGCCCCATCTTCTTTATGACGCCATCTTCTTTATGACGCCGTCTTCTTTATGACGCCAAATCTTCTTTATGACGCCATCTTCTTTATGACGCCATCTTCCTTGTGAGCCATCATTATGACGCCATCTTCTTTATTGACGCCATCTTCTTTATGACCCTCCCATCTTCTTATGACGCCATCTCTATATGACGCCATTCTTCTTTGTGACGCCATCTTCTTTATGACGCCATCTTCTTTATGACGCCTCTTCGTTATAAGACGCCATCTTCATTGTGACGTCATCTTCATTTTATGACGCCATCTTCTTTAAGACGGCCATCATCTTTAAGAAACGAGCCATTGGGTGGCCTGTTGACCGCACTGTGATGATTTCTCTTTGTTGTTTTATAATACTTTGGGACAACTGATAAGAGAGTATTTCTTAACATGCCCGAAGCAACTGACATACTTGGATCACTTCTTCCTGGTGATTACAGTATTTTATGGCATATCACTAATCTCCCGTCACTCCTCTCCTTAGATCTCGTACTTGCTGATTCCACGTTTTGCACACGGCAATTAATTTTTAATGGTTAAATTATTATCATAATTTTTTTAAAGTGGTGGAATGGTATGCAGCAGAAGGGTACAGCAAGCCGGCATTTTTTTTTTTTCCTTTGCTCGAGTTTGTTAGATTGTTATTTACCTATAGACTTTAGGCATATTGAGCCCTCATGTGGTGAAAGTTGCATCAAATCGTCCAATAAATAATTTATAAAAAATAAAAAAGTGGAAAGAATTGGACATGGCAACACTTGTAAGCAACGTAAGTCAATATTGTCAATCACGAAATCATTGTTGATAATCACAAATGATAAAGTAATGCCAAATTGACCAATCGAATGGATTATAAATAAAGCATAACATGTTTTAATGTTACCCAAAAAAATATTAATATTCATGACTTTATTTAAAATTTTTTTTTGCACTTTACATCATTTATGCAAAATTGAAGGTATTATTTCCCAAGACAACTCCATTATACAAAGTCAAAACAGGGTCCCCTGAATAACTTTTGTAAAATTATTACCCAAGACACCTCCATTACCAAAGTCAAACAGGCTCGCGCCTGAATAACTTTTGTAAATTATTACCCAAGACCCTCCATTACAATCAAACAGGTCCCCAGAATAACTTTTGTAAAAATTTAATTACCCCAAGAACAACTCCATTACAAAGTCAAACAGGGTCTCGCCTGAATAAATATTGTAAAATTATTACCCAAGACAACCCATTACAACGTCAAACAGGGTCCCCTGAATAACATTTGTAAAATTATATACCCAAGAGCACTCCATTACAAAGTCCAAACAGGCTCCCAGAATAACTTTGTTAAGAATAATTACCCAAGACACTCCATTACAAAGTCCAAACAGGCTCCCCTGAATAACTTTTTGTAAAATAGTAACCCAAGACAAACTCCATTACAAAGTCAAACAGGGTCCCCTGAATAACTTTTGTAAAATATTTGACCCGAAGACAACTCCTTACAAAGTCAAACAGGCTCCCCTGAAGAACTTTGTAAAATTATTACCCAAGACAACTCCATTACAAAGACAAAAAACAGGGTCCCCAGAATAACTTTTATGTAAAATTATTACCCCAAGACAACTCCATTACAAAGTCAAAACAGGGACCCCTGAATAACTTTTTGTAAAATTATTACCCAAGACAACTCCATTACAAAGTCAAACAGGGTCCCCTGAATAACTTTGTAAAATTATTACCCAAGACAACTCCTATACAAATCAAACAGGCTCCCCTGAATACTTTGTAAAATTATTACCAAGACAACTCCATTACAAAGTCCAAACAGGCTCCCCTGAAAAACTTTTGTAAAATAATTACCGCAAACAACTCCATTACAAAGTCAAACAGGGTCCCCTGAATAACTTTTGTAAAATTATTACCCAAGACAACTCCAAAATTTTTTACAAAGTCAAAACAGGCTCCCCTGAATAACTTATTGTAAAATTATTACCCAAACACCATCCCCATAACAAAGTACAAACAGGTCCCTAATAACTTTGTAAAATATTACCCAAGACAAACTCCATTACAAAGTCAAACAGGGGCCCCTGAATACTTTCTGGTAAAATTAATACCCAAGACAACTCCATTACAAAGTCAAACAGGCTCCCCTGAATAACTTTAAGTAAAATTATTACCCAAGACAACTTCCATTACAAGTCAAACAGGGTCCCCCTGAATAACTTTTGTAAAATTATTAACCCAGACAACTCCATTACAAATCAAACAGGGGCCCTGAATAACTTTTGTAAAGTTATTACCACAAGACAACTCATTACAAAGTCAAACAGGGGCCCCAGAATAACTTTGTAAAATTATTACCCAAGACAACTCCCATTACAAAGTCAACAGAACATGCTCCCCGGAATAACTTAGTAAAATTATTAACCCAAGACAAACTCCAATATACAAAGTCTACATGGCCCCCTGCATACCTTTTGTAAAATAATTACCCAAGACAACTCCATTACAAAGTCAAACAGCTCCCTCCCCTGAATAAACTTTTGTAAAATTATTACCGCAAGACAACTCCATTACAAAGTCCAACAAAGAGAGGCTCCCCATGAATAACTTTTTTAAATTATTACCCAAGAACAACTCCCTTACAAAGTCAAACAAAGCTCCCCTGAATACTTTTTTAAAATTATTTACCCAAGACAACTCCCATTACAAAAGTCAAACAGGGTCCCCAGACATACCTTTTTGTAAAATTATTTTACCCAAGACAGCTCCATTACAAAGTCAAACAAGGCTCCCCTGAAAACTTTTGTAAAATTCAGAATGAACGGTTCATAATACTGTTTTACCCCAGAAAAAACAAATAAATTCACTTTTGAAAAAAAATCAATCAAATACATTGAACATTATTATACCAGGTTTAAAAATAAACTCATAGCTGCCTTTAAACGTTTATTTATTGAGAGTAGAACTGGTTATATAGACATTATTCCTGAAGTTCCATGAAGATCCCTTTATCCTGAAGTTCTCTGGTGGCCGCCATCGAAAAATTCCATCCAATCAAATCTGAAAAGAACGAAATGAATTCTCAGAATCCTATTCCCAAGAGATTATTCCCAGTGATTATTCCAGTGATTATTCCCATGAATATGTACAGATACATGTAATTGCACCCATAAATATATTTATACACATACCAATATAAAATATACAAAAAACACTAATAATTACGTACCTAAGACTGATGTAGGTGGACACATGATTATCTAATGTCCTCCAGGCAGCAGGGGAGGATAGTTGTGGTAGGTAGCAGCAGTGGAGGTATAGTTGTGGTAGTAGGCAGCAGTGGAGGAAGTAGTTGTGGTAGAAACAGCAGTGGAGGTAGAAGTAGTGGTAGTAGGCTGAGTTGGAGTAGTAGTTGTGGTAGTAGCAGCAGTGGAGGTAGTAGTTGTGGTAGTAGCAGCAGTGGAGGTAGTTAGTTGTGTAGAGTCAGCAGTGGAGTTGTATTGTGGTAGTAGCAGCAGTGGAGGTAGTAGTTGTGGTAGTACAGCAGTGGAGGAAGAGTTTGTGGGAAAGCACGTGGAGGTAGTAGTTGTGGTAGTAGCAGTCAGTGGAGGTTAGTAGTTGTGGAGTAGCAGCAGTGTAGTAGGTAGTATTTGTGGTAGTAGCAGCCGTGGTGGAGGTGGGCATATGTCCGGGGCTCCTATATTTTGTTCTAACTTGTTTCTGAACATGTAAATATCCAATAAGTTCAGTAGTATTGAACAAGGACAGTGTTTGAGAGGAGGGAGTGGTACCATCATCGAGTTGCGCGCACCACCCACAGCAGCTGCTGCTCACTTGGCTTGTATAGACCTATCATTGCTTCCTATGTGCCTTTTTCCTCTTGTGGGCTAATGTTCTTGGCAAACTGTTATCATCTCTTTTCTCCTAGCGGGCATTGTGTACCAAAAATGTATACAATGAAGGGAAAAAAAGTAACGTCCCAAGGTAGCACTTCAACAAAGGAACCCCCCCTCCCTTCAGACTTCCAGTCGGCCTGCTGATATGGTGTGAGCAGCTCCTTCTCACAGCTAACCTGATGTTGCCGTTACTATTTGAAGATCTACTAAAAAAAACCAAAAAAAAGGAAAAAAAATACCTGTGATACTGTTTTTTGAAGCGAGTCGCGCTGGACACGTGGTTTGTTATGGGTTTGGGGGCCGCGCTATGAGTAGTTACCATTGTATAATTACGAAAAAACTTTATAAAGTAATTTTCGACAGAAGAGGGGGCCCCACCAAAAATTTTCCAGTTTTGCCCCTATTTTTCGGGAAAATTAACTATTTTTCATATTTTTTTCGATTTTTTTTGGGTGTAATTAGCTCAACCTTAGACTTACCAACTTCTGCTTCTACTACACTGTTCTACTATATATACTACACAACTAACCCTCCCCCCACCACTCACCCACTACTTTCTATTACTCTACTATTACACTATTTTATTATTATTACTATTATTATTATTATTAATCCAGCTTATCTCTACCACAATTTCTCCACTTCTTTTTTCCTCTCTTTTTGTCCCGTACTTGGTCCTCGCTCCTATATATATTAATGGCTCCTTTATCTTCGTGTGTGTTAGTGTGTTTGTCTTGTTGTTATGTCCCATATTACTTTGATAGATAAGTCTCACTACTGTTCTAGTGTGGGGTAACTTTTTACTTAATGGCTAATCTGTCTAGGATTAATACTTACATCAATGACTAGATCATCCTCAGTGTCTCGATATCCTTTCAACAACAACTCTTCACAGTTATTTAAACTACTACTATAAAAATATAACTGTAATTCTAAATAGATATGTACAGATATACAATTTTTTTTTTAATATTTTTAAATTTAAAAACATTTACAGCTTAATATTAAAAAATAATAAAAAGGTACACAGTAGATCCTCAATCCTACACAACATACACTAACAAGTTTTAACAACACATTGTAATGGACATAAAAGAGGTTACTCATATACATTCACCAAATTTTCCATATAACATACTACAATAATATAAACAATGAAATTATAACTATATAAATTATCTTAAAATATAAATTATATAACCTTTCAGATTTGTATAGTTAACATACTGTTACTTTACATAATGACAAAGGTCTATCAACCTTCACAGCATATAATCAGAGTAATGACCTACATCACAATACTCATTAAAAACGAGTACATGCTCTTCCAAAAATTAACCCCTATACAAAATATATTGGGTGCATAATAATAACCATGTCAACGAGATACCAGGCACTAACTAGATTCTTATATAAATAAATAATAAGTCGAAACACAGGAAAATAAAACACTATACAAATAAACAATGTGACAAAACAAGCACACAGAAAATTTCACACATACACAAGCAATCACGTATTATACAACGTGATACTTCATCTGGCATATTACTAGGCGTGGCTTCCGCCTGCCAACACACAACGTATCCAAGACTTAATCTAAGAACTCAGGTGCCTTAAAGAGCACAACAATACGTTAATTTGGGCGACTACCACGGGTTATTATCATGGACTAAGAATAGGCACTACAGTTCAAAGGTGGATCAGGATGACGCTACCATTCACTACAATGACAATATCTAATATAACAAAAACGAAAATACACTGTGATATTTGACATCTCAATAAAACACAAATGCCAGCAGCTATAAGTGAACTTATACACTGACAAGATGCACACATTGAAAAATACTGCCTCCACATATAGTTCAAGCTCCATCACACTTACAGGAAAACGAAAACTTGATTATACATATATTATTGAAAAGCACACGGACACGGCATAAAGTATAAACGGAAATAAGAAAAACGTTTCAACTGTGCTAGGAAGCACACCATATACAAAAAGTTACACCAATGACTTGTAATTGAGGCATAAAAGACGAGAAAACTTTCCCTAAAAGTTGTATATACAAAGCACGTAAGATATTTCGTCATCACCGTTACATAGGAGACGCCACTAAACTCTGAGAACACAAAACATTCACGCACTTGACAAACACAATTAGACACAGCTGACCAGCCCGTTAGATTACCCACTGAACACTCACAACTATCTCAAATCTCGTAACTCCAAGGCTTTATATTCAGGCGGGAAGTCTCTCTCCCATCTCCCCTCATATACCAACCTTTTCGACATTTTGTCCTATAAATCGTCCCTGCTAACACCCTAATTCTACTGTTACCATCAACGTGCCTCATAGCCCATGACACGAAAATATAATCGGCCACAACATGCGACACCGCACGTTGTACACGCAAGTCAACCCCACCTACATCAAAACTCAACGCCCGGAGTACCGACAAACCTCCCCCCCCCCTACCAAACGCAAAACCCTACTGAACCACTCTCGTACCATACCTAAAGTCTCACAGAAATACACAACATGAAAAGCAGATTCCTCCATCCGCACACCGGACAACCCCAGTCTTCCTCCAAACGCCTATATTACAACACACCCCAGACGGCAAGATTCCATGTAAAAATTTAAAAAACCACTTCCCCGTACTTGAGCAGGCAGACGCAACTGTTGAACTCGCCTCCATATATCACCCCACGCATACATGGGATACATTCCTTCAACTCGCACCACGACACCTCCCTACCCGCCCTTTCTAAGGTACATAATTTTTACATAGCGCACGTCCCTCATGTTCAATAATACGCGAAGCATCGCGTCGCACCAAATTAAATTCCCCCTCTCCACCACCTGCGCAGGTCGTGATACAATTCGCTTAACCCCGCCATGCATCCCACCCAGTCGGAGAAAACGACCCCTTCACGTAACATGCCATGACACGAGCCTCTAGAGGAATGAGACCCAAACCCTCCTGATGCAGTGGTGTCTCCACCACCGCTCTTGTGAGCCAATCGCATCCAGAACCCCACAAAAATCGATAAATTCTATGCAAAAGACGTTTGACGTCCCCCTGCAACAGAGGATACAGTGCAGCAACGTGCCAATACTTTGCTATAAAGCAGACATTAACTGACCACCGGCCACTTGGATGCAGGGTTAAATGTTGCGGGCCGTAGTTACTTTTAAGCGCCCCAAAGACACTATGTACAAAAACCCCTCCCCGAATTGCACGGCCCTCATCTAGATCGCCTCCGCATATAATGAATTACCACATATAGTGATACGAAACAACCACAGTCCGCCCCTCTGCATCCACCCCATCCCCACCCACTCCCCCAACTCCATAATTTTCGATTTTTCTCTATTAACACACATCCCGTAGCCTTGCCAAATATGTCAACAAGTCTCCCAACAAAACCCAATTGCTCCCGTGAACGTAATAACACAGTAGTATCATCAACATAACCCACAAGGGTTGGTCGACCACTACTCGGACCCCACGATGTCTCTATTCCCCTCCCAAAACAGACAGTAAAACGGGTCCTGCATACATGCCATAATACATTTGAGACATGAGGGTCATCCCTGTAGAATGCCCCTGCTCATGTGTAAAAAAACACCTAACTTGCCATAATTTGTACTTTAAAAACCCGCTCCATTGGTAGTTAAAGAACGGGCCCAATGATGACGCATTTCCAAAATCCTGCCTTCTCATAAAGTTCCACAGAACCTCCTCTTTCCACACTATCATAAGGGCTCGCCAGTCTAAAGCGACACCAAAACACCACCCCACCCCTCACCCCGCATTCCTAAACAGAAACTCCTCTGATTATTCCCTATGACCATCAATACATTGAACTACCTGGCACACCAAACTGTAATCTTATGGATTACATTTTCTAACACTTTCATTATTTCTATTCATCAATATTTCGCATTATAGTTTATTGTCTCGACCACATGCAACTCGTTATGGGAGTTGTACGGTAGTCCTTTATCGCTAACGGTCGCATCACATTTTCCTAAATACTATGGCCAACACCGCTGTACGCTGAGAGCAGACCTAACACCCCCCCCCTCCTTAATCGCATTGAGTAATCGAACCATAAAAAGTCCGTATATACCTCCCAATGTTTTGATATAAAATTCACAAGAGGGTATGCCTTAGCAATGCCTGTCGGTGGCTTCCCCGTTTCTCATTCCTGGTTAGGTGCCTCCCACACCTTCTGCCTCAGATATAGGCCTCACCCATAAGGAAGGCGAATCATATTCATTTAACTCGCATCGTACTCCTCTCCCCAATCCTGTATCGCATGCTCACTCAGTCTTTACTTTGCATACTGGAGCTTACTCCACAGTATTCGAACATAAAAAACTTATCCCTCAGTGTTGTTAATACCTGTCCTCACTCTATACCCGTCAACTTCATCCTGCCACCACTAAACTCACATTTTCAGTCGCTTTCGCTCTTTGGGTCTGTTTTGGAAGACACAAGCAGACGGCTTGGCACCCCCAAAGCCTCCTCCACCCCACTCGAAAATGCGCTCGGCCCCATCGAAAACCTTATTTTCAATACTTGGATTTGTTTTCTTTAATAGCATCGATATCATTACACTGGGTAAACCCAGATGCCTCTCCATGTGCATACATTTGTCGTAGATGGACCGTCCAGGTACCTTCTGAAAACCATACTCCAAGCGAGTGGCCGCCTTACACCGATTTCACATAAAAATCCTGTTAATTTCGAGGCTTCACACCTCATCCCACTGTCGTACTAAATCCCATTCCTCCAGGGAGTCTACTCCCATAGACGCCAGAAGTCTCGAATAGTTCCCTATTCACCCGCATTTGTAAGTCATCCGCATATTCAGTTTCAGTTTCTTTAAAAACGATGCGGGAGACCTCCCAGTCGTGCTCCACAAAAAACTCCCGGTGGTAGGAGAAAAACGACATTCAATACACGCCATTGATTAACGACCACCCGCCGAGGACACATACACCCTATCTAAACCATGCTGCTGCATAGCCCCTACGACAAAAGTATGCTCAATCCAAAGTCACGTCCTCCGCGTACATCAAACCAACCCCAAAACAGACATGTCACCCAAAACAAGCTCGAACAGAACCCGCCCCCCTCGGTTCAACGCATCTTTAGCGGCGCCAAACACAGTTCCAGTCACCACTACAATGTAATTTCTGGGCAGGGACCTCATATATAATTTTTTAAACCAAGACATCTTAACGAAAGTATTTTTCATATTACATCATGTTCAGCCGGCCCATATACCCCTAACAAAAACAACTCTTCTACGCTATCCCAATCTCCCACGACTGTCTCACCTCGCGACCCTCCTCCCCTTCATCCCAATTGTCTCGCACAAACGGGCCTGCGCGCTTTTATCAACACAGTACTCCACCTTTTCAGGACGCCCGGAGTGAGTTCACATAAATGTCATAACCATCCTCTCAAACAAACTTTCTACTTTATGCGTTATGTTCTTGCAAATAACTCACTCAACTGCAAACGATTCAACCACTCACGCACCTGCACACACTTTTCGCTGACATGATTTCAAACCATTAACATTAATAGTTAACACCTAACTGTGTAAAGGTGGGCTTTCTACTAAGGGGCTACGACTCCTTTTTGTCTTTTGCGCCGGCAAGCACCCATAGGCATTCCCGCACCTTTGGCAATCCCGCGTGTATTACTTGCTGTCCTGGACTCGCGCGACCTCCCCCACCCGTGATTTTCGACCACGTCTTCTTCCCTGAACGTTGTCCAGGGTCAAGACATCATCGGAGTCGGACGGGTGCCCGCACGCTTCCTAAGAAACTGTCTTTCAGGAATGTCAGTACTTGGAGTGTTCTCTTGGTGATTTCATGCCTCAACTGTATGAAAACTCGAACTCTCCAAATCTCTCACTTTAGTTAATTGATCAGCTCTTATCTCTGACATAATTTGCCCTTCCCCTTCGGACACTCAAATAGAATCCAGCTCATTGCGATGCTAATAGGTCACTTAAACGCAGATACAAATGTCGGCTTTCCATCTTCAACTGCCTCTCGTGCTAAGGTGGATTTAACTGTTTCACCATGTTTCCACCTCGTTAAGGGAGGAGTCCCAGGTAGAGTACACACGTTTGGACTCTAGTTGCAAGGCCCTTTCAAACCTCAGCACTTCATGATTGTCAATAGCGGCGAGGGTCTCGACAACCTCCTCTCTCCAGAGGCTGACGGTGGTTCCCTCACCGTCAGGTCGAACGACCACGCCCACGATGGCGGCTGGCGCTGGACACACTTGATGCCCGCTATGTGATTCCAGAGCGCCGCAGGAGGCGGAGAGTTCTTCTCTGTCCAGGGTACGTAACGTTACACTGGGGAACGAAACTCTCAGTTTGAACGTAGAAGGATTCGGCTGACGCAGGACATTTTCACGTAAATGACCCTCCTGAAGGCCATTTTATAGTGGGCCGTCAGAACTACCCATGGTGACCAGGTGGATCTTCCCATAACGTTCAATAACGTCACGTATATTCAACTTCATTGGCTCAAAAGGCACGTTTCTCACACGTACCCAAGTATAGTATCGTGTGGAAACGTCATGCAACTGGACAGAAAACTGCTTGGGGTGACTTGCTTACTTATATCCTGGTACTGTGTCACAATCTTCTCGTACATCTGAGTGTCACAAAACTTGACAAAGATCCGTGTTTTCATTCAAGGCGACGCCACACAACGGATTCACGTTGAATGCCATAAGTATCACGAATGATATGATAGGCAGTAACACATTTACTGATTCGCAGAGTGATAGATCCCTGCGTTTGGTTGAATACAAATAGTTATTAACTCGGCGGGCGAAAACGAGTTCGCATTTGTTGTTGATGTTGTAATCACTCCTCCACCTGGTGTAGGGATCTGAGGAGCAACAGTCTGACAACCGTCAGCCAACGTCTGTGCCGAAGAATGAATATAGCAATTACAGTACTCACATTCTCAAACATAAGCCGAGCACCACCCCTTAGCTGTTCTGTGTACTAGAAGCACAGCTCACCACATGGTGGCTCTGGACAAATTTGCTCCCTTCTTTCTTCAGGACTAATCTCTGGCTAACCAGGTGTTTTGACACACTTTTGTCACCCTGGGTATGGTGGCCACAACTTAAGTTGTAAAAGCTCACCCCTGTGGCACTCACTAATGCCCAAAAGACAAATAGAAAGATGGACCCAGAGGTTCCTACCGCTTCGAGTCCACCTCAAAGCAGAGGAGAGGAGAGAGAGGTGGGTGGGCTACTAAGCTACTCCCACACCCACCCAAAAAACGAAAGATGTTGCCAAGCCAAAATTCTCTAGTTACCACAGAATTCTACCACCATCCTTAGTATAACTGTTACAAAAAAGAAATACAACTTTATAAACTACTTGTTTAATTTTGTGTGTGTGTGTCTATAGTATACCTGTTATATTGAGAGAAAAAACAGGTTGGACCAACTGCTTAACAGCCAAAAGTGTGTTCCTGCCCTTATGACATTAAGAGAGCTAAGTCCCAACATATTTCAAAATATAAGATTAGGTATTCCAGAGTAGTTAACTGTTACTTATTATACATCAATGTTTGTGTTGGGGTCCATAGTCCCATTAACTCAGTGACTAACCAATGGTCCCAATCATAAGCTTCTTTTTTCCTATGTGAGGGTTTTTTGTGTATTATTCCAGTCCGGAATGGTGCCATTTTGTTCTTTGCTCTTTTATGCATGTCTTTCCTCTTTTATTTCCCAGCCTTACCCTTCGTCCTCTTATCATACAGTAGTTGCTACTTTTCATCCAATACGTTCTTGCTGGATCAACGATTATTTTACTGACTGTGCTCTTACTGTGTGACGAAACAAGTTGTGTTCCCGCTACCGTTACAGACAGAACTATCGATCGTTCCTGAGCTTGCAATCGACGGGGTGTCGATCCATATGTTATGCGATATGAAACTTACTTCTTGGCTAGCTTACGTGTCTCCTGAAAATTCCACTACTTATATGTGTGCAGATTGCAAGAAGATACAGAAGTTCATTGTTAAGTACATTCCAGACCCCCTTCCAGTTCTCACGGTTCCAGGTGATAGGGTTGCAGACTCTGTTGGGGTTGCTACTGTAATTGGGCAATACCTTGTCTATGAATGCCAAGGGGCTACATCTCTCCCGTTCATTTCTTTCCTTTAAACAAGAGAGGGAGTCAGTACCTCTGGATTTTACTTTTTACATTGCAAGATTTTACTTTTTACATTGCAAGATGCCCTTCAGGATCTGAGAATTTGTGTCAATACTTTTCACGTGCCAACTGACAGTAGTTGGGTCAGATGAACCAACTGACAGTAAGCTACTGTCAGTTCTGATGTCATTAATGTCTGTTTGGCTTCATTATTAACAACCCAACGGAGAGCTCGTAGTCCTCTTAAGCTTTTTCAGTCTTCAATATAGTCTCCAAAGGGTTCTCTTCCTTTATTGGAAAGCTACCGTTATCCTGCCTTTTCATAATCCAGATACTGTCGGCTATAACAACTCTCGTTACACACATCTTGTTTTTACTAGTGTAGTATGTAAGTTGTTAGAACGCTTGGTTAACAAAAATCTTTGGTATCGGTAACTTGTGGATCTATCGACGCCTTAATCCACTGGGATACCTACGCTTCCAAGTGACTTTGCTAACTATCTGCCCGATATTGTTATCTTTCATTTAATCCCGAGAAGGGTTTCCTATGGTATAGCTTGGCGCTACGTTATCCTTGGCCTTAGCCATTCCTGGGCCCCCTCTCTAGGAATTTTTTCAGCTTTTTCTCGGGATTTCTTGGTCGAAAAAGGCATTTCTGCGCATCAGTTAAATAACTTTTTACCTTGTCCAGAATAAAGGAAACCATTCTTGACGTTGCCACTGTTTATCCCATCCGATATTTGGTCCGATTCTTCATGTCGATGATTTTGCTATTGTTTGTGTTAGCCGTAATTGTATCCTGTAGCGGCCTTTTTTTTAGAATGTCATTGATTGCGCTTCCCACTAGGCCACCATTCATGGGTTTAAATATTTCGTTTGTCAAAAACAATCAGATTTTTATCACAGGTGCTCTGGTTCCCCTCTTATGTTCTACACCTCTATGGGTTCATGTATCCTGAGCAAGATGCAGTTTTAAGTATTTCTCGGTGTTCTGTTTGGTGCCCTGAATGTCCTGAAAGCCTTCTTTTATCTTCCTGAAGCTGTTTGTCATTGCTGCTGAACTCCTTAAAGCTGCAACTCATCTTTACTTGAGGGTGATAAACAAACCTTCTTCGACTTTATTCAGTCCTAATCGTAGTTAACTGACTCCTTGTGCAATTATTATTTATCCTTCAGATTCCTCTTAAAATTTGAAACTTGATTCATCTCAAAGGTATTATTTGTATCTCAGGGCTGAGTCAAAAGTCTTACTGTATGTAGAGAGACGATTACCTATCTTTGTAATAGCATCGTGTCTATTGTCTCCTTTATTCTACTACCATCCTGATTCCTTTTCTATAGAAAGTGACGGATATTTTTGTGTGTTAATATGTTTAAATCTCGTCGTCCCTTTTATTTAGACCCTTTTGTCTCTGTATAACCTCTGTGGTTTCCTTCATTACCTCCCTATACTTTTCTCCCTTCATCTTAGTTTCCTCCTCGTTCCTTGGGACGGTTCCAATAATTCTTGTTTGTTCCTCCAGCTTCCTTCATGCGAAACTTTATTGTCTGCTCTAACTTCCACTCTCGCTCTTATATTGATCCTTTACGTTCTTTTTTCCATTCTCATGCTACTGCAGTGTACACTGATGTTTCGGAATCCTCTGATTCAGAACATCCAAGTGTCATTTTACTAGAATCGGCAGTATTTTCACAGGCCCCTACTTAACGTCTAGTTTCACGCTACGTTACACATTGCACGTCGTGTTTGCCTCTTCTATAATAGAGGTCCTGATTTCCCTTAGTGCATTACATGCTCTATAGAAATGTGACTCCCCTCATTCTATCGTGTTTGTAATGTTAACTGTGGCTAGGCAGTATTTCTAGCAAACCTGCGTAGATGTCGTTTGGTCCTTGGACATGTTGATATTATGGGCAAGGCAACGAGGGAGGAGACTCATCACTTGGTCAGTTGTTATTGACTCCAACTTTCCACAGATGTATTCCTTTCTCGGAGAGTACTTTTTCAGTGAGTCTCTCGACAACTCTGCAACTGGGTGAGCATCAATTTTGGTCTTAGTTGACCACAACAAATTGTTTTTCTGTCTGACCACTGTAAGATTCTCACCATCTCCCCACCAATGTCGTTTTTGGGAGAAAAACATTCTCGATTTTATGCGTTGGCCCCACACCTCATCAAAGACACATTATGGAAAAATGCCCAGTAACGTTCTGCAAGGACAGTTCAGATGGGACAAGCTGGATTCACTCTGACGTCTCTACCTATTGATTATATTTGACTTCTCAATGAAAGTCTCGGCCTTTGACTATTGCGAAATATACTTACTATTGCATCAACTTTGATGCCTTATTGTTGCTTTCAATCTCTTCCCACCCACTTACACAAACCCTTTGTAGTGTGAGAGTCTCCTTCGACAGAGATTAGTCTGTTTGTGAATATTTCGCCCTTGTTCTGCGATTTTAAACATTGTAAAAATCTCTGCGTTGTTGGATGCATGAGATGATGAGATGAAATAACAAACACACTGCCTGAGAATGTGGCTGCCTTGGATCTAGCGTTGGCTGGTCGCCAAGGTATTGGTCCAGTGTGGGTATATTGTGATTAAAAGCACTGCGTTATACTTGTCCCAAGTTTCGTACGTTTACGAGTCTCTTCGACCCAGATTATACATATATATATTTATATATATATTATATATATATTTATATATTTAGTTTATATATTAGATATATTTATATATATTCAATCAAGGATCTATCTTTTCACCAATCTTCAACACCAAGGCCAATTTAGTCAAGCGGACAACACTTGCCCCCATATCATGAAAAGCTGAGGAGAACACAGTTTCTATGCCACAAGACGGTGCACAAACAGTAAACTACACTCTGATCCTCTTCTCACTTCCCTATCGGAGACCATTCAGCACATAATTGATTGAAATTAAGTTAACTGACAAATGAAATCACTGACCCAACATGCCGGTTCGTACTTTATCCTGTTCAATTACATCTTTTTCATAACAAGACATATATAAACGGTTTGTGGGATGTCTCTTAA
The DNA here is from genome assembly GCF_026875155.1 of Cherax quadricarinatus. NCBI lineage: Eukaryota > Metazoa > Arthropoda > Malacostraca > Decapoda > Parastacidae > Cherax > Cherax quadricarinatus. The sequence goes on from NC_069431.1 coordinate 40,480,807, forward strand.
GTTAAATATGGGAGGTAAAAGCTGGTTAGCTAGTAAATGAAGCTCTTTAACCCTGTTATAAGCCCTTGTGAAGGCATTCTCAGCCCTGTAATCAACTTCAGACTGTAGTACCTGGTGGCTACATCCTCAGGAAAATTAATGAATAGAAAAAGAAAATAAATCACAAGATAAACACTTTATTATTTATTAATGCAAAGATTAAAAGCATTGAAATATGAAGGTGTATCCTACTTTAAAGAAAAGAAGAAAAAATGAATGGAAAAAAAATGAAAATTTGAATTCAAAACGATATATGTACGTTTATACTTGGGGAGGGGTCTGGTTGAGGTTGACACGTTTGTTGGAATTTGTAGCCGTTTGCTGATGATGTGCTGGGGGGCAGGGGTCTCAGGTGTTGGTGACACCCAACGACTTAGTTCTTCACTGTGACTATAGCCTTAAGAGTGTCAGTCTCAGATGACAGTGAACGCAGGTTCTTTACCACTGCAAAGATGAGGTGGTAGTGTCCTGTTAAATTAATCAGGTTAGGGAGATATAAATGACGTCTCATGGGCTGTTTTCAGTCGTTCTCCTTCAACACTTCACTCGTTGGTTGGCAGATGACCCTATCTGTATTCCAAGCTGGAAAGAGAGACAGGTTACCTATCTGCTTTAAGGATATCACTCTACCATGTAAGTGTTTTAAAGATACTAAAAAAGGTAGTGATTATCGAAAGTCTTATGTGGAGCCTTAAAAATGAATGGTGGGGGGGGGGGTGGGGGGACAATTGTTTAAAAAGCTGAAGCTTTCAACCAAATATCCACTGAATAGGAGCAGAGGCTTTTAGACTTATGTGTCTGGGGCTGAGAGTCGAGTGAATTACTGTTTGGCCGGCAGATGCCCCACACGTATCACCTTTCGGGGTGGAGAAAGGGGGGGGGGAGGGGGATTAGCGGGAGCTTTAGACTGACCCTACCTTAACAAGCAGCCGGCAATCAAACTATCGTTCCATATACTCGCTCGCTACTCTATTGTTAACCTTCCTCACAGAACCTTGTATAAATATTAGGAAGAAAAAAAATAGCAAATCAAGATCAGTAGAGAAAGAGAAGTATCAGTAGGAGAAAAGAAAGAGTGGGGAAATGTAGAATGGAAAAGAGCGAGAGAAAGTGTGCAAGTTGAAAAGCAGCGAATATAAGGAGAACAAGTGTGTGAGAGAGTGGGAAAAGGTTAGCAAGGGGGAATGAAAAAAACAGTGAGATGAAAAGGAAAGACGATAATAATGAAGAGAAAGAAAAACAAAAGAGCCCGGAAATAGCAAGAGGCCGATAGAAAACAAAAAGGACGAGAGATAGAAGAGAGAGCAGTGAGGTACCGTATATGATCGAGAAAGAATGAGCAAGGGAATTGTGAACCAGTGATAACAAAGAAGAGTGTTAACGACTAGAACAAGAAGGCATGTTATAGACATTATCATCATGTCAGAAACAAGAGAAAAGCAAAGATCTGAGAGAGTGAAAGCCAGAAAAGCTTTAGTATGAAAACAAAATCAAATTCAGCATAGGTTAATACCGAATCTGAGAGAGCAAAATGAGAGATCAACACATGAGACTGTCGGAAAGAACTGAAAGTGACAGAAGGAAAGTAAAAAGTGAAAGCAATTACATCGACATTGAGAACTGGGCAGCGCGAAAGTGAACTGGTGAAGAAAACACAATGGAACCATGATTTTGCGTCAGTGGAATTAGTTGAGGGTTAACAATTGTGACCCCCTGACCCACTTGGGCCCATGTCCCCATGACCACCTGATGACCCCTCGGAGTGGAAACGTGAGAATAGATCATCCCATTCACTGCACGCACTAGATTCCGTATTCATCGAATCGTCCGGTATATTTACTGCCATCCACCAATTATTGCCACCAATGATAATATATCCGCACTACTCACACTTATACATTTTTTTTTTTAAATACAGCTATTTTTTGAAGGTTAGGGTTTTGTAGCATTTACGAACATTACGAGATGAATTAACTTTGTAATTAATATACTTATTATTGAGCAATGTAAGTTGTTATATTGATAATGTAATTATTTAATATTTATTTTAATAACAAACTCTCGGCCGTTGTCCCACGTGGGAAGGGTGACCCAAAAGAGAAAGAAACCACTTTCATCATAATTCACTCCGTCAGTGGTCTTGCAGAAGCGTGTTAAAAACATACATGTTAAATTACCGCCAAATATCCAAAAACACACCTCCTTCATGAGTGCAAGGTTAAGTACTTCCCACTCCAGGATCAAAGGTCTGGCTAATCAGTTTTCCCCGATATCCCTTCCATAAACACTAATTGACTCTTAATCCAAGAGCACTTTAAGTCTAAAAGATTCGGCTGTCCTCAACTCCTATCTAGCACGCTCACACACGCTTGGCTGAAAGCACAAGCCCTTTCCACTCAAAACCTCCATCCAACTTTTCATAGGACGAACCTAACCTGCCTTTGTTCCATCTTCTATAATTGTCGAACACCTCAAATAACCTTTACTCTACCCTCTACGCACTCTTCTAATCTCCAAGCCATGATTCCGGCAATATAGTCACACCGCACATGCTTTCGGACACTACATCTCCACTGCCTTCCAGCCTTCTCCTTGGTTTCCACACATTCGCCACCAATAATTCACACCACTATAAGAGCACTGGTACCACTTTCATTCGTATATTCCCCTCTTTTGGAATAACGTCTTTGTCTTCACAGACTCCTTAGTGCACCAATCACCCTCAAGAACTCTATGATTAACGTCGTTGTTTCATAGACCCATCCTGACTGACAGTGTCCACTCCATTATATCTGAATACAATTTACTTCCTCGTTGACTCCCGCTTATATCCTATAAATTTTTATTTTCTCCTTTGTCCCCTTTTTCCTGTATACAAAGGAACTGTACATGTACTCGCCAATCCCTAGGTACCTTCCCTCTTTGTTATATTTATTAATTAACAAGACACGCCACGGGGGGATGGATATCTTCTGCTCAAGTACTTTCACACATCTCCCGTCCGTCCATCTGGAGATATGCACAATGTTTCCAGGTTATCAACAGTAGAAAAAAACTCATGAGGGAAGTTAGCGTGGTGACACCATCAGCTTCTCTCTCAAAATGAGAGGCACCTTCAGTCAAGCAAACTAACATCCAATCACCACCCAACTCACCCCCTCACCCCACCCTCATCAGGTATAAGAGATATAAAGACAGGCGTCATAATTTTATCTAACTCGCCCATCAACAGGTCATTTGTTACAAGTAGAACATTGCACTAGTGGATATTACACACGAAAAAACAATTGTATTATGTGCAAACGTTCTAGAGTCCAGATGTGCTCAGTTTGTCAGCTTAAAAATTGGCGTAGATTCAGGAGGTTTATATAATGTTCGGAGTATTCATATATTCCTAAATTGCTGCCTACCGATATCGCCACCATCAATTTTTATTCTGTACCTTGTTGACTCGTGAATCTTCCATAGTATTCCGGTTATTTATTTAAGCCCTAATAAACAGGGATAATGCATAAATTTCAGATTATCCTTTATTACCAGTAACAGCCTAATAGCTAGTTGGGGTGAAATCACCCTGTCTGCAATGTGCGGATTGCATCAGCTGTACCGAAATAGAGGTTTACTAATACCGGTTATATGTTATAACGAACTTGTGATGCAAAACACTGACTGCAGCAATTAACATCGTAACTGTATCTGAACCAATACCTGTATGTCGCTGTAGTTAAAATGGGTTTAGTCATAATGGTTATATTTATACTTAGATCAGGGCCGGTTCACGATTGTAAGGATGAGCAGAGGTACAGAGGAACTTTTGGATTTAACGTCACTATATCCTCACGAGGCTCCTCGGCATCATGTGCAATTCTGTGACTTTGTATAATACTGTTGCATAAGGCTGGTGCAGCGTGAAAGTATTTGAGCTGAAGCTTTTCCAATCTCTTGCATGTTAAGATCTACTGTGTGATCTTAAGCCACGCACATATATTAAAATTTATTAACAAAAAGCACCAAACATTCCAATACTATCATCCCCGACTGCTTTTAACATTCTGTCTTTATCCCGTCACTCCCAATTGCTTTACCCCCTTTCATTCTACTCACTGCCTCAGCACTTCGTTCCACCACACTCACTCACTAGCTCTTCAGACATGGTTTATACCTCCCGACCCAGCGCACGCAATCACAGGCTTTCCTATCGTTATCAACATTTAACAATTCCTCATATGTTCCCTCCATTTTCCCGATGTTAAAGCTCTCCCAATTATTAACTCTCTCCTCTCGAATTCTTAACTGTCAAATCCATATTCATAACATATTGCTCTCATTCCACATTTTTTCCTTATTCATGGCAAAATTGTTGATAGCATGTCTGTTATGCAGGGTTCTGCATGACATCGTAATGTACATATAGTGGAAGAACGTGTGCCATATAATATGAATATTATAGTTGTAAAGAATAATTTTATAATTGATAATGTGCATTTGGGGGTACTGTTAAAGTACTCTAACTGTAATTATAAGAAATTGTGTTAATGATTTATTTTCCAGGATGTTTGGGACGCACAGAGTAAGCGTGGGGAGGGAGTCACATGACGTGAGCATGGGGTGTTAGAGGTGCGTCGAAGATGCTGTTGTATTTAAGAGATAAGTTTGTAGTCGAGTACCACTCACTTTATGTTTTCCAACCTCAAGCTCATATAGGCTTTCATATGGCTTACTGTATGTTCACCAGGCTCTGACATGGTCAGGGGTTTTGCTGTGGGGGGATGAGTGATGGAAGGAAGAATGACGGTTTGTTGTGTGTAATGCCGGCACTGACGCTGACGATGCCTAGGTTATGGTGGCTGAACCTCCAGCAGCTGTGTGTAACCTCATTTGGGCGTTTAGAATAAGGTTTTTCTGTTATGTTTATGTTATGGTTGATTAAATAAATATATTTTCCTAATTGGGACTTTTTGCCTAAACCCTCTGTTAAAAAAACCAACCCCTTGATGTAACACCATACTGGTTTAGCGCTTTCTCTTTTGATGGGATAGCCACTGGGTGGCCGGTTTGGCTTGACTTGAGATGTGTGTAACTTTTACCTTTGCCCTTATTAGACCTGGCCTCATGCCCCAGCTATCCACATTTCTGCATAACATGGGGGGCCTGTATATGGAGAGAATTATCAAATTTTTGGGGTAATTCAAGTTTGCAACCTGGAAGTCAATAATCATTCTTAATCTGGGTTGGTCTGAGGAAAGCATTCACTATAACACTCACACTAAAATAATTACTGTACCTTCGTTTGCAATATTGTGGTTTTTAGGGTGTTTATTATTAACTAATACCCTGGCTGTATGAATAATTTACTTTTGTTTGCAAATATTGTGGTGTTTAAGGTGGTATTATTTAACTAATACCTGTGAATAATTTACTTTTGTGTGTTATATTGCGGTTTTTAGGGTGTTATTATAATTACTACCTGTGGTATAATTTATTATTTGTGTGCAACATTGCTAGCTTTTAGGGTGTTCTTATTAATTAATACCCTGTGAATAATTTACCTTTCATGTATAATATGGTGGGTTTTAGGGTTTGTTATTATTAATTAATACTCTATAAATCATTTACCGTTTCTGTGCCAGATTGTTGATTTTTAGGTGTTATTAAATACGTTGATTATTTTGTGCATAATTTACCCTTGCGGTACAATCTTGCTGTTTTTTAGGGGGTTATGCTCACCTAATTTCTTGGAAATTATTTACTTTTGCAGGTCCAGTAGCTCTTATTTTTTTTCTGCCAGGGGTAGTTTCTTTATTGAGATGCAATCTGTTTATTTGAGGGGAGTACACATGACAAACTCCTTGCTGTGAATATACTACTTCAGTATATGTACCTTGCTGTGTGCTTTATTATTTTATATCAGTATGTTCTGTGGCTGGTCGTAAGATTTTGCTGCTTTTATTTCCCAAAATGGCTGACTCACTGCGTGAAAATTCTGAGGATGGACATGCATTTGGAAGGTGGACATTGAATCACTTTCCCCATGATAGGGCCTGGATAGGAAGTAAGTAGTATCTTTTACAAATGAAAATTGACCCTAGTTGCAGAAGAAAAGGAATAGGTTAAGGAGTTGAGCGCACAAGATCCAGGAACAGAGACCCTTAGAGGTGCTAGGGCTCAAGAAAGAGCTAAAAGAGAGGCTCGATTTGCTTCTCACCCAGACACTCAGACACATGGGGTAGGATTTTTTCATTTGGATAATAAGCCATAATATTTGTGCCCAAATTCCTAGAGAAGACCCAGGACCCAGTTTTTTCTGTTATTTGAAAGTACGGCAATCCCAAGTTTGGCCGGAAGAAAATGAATGGGCGACATTAGCCCCAAGAACCCAGTTAGTTGAGTTGGTTTAAAGGGGGGGGGGTTTACAGGCTATTAGTTCTTTGAAGGATTCTGCCTTTTCTGATTATCATAAGCAAAAGAGGTAGTTTTACTGGCTTAGCAAAGTTGCCGGAAAGGTTACCGGCAGAAAGTTTAGAGGACTAACGTTTCAGTCAGGGCAGTCTTTGGTGTGAATATGGTAAGGGAGAAGATGTCACTTCTAAATAGGTGTGTGTCGCTCAATGGGGGGGTGGTTTAGGCAATTTGAAGGTGTAATTACCTTATTGTGTCTTAGGGATCTTTAGTTGGGAAATGTTCCGCTTCTGACCTTAAGGCATATCTTGAGGAGATGGATCTGATGATATTATAATGCCTTTAGAGCTGAGAGTGACAGATTTTTAGTTAGAACTCCAAAAATTCTGGTAACGTAGTTACAACACCCCGCACTTACTAAAATAATGGTAAGTTTTCTCACCCACCAATAGGAATAAGAAAATTTCAGAAGTTTAAGCACCCATTATCAGCCTAAATAACCAAAAGAGTTTTAATATCCATAATTTTCAGTACCCACTGGAGGAGATTTTTAGTCCAGCTGTCACAGATCCAGGGAACTACAAGGAAACAGGATTGGGACAGCCCAGGTCCCCAGAAACAAGGGATCCAACCTAGGTCAAATGGTGCAGGGGGCCTTCTAAGCCTTATCATGTACATATTGCAATAAACAGGGCTCAACCTGCTCTACAGCCATAATTTATCGATAGATGCTTAGGGAACAGGCGCTGCGGCAGATGCTTATCCAGTAAAGACACCCAGTTAACATGATGTGGCTTGCATTGCAGTCTTGCCCCCATGGTATCCCAAAGAAGACTCAGCTGTCTTTGACCCTCGGAATGTAGCGTCTATTCAAGTAAGTCTACTGTGGCCTTACTCAAAATGAAAGGTAGGGCCACGGGTGTGCTATGTCTTTGTGGGACACTGGTTAGCACAATACATCTTGCTTCGCAGGGGTTGTTTTGCCAGTGTCGGAAGACACCTATTCCGGATTTTGGACATTTTTCTTTAAAAGGGATAAACTGGAGTCCCTGCATGACTTACAGTGCACAGGTTTATGGGTAGAGTCTGGTACCAGTCTGGGTACCTACCTGATGGTGTTGCAGAAGTGTTACCTTTTGCAGGATTTGACCTTTCTACTAGGCAACAATGTTGGGGACTCCTCAAAAGTGAGGGAATGTGTGGTTTTTGCAGGACCCTGCTTTACAAGGTGGTAATTACCATTGAGAGCAACGGCTACCTGAAAATTTTTCAATGTGCTTTCGGAATCACTAAAAAACAGGGGGAACAAGGTTAGGAGCTGATGCCTCCTGTGGTGGACCCCTTCTACACACTGTGGTGATGTTTGGGCATGGGGAGCCTGTTTTTGACGTCTGACCGCAGGAGACTCTGAGAAAACAGTTGATTGAACCGGCTCAACCGGAACTCGGTTGGAGAAGGGTGTATGGTGCTGATGTGGAAAAAATGTGGGTCCGGGCTTCAAAGTGCCTAAAATATCCCCTCATACACAAGACGATGACTTAGCTACTTACGAAATCAGTTTTAAAAACGCAGCTACACTTTGCGAATGACATGCTGTTTCCTGGGCTGCAAGACTAGTTTTATTGTTCACAGATACTTACTTCCCTTGATATATATTTTGCTTGACCTGGTTAAGTCATTTTACGTTACTCACAGCTTTAAAAAGCTAAAATTAACGCTCTAATCAAAATTATGCACAATTTTTACCCTCCCTGACCAGGTTATTTGATTATTGGATCCAGAGTGCAGACATTGATCTAGACTTTGATTCACTCATTGACTTCATGGTGGGTGATCAGTTCCTCTTCACTCACTAATGAAATCAGAGATTTTATCGGAGAGAAAAAGTTATTTTCTGAGGTTGAGATGGCTGAAGCCGAGGATTTATACGCCTCAGTTCATAATTTTTATCTTAAAGAAAGTATAAAGTCTAAGTGTAAAAGGCAGAAACTCTCTAAACCTGCTAAACAACATGGAAGTAAAACTCTGAGTTCATAATAAAATGTTTTACTTGTGGTGAAACAGGACAAAATAAACTTATTGTCCTAAAAGGAAAACCTAAACTGTCGACAGTTTTGCTGATATTGACAGTAATATATGTTACGACTAATCTGGAATTTATTTACTTGTATATACAAATAGAAGTATGGAGAGAGATTCGTAGCCCAGGGGTAGAGCGCTGGACCAGCAACCGTTCACCACCACAGTTCGAATCCCCGTACATTCTTCTGTTTATTTACTGACAGTCGGCTTTTACGTATTATCTCAAATTCACAGACTATATGACCTTGAGGAGTATATGGCTACTGGAGCTGTAGGAAAGGAAATTTAGGACACAGTTGGAGGCCTCTGGCGCAGACGTGACACACCAGAAACTGGGTAACTTTTCTATTAGAAGCCTCGTAGCTCAGTGGTAGAGCATTGGATCTAATACTAATCAGGACAATAGTTTGTGTCTCCGTCCATTCTTCTGTTTATCTACACACACACACACACACACACACACACACACACACATGGAGGATAATAAAATCAGTTTGTGTAACTATCCACGGCCACGAATGTGCTCGTGTTAGCAGTGGCATGTCCAGTGTACTTGCTGGACACCTAACGTTTGAGGGATGGTGGCGTAGTTGACTAATGCGTCAAGAATTAAGCTAGCTTCAAGGAACGCTGGCTTAATATCTCGAGTCCCAGTTTTACTTACAGTATTTTTATTTAAAGTCACAACTTAAGGGCATAAAATACATCAGAATTAATGCTGTGACAAAGCATCGGCGATAACTTTACATACGGTGAAGACTGAGGCTACTGCTACACCACGTAATTATGATAGGAGCGATTTCTCATATGGGAGAACTGTTGCCAGCCCAAATTGCACACATCTAGCCGTTGTCCCTCACCTTGTAATAAATAGTGATGAGGCGACGGTAGCGTTATGCATCACACAATGCCTGCAGCAGCTCATTACAAATTCTACGAATTAAATTAGCCATGATATCATTGTCAAGGTTCTTTACTGTTGATAAAGCATTGCGACCTTCGCTCTGGAACGAGAGTATTAATATTATTCATGAATTTGTGGGTTTAGTGATGAGGTCTAGTCCCATATTTGGATAGTTAATTACTACAGTCTCTTTCCGTGCTCCGCAAATGATGCCGTGAGACGCGTGTCCTAGCAGTTATTTTTCAGCATCATAATGCATGAATCAAGGAGACTAGCAGCACAGATGCTGAGGTGATGAAACCCTCTAGTCGCCTTCTAAGTAAATTAGCATCAAACTCTTTCTCTGAGTCATAGATCAGTTCTTCTGAGGGTAAATCTACAAGTTACTATAACAACATTAGGATCACTATATGGAGGAGGTTTATATGAAGGAGATGAGTCTAGTGAGGCTCATATTAACCATGCTCACTGAAATGATTCTTTGCAGTCAGTTGAAAAAGCTGCGTTAATAGGATCGGGTTGTAATGCATTTTTTATGGAATTAGTGCGCATTAGAACCCTCGATAGTCTCCTGTTCTTCAAAAGCTTTTCAGTTAACATGCAACTGTATGTGGTGGCTACACAGGTCAAACTGTCTGATCCAAGTCATTGAACTACTGTAATTCTCAGACCAGGTGGAACGTAAACACTTACGTCATTTGTTGGGCGCATTGGCCACTTGATAAATGTTGTTGGATTGTTGTCCAGGTAGACGCAGCAGCGTGCAGTGCTTGATCACCATCAGCAACTGATAGTAGTATGTACGAGCTCTTCATGATTTAAAATGGTGCCAGCAACACTTCTATATAATTTCAGGATGAGGGAGAAATATCGTTTTGAGAAATCGTTATGATTGCAAAAAAAGAGCATAAGCATCCCACAGGCTGTTTGTGTGATGACTTTCTGGCAATGACATTCATCGCTCACATGTTCTTACCGGCTGAACAAAGGGGTGACCGCTTCTTAAGCAGCATCTCTGGGATTAGATGCTGCCATACTTCTTTGCTGATGGTGACAAACTTTGCATTTTTGTATTACATAATACCTACTCAGATACACTGCAATATACCAGAAAATCCATGCACGACTTCTTTGTTTGTTGTCACAATTAGCGTTGATGTAATTCAGTTTGTGTGTTTCTGTTGAACGAGGAAAACATTATCAAGACAGAACACCTGCCGAGAGGGCCCGACTGTGCAAAATCTTATTATAAACGGGGAACCTGTCCCAAAATTAAAAGGCACAGATCCCCTTTTTGATTTTTCCTCGTGCCCATCTCCCGCTTTTGAAAAAAACTAAATTTGCACAAAAAGGGCCCCTAAAATTGGAATTCATTCCCTTTAATTAAAAAAGAAAATTTTAAAAAATTTCAAGTCTTTTCTAAAAAATCATTTTTAACTCCCCCCACAACTAAATAATTTAATTGAAAAATTGTATCTCTTTAAATTGTACTCGTAAATGTTTCTTTTTCGTATTCATAAAATGTCAAAACCTTTTGGCCCCCAATAAAACTTTATTTTTTAATTCATTACCTAAAAAAGAATACTCCATTCTACAAAAATGCCGGGAAACCACAGAAAAATTAAACCATATGCCTGCCCTTTCCCAAAATCTTTTGTGCAAAATTTTTTAAATCGTTTTCAATAATTTTTTTTAACCATTTTAATATATCTTTTGCTTATTTAAATTCCTTAAAGTTAATTTTAAAGCCCCCAAAAATTTGCCCCTGCATCCAATTTTGTTTTGGGGCATGTTGCCCCCTGAAAATAACTATTTTCCTTTGTACTCACCTTTATCATTTTTCAAATTATAAAAAAATAAAAAAATTTGGTTACTGATGAGGTATCACAATGGGCACCTGTGACGAGGGGGGGGTCCCACAGGATGGGTCCTGGCCCAAGCTGTTTTTGTTTTATGTGAATGACATGGGGGAAAGGTTGGGGGACTCAAATGTGAAATGTTCGAAAGATTATGTGAAGTTAATGAGGAAAATTAAATCAGATGGGGAAATCAGGCAGCCCTTCACAGAGCCCGGGGACGGGGCGGGAATTTTGGCCCAGAAAAAGGGCTTCTAAAATTAAAACCCTCCCAAATGCAAAGTCATGAAAAATTGGAAAAGGGCAAAAAACCCCCGGCAAACAGAGTTTTTGGCTAGGGGGAAATGACTGAAAACCCTCATTCAAAAGAAAGATTTGGAGTGATTAAAACACCGAACTTCTCCGGAAGCACAAATCAACCAGAAAAATGCTGCAATTAGGGGTTTGCCTGGAAAAACCCTGAGTTTTGCATTCCGTTTCCCTAAGAAAGGGAAATTTCTTTAAAGCCCACGTACACCGTTCCCGGGTCGGGCCCAACTGGAGTGTGCAGCACCATTTTGGGAACCCCCCACCGGGTCAAGCACTTTAAGAAATTAGGGGAAATTGCAAAGATTTGCGAAAAGGGTTAGTTCCAGAGCCAAAAGGGGAATGTTTGAAAAAGGTTTAAAGGGGAAAGGGGGCCCGACGACACTGGAGGACAGGGGGATGGGGGAGAAAAGATAATGACATCCCAAAATACTCCCTTGGAATAGAAAAGGGGACAGAGACAAATTTTCCAAAAAGGGGGGGACACGAAAAAAAAGGGGTCCCTTGGAAGATAAGTTTCAGATGAGTTCGGGTTGAGCCAGGTTTTTTTTAGGAAGCAGTTCTTCTTTATAGATTGGTCAAGGGGTGGAACATCGGGCGAGCGATGTAGTGGTGGCAGGTCCCAATACATAGTTTTTAAGACGAGGTAGGGATAAAACTGTGGGAGCAGGGGAGAGAGGCCCCCTATTTTAGCGTTCAGTGAAGAGGGGGGGGCCAGGACCCTGGGGGCTCGCCCCCCCTCCCAACTGCAATTAGTAAAAACCCAACACACACACACCCCAACACACATAAAAAATATATATAAAAATTAATATTATATATATAAATATATATATTTAATATATAAAATATATATAAAATATATATAATATTTTATATATTTTTTGGTAGTGGGTGGGGTAAACAAACCCCCGGGGAAGTACAACAAATATAAACAAAAAAACAAGGTTTTTTTTTTTTTTTTCAAAATTACATTGGGTTGTTTTTTATTTTCTTTTTTGTACCATGGTTTGGGGGTACTGGAAAACCTCTGCTTCAACAATTAAAAGACACTCCCAGAAAAGGGGGAAAAGGTTAACCAGAAAGTGGACCTTGTTTCACCTTGATAGTTCGGGACATCGAGGATATAGGAAAGGAAAGGGCCCCTGGGAGCTAGCGATCATGTGGTTCTTTTGTTCGCTACATATTTGGGCCCCAAAGTGGAGAGAGCAAAAGGGGAATAGGGTGGGGAAAAACCAACTACAAAAGGGGGGAAAAACCACTCAGGCTTGGGGAAAACTTCTTTCAAGACTTTCAGTGGGGGGGAAGGGGAACTGACGGGAAAAACCATAAAAGAAATAAAAGGGGACTATGGGAAACAAAATGCAAGGAGGCGGGGAAAAAGGTTTTTTCCCAAGGGAAACAAAATAAGGGGAAGAACAGAACGAGCCCCTTTGGTTCCCCCAAAGGTGAAAGGGACCCCCAAAAACAAGGTGACAGAAAAAGGGAAAAAGGGTACGGGAAGACAGAGAACTCGGGGAAAATAAAAAATTCCAAAAAGAGCCAGAAACGAATTGCACAGAAAAGAAGGGGGGCCCTCAGCCCCCCAATACAAAATGACTAGCATCGAAATAAAAGACTGCCCCCGGCTGTTGTAAAACCCACCCACGAGGAAAACAACGTCAAGGGCCAGGTAACAGGCTGGGGAAGGGGAGGGGGGGAATTTTTCACAAAAAACGACGGGGAGGAAAGGTCAGGAGCTCAACACAAGATTTAAAAGAAATTTTTTAAAAGGGGAAAAACCCAATAGGACTCCAGGAAATCAAAAGCAGGGGGGTGCCCCAAGCAATCTGGATGAGGTACATAAAAACCAAGGGGGAAGTGAAAAAGCTGTTTAAGGGGCGAACTTGAAACCTCGCCCACTCCCAGCCGTGCGCGCCTCTCTTTCACCCCCCAGACGTGCGCGCCCCGCCCACTCCCAACGTCCCCGGCCCGTAAACCCCCAGACGTGCCCCACCTCTCACCCCCGACGTGCGAGCCTCGTCCCCCCAACGTGCGACCCTCGTATAATATCGGAAAAAGATTTTAGTGACGAGTGAGTGAAATAAAATTTAAACCGGGTTTGATGTGTAAACCGGGGCCTCTGCTGGTTTCTTCACCCCTCAGCTGAAATCTTCTTTTACTTCAAAAAAAGGGCCCATCTAGGGGGAAACACCCCAACCAGGTTTTCCCTTTCCAAGATTTCATAACTGGGCACCACTACGGGCCCAAAGGGCCTTTAGAAAACCCAAAAGTTTTTTGGTAAGTTCCCGCTTATTTAAACCCCAGCAAACCAAAAACACTGTCCCCAAACCGCTGTTTTTTAAACCAAACCATCTTTCCTTTTTCCCTTTTAAAATAGAGTTTTACAAAAACCCCATGCCCTTAATTCTCCGGTGGTTTAGTACCCTTTACAACGTGACTAACCGGCCCTGCATTCCTCTAATCCCTTTTTTTAAAAATACATACTTTTTTAATTATTTTTAAATTATTATTATTTTTTATTATTATTATTATTATTATTTATTAATAAATTTTTGTGCATTTATTCGATATCGTATTTTGATTATATCAGGGGGATTTTTTATTAAAATCAGGGTTTTCTTTTCCTGAGTAGGGGCGGTGACCCCCTTCCCTTCCCTGAGATAAGGGCCCAAGCTTGCCAGGATGCATGGGAATTTAAAAAACGTTAGTTACAATGTCAAATGTTTGGGAATCATGTTAGATTTTGTTTCGTAAGTTTTTTAAGGAAGTCAGTACTGACGGGTCTTTAAATAATTCTGGGGGTTCGGGCGAAAAACTTAGTTTTTCTGGTTTTTGTCAGGTTTCCACCCTTTTGACCCGGGGAATTTAAATGTCAATTTTTAGGGTTAGTGTGTTGTATTACCTCTGTTGTGGAGTTTATGTGTTTTGTTGTATTCCCGGGGTTGTGGAATTATGGGATTTTTGAAATTTACCAGTTTTTGTGGAGTTTAAATGTGATTGTTGTTTTTCCGGGGGTTGTGGAGTTTATGTGATTGTTTTTATTCCATTTTTTGTGGAGTTTATGTGATTTTGTATTACCAGTTTGTGGGGGATTTGGGATTGTTTTTTATTACCAGTGTTGGGAAAATTATGTGATTGTTGAAATTTCCCAGTTTGTGGGATTATGTGATTGTTGTATTCCCCGTGTTGTGGAAAATTAGGGTGTTTGTTGTATTCCCCGTTTTGGTGGAGATTATGTGATTGTTTTATTCCCAGTGTTTTTAAAAAGATTGTAAATTTTGTAAAAACGGGTGTTGTTGGTTTTATGTGATTTTTTTATTACCAGTGTTGTGGAGTTTGGGATTGTTGTAAAAAAAAAAACCGGGGGTTTTTGAGATTAGTGATTGTTGTTTTACCATGTTTGGGTTTATGTGATTGTTAAAAATTACCAGTTTTTGTGGAATTATGTAAATTGGGTTGTATTCCCCATTTTGTGGAGTTTATTTGATTGTTGTAGAACAATTTTTGGGGGTTGATAAATGAGACAGGGGAAATTGTTTCGCCGGGCTGGGTTCTTCAGCCCAATGCAGAAAAGCCGGGAAGAGGAGGATTTTTAAGGGAGGTTGGGGGGACTGATTACCCAAACTCCCCCTATCTTTTTCCCTTTTTCTCTGTTGGGACTGAAAAAGGGCTACAGCCTGGCCAAACTTTTCCAGTTTAAAAAGATTCCCAAATTTTACAAAAGTGTTTCATTTATGTATCTTTGGGTTTGTCCCAGTTTAAATTTAAATTCCAAATTGAGACAAAAAGTAACAAGAAAACTTTATCTTTGACTTTAAAAAAGTTAGTTTTTAAATTTTCCCTCTCTGTAAAAGTGCTGTGCCCTTTTCCAATTTAATTTTTTGTTTCCAAATACTTTTTTCCTTCAACTTTTAAACCCTTTTTTTTACTTTTTTCTATGTTGTGTGTATTTAGTCTGGAGCCCACCTGAACGGGGTCCCTTTCCCCGGTTTTAAACATGGAAGTTGCAGCTTTTTGTAAAAATTTGAGTAAAGAAAACGGGGTCCCTCAGGAAGTTATCAAATTTAATTTAAATGCTTTTAAAGTTAGAGTAAAAAACAACAAAAGGAAAGAGGTTATGAGAGAACATGAAGACGGGAAGGAGATAGCGAGGGAAGGAGCAAATGAAAAGGCTGTAGGGGGGGAATCACCAGGTGAGATATAATGTTTTAAATTTTTGGGGCCAAAAACCGAGGAAACAAAAACAAAAATGTTTAGAGATGAAGCAGGGGGAAATTAAAAAGGGAAAAGAAACTTGATGAAGGTTTTTGGGGACCTTGTTGGGGAGCCCGGGCTTCAAAGTCCTAAAATTTATCCCTCATCCCCCAAAAAACGATGACTTAACTATTTTTACGAAATCAGTTTTAAAAACGCAGACTACCCCTTTTGAATACATGTTTGTTTCCTGGGCTGCAAGAAACTAGTTTTTATTTTCAAAGATACTTACTTCCCTTTTTTTTATTTTTTTTGCTTGACCCTTTGGGTTTAAATCCCTTTACTTTAAATACAGCTTTAAAAAGCTAAAAAAACGCTTAAACAAAAATTTTTCACAATTTTTACCCTCCCCGCCAGGGTTTTTTATTATTTGGGTCCAGAGTGCAGACTTTTATCCAAAACTTTGAAATTTACTCTTTTAAATTCATGGGGGGTGACAGTTCCTCTTTACCACTAATGAAATCAGAGATTTTATCGGAGAGAAAAAGTTTTTTTTCTGAGGTTGAGATGACCCCGAAGTGAGGATTTATACGCCTCAGTTTATTTAAATTTTTTTTTTTAAAAAAAATTTTTAAAGGTTTTAAGTGTAAAAAGGGAGAAACTCTCCCCAAAAACCCGCTAAACAACCGGGAAGGGAAAAACTGAGTTCATTAAAAAAATTTTTACTTGTGGTGAAAAGGACAAAATAAAATTTTTGTTCCCCCCAAAAGGGGAAAAACCCAAAATGTCCCCGTTTTGTGAAAATTGAAAGAATTTTGGTTTCGACTAAGCTGGAATTTATTTATTGTATATACAAAAGAAGAAAGGGGGAGAGATTTTGTTTGCCCAGGGTAAGCCTGGGCCAGCAACCGGTTTACCAAACCCCGTTTTGAAACCCCGTAAAATTCTTCGTTTATTTAAATGACAGTCGTCTTTTTCGAATTTTTCAGATTCATAACAATGACCTTTTGGGGGTAAAAAGGTACTGGAGCTGTGGGAAAGGATATTTAGGACACCCGTTGGAGGCCCCCTGGCGAAAATGACACACCAGAAACGGGTAACTTTTCTATTAAAAAGCCTCGATCATGGTAAACATTGGTCTAATTTTAATCAGGGCAAAATTTTTAAACTCCCCACCCTTCTTTTGTTTTTCTACAACACACACACACACACAAAACACACCCCACCACACACACACACATACGGAGTATGGCACCAGTCTGGAACCCACCCTGGTCCAAACACGTCAAAAAGTTAGAAAAGTACAAAAGGTTTTTCAACAAGGCCGTCCAAGAGCCAAGGGAATGTCGTACGAGGAAAGGGTTTAAAGGGGAAAAAAGGACTGGGCGCACTGGGGGGACAGGAAAAGGGGCCCGGGGAGACATGATAACACATAAAAATACTGCGGGGAATAGCAAGGGTTTGGGGGGAGATAAAGGTGTTTCCCGAGAGGGGGAACCCCAGGGACAAGGGTCAAAACTGGAAGTGAAGATTTAGACGAGTCCCAAAAGGGACGTTAGGAAGTATTTTTTCAGTCATTAGAGTTGTTTTACAAGTTTGGGAAAAGCCTCAAGTGAATAGGGGAGGCAGGAACCAACATTGTTTTAAGAAGAGGTATGGGCAAAGCTTTAGGGAAACCAGAGAGAGAAAGGATCCATAGCGATCAGTGAAAAGGGGGGGCCAGGGGCTGAGTCCCCGACCCCTGCAACCCCCAATTAGGGGAGTACAAATTTTGGTGGTTTCATGGGAAAGGGTAATGAAATCAGTTTCTGTAAGTATTTCCCCGGGCCCCAATGTGCCGTGTTACGTGGGTGCCATTTTAAAATTGGGGTGGGCAACCCAACGTTTTTTGGGGGGTGGTGGCCCTAGTGGGGCTTTAAAGCGTCAAGAATTTTTAAACCCGCTTTAAGGAACCGGTAAAAATCCGAGTCCCCAGATTTTTTCTTAAAAGTATTTTTTAAATTTTTTGTCACAACTTTAAAGGGGACAAACTAAAATCAGAATTTTAAAGCGGTTGGGCGAGCATCGGGGATAACTTTACAAACGGTGAAAAACTGAGGCTACTGCTACACCACGTAATTTTTTATGGGGCGATTTCTCATATGGGGGGAACGGTTTCCCCGCCCAAATTCACCCCATCTTGCCTTGTTTACTCACCTTGTAAAAATATGATGAGGCAACGGGTTTCGTTTTTGCGTCAACCAAAGGCCCGCAGCAGTCATTTTCAAATTCCCAAAGAATTTAAAAATTACCCCTGTATCACTGTCAAGGATCTTACTGTTTTAAAAACATTGCGACCTTCGCTCTGGAACGAGATTTTTAAAATTATTTATGAATTTATGGTTTTGTGATGGGTCTAGTCCCCCAAAAATTTTTGGGTAGTTTTAAATTTTACTTTTCATTCCGTGCTCCGACATGGGTGCCGTGAGGCCCTGTTTCCTTTGCAATTATTTTTTCCCGCATCAAATTTAAAGAAAACAGGAAAACTACAAACACCCGATGCAAAGGGATCAAACCCCCTATTCGCCCTTTAAGTAAAATTTTTATTCCAAAACTCTTTCCTGAGTCATAGATCGTTTTTTCTGAGGGTAAAATTTCAAGTTTCTATAAAAAAACATTAGGAAACACATATTGGGAGGTTTTTAAAGAAGGAGATTTAGTTTAGTGAGGCTCATATTAAACCCTGCTCACTGAAATATTTTTGCAGGGCAGTTTAAAAAGGTGGGGGTAATTGGTCGGGCTGTAAAAGCATTTTTTATGGAATTAAATGCGCATTAGAACCCCGATGTCTCCCGTTCTTAAAAGGTTTTTTAGTTTAAAATGCAAAAACCAAAAGTGGGGCCCCACAGGGCAAACTTTTTGTTTCCAAATCATTGAACTATTGTAATTCTCAGACCCGGTTGGGAAAGTAAAAAATTACGTCCTTTTTTTGGGGGGGCATCGGCCACTTGATAAAAGTTGTTGGATTGTATGCCGGGGACGCAGCAGCGTGCAGTGCTTGATCACCCTCGGGAACTGATATTTTATGTACGGGGCTCTTCATGGGTTTTAAAAAAATGCCAGCAAACCCTTTTATATAAATTCAGGAAAGAAGGGGGAAAAGTCGTTTTAGGAAAACGTTATGTTTTCAAAAAAAAAGCAAAAACTTCCCCCAGGCTGTTTTTGTGGTTTACTTTCCTTTGGGAATGACCCTTCATCGCTCACATGTTCTTTCCGGCTGGAAAAAAGGGGGACCGGGTTCTTAAGCAGGATCTTGGGGTTAGTTTTCTGCCATATTCTTTTTCTGATGGGGACCAAAATTTTCAAATTTTTTTATTACATAAAACAAATCAGATACACTGCAAATTCCAGAAAAAACCTTGCACGACTTCCCTTTTTTGTCGACACCCAATTAGCGTTTATGTAAATTTATTTTTTGGGGTTTTTTTGTTTTAACAGCAAAACCTTTTCAAGACCCCAACCCCTGCCGAGAGGGGTGGTGGCTAAAACTCCCGTTCACACACGGAGGGGCCCGGGGGGTTTGGGTTCCCGGCGGTTTGGGAAAAATTTGACACGTTTCCTTACACCTGTTGCCCGTTCACCCCAACAGCAAATGGTACCTGGGTGTTAGTCGATGGTGTGGGGGCATTTCCTTTGGGGGCAAGATTAAAAGGCCCCAATGGGAAATAAATTTGACAGTCCTGAAGACGCACGACTTTTTGGGGTTTTCCGGGTGGCTAAACCCCCCGGGGTTAAAAAAACCCAAAGAAAAACTTATCTTTTTCTTTTTCTTTTCCATTTAAATTCCCCACCAAGTATTGACCTGAGATTTGAAATGTTTAAAAGGGGGGCAAAGCACCCAAGGGGGAAAAAAAAGCGTAACACCCCGGAAAAAGGAAAAAAAAAGAGTTGTAAAACACACACATCCTTCAACACTACTTGCACTGATCATAAACCCAAAGGAAAATAACAAGGAACCCAAAAAAACAAAATCCCAATGATCTTTGAGACGGTGAAGGAAATTGGGTTTTCTTTTCCGATGGTTTCACGTTTTAAACCCTCCCTTTTAAAAAAAAATTTTTTTGGGAAACCCTTTAAAAAATGGGGTCAAGGAAAGTGAGATAACCTTCTGTTCAGTTTGGTCTCATCCCTTTTTTATATGTGGTTATTTTTAGCGATGCCCCGTTCCGCTTGACTCATTGTTTCCCCGTGAAGTATGGCCTCCCCCCGTCTTTTCTTTCTGAGTAAACCATACCCCGGCCGGGGTTGAACCCCCGGTCAGAGAGTTTCAAAAATCCAGCCCGTCGGTTAGCCAATAGACCAGGGTTTGCCACAATAAGTTTTTCCAACTAGGAATATTTTTGGGCTAGTGGTTAAAGCGAGGGCTGGGGTTTTGAGAAATCTCTGCCGCGGGTTTAGTCCCGGGCCCGGGGGTATGGGTTTTTTTGCAATCGTGTCATTACGAATTTTGTGATCATTTTAGTTCGGGAAAAACATCCCCGAAAGGGCCTGATGTGTCGACGAGGGTGCTGCTGTTTCCCTGGGTCTGGCTGTGATTTATGGAAGAATTTCCCCAAATGTTAACACAGTCAGGTCCCTTTTTAGACCTACTTTATGGGAAATATCGGGCCCGGGGGAGGCAAGAGGAGCTAAAGCGAAGTGGGGAAAATTTAAAGAAAATTTGTAAAATTTTTTAATGCCATAAAAAAAAACAAAAACCTTATCCCAAAATTTTGGGTCCCTGCTCAGAAAAATGGAAAATTTTCCCGATGGGCCAAAAAAGAAAATGAGGGGGAGAGGGGTGAAAATTTCAATACTACTCTGTGTTTAACGAGTCACTAATCGTCTAAAGGTAGACAATCCAGTTTTTTTTCATAAATGAGCCTTAAAACCCTGAGCCAATGTATCCCAAAGTTTCTGACAAAAACCCTAACTCCACTAGACTTTGAGAAAGCAATTGAAACAGCCCCGCACTCACCCCGGGCCCCCATCTCGGGGAAACTCTTGTTCTGAAAAACTCCAAGAAACCCCTCCAGGGTTTTTCTAGTATGTGGGGAAAAGGGAAAGCATAGACCGGGGGAAATTTCCACAATCACAAAAGAAGGATAACCTAAATTTCATTTTAGGGGGGCAAAAGCAATAGCAAAATATGAAAAATGCTTTGCCCCACAACACAAAAATTTTGAAAGTTCTAAGAAGCAGGATTGCAAACCAGTCCGGGCAACAGGGGTTACAGCGGTCGCTCCCCCTTCGAAAACTACTGGATCATTATGATAGGGTCTTGGATGCTAGAAAAACAAATGCAGAGATAGTATAAAAAGATTTTGGGAAACCCCTTGGGACAGATCATCTGGGTAATGCACAAAAAAATGATAAAAAGGAAACTGGCAGAAATATGTTCAAGATGAACGATCATATTATTGAATAAAAAGTTCTTCACTGTGTGGTAGGTGAGTATCGTCTCCAACCTTGCAAATCCATTATACTGGCGACTTCCCAAACGTTTTGTAAGTATTCGTTCTGCTCCTGTCAAATTTTTTTTTGGGGGTTGTTTTCTTAAGACTTCACTCTTTTTTTGGGTTTCGGACTTAGTTATTCCTGCCTGGATTTGAATTTTCAAGTGATAATTTATCTTCCCCATTTTTTTTAAAAGGCCTGGGCCCTTTTGTGTGAGGTTTTATCGAGGGGTAGTAACTCTGTGTTGGTTTCTCTTTCTGTTTGATGTCGGAGGGCCTCCTTCCCCAGTTAAACATACTAGTGTTCCTGGTGTTTGACGTGCACTTAAAAAATGCTTCAACACTGTGGTGATCCGAGGGGGGATTGATGGTGGGGGGGGTGAAGGACTGGGGTGTGGGGGTTGGACTGGGGGTGGTGTGATGGACGGTGGTGACTGTGATGGCTGGTGGTGGGGTCATGGACTGGGGGTGAGGTATGGACTGGTGGTGACTGTATGGACTATTGGGGAGGGTATGGATGGTGGGAGGGTGTTGACGGGAGGGAGGGTATGGGGTGGTGGGAGGGTTGAGGCTGGGGTGGGGTGGGGGTGGGGTGGGGTGATGGGCTGGTGGTGAGGGTGATGGCGTGGTGAGGGTGATGGGTGAGAAGGGTGAAGGATGTGTTTTAGAAGTCCCTCTGTGTCCCCTCAGATGAACTCCCTTCCACACTTCCCTTTTGGTGATGGACGGTTTTGAGGGTATGGGCGGTTTTGAGGGTGGTGGGACTCTTTCGAGGTGAGGACTGGTGGGGATGATGGACTAATATGAGAGTGATGGCTGGTGATGAGGGTATGGACTGGGGGTGAGTTTATGTGTGTGTGGGTTATTTGAAGGGGGATGATGGACTAGTTGAGGATGGACTTGTGATTTGGTGTGGACTGGTGGGGAGGGGGATGGACTGGTGTTGAGGGTGATGGCTATTGGTGTGGGGGAGGGGGAGGGGGATGTTTTGTGGAGGGGATGGTTGATGGTGAGGGTTGGACTTTTGGGGTGGGTGGACTAGTGAGGTGTGGACTGGTGGGGAAGGTGAAGGGTGTTTGGTGAAGGGTAAGGATGGTGGTGAGGTTTTATGAACTGGTGGTGAGGGGAATGGGCTGGAGGTGAGGGTGTGGACGGTGGGGAGGGTGTGGTCGGTGGGAGGGTGATGGTCTGGTGGGGAGGGTGATGGTCTGGTGGGGAGGGGGATGGCTTTGCGAGGGTGATGGACGACGGTGAGGGGGGATGGACTGGTGGGGGGAGAGTGAAAGGGCTGTGTTTCCAGAAGTCCATCTGTTCCCCTCAGACGAACTCCCTTCCACACTTCCCTTGCTAGTGATGGACTGGTGGTGAGGGGATGGTCTGGGGGTGAGGGGATGGATGGTGGTGAGGGGATTGGGCTTGTGGTTGGGTGGGACGGGGGTGAGGGGGGATGGGCTGTAAGGGGGGTAAGGGCTGTGTTTTCCCAAACCTTCTGTGTCCCCTCAGAGAAATCCCCTTCCACACTTCCCTTTTTGGGGGTGGACTGGTTTTGAGGAGATGGCCAGGTTTTTGAGGGGGTGGGGTGTTGCTGGGGTGATGAACTGATAGTGAGAAGATGGGCTGTTGCGAGGGTGATGGGCTGGTGGTGATGTTTGTGTGTGTGGGTGTGTGTTTTTTTCCTTTCCCCCAGTTTCATACTCCAGAAGTCCCTTCGCGGGGGGCCTCAAGAACTCCCACACTTCCCTTGTTGGTGATGGGCTGGTGGGGAGGGGATGGATTGGGGGGGGTGTAGTTGGTGGAGGAGTGTGGCGCTGGGCTGCGGACTGTGTTTCCAGAAATCCATCTTCCACACTTCCCTTGTTGGTGATGGACTGGTGGGGAGGGTGATGGACTGGTGGTGAGGGTGATTGACTGGTGGGGAGGGTGATGGTCTGGTGGTGAGAGTGATGGACTGCTGGACTGATGGACTGTGTTTCCAGAAATCCATCTTCCACACTTCCCTTGTTGGTGATGGGCTGGTGGGGAGGGTGATGGACTGGTGGTGAGGGTGATTGACTGGTGGAGAGGGTGATGGTCTGGTAGGGAGGGTGATGGACTGGTGGAGAGGGTGAAGGACTGGTGGGGAGCGATATGGACTAGTGGTGTGGGTGGGCTGGTGGTGAGGGTGATGGACTGGTGGTGAGTGTGGTGGACTGGTAGGGAGGGTGAAGGACTGGTGGTGAGGGTGATTGACTGGTGGAGAGGGTGATGGTCTGGTGGGAAGGGTGATGGAGTGGTGGGGAGGGTGAAGGATTGTGTTTCCAGAAATCCATCTGTTTCCACACTTTCCTTGCTAGTGATGGACTGGTGGTGAGGGTGATCGTCTGGTGGTGAGGGTGATGGACTGTTGCTGAGGGTGATGGACTGACGGTGAGGGTGATAGACTGGTGGGGAGGGTGAAGGACTGTGTTTCCGGAAGTCCATCTGTGTCCCCTCAGATGAACTCCCTTCCACACTTCCCTTGCTGGTGATGGACTGGTGGTGAGGGTGATGGACTGGTGGTGAGGGTGATGGATGTGGGTGTACTGATGGTGAGGGTGATGGACTGATGGTGAGGGTGATGGACTGGTGGGGAGGGTGATGGACTGGTGGTGAGGGTGATGGATGTGGGTGTATTTGATGGTGAGGGTGAGGACTGATGGTGAGGGTGATGGACTGGTGGGGAGGGTGATGGACTGGTGGTGAGGGTGATGGATGTGGGTGTACTGATGGTGGGGGTGATGGACTGATGGTGAGGGTGATGGACTGGTGGGGATGGTGATGGAGGGTGGGTTGTACTGAGGTGAGGGTGTTGGGACTGAGGTGAGGGTGATGGACTGGTGGGGAGGGGGATGGACTGGTGGGGAGGGTGAGGGACTGGTGGTGAGGGTGAGGGTGGGGGGTTTTGTACTGATGGTGGGGGTGATGGATGATGGTGAGGGTGATGGACTGGTGGGGAGGGGTGATGGATGTGGGTGTATGATGGTGAGGGTGATGGACTGATGGTGAGGGTGAGGACTGGTGGGGAGGGTGACGGATGGTGGTGAGGGTGATGGATGGGTGTACTGATGGTGAGGGTGATGGACTGATTGGTGAGGGTGATGGACTGATGGTGAGGGTGATGGACTGGTGGGACGGTGATGGATGTTGTGTACTGATGGTGAGGGTGATGGACTGGTGGTGAGGGTGATGGACTGGTGGTGAGGGTGATGGACTGGTGGTGAGGGTGATGGACTGGTGGTGAGGGTGATGGACTAGTGGTGATGGTGATGGACTGGTGGTGAGTGTGATGGACTGGTGGTGAGTGTGATGGACTGGTGGTGACTGTGATGGACTGGTGGTGACTGTGATGGACTGGTGGTGACTGTGATGGACTGGTGGTGACTGTGATGGACTGGTGGTGACTGTGATGGACTGGTGGTGACTGTGATGGACTGGTGGTGACTGTGATGGACTGGTGGTGACTGTGATGGACTGGTGGTGACTGTGATGGACTCGTGGTGACTGTGATGGAATAGTGGTGAAGGTCATGGACTGGTGGTGAGGGTGATGGACTGGTGGTGACTGTGATGGACTGGTGGTGACTGTGATGGACTGGTGGTGACTGTGATGGACTGGTGGTGACTGTGATGGACTGGTGGTGACTGTGATGGACTGGTGGTGACTGTGATGGACTCGTGGTGACTGTGATGGACTGGTGGTGACTGTGATGGACTCGTGGTGACTGTGATCGACTAGTGGTGAGGGTGATGGACTGGTGGTGAGGGTGATGGACTGGTGGGGAGGGTGATGGACTGGTGGTGAGTGTGATGGACTGGTGGGGAGGTGATGGACTGGTGGTGAGGGTGATGGACTGGTGGTGAGGGTGATGGACTGGTGGTGAGTGTGATGGACTGGTGGTGAGGGTCATGGACTGGTGGGGAGGGTGATTGACTGGTAGGGAGGGTGAAGGACTGGTGGGGAGGGTGATGGGCTGGTGGTGAGGGTGATGGGATGGTGGTGAGTGTGATGAACTGGTGGTGAGTGTGATGGAATGGTGGGTGCTGTGATGGGATTTAGTGGTGAAGGTCATGGACTGGTGGTGAGGGTGAATGACTGGTGGGGAGGGTGAAGGACTGGAGGGGAGGGTGATGGGCTGGTGGTGAGGGTGATGGACTGGTGGTGATGTGAGGGACTAGTGGTGAGGGTCATGGAACTGGTGGGGAGGGTGATTGAACTGGTGGGGAGGTGAAGGACTGGTGGGGAGGGTGATGGGCTGGTGGTGATGGAGATGGACTGGTGGGGAGGGTGATGGGCTGGTGGTGAGGGTGATGGGCTGGTGGTGAGGGTGATGGGCTGGTGGTGAGGGTGATGGGCTGGTGGTGAGGGTGATGGACTAGTAGAGAGGGTGAAGGACTGTTTCCAGAAGTCCATCTGAGTCCCCTCAGATGAACTCCCTTCCACTCTTCCCTTCCTGGTGATGGACTGGTTTTGAGGGTGATGGTCAGGTTTTGAGGGTGATGGACTGTTGCTGATGGTGATGGACTGGTGGTGAGGGTGATGGACTGGTGGGGAGGGTGAAGGACTATGCTTCCAGAAATCCATCTGTGTCCCCTCAGATGAACTCCCTTCCACACTTCCCTTGTTGGTGATGAACTGGTGGTGAGGGTAATGGACTGGAGGTGAGGGTGATGGACTGGTGGGGAGGGAGATGGTCTGGTGGGGAGGGTGATGGTCTGGTGGGGAGGGTGATTGTCTGGTGGGGATGGTGATGGACTGTTGCTGAGGGTGCTGGACTGACGGTGAGGGTGATGGACTGGTGGGGAGAGTGAAGGACTGTGTTTCCAGAAGTCCATCTGTGTCCCCTCAGATGAACTCCCTTCCACACTTCCCTTGCTAGTAATGGACTGGTGGTGAGGGTGATGGACTGGTGGGGAGGGTGAAGGACTGTGTTTCCAGAAGTCCATCTGTGTCCCCTCAGATGAACTCCCTTCCCACATTTTCCCTTGCTAGTGATGGATGGTGGTGAGGTGATGGTCTGGTGGTGAGGGTGATGGACTGGTGGTGAGGGTGATGGACTGGTGGTGAGGGTGATGGACTGGTGGTGAGGGTGATGGACTGGTGGGGAGAGTGAAGGACTGTGTTTCCAGAAGTCCATCTGTGTCCCCTCAGATGAACTCCCTTCCACACTTCCCTTGCTAGTGATGGACTGGTGGTGAGGGTGATGGTCTGGTGGTGAGGGTGATGGACTGGTGGTGAGGGTGATGGACTGGTGGGGAGAGTGAAGGACTGTGTTTCCAGAAGTCCATCTGTGTCCCCTCAGATGAACTCCCTTCCACACTTCCCTTGCTAGTGATGGACTGGTGGTGAGGGTGATGGTCTGGTGGTGAGGGTGATGGACTGGTGGTGAGGGTGATGGACTGGTGGGGAGAGTGAAGGACTGTGTTTCCAGAAGTCCATCTGTGTCCCCTCAGATGAACTCCCTTCCACACTTCCCTTGCTAGTGATGGACTGGTGGTGAGGGTGATGGTCTGGTGGTGAGGGTGATGGACTGGTGGTGAGGGTGATGGACTGGTTGTGAGCGTGATGGACTTGTGGGGAGGGTGATTGACTGGTGGGGAGGGTGATGGTCTGGTAGGGAGGGTGATGGACTGGTGGAGAGGGTGAAGGACTGGTGGGGAGCGATATGGACTAGTGGTGTGGGTGGGATGGTGGTGAGGGTGATGGACTGGTGGTGAGTGTGGTGGACTGGTAGGGAGGGTGAAGGACTGGTGGTGAGGGTGATTGACTGGTGGAGAGGGTGATGGTCTGGTGGGAAGGGTGATGGAGTGGTGGGGAGGGTGAAGGATTGTGTTTCCAGTAGTCCATCTGTGTTCCCACACTTCCCTTGCTAGTGATGGACTGGTGGTGAGGGTGATGGTCTGGTGGTGAGGGTGATGGACTGGTGGTGAGGGTGAAGGACTGTGTTTCCGGAAGTCCATCTGTGTCCCCTCAGATGAACTCCCTTCCACACTTCCCTTGCTAGTGATGGACTGGTCGTGAGGGTGATGGTCTGGTGGTGAGGGTGATGGACTGGTGGGCAGGGTGAAGGACTGTGTTTCCGGAAGTCCATCTGTGTCCCCTCAGATGAACTCCCTTCCACACTTCCCTTGCTTGTGATGGACTGGTGGTGAGGGTGATGGTCTGGTGGTGAGCATGATGGACTGGTGGTGAGGGTGATGGACTAGTGGGGAGGGTGAAGGACTGTGTTTCCAGTAGTCCATCTGTGTTCCCACACTTCCCTTGCTAGTGATGGACTGGTGGTGAGGGTGATGGTCTGGTGGTGAGGGTGATGGACTGGTGGTGAGGGTGATGGTCTGGTGGTGAGGGTGATGGACTGGTGGTGAGGGTGATGGACTGGTGGTGAGGGTGATGAACTTGTGGGTAGGGTGATGGACTGGTGTTGAGGGTGATGGACTGGTGGTGAGGGTGATGGATGTGGGTGTACTGATGGTGAGGGTGATGGACTGATGGTGAGTGTGATGGACTGGTGGGGAGGGTGAAGGACTATGCTTCCAGAAGTCAATCTGTGTCCCCTCAGATGAACTCCCTTCCACACTTCCCTTGCTGGTGATGGATTGGTGGTGAGGGTGATGGACTGGTGGTGAGGGTGATGGACTGGTGGTGAGGGTGATGGACTAGTGGTGATGGTGATGGACTGGTAGTGAGGGTGATGGACTGGTGGTGAGGGTGATGGACTGGTAGTGAGGGTGATGGTCTGATGCTGAGGGTGGACTAGTGGTGAAGGTGGTGGACTGGTGATGTGATGTGAGGGTGTTTGCTTCCCCTAGTTCCATGTCTCCAGAAGTCCATCTGAGGGCCCTCAGATGAACTCCCTTCCACACTTCACCTGTTGGTGATGGTGTTGTGGTGAGGGTGATGGTCTGGTGGTGAGGGTGATGGACTGGTGGTGAGGGTGATGGACTGGTGGTGATGGTGATGGACTGGTAGTGGGGGTTTGATGGACTGGTGTGGGGTGATTGATGGTGGTGATGGTGATGGACTGGTAGTGAGGGTGGTGGACTGGTGGTGAGGGTGATGGACTGGTGGTGGTTGTGGTGTATGTGTGTGTGTGTTTGCTTTCCCTAGTTCCATGTATCCAGAAATCCATCTGCGGGCCCTCGGGTGAACTCCCTTGCACACTTTACTTGTGAGTGATGGGCTGGTGGTGATGGTTATGGACTGGTGGTGACGGTGATGGACTGGTGGTGAGGGTGATGAACTTGTGGTGAGGGTGATGGACTGGTGGTGAAGGTGGACTGGTGGTGGTGTATGTGTGTGTGTGTGTGTGTTTGCTTTCCCTAGTTCCATGTCTCCAGAAGTCCATCTGCGGGCCCTCAGATGAACTCCCTTCCACACTTTACTTGTGGGTGATGGGCTGGTGGTGATGGTTATGGACTGGTGGTGAGGGTGATGGACTATTGGTGATGGTGATGGACTGGTAGTGAGGGTGATGGACTGGTGGTGAGGGTGATGGACTGGTGGTGATGGTGATGGACTGGTAGTGAGGGTGATGGACTGGTGGTGAGGGTGATGGACTTGTGGTGAGGGAGATGGACTGGTGGTGGTGGTGGTGTATGTGTGTGTGTGTGTGTTTGCTTTCCCTAGTTCCATGTATCCAGAAATCCATCTGCGGGCCCTCAGATGAACTCCCTTCCACACTTTACTTGTGAGTGATGGGCTGGTGGTGATGGACTGGTGGTGACGGTGATAGAGTGGTGGTGAGGGTGATGAACTTGTGGTGAGGGTGATGGACTGGTGGTGAAGGTGGACTGGTGGTGGTGTATGTGTGTGTGTGTGTGTGTTTGCTTTCCCTAGTTCCATGTCTCCAGAAGTCCATCTGCGGGCCCTCAGATGAACTTCCTTCCTAACTTCCCCAGGTTCAGCAGGTGTTGGCCCCTTCCCAGTGACCTTGCTGGATGTTAACTTGGTCTTGTCTACCTGGTCTACTGCCGAGACTGTCCAGGTGGGTGGAATTACAGGAGGGAACACACAGAAATCTGCGTCCTGTAATTACACCCACCAAGACAGCCTGGAACAGTAGACCAGCTAGACGAGACTGAGCTGCCTCCCAACTCGGCCACCAAGCTGAGGTTACTGATATAAATCTCGGACTTCTATTTATGTTTCATATCGTGTTTATGTTAATTTCTTTTTTTTTTTACTTACTTAGCTATATAAGTGTTGTAATTCGTCCATGTGTCCACAAATAAGCACATTTATGTAACTTTGCATGAGGGTCTACACACACACACACACACACACACACACACACACACACACACACACACACACACACACACACTCACATACACACACACTCACATACGCATTTCTGCTTTTTCTATCACTTCTCTTAAAATTAAATTGTATTCCATAGGCAATAAATCGTTAGCAAAAATGTTGGGTTTTAGAATATTTCAAGTTATTTTTAGAGATGTGAAAATGTTAAAGACTTGACAGTCGAAGAAAAAAACCCGTTAAGATAAAGCAAAGAAGATATTTGTAAGTTTTTCTTGTTAAAGGTAGGTTACAGGAAATAAATCTTTACCAATTAAATATGTCTTAGTTTTTATTATTTTTCTGGCCATCACTTATCGATCTTAATGACAGGAACCATACACCCCCCCACGCACACTATACACACATACCGCACACAGGCGCACACAACACCACACACACACACACACACCCCTCACACACACACACACACACTCCCCACACACAAAAATTGAAGATACTAATACTTCGTCACACTCTACGATACCTGTAAACTCTAATTCCCACGTTTACGTTCATTATCTTATATTGTAACACTTATGGCACTCAGGTGCACACATTTCCATGCACATATCTACACTGTCTCACCGGATGTTTACAACTAAATTAATTACACTGGCAATGATGGGCAGATATGGAAATAGTTAAGTATATATAATAATAAAATTCTGAAAAAAATGTGATTGAAAGTATAGTGCATCGAATAGTATTTATATAGTAAAAGCATTACTATCTGTTCTACGTTTTAGTATAGTTTAGTTATATATGTAGTATATAGTATATCTTTTATGTAGATATCCTTAATTATATATGGGAATTTATAAAAGAATTGACGTTCACAGAAAGTTGTTTTAGATACAGCAAGAAATACATTTATGAATTATCATATGGAAGGTAAGAAGTAACTAGAAATAATTATTAATTAAGGAAGTCTCACTTTGTAATTTTCGTGTCTTTATGTGTGTTATCTTTAGTATACTCAGAAAAAAATATTCACAAAGACAAAAAGAAAAATCACCGAAGAAATTAAGGACAGTTTTGTAGACTCGATCTCTTGACAAAAAAAATTTCAACTGGTGATTCCACAACTGGCTGCAGGAACTCTTGTTATTGTTTCTGATTCTCTTATATGGATTAGAAAGTTGCTCCACTGTAACCGTATATTACTGTATTGTCCTTTTAGGTTCTTGTGCGGTACTTGTATATTGGTAAACTGCTCTGTTGCTCGTTATTGTACCTTCCTTATGTAAAGGTATTACGTGTAACTTCACCTTTTTAGTATGTTACTATATGGTTCTACTCTCCAGTGTTACTACACTACTATTGTTATGTGTAAGTGTACTTTGTGTGTTACTATATGGTTCTACTCTCCAGTGTTACTACACTACTATTGTTATGTGTAAGTGTACTTTGTGTGTTGCTATTGGTTCTACTTCCAGTGTTTTCTACACTACTATTGTTATGTGTAAGTGTACTTTGTGTGTTACTATATGGTTCTACTCTCCAGTGTTACTACACTACTATTGTTATGTGTAAGTGTACTTTGTGTGTTACTATATGGTTCTACTCTCCAGTGTTACTACACTACTATTGTTAAGTGTAACTGCACTTTGTGTGTTACTATATGGTTCTACAAGTATCAAGGTGAGCAACGCACTAACAAACAAGAGATAACATATAACTAATCAGAGATGGTCCACACAATAGTACATTCACATAACGTACACACACAAAAGGTAGTACCTGAGTACGTGACATAGTGGATGTACTTGTGTGAACGTGGCATAATGGATGTATTTTTGTGTGTATATGGCATGGTAGATAGGTTTGTGTGTGTACGTGGTATGGTGCGTGTGTATGTACGTGGCATGGTGGATGTGCTTGTGTGTACGTAGCATGGTGAATGTGCTTGTGTGTACGTAGCATGGTGAATGTGCTTGTGTGTGAACGTAGCATGGTGAATGTGCTTGTGTGTACGTGGCATGGTGGATGTGCTTGTGTGTACGTAGCATGGTGAATGTGCTTGTGTATGTACGTGGCATGGTGGATGAAGTATGAGTGTACGTGTGTATTTGTTAAATCATCATGAAGACCTTAGAGAATTACGTAAGGTGTTATACGCATGTATGTTTGTGTGTGATGATTGTGTACATGACGCTTTTATTCGTGTGGATAAACGTGTGATTTGTACGGACAGTGTGGAGATGCAGAAATGTGTGAGTGTGTGTGTAGGTATACACAAGTGTGCACTTGTGTACCTATGCGTCCCTTGCACTCATATAAACACAAAATGTTAATAAATACACAAATAACCGCACATATTTAAAAAACCCGTTAAGATTACATATATGTCGTGCCGAATAGGTAAAAACTTGCGATTTTGGCTTAAATAACAATGCTGTTCTTGCCGAATTAGACAAGCGAAAATCTGTGTATGCAATATTCTCGTAAAAACCATTCTGAGCCTAACAAAAAAAAAAAATATTTCATTGTGTTTATATTAAATTACTGTAAACTTATCTAAAATATATTTAGTTGGATTAGGCTTAATTAAATTAGGCATGTTATAATAAGGAGACTCAGGAAAAGAGTTGCTTCTACATTCTAAGTTAATACAGTTATTATTTACCAAGCTTCGTGAATTTAGATCTGTGTAGGTTGTAGCAACTTTGTCTATGATTGTATCTGTACATTTTTATTGGTGGTAAACCAGACACTTTTGCAACATTGCGAAGGTTTATTGTGGAAACGTGTCCTAAACGCTGTAAAAAGTGTTTTAATATCAACTTGTCAGTTTTTTAAACCCTATAATATACATACATATATATATATATATATATATATATATATATTTATATATATATATATATATATATATATATATTTATATATATATATATGCAATAAGATCACAGTAAACAGGTGATTTTAGAATATGCAAAACAACCCCTCTGAAAAAATAGAGAAATTCCCAAACGCTTTCGTGGACTACTCACATTATCAAGGAACTATGAAAGTAAGGCATCCAAGGAAGCTATATAAGGGGTTGGCCGGCACCTCACTATCAGATCCACAACGGTTAAACACGTGGGCGCGCGGCGAGCCAACTTGGAAAGGTCCTTGGCACAACTCACCCCACAAACTATTCTACCCCAAAAAATAAGAATTTTAAAGATTATTTGTCCGTGTATTATTAAATTCTTCCAAATTCTATTAATTATAAATGGGTCTAATTTATATAAACCAAAGGAAATATTCATATTATTGTCAAACTGCTTTTTTTGAACAAGATTCAAATTTTAATTCTGTCGACCATGGACTTGCCCTTTATACTACTTTCTCAACTTTTTGAAAATCAATTGGATGGTTAGAAAACCCTTACATGAATAAATAGAGCATTGGAATCTTTTCCAGTTCTAATGCTATATTTATGTTGTTTTAATCTTACGTTCATAGTTCCTTGATAATGTGAGTAGTCACGAAAGCGCTATGGAAATTCTCTATTTTTTTCAGAGTGTTGTTTTGCAAAATAAATATATATATATATATATATATTAAATATAATATAGATATATATATAAATATATATAAAATATATAATAAATATATATATATATATATCTTGTAAAATATATATATATATATATAAAATATATATATATATTAAATATATATATATATTATATATATATATAATATGATATATAATTTTTAAATTGTGGACCACCTCTGATTAGTAATCTGTTTATCTTTTGCTTGTTAGTGCGTTTACACCTTTGAGACATGTACGAGTCTTGAGTACTTTATGTGATGTAACTTTCAATGTGATTAATCTGGCGTTGGTAATTTAGACAATCTGATTAACTAAGGGACCTGGCAGGTATTACGTCAGTAGGTACTAATCATCATTATTTGTCGTCCAACTGTAAACATACTTGTGAAAATGTCTGTATTGTAGTCAATATTACACTTCATGTGTTTTGGCCAAACTCCAAAACTAGTGAATAGAAGTTAAGAATTTTTGGGGTTGTTAACCTTCCCTGTGTGTCTACCAACAGACCTTTAGTCATTGCAGCACCTGCTGTCAGAGCAGCACTGCAGTCAGAGCAGCACCTGCTTTCAGAGCAGGCACCTGCGTTCAGAACACTTGCTTCGGTGACCGTGCTGCCTCTGAATAGATCTCTCAGTATATTCATATAACATAATCCAGCAAATCAACATAAATATACTGAATGAAAATACATTCAACTTATTATTATACATGATATTTTCATTAAATTTTTACTTAATAAAAACAATTTTAATAATATTTTTAATTTTTTGATATTTATTATAAGATGAATATGGAAAACATAATTTCCTTGGGCAAATTATATATGATATATTATTTTTAAGTTTTCAAATATTAATATAGCAATTTCATACGTATCTATATTCTGTTAACGATATTTTCCTACATTTAGATTCCATAAGTTTAATAAGTTGTTGGTAATTTTTAGTGGAGCAAAATACCTACTTGAGGGAGATATAAATGTTTAGTGTAAGAGAGACAGTTGTTTTAAGGTGCCAGTGGGAAGAATAGAAGTTCTTGAAGTAAGTACAACAGTGTGGAGGGCTAAGAGCTGACGTCACAATACAACAAGCACGTCAACAATACAACAAGCACGTCCAACAATACAACAATAAACGTCCAACATACAACACGCACGTCAACAATACAACAAGCAACCGTCAACAATACAAACAAGCACGTCAACATCCAAACAAGAACGGTCAACAATACAACAAGCAACGCAACAATACAACAAGCCGTCCAACAATACAAACAAGAAAGTCAACAATACATACAAGCAACGTCCAACAATACAACAAGCACGTCAAACAGTAACAACAAACACGTCAACAACAACAAGCACGTCATCAATACAACAATCACGTCAACATGTCCAACAAGCACGTCAACAATACAACAAGCACGTCAACAATACAACAAGCACGTCAACAATACAACAAGCACGTCAACAATACAACAACACTCAACAGTACAAACAAACACGGTCAACACTAACAACAAGCATCGTCACACAATACAACAAGCAAACGATCTCACAAAATACAACAACACGTCAACAATACAACAAGCACTGTCACCAATACAACAAGCACGTAAACAGTACAACAACACGGTCCAACAATACAACAAGCACGTCAACTAGAGGAACGGAAATGTATTACACAACAACGAAAACAGCAGCACACACAATACAATAAGTACAATATCATTAAAGGTACAGAAACATGCAAGAACAAGTTAGTAATAGAAAAGAATAGTACATTAACGCACAAAAAGTCACTCTCATTAGCAATAGTAATTAACACTCAAAGTACAACGAATATAGTAACACAAGAGTACAACAATAATAGAACGCTACAAGAGTACAACCAATATAGTGAACACAAGAGTACAACAATACAGAAAACACAGAAGTACAAACAATAGAAACAAAGAGTACAACAATAAAGTAACACAAGAGTACAACAATATAGTAACACAAGAGTACAACAATATAGTAACACAAGAGTACAACAATATAGTAACACAAGAGTACAACAATATAGTAACACACAAGAGTTAACAACAATAAAGAAAACAACGAAAGTAACAACAATTGTAGTAACACAAGAACTACAACCAATCTAGTGAACACAAGAGTACAACAATATAGTAACACGAAGAGTCTACAATATAGTAACACAAGAGTACAACAAATAGTAACAACAAAGTACAAAACAATATAGTAACACAAGATTACAACAATATAGTTACACAATAGTACAACAATATATGTAACACAAGAGACAACAAGATAGAAACACAAGAGTACAACAATAAGTAACACAAGAGTACAACAATATAGTAACACAAGAGTACAACAATATAGTAACACTTAGAGTACAACAATTATATTAACACCAGAGTATCCACCATAACGTAACACAATAGAAACAACAATATAGTAACATGCCAGAGTACAACAATATAAGAAAACACAAGAGTAACAACCATAATTATTAAACACAAAAGTACAACAATAATAGGTAACACACACGTAGTACAACAATATATAACACAAGCGTACAACAATATAGTAACACAATATGTACAACAATAAAGTAACACAAGAGTACAACAATACCAGTAACACAAGAGTACAACAATATAGTAACACAAGATACAACAATATCGTAACACAAAGTACAACAATATAGAACACAAGAGTACAACAATATAGTAAACACCAGAGTACAACAATTAGTAACACAAGAGTACAACAATATAGTACACAAGAGTACAACAATATAGTAACACAAGAGTACAACAATATAGTAACCACACAAGTGCAAGTTACACATAAAAAACAGTACAGTAACCCACAAGAAACAAAGAAAACGTACAATAGCGAAGCAACAGAGCAGTTTACCAATAACAAGTACCGTACAAGAACCTACAATAATAATCAGAAATATACGGTTACAGTGGAGCACCATTCTAAATACATAATAATAGAATCAAAACAATTAACAGAGATTTCCACACCAGGTGTGGCATCACCAGTTTTGAAATTATTTTTGTCAAGACGTCGAGTCTTCAAAACTGTCCTTAATTTCTTCCGAGAATTTTTTTTTTTTTTTTTGTCCTTTGTGACTTGCGAATATTTTTTTTCGAGAATAGTTAAGAAAGACGAAGGATAACCAGACGAAGAAGAACAGAACGTGAATGATAACAGACTAATATAACAGACGTGAAGATAACCGACGTGAAGAAAACAAACGTGAGGGATAACAAACGTGAAGATAACATACGAAGATAAACTGAAGAAAACAGACGTGCGTAACAGACGAAGATAACAACGTAAGATAACATTACCGAGATAATAAACGTGAAGATACCAGACGTGATAACAAACGTGGAAGATAACAAACGTGAAGATAACAGACCTACGATAAACGTGAAGATAAAGACGTGAAGATAACAGACGAAGATAACAAACGAGAAGATAGACAGACAGAAGACATGTGAAAAACTAAATAATGTTGGTAGAATTACCGACAAGTAATTAAAGTAAAAGGACACAAGAGCAACTAATGTGACATTTTCTTGTGCAACGTTTTTTCGCTCTCCCAGGAACTTTGTCAAGCAACGGGCTGACAAAGCTCCTGGAGAGCGAAACTTGCCACAATAAAATGTCATATTAGTTGCACTTGTGTCTTTTACTTTACACATAAAAACCACAAGTGAGACTACCTTAATATTATTTCCGATTATTACTTATCTTCCATAAGATAAATTCATAAGTGTATTTCTAGCTCTAAAATAAGTTTTTGTCAATTGTAGCACTTACTTTATAATTCCCATTTATAATTAAGTAATCTATATATCCTTTACTATATACTACAAACCATACTAAACAATACTAAAGTTATATGCTGAACTAAACCAATAAATTCGATGCAATATACATTTGCACTCCTTCAGTCACATTTTTTTCAGAATTCTATTACTAAATATAACTTAACAATTTCCGTATCTTCCCATCATTTGCCTGGTGCAATATATATATATCTATATATAATATATATATATAAATAAATATAATATATATATATATATATATATATATATAAATATATTATATATGTGTGTGGTGTGGAGTGTGTGATGTGTTTTCATGCAAAGTTACAAAAAGGTGCTACTTGAAGACATATGGACAAATTATAACACTAATAACAGCTAAATAAGTAAAAAACATAAGAAATTAACAAACACTATAAACCCATAAATAGAAGTCCGATATTATATCCAGTAACCTCAATTGGTGGCCGAGATGGGGAGCAGCTCATCTCGTCATGGCTGGTGCCACTGTTCCAGGCTGTCTATGGTGGGTGTAATTACAGGACGCGCAGATTTCTGTGTTGTCGCCCGGTCCGTAATTCCACCCCCGGACAGTCTCGGCAGTAGACCAGGTAGACAAGACCAGGTTTAACATCCGCAAGGTCACTGGAAGTGCCCAATCACCTGCTGAACCTGGGGAAGTTATAGGTAAGGAAAGTTCATCTGAGGGCCCGCAATGGACTTCGGGAGACATGGAACTAGGGAAAGCAAAGACACACCCACACACACACACACCAGTCCATCACCCACACACCAGGTCCATCACCTCTCACCACCCAGTCCAATAACGCAACACCCCCAGCCCATTACCAACAATGTGGAATGTGGAAGGAAGTCATCTGTGGGGGGCCCGCATGATGGACTTTGGAACATGGAACTCGGCATAGCAAACACACACACACACACACACGCACAACCACACACACACACACACCAGTCCATCACCCGCAACCACCAGTCCATCACAGTCACACCCAGTCCAAAAACATCACCACCAGTCCATCACCCTCACCACCAGTCCATCACAGTCCCACCACCAGTCCATAAACATCACCACCACCCACATCCCAATAAGTGAAAGTGTGGAAGGCAGTTCATCTGAGGGCCCGCAATGGACTTCCGGAGACATGGATTCTAGGGAAAGCAAAACACCACACACACACACCACCCACCAACCACCCACCAGACCATCACCCTCAACCACCAGTCCCATCTTCCCACACCACCCGTCCATTCACCCTCACAACCAGTCCATCAGCCCTCACCACCAACCATCACCCTCACGACCAGACCATCACCCTCACCACAACTCCAACACCAACAAACTAAGTGTGGAAGGGGGTCAACAAAGGGCCAGCAGCTGGACTTCTGTGGAACAATGGAACAGGGGAAGCAACACAACACAACCACCACCAGATCATCACCCTCACCACATCCATCATCCCTCAGCAACATTCCATCACCCTCACCACCAGTCCACACCAAGCAAGGGATGTTTGGAAGGGATATCATCTTGAGGGGACACAGATGGACTTCTGGAAGCATTGACGTTGAACCCTCCCCACCATCCAACACCCTCCCAACCAGTCTATCAATCTCACCACCAGTCCATCACCCCTCACCACCAGTCCAACACCCTCACCACCATTCCATCACCAACAACGGAAGTGTGCAGGGAGTTCATCTGAGGGCACAGCTTGACTTCTGGAAAGCATAGACCTTGCCCTTGCCCCACTAGTTCATCACCCTCACCACCAGGTCCATCACCCTCGCCCACCAGTCCATTACCCTCAGTCAAACAGTCCATCAAGCCCTCAGCCACCAGTCCATCACCAGCAAGGGATGTGTGGAAGGAATTCATCTTAGGGGACCAGATGACATCAGTAAGCATTGACCTTGACCCACCCCACCAGTCCCATCACCCACCCCACCATTCCATCACCCCACCACCAGTCCATTCACGCCTCACCAGCCAGTCCATCACCCATCACCACCAGTCCATCAACAGCAAGGGATGTGTGGAAGGGAGTTTCATCTGCGGGGACACAGATGGAGCTTCTGGAAGCATTGACCTTGACCCTCCCCACCATGTCCATCACCCTCGACCCACCCAGTCCCATCAACCCTCACACACCCAGTCCATCAACCCTCCCCACCAGACAATCACCCTCTCACCCACCCCACCACCAGCCCACATCACCTTCAGCCCCATCCATCAACCCCACACCACCATTCCCCATCACCCTCACCACCATCCATCATCCTAACCACTAGTCCATCACCCTCAACCACAGTTCATCACCCTCACCCCAACAGTCCATTCACCCTCAACCATCAGTCCATCACCCTCACCACCAGTCCATCACCAGCAAGGGATGTGTGGAAAGGAGTTCAACTGTAGGGGGAAACAGATGAACTTCTGGAAGCATAGTCCTTCAACCCTCCCTACCATCCATCATCGAATCACACACCATCCATCACCCACACCACCATACCAGATCACCCTCCCTCCACCCGACCAAACAACCCTCCCCACCAGTCCATCACCCTCAACCCACAGCCACCAGTCCATCACCCTAAACGCACTATTCCCATCACCCTCTCCACCACCCAGTCCCATCACCCTCACCACCATAACCATCACCCCCGCCCCCAGTCCCCATCACCCCACCACAAGTCCATCACCCTCACCACCGAGCCCAACACCCTCACTAGACCCATTCCCCATCATCACCCTCACCACCATTCCATCCCATCACCACAATTCCATCACAACACAGAGGAGATTGGAAAGGAGTTTTCATCTGAGGGGACACAGATGGTCTTCTAGGAAACACAGGTCCTTCACCCTCCCACCCAGTCCATCACCCTCACCACCAACCCAACACCCCACCGGACCAGTCCATTACCTTTCACCACCAAGTCCCATCACACTTCACCAAACAGTCCTACACCATCCGTCCAGTCACCATCACCACGACCAAACAGTCCATCACCCCTCACCACCCATCCCATCAGCACCCCACCACAAAAAGACCCATGACCCTCCCCACCAGACCATCACCCTCCACCGCACCAGTCCCAACACATTCACCCCCCAGTCCATCCACACTCACCACCAGTCCATCCCCCTAACCACATAGACCATCAACCCTAACCACCCAGTAACCGTTCCCCCCCTCACACACCAGTCCATCACCCTACACAAACAGTTCCATCACCCTCAACCCCTGCAACCGACCAGTCCGAACACCCTCAACCCTCCCCCACCAGTCCATCACCCTAACCACTTGACCACTCGACCCCTCTCCACCAGTCCAGTCACCCTCACCACCAGACCCATCAGTCCCCGCCACCAGTCCCATCACCCTCACCACAGAGTGCAAACACCCTCACCACATCCCCTCACCTTCACCAACAGTCCCATCACCATCACCACAATCCATCACCTCACCAACAAGACCATCAACCTTCACCACAACGTCCATCACAGCAAGGGAAGTGTGGAAGGGATGTTTCATCTGAGGGGACACAAGATGGCTTCTGGAACACGAGAAGTCCCCATCACCCTCACCACCCAGTCCATCACCCCACACCACCAGTCCCATCACCCTCACCCCCAGTCCCCATCACCCTCACCACCAGTCCGTCACCCTCCCCCCACCATCCCCATCACCCTCACCGTCAGTCCAACAACCCTCACATCATCCTTCACCCTCCCCACCAGAACCATCACCCTCCCCACCAGACATCAACCCTCCCCACCAGTCCATCACCGTTCAACCACCAGTCCCGTCACCTTCCCACCAGTCCATCACACTCTACCACCATCCCATCACACTCAACCAATAGTCCCTTCCGCCATCAGTCCATCAACCCACCCTCACCACCAAGTCCCCCATCCCACACACCACAGACCCACATGCCTCACCACCAGTCCTATCACAACTCCTCACCAGTCCACACCCTCGACCACCAGTCCATCAACCCTCACCATCCAATCCACCCACAGACCACTATTCAGAGTCACCATCACCCATCACCAACAGTCCATCACGCTTCTACCACCATTCTATCCCCCTCACCACCAGTCCATCAACTCCCTCACCACCAGCCACCATCCACCCTCACCACCAGACCCTACCCTCAAACCACCAGCCCATCACCACCCTCACCACCATTCCCATCACCCTCAGCAAGAGTCCATCAACCTCAAAAAACCCTGACCATGGCACCCACAAAACCAGTCCATCACCTGTAAGGGAAGTGTGGAAGGGATTTCATCTGAGGGGACACAGAATGACATCAGGAAACACAGTCCTCACCCTCTCACTAGTCCATCACTCTCACCACCGGGGGGGGAGTCCAACACCCTAACACAAGTCCATCACCCTCACCACCAGCCATCACACTCCCGCACCAGTTCCGTCCACCCACACCACCCAGTCCCGTCACCCCCACACCACTAAGCCGATCGCCGCATCACCACCAGTCCCATCACCCTCCTCAGCAGTCCATCACCCACACCACCAGTCCAACTCCCCCCCACCAGTCCATCACCCACCAACACAACCATCTATCCATCACCCTCACCACTCGAGACCCTATCGCCCCATCACCACCAGTCCATCACCCTCACCACATCCAGTCCATCACCCTCCATCACCAGTCCATCACCCTCACCAACCAGTCCATCACAGCGTCACACTAGTCCTCCCACCCTTCACAACCAGTCCACCACCCTCCCCACCAGCCCATCATCACCCTCCACAGCCGACTCCATCACCCTCACAACCAGTCCATCAACCTAAAACCGCCAGTGCATCACCCTCACACACCGGTCCTACCCCTCCCCACCCAGTCCTTCCTCCCTTCCCACCAGTCTACCCCTCACCACCAGGTCCATCACCCTCAAATAATAGTCCATCACCCCTCAATAATAGTCCATCAACCCTCACCACCGGTCCTTTTTCCCCCTCACCATAACACCATCACGCAGCAAGGGAAGTGGGGAAGGGAGTTTCATCTGAGGGGAACGTCAAGCCAACAGACCAACACCCCTCCCCACCATGACCATCAACATCCCCACCAGTCCATCACCCTCGCCCCCAGTACCATCACCACCCAACCATCCATCACCCTCTCCCCCAGTCCCAATACACTCACCACCAGTTCCATCACCCACACCACACCAGACCATCACCCACACCCACCAGGACCATCACCCGACGACCAACCAGACCATCACCCTCCCCACCAGACCATCCACCCTCCCCCCACCAGACCATCGCCCCACCGCCAGTCCATCACCCTCACCACCAGACCATCCCATCGCCACCAGTCCATCACCCTCTCACCACCAGTCCAGTCACCCACACCACCAGTCCTCACCTTCACCACAGTCCATCACAAGCAAGGGAAGTGTGGGAAGGGAGTTCATCTGAGGGGACACAGATGGAAATCGTGGAAACACAGTCCTTTCACCTCCCCACCAGGTCCATCACCCTCACCCCAGTTACCATCACCCACACCTCCAGTCCATCACCGTCCCCACCAGTCCTCACCCTCATCACCAGACCATCACCCTCCCCACCAGACCATCACCCTCGCCACCAGTCTATCCCCCACCCCACCAGTGCCATCACCCCCTCACCACCAGTCCACCCCACACCACTAGTCCGTCACCCTCTCCCACCAGACCATCACACCTCACCACCCAGTACCATCACCCTCCACCAACAGACCATCACCCTCACCACCAGACCATCACCCTCACCACCAGCCCATCACCCTCACCACCAGTCCATCATCAACAAGGGAAGAGTTTAAGACTCTGGGAGATTGACACAATTCAGTCCATCTATCATCATTCTATCATGCAGGAGGAGCCACATGTCTATGGTGCATCCAACAAAATAAGCAGACTCTTGGATGTAACTACCGCCCGGTTCCGGCTGGGTTACAAGTATCTTTGGCAGGTTAAATCACCACCACCAGATGTAGACCAAACGAAATATCTCACCCTGCGTCATTAAATTAATGTTCAAGGTATGTCAAAATAATTTTATTACAGTGGTACATTACAACCATCTGAAAAATACTCTGCATATGCACTCTGTAAAAAAACAATACGCACGTGTGGTGTAGTGTGTGTTAAGTGTGGTACTCACCTAGTTGAGGTTTCCCCGTCCCTTTTTTGGGGTTAATTACAAAAATTTTTTTTCCCCCCTTAATTCACCCCGGGTTGGGGAAAAAAAAAAAAATTAAATAGCAAAATAAAAATTACCTAATTGGGGAAGTTTTGGGGGCCCGCAATACTTAGGAATGGAAAAAAAAAAAACCCCACACCACCCACCATCCCCCCACCACCACCCTTACCCTCACCCCTCCTAAACCATCCCAACCCATCCCAAGGGAATTAAAATTTCACCCCGTGGGGAATTTGGAAAACAGCAAAAAAAACACCCCCAAAAACACCCCCACGCCACACCCACCACAAGTCCACACCCTCACCCCCTTCCCATCACCAAACACGCCTACCTTCCCCCGCCACCCCCACCAAGCCTCACATCACCACCAGAAACCCATCCCAAAAACCCCTCCAAAAAAGTAAAATTAAGGAAATTCCCCAAAATTTCGGGCTGACGGGAA
Organism: Cherax quadricarinatus; assembly: GCF_026875155.1. NCBI lineage: Eukaryota > Metazoa > Arthropoda > Malacostraca > Decapoda > Parastacidae > Cherax > Cherax quadricarinatus. The sequence continues at coordinate 40,524,481 of NC_069431.1, forward strand.
AAAAAAAAACACCACCAACCAAAACCCCACCACCCACCCCCCCCCCTCCCTACCCCAGCCATTTCCCCAACCTCCCCCCAACCCCCAAACCCCTCACGAAAAAACCCCCCCAAACCCACACCCAAAGGGGGGAAAAAGGGAAAACCCGCCCTTTTTTAAAAATAACAGGGAAAAAAAAAAAACCCCCCCAATTAACCCTCACCCCCCCAACCCCCAAAAAATCACCCCCCAACCAAAAAGGGGGGGAAAAAATTTAAACAAAAAAGGGATTCAACGGGACGGACCCTACCAGTCCTCACCCCCCCACCCCCTTTCAAAAACCCCTTTCCCCCCCAAATCCATACCCCCCCCATACCCAAACAAAATAAATTTATTAAAAAAAAAGGATTTCGGAACAAAACTTGATCCCCCAAAAACCCCCTCCCACCATCCCACCCCCTC
>NC_069431.1:40525421-40565470 GCF_026875155.1 Cherax quadricarinatus
ATATATACAAATAAAAAAGGGAGAGATTTTGCCCAGGGGAGTGCCTGGCCCGAAAACCCGTTCACCACACAGTTCAAATCCCCGTACAGTCGTCTTTTAGAATTATCTAAAATTCATTTATATGACCTTGAGGAGTATAAGTACTGAGCTGTGGAAAGGATATTTAGACACAGTGGAGGCCCTGGCGCAGACGTTCACACCAGATACTGGGTCTTTTACTATTAGAAGCCTAGTTAGCCTTAGGGTAAAGGCATTGGATCTAAAGAATTAGGACAAAGTTGGAGTCCGTCAATGCACGAATGTAATTTACATAAAACCTCACCAAACAACAATACTAATCACACAATTTGACCTCCATTTCTTTTATACACACACACACACACACACACACACACACACACACACACACACACACACACACACACACACACACACACACACACACACACACACACATACATGGGAGGATAATGAAATCAGTTTCTGTAACTATCCACGGCCACGAATGTGCCCGTGTTAGGAGTGGCATGTCCAGTGTACTTGCTGGACACCTAACGTTTAAGGGATGGTGGCGTAGTTGACTAATGCGTCAAGAATTAATTAAGCTTCAAGGAACGCTGGTTAAATATCTCGGGTCCCAGATTTTACTTACAGTACTTTTATTTAAAGTCACAACTTAAGGGCACAAACTACATCAGAATTAATGCTGTGACAAAGCATCGGCGATAACTTTACATACGGTGAAGACTGAGGCTAGTGCTACACCACGTAATTATGACAGGAGCGATTTCTCATATGGGAGAACTGTTGCCAGCCCAAATTGCACACATCTAGCCATTGTCCCTCACCTTGTAATAAATAGTGATAAGGCGACGGTAGCGTTACGCATGACACAATGCCTGCAGCAGCTCATTACAAATTCTACGAATTGAATTACACATATCACTGTCAAGGTTCTTTGCTGTTGATAAAGCATTGCGACCTTCGCACTGGCATGGGAGTATTAATATTATTCATGAATTTGTTGGTTTAGTGATGAGGTCTAGTCTCATATTTGGATAGTTAATTACTACAGTCTCATTGCGTGCTCCGCAAATGATGCCGTGAGACGCGTGTCCTAGCAGTTATTTTTCAGCATCATAATGCATGAATCAAGGAGACTAGCAGCACAGATGCTGAGGTGATGAAACCCTCTAGTCGCCTTCAAGTAAATTATCATCTAACTCTTTCTCTGAGTCATAGATCAGTTCTTCTGAGGGTAAATCTACAAGTTACTATAACTACATTAAGATCACTATATGGAGGAGGTTTATATGAAGGAGATGAGTCTAGTGAGGCTCATATTAACCATGCTCACTGAAATGATTCTTTGCAGTCAGTTGAAAAAGCTGCGTTAATAGGATCGGGCTGTAATGCATTTTTTTTATGGAATTAGTGCGCCTGCCTTATTCGCCAAGAAGAGTTTTGCTATATAAGCCAAGATCGCTAGTTTTACCTTTTTGGCACAATCTATAAATATATATATACACTTTTTTTTCAACAAGTCGGCCGTCTCCCACCGAGGCAGGGTGACCCAAAAGGAAAGAAAATCCCCAAAAAGAAAATACATTCATCTCTCTCTCTCTCTCTCTCTCTCTCTCTCTCTCTCTCTCTCTCTCTCTCTCTCTCTCTCTCTCTCTCTCTTTTTCTCTCTCTCTCTCTTTTCTCTCTCCTCTCCTCCCCTCTGTTCTTCAAAAGCTTTTCGGGTTTACATCCCAACTGTATGTGGGGGCTACGCAGGTAAAAACTTCTAAACCCAAGTCATTGAACTACGGTATTCTCAGACCAGGGGGGTAGAAAAAACACTTACGTATTTGTTGGGTGCATCAGCCACTTGAAAATTTTTTGGATTGGATGTCCGGTAACGAAAGCGTGCAGTGCCTTGATCCCCAAAGAGAAACTCTAGTATTATGTACAACTTCTTCATGTTTTAAAAATGGTCCAGCAACACTTCTTTTAAATTTCTTTGAACGAGGGGAAATGTCTTTTTGGGGAAATGTTATAAATGCAGAAAAAGAGCATAAGCACCCCCACAGGCTGGGGTTGTGATAAAACTTTCTCGCAAGGACATTCACCCGCTCACATGTTCTTGCCGGCTCAAAAAAGGGGGAAACCGGTTTCCCTTAACACCCACCCTCTGGGATTAAATGCTGCCATACTTCTTTGCTAAAGGTGACAGAAACTTTGCTTTTTTTGTATTACGGTTTACCGACTGAGTTACACTGAAATATACCAAAAAATTTCCATGCACATTTTCCTTGTTTGTCGCCCCAATTAGCGTTGATGTAATTCATTTTGAACAGGAAAACATTATGAAGACAAAAACACCTGCCCAGGGGAAATTCCCACTGTGAAACCCCCTACAATACTCAGTGCGTCTCAACACATAAATTACACCGTTTTGCCGGGGATAGAAATGAAATAGGGGGCAAAGCACAAAGAGGGGAAAAAAGCGATAGCAAATTACTGAATGAAGAAAAAGGGAGTTGTCAAACACACACATCCTCTAAAAAATATTGGGAAACTGTTCCCCTCCCCTTATTTCAAAAAATTGGAAAATAGCAAGAAGCAATATAAAAATCCTCAATGATCTAAAAGGACAGGTAAAGGGAAAGGGTTAAATTCTCTTCCGGATGGTTTCACGTCAAACTCTAAAAAAAGTGAAAATAAGGGAATCCATTAAAGATGGGGTAAGGGAAAAGTGAGATAACCATTTGTTACAGTAGTCTCATCTTTTTCTATAGGGTAAATTTTTCAGCGTTTCCCAGTTTCCCCTTGAATCATTTTCCCCCAGTGTGAAGAAATGTGGTCCCCCCCGTCAATATTTCCCTGAAGATCCTCATGGGGACGACGAGAGGGCTGCGGGTTCCATGGGGGTTCGGGCTGCCTTTAAAGGGGGAGTTTCCCCTCAAATTTTTTAGACAGTTAGGTCCTTGTTTATGCCCCTCCCAATGATGAATATCGGCGAGGAAAAAGGAAAGAGGTGCAAAAAAGCGATTAGTCAAATTGAAAAAAATTTTCGAAATATTTTTCATATGTCAAAAACCCAAAACAAAAACCTTTTCTAATTTGGGGCCCCCTGCTCAAAAAGATGGAATTTAAAACCGAGGGAAAACAAAGAAATGAGTGAATAGTGGAATATCAATACCCCTTGTTTTAAACGACCCATTTAACCCAGCCCAAAGGTAGAAAATTCCAATAATTTTTCATGAAGGGACCCTCAAAACCCCCCAATGTATCCCAAAATTTTTCTGCATAACTTTTAACTCTACTGGGACTTTGAAAAAGCCTTTGGGCCCAACAGCACATGACTCCCCCGGGCCCCAGTCCGTGGAACCTGTTTTCATTTAGAAATAAAAGGGAAAACTCCTCCCACGGGCTCTAAGTAGCTGGGGAAAAAAGGAGGAAAAAAGGGTTTGAATTCCACAGTCACTAAAAAAAAAGGGATATACCCCCCACTTCTATGGGTTTGGCAGAAAAGCAATAGCTAAGAACTATAGCCAATAACTTTGCCCTACAACAAAAAATTTTTTTAAAAGTTCTAAGAAGCGGGATTGAAACCCAGTCCAGGGCAACAGGGTAAAACAGCGGGTCCCCTGCCTCTCGCAACTACTGGATCACTGTCAATGGTTTTTGGATGCAATAGAAAAGCAAAATGCAGATGTAGTATAAAAAGATTTTGAAAAAAAAGTCTTTGACGTTTCGATCATGGTTAATAGCACACAAATTTTGTGTTTAAAGGAAAACCCGGGCAAAAAGGGGTTTTAAAAATTAATCTTTTAAAATTTAATTAAAATTTCCCGGCAAAAATAAATTTTAAAAAAATTTAAAAAAAAAAAGGTTTATATTAAAAGAGGGGGGGGTTTTTGGGGGAAACAGTCCCCCTCCCCTATCCTGCCTCATCCTTTATTAACAAGAGAGGAAAACCCAATGGACTGTACACCCCTTTTCAGATGACACTAGGAATGCACAAGTGGGGCATCCAAAGGGGACCGGCAAATCCCCAAAGAAAAAAACCAAAAAGGTTTTCCAATAGGCAAGGGAAAAACATATGTTTTTCACTGAAGAAATTTCCCAACTACCCCTTTAGGGAAAAACCGGAGGAAATAATAGCTAGAACTGGTTTTTTACTACAAACTCAAACACACAATAGGGGGGGGAAAAAGTAATGGAAGGACCTGGGATCCCCATTTCTGAGAATGTAAACCATAAAGGGACCCACAATAGTGCCATTACACACGCGGGGAAAAAATGATGGGAAAGGGTTTAATGAAAACGCTTTTCCCAAACAAGGGGTTCCCCAAGCCAAAAATGACCCCTTTGTAAATCACTCGTTTCCCCCTTTAGGTGGAATGTTGTTTGTTCTTAACATCTCCTTTAAAGGGCAGAGGGAATCGCAGCCCAAGAGAATGTAGAGAAACCTTTTTATTTGAAATATAAAAAATTTCCATACGGGGAAAACGCTTGGAACCTTGCTTTACCACGGGAGCGAAGGAGAGAGGGGTTACTTTTTAATCTACCCCTTTGGAAAAATCCCTAGGGGGAGGGCCCTTAATCTACACACAAAAATCATTCAAAACGAAAGAAAAAAGCCCCTTGGCAGGCGATGAATTTAAACCCCCAATGAAAAAAAAAAAAAAAAAGGGGCACCATTAGACACTAGGGGAAAAAACCAATGGGGGTTCGGGGTTTAAAAGACTGTTCAACAGCCTCTCCCACCCCTTAAGGGGAATTACCAAAAAACCCCCTGGTTGTCTTAAAGAGGCAGCTGGACAGATACCAAAAGGCCAGTGCCCGGATGAGCCGGGCTGTGGTTAACGCTGGGCTAAGTGGGCTATCAGGGAAAAGTCTTGTTTAAACAGGCCCGGGTCCCCCCGGGGGGCCCGGTCATGGCCCGGGGCCCCGGGGGGATTGGGTACCAGAATAACCCCCCGGTAAGGGGGCCCTAAGGGGCATAATGATAAAATTTTTTTTCCCCAAATTTTTTTAGTTTTTAAAAAGGGATAAAAGGGACCTCTTTTTAAAAGGCCTTTAAGGACCCGGAAATTTAAGGGGCCAAAAACCTTAAACCTTTTGAAAAGGGAAAAAAAAAACCCTTCAAGGGGCCCGTCCATTTAAACCCCTTTAGAGGGACCAAGGTACCGACCCTTAAAAGGGACCAGGAAAACCAGTATTCCCTTTAGGGGACCAAGGGTACCCTTTTCCTTTTGAGGGGGCCAAGGTTTCCATATTTCCTTTTAGAGGGGCCAAGGATACCCCGTATCCTTTTAGAAAAGGCCCAAGGGTTTCCAGTATTTCCCCTTTAGAGGGGGAAACCCAAAGGGTACCATATCCTTCAGAGGGACCAAAGTACCAGTTTTTCCTTTAGAGGGACCAAGGGTTCCCGTATCCTTCAGAGGGACCAAGGATACCGTATCCTTCAAGGGACCAAAGGGTACCATATTCCCTTTAGAGGGACCAAAGGTTTCCAGTATCCTTCAGAGGGACCAAGGGTTTCCAAATACCTTCAGGGGACCAAGGATACCAGTACCTTCAAAAGGGAACCAAAGGGTTTCCAGTATTCCTTTTAAGGGACCAAGGATACCCAGTATCCTTTAGAGGGACCCGGGTACCATATCCCCAGAGGGAAACCCAAAGGGTACCAAATCCTTCAGAGGGGCCCCAAAGGGTACCAGTTTTCCCTTTAGGGGACCAAAAGGGTACCAGTATCCCTTTAGGGGACCAAGGATTTTAGTATCCCTTTAAGGGGCCAAGGATCCCGATCCTTCAGAGGGGCCCCGGTACCAGTATCCTTCAGGGGACCCAAGGGTACCATATCCTTTTAGAGGGACCAAGGGTTTTTAGTATTTCCCTTTAGAGGGAACCCAAAGGAAAACCAGTATCCTTCAAGGGGGGGCCAAGGATACCATATCCTTCAGAGGGACCAAGGATACCAATCCTTCAGAGGGACAAAAGGTACCATATTTCCCTTTAGGGGGGGACCAAGGATCCAGTTTTCCTTCAGAGGGGGCCAAGGATTCCCCGTTTCCCTTTGAGGGACCAAGGGTTTTCCGTATCCTTCAGAGGGGCCCAAGGATACCAGTATCCTTCAGAGGGACCAAAAGGGTTCCAGTTTCCTTCAGAGGGACCAAGGGTACCAGTAAAAAAACCCCTTTGGGGGGCCAAGGGTACCAGTATCCTTCAGAGGGGGCCAAGGAACCCCGTAACCCTTTAGAGGGACCAGGATTCCAGGGATCCTTCCCCGAAAAAGGGGGGGGAAAAAGGAACCAAACCTTCCGGAGGGGGAAAAAATACCAGTATCATTAAGGGGGCCCAAAGGCACCCGTTTTCTTTTTGGGGGCCCAAGGAAAAGTTTTCCTCCTAAACCCCAAAGGCAGTTTTGGTTTAAATTTCTTTTGGATTTTAATTTTGGGAGCCCACCACGAGCTTTTCCGGCAGAAGGAAGTTTTCCCACCCTTCTGGGGCGTTCCCGTAAACCCTTACTGGCACTGTTTTTCCGTACCATTACTGGCACTGTTTTTCCGTCCATTACTGGCATTTTTCTCCGTTCCCCTTACGGCACTGTTTTTCCCCGTACCATTTTCTGGCACTGTTTTTCCGTCCATTAGGCAATGCCCCTTCCCCTTCTGGTTTTTTCCCCAATTTTCGGGGCCCGTTCTCCGGACCATTACTGGCCTTTTTTTTCCCGTACCATTACGGGGACTGTTTTTTTCCGGACCATTACTGAAAGTTTCTCCGTACCCCCTTTCTGGCACTGTTCTCCCGTACCCCTTAATTTGGGACTGTTTCCCCCGTACCAAAATGGCACTGCTTCCTGTGCTATTTTCTTTGGGATGTTTTTCCCCTACCATTACTGAAATGTTTTTTTCCGTAAACCAAATTTAATGGGACTTTTTTTTTTTTTTCTCCGTACCATTAATGGCAGTTTCTCCCACCATTAAATGGCACTGTTTCTCCGTACAAATTTCTGGCACCGGGGTTTTTCCGGACCATTACTGGGACTGGTTTTTTCCGTACCATTAATGGCACTGTTTTTTCCGTACCAATTTCTGGCACTGGTTTCCCCCCCATTAATGGCACGTTTCTCCGTTTCCATTCTGGCATGTTTCTCCGTTTCCATTTCTGGGAAATGTTTCCCGTACCATTAAGGCACGGGGTTTTCCCCCACCATTCTGGCACTGTTTCTCCGACCCTTTCTGGCACTGTTTCCGGACCATTTTGGCACTGTTTCTCCGGACCATTAAATGCACTGGGGGCTCCCTAAATTAATGGCAATGTTTCTCCGTTAAACCCTTGGGAAAACAATGGTTTTCGTCCATTACTGGCCTGTTTCTCCGTACCATTACTGGCACTGGTTTTTCCGTACCATTTTTGCACTGTTTTTTCCCCTACCCTTACTGGGCCCCTGGTTTTTTCCGTACCATTACGGCACTGTTTCTCCGTAACCCTTTCTGGACTGTTTCTCCGTACCATTTACTGGGAAAGTTTCTCCGTACCTTTTTGGCCCCTGTTTTCCGTACCAATACTGGACTTTCTTTTTTCTGTGCTATTATTTGGGCCTGTTTTCCGTACCTTTTCCCGGGACTGTTTCCCCCGTACCCCTTTTGGCACTGTTTCTCCGTAAACCCTTAAGGGCACTGTTTTTTCCCTACCCTTACGGGACTGTTTTCCGTAAACCCTTACTTAAAATTTTTTTCCTACCATTAAATGGCCTGTTTCTCCCTACCTTTAATGGCAAATGTTTCTCCCCTCCCCTTTCTGGGACGTTTTTCCGTCCTTTTCTGGGACTGTTTCCCTACCATTTTGGGGACGTTTTTCGTTCCATTTTGGCCAATGTTTTCCGTAACCCTTTTCTGGGATGTTTCTCCCCTACATTTAAATGGTTTTGGTTTTTCCGACCATTAATCACGGGTTTTTCCCGGACCATTACTCCTGGGGGTTTTCCTACCATTATTCAGGTTTCTCCGTACCATTACTGGGATGTTTTCCGTACCCTTACTGGGGGAAATGTTTTCCGTCCAATTTCTGACTGTTCTTGTCCATTACTGGCACTGTTTTCCGTACCCTTACTGGCACGGGTTTTTCCCCCTACCTTACGGGATGTTTCTCCGACCATTTATGGCACTGTTTCTCCGTACCATTACGGAAATGTTTCCCCCGTACCATTTTCTAACCCCTGTTTCCCGTACCATTACTGGCACTGTTTTTTCCGTACCATTACTGGGACTGTTTCTCCGTACCCTTACGGACTGTTTCTCCGTACCATTGGCACTGTTTCTCCGTTTCCATTACTGGCAATGTTTCCCGTACCATTACTGGTTTTCTCCCTTTAAAAAGGTGTTTCTCCCAAACCCTTACTGGCACCCGTTTCTCCCTACCAAATTTTGGACTGTTTCTCCGTACCATTTTCTGGCACTGTTTTTTTCCGTACCATTTTGGCACTGTTTCTCCGTACCATTAAAATGGAAATGTTTTTCGCGCCATTACTGGCACTGTTTCTGAACCCTTAATTGGGATGTTTTTCCGTACCATTACTGGGGACTGTTTTCTCCTACCCCTTACCTTTGGGACTGTTTCTCCGACCATTAATGGCACTGTTTTTTTCCGTAAACCCTTACTGGTTCTGTTTTCTCCTACCATTTCTGGCACTTTTCTCCGTACCATTACTTTTGGGATGTTTCTCCGTACCAATTTTGGCACGGGTTTTTCCGGGGCCAAAACTGGCCCCAGTTTTCCGTCCATTAATGGCACTGTTTCTCCGTACCAATTACGGCACGGGTTTTCCGTACCATTTTTTTTGGGGGGGGCCCTTTTCTCCGTACCAAATTTCTGGGGACTGTTCTCCGGACCATTAATTTGGACTGTTTTTTTCCGTACCATTACTTAAAATGTTTTTTCCCCTACCATTACTTGGGCCCCGGTTTTTTCCGTACCATTACGGGCCCCTGTTTTCCCGTACCATTTTCTGGACTGTTTTTCCGTCCATTCGGGACTGTTTCCTACCAATTTTGGGGACTGTTTTTCCGTCAAATTTCTTGGGACTGTTTTCCTAAACCCTTAATGGGACTGTTTCTCCTACCATTACTGGCAAATGTTTCTCAGGACCATTATTGGACTGTTTCTCCGGACCATTACTAAATGTTTCTCCCGTACCATTACTGGCAAAATTTTCTCCGTACCCTTACTGGCCTGTTTCTCCCACCAAAATGGGACTGTTTCCCGTACCATTACTGGGACTGTTTTCCTTCCTCCAATTTCGGCACTGTTTTTCCGTCCATTACTTTCACTGTTTTCCGTACCATTCCCGGCCTGTTTCTCCGTACCATTAAATGGCACGGGTTTTCCGTACCATTTCTGGCCCCTTTTTCCGTACCTTTCTGGGACTTTTCTCCGTAACCATTAAAGGCAAAGGGTTTTTACCTACCATTTTGGAGTTTTTTCCGTACCATTACTGGAGTTTCCCCCCGTACCCTTACTGGGCCCTTTTTGCCGTACCATACTGCCTGTTTTTTCCGCCATTACTGGCAATTTTTTCTCCGTTCCATTACTGGCACTTTTCTCCGTACCATTTTCTGGCACTGTTTTCCGTACCATTTCGGGGATTTTTCCGTACCTTACTGGAAATGTTTTTCCCCTACCCTTACTGGCACTGTTTCTCCTACCCTTACTGGTTTGGTTTGGGTTAAGGGGGGGGTTTTTCTCCCCACCATTTTGGCATGTTCCCGGGACCATTTTTGGCACTGTTTCTCCTACCATTACTGGGAAATTTTTTCCCCGTTCCCCCTTTCTGGCCTGTTTCTCCGTCCATTTCTGGCAATGTTTCCCGTACCATTAAAGGGGACTGTTTCTCCCCTACCATTACTGGCACGTTTCTCCGTACCATACTGGCACTGTTTCTCCCGTACCATTACTGGCACTGTTTCCCGACCATTCTGGCACTGGGTTTCCCGGTTTAAAATTTCACAAATTTTGTAAATTGGGAGTGCTCCGTATTTAAAAAAAGGGATTTTCTGTTTTTCCAAACTTGGACTTTTTTCCGAACAATTTTTTGGAAAATGTTTCCCCCGGAAAATAAAATGGCCCTGTTTTCGAAAAAAAAAAAGGCCAATTTTTCTCCGACCTTTAGGCACTGTTTTTCCCGGTTTCCATTTGAAAAGTTTTCCAAATTGTTTTAAATTTAAAACAATTAATTGTAAAATTTTAAAATCCAAAAAAGTAATAAAATAAACCTTAAATTCCCTTTTAAATTGGAAAAAACTTTATTGTTAAACCCTTAAGAAGCTGAAAAGTTTTTTACTTAAAAACACCGAATAAACGTTTTAAATGGAAAATAAAACATTCCCCTAACTTTTTAAAATGCTTAAACATACAAAACCAAATTTATAATTTTTCTTATTCAATTTTTCAATTTAGAAAACGTTTTTGCTGAACATTGTAACAATGGGGAAAAATTTTTTTAACAACACATCAGGTTCAGTTTTAAAATTTCCCTTAAAATAAAAAAACAAAATTTTAAAATTTTTCCCCCAACATAAATAAAGCCTGTTTAAAGTTTCCCTTTTTTAAATTAAAATAATAAAATTTTATAAGTTTTATAACTTAAAACCCCCGCCCCGCCTGGGTTTTTAAAAGTGTTCTTCACCCAACATACAACTCAGCACTTTCACTGTTATAATGTGTTTTTTCATTTAAAAACACACCAGCACTAACATTGTTATAATGTTTTTCCCTTTACCAAAAATTCACACCCGACTCGCACTGTTATTAAAGGGGTTCTTCACAACATACCACCAGCCACTAAAAAAGGGTTTAATGTGTTCTTCACAACAATTTCACACCCAGGGACTAACCTGTTATAATGTGTTTCTTCACTAACTTTTAAAAACTCAGCACTAACAAATGTTATAATGTGTTTTTTCACTTTAAATACACCTCAGCAAATAAAAATTGTTTTAAAATTTTTCTTCCCCTAACATACACCCCAGCACTAAACTGTTTTTTAAGTTTCTTATAACATACACATCAGCAAACATGTTATAAATTTTTTTCTTCCCCTAACATAAACACTCAGCACTTGCACGGGTTTTAATGGGGGGGTTTTTCACTAAAACACACTCAGCACTAACACTTTTTATAAGGTTTTTCACTAACCCTACACACCCACACAAAAATTTTTATAATGTGTTCTTTACTTTAATTTCACCCGCAACTAAAATGTTATAAAGTGGTTTTTTCCCCTAAATACACACCCCCCACACAATGTTATAATGTTTTCTTTACTAACATTCACACCCAGCAATAGCAAATGTTTTTAATTTTTTTTCTTCACTAACCTACACACTCCCGCACTAAACTTTTTAAAGTGTTTTCACTAACTTACACACTCAGCCAACACTGATAATTTTGTTCTTCCCCTAACATAAAACCCAAACCCAGCACTAACACGTTATAATGTTTCTTCACTAACATACACACTCAGCACTAACAGTTTTAAAATTTTCTCCACTAACATACACACTCGCACTTTAACACTTTTTTAATTGTTCTTTACTAACAACACACTCAGCAAATAAACCCCTGTTATAATTTTTTCTTCACTAAAAAATACACACCCAGCACAACAAATGTTTTTATTTTGTGTTCTTCTACTTTACCCTTCCCCACTTTTTTACCACAAAACCACTGTTAAAAATTTGGGTGTTCCTAACCTTCCATCCCACCCCACAACACTGTTTAATGTTTCTTTAAAAACATACCACTCAGAATAGCACTGGAATAATGTTTTTTTACTAAATCACATTTAGGATTCCTTATTTTTCTTTACTTTAAAAAACCAAAAGGTAAAATTTTTTTAAATTTTTTTTATAAAATTTAAATTAGCAAAACTTTATTAAAAATTTTTCTTACTAAAATAAAAATAAAAAAAATATTGGTTTTTAAAGGGGGTTATTACAACCTTTTTTCCACTCGGCCATCTAACCCATTTATAAATTTTTGTTCCCCCCCTTAAATTAAAATCGCATAAAAAGTTAAAAAAATTTTTTCTTAATATCATTTTAAACTCCAGGGTTTTAAAATTTGGTTAAAATTTCCCTTTTGGGTGTGTGTTTGGGGTTACACTCTCAAATCCCCCCCAATTCCCTTCCTTCCTTTTTTTTTTTCTTGGGTCGAAAAATTTTTCCTATGTGTAGGGGGGGAAATCATTTTGGGAATAAGTTTTTTAACCAAATTTTGAATATGGGTGGGGGGGAAGGGGAAAATAAACCCCTGTTAAAAAAGGTTGTTTTAAAACAAACAAAGTCCCAAAATCCCAAAAAAATTTTTTTTTCCCCCGAAAAACTAGAAATTTTTCCTAAATTTCCGGGGGAAATTTTTCCTTTTTTTCAACCCCCCCTTTTTAAAAAAAAACCAAAATGGGGGCCTTTTTTTAAAAACCATTTTTTTTAAAAAAATTTTTATTCCCAAAAACGAATTTAAAATTAAAACTATTTCTTAAAATTGGAATTAAAAATTTAAATTAATTCCCCTTCCTTTTCCCCGGGGGTATTTTTTAAATTAAAGGGGGAAAATTTTTTTTTGGCCCCCCTTACCCCCACGGTGTAGGCGAAACATTTCGGAATAAAGTTACCTAACTCTTGCCTATGCGTCTTACCTACCACTAACACTGTTATATGTGTTCTTAACTAACATACGCACTCAGTAACTCTATTCACACAATGTAATTACTGATTCTTACTGAATTTCTGTGACATTAAGATTCCTTATTCACTTCTCTCTTAATAAAACAAATAAGGTACATTTGTACCTTATTTGTAATATAAAATTTATATTAGCAAAAACTTATATTCACAAATTAAAATCTATGACATATAAATAGAAGAATAAAAAATTAAAATAATTGGCCTGACCATGGTGGTGTAACTGGACGGGAAGTTCTTCTCTTCTGGCTGGACTACGGTACGAGTCTACCCGGGTGGATGTATTTATAGGGCGCAGATTTCTGTGTGTCCCTCTCTGTAATTACATCTGTCTGTATATAAGGATATTAAAACATTTGTTCTAATATCATATATGGGTAATGCTTCATGGGGAGGCTATATTTGAAGAGTTAAGTTCCTCTTTGAGGAAATGCTGTGTTTGGGGTTCACAGCTCTCAACGTCCCCCTCAAGTGTACTATACCAGTTTCTTTTTTTTCTTCTGATGATACGAAGCCATTTTGTTTTAGCTGCGTGAGCGTGTGTGTTGGAGAGTCCAGAGTACATTATTACACATTATTAAAGAATATTGAGTGGGTGTGAGAGTGTAAATTACATTAGCACACATTACCATAAAGAGTTCAGTTACTGACCAAGTCACTGGACAAAGATCAACATAGATCGAAACTTTGTTCCATGAAAAGACTGTCCGGCAATTTTATAAATCCATAACGATGTTCCATGTTGAAATTATTTATCGGTATTTGACAGACGTATCATCTTAATGATGGAAAAGATGTGCAATAACTGGGTGCCTTTATTGAAGAAACATTTTGCCTGCACTACAGGTTTCTTCAGTCAAACACAGGCGAATATAACACTGAGGACAACTGTAGTTGCTCCAGGGTGGTCAGTCCCTCAAATCTCCTACCAATGATGACTGATCACCTTACAACTACTTCCTTCATCTCAAGTGGTATTTTCCTCTGTATTCAACTGAAGAAGCCTCTTTATTAGTAAGACCACACCACTACCTACCCTGCAGCTGGGTCATGACCCGGAAAGACCATACCAGTAAGACCACACCACTACCTACCCGGCAGCTGGGTGATGACCCGGAAAGACCATACCAGTAAGACCACACCACTACCTACCCGGCAGCTGGGTCATGACCCGGAAAGACCATGCCAGTAAGACCACACCACTACCTACCCGGCAGCTGGGTCATGACCCGGAAAGACCATACCAGTAAGACCACACCACTACCTACCCGGCAGCTGGGTCATGACCCGGAAAGACCGTACCAGTAAGACCACACCACTACCTACCTTACAGCTGGGTCAAGACCCAGAAAGACCATACCAGTAAGACCACACCACTTCCTACCCTGCAGCTGGATCAAGACCCAGAAAGACCATACCAGTAAGACCACACCTCTACCTACCCTACAGCTGGGTCAAGAACCAGAAAGACAGGGAAACCCGTCCTGGGTGATGTAATATGACGGTGAAACCTGTCCAGGGCAATGTAAAATGACAGAAAAAAAAGTCCAAGACGATGTAATATGACAGGGAAACCCGTAAAGAGCGATGGAATATGTCAGGGAAAACCGTTAAGGGCGATGAAATATGATGGGGAAACTCGTCCAGGATGATGGAATGTGAGAGAGAAACCAGCCCAAGACAACAGCAAATGATAGGGAAAAACCTTCCAAGTATTCGAATGACGGGAAAACCCCCCAGGGGAGGGAATATGAAGGGAAAAACCCCGTCTAGGGCGAGGGAAATTAAATAGGAAAACATTTAGGAAATGTTAAAGACAGGAAAACCGCCCAGGGCCATGGAAAATGAAAAGGAAACCCTCCGGGGTAATGGCAAATGACGGGGAAAAACGCGGGCAGGGGGGACCGGGAGGGGGCCCGCGGAAGTCAACGCCCCCGCCCGGTCGAGACCAGGCCTCGGGGTGGATCAGGGTTGCCCAACAGGCCTTTACTCGGCCACAAGCAAACGACGTACAACCACACCGGGGCTGGTCAAGTACGACTTAGGTGCCTTTCCGGCCTTCTTGAAGACACCCAGGGTCTATGGTAATATCCCTCATTTAATGTGCGTCTCTTAGCTTACTGGGTGTACCCTGCTTTTATTGGAAAAGTTCATCCCCTGCCGAGTCTTTTTTGCTTTTATAGGAGTGTTTTGTGTGCAAGTTTTGACCAAGCCCTCAGGAATTTCCAAGCATATTATCATTTTTTTTTCTTTTTTTGCATTCCAGGAATACAAATCGGGGACTTCAACCTTCCCCATAATTTTGGGGTTTTTTATGTCGTATGTGTCCGTTAATTAAAGGTTTTCTTGTAAAATTCTCCAACGAAAATTCCCCTCCTTTCGGGGGGCACAGTCTTTATAGTATTCCAGCCAGAGAAACAGGCGGTTTTGAAGGAACATCGGGGGTTGGTGCCCTATTTTTTGGGTTCTCATTATCCTCTTATTTTTTTCTAGCAAATGGGTAGAAATTTGTTGTGGCTTTTAAGGTGCATCCCTGCCCTATCACTCCCAGTCCTTCCTTAGTTTTTCCCAACTGAGGGTTAGAATTTTTTGAATACCCAATAAATTTTTTTAATTTCCTCAAGTTTTTAAATTTGAGTAGTAAAATTTTACTGAACTTATATTGCTTTCCATGCCCATTTAAATTTTATTTTATTAAATCAAGGGGAAGGCTAAACCCGGAGGATTTACAGGCCGGGGGGGGGGATGGGGAAGGCATTCGGGGTTAATTCGGGGAACTGGACACAGATCCAATTTCAAAACAGACCCCCTAAACCAACATCAAGGAACCTTCCTTGGGGTGCCCATTTAAAGATTTGGTTGATGTCTATTTATTGACCGAATGTGTTCGATGGAGAACCATGCCGGTAATTCGGTGTCATCCGCAAAGAAGACACGGCTTTGGTTTACATCCTGATGTCCAGATATGAGGATGACGGAACAGGATGGGAGCGAGTGCTGACCTTGTGGGAACCCGTTTAAACTGTAGCACCAGCTATACTCGTTAATATTGCCTCTTTGCCTTATTAAGAAGTTATAAATCCCAAACCAACTTTTCCTGCTATCTTTATCACACATTTTGTGCGCTATTACACCGTGTCGCATTTGTAGAAGGTTTCGCGTCTGTTTAAACTCATCTACATTTGTTATCCTCTAATGCATCCAGGTTCTTGTCATAGTGGTCCAGTAGCTGGACAATCAGGATGCGACAGCTGCCAAACCCGGGTGCCCTGGGTGTGTGTAATTGCTTGGTAGTTAAGGGTTGTCGCCCTTGCTTCTAGAATCTTTCAAAGATTTTATGATATGATATTAGGGCTACGTCTGTAGTCTTTGCAATTGCCTTACTCCCACCTTTGTGGATGGGATATGTCTGTATTTTTTAGTGACTGTTGGGAACATCCGTGTGAAAGCTCCCCTCCATAGAATGAGAAGCACCTGAGAAACTTCTAAGTTGTTGATGAACACAGAGTTCCACGAGTCCGGGTATGGGGAGAGTGCATGGCTTGCCATTAATTGCCTTTTTAAGTTCATATAGTGTTAAAAATGTCAGAGGTTCTTGAAAGACGAAATTTGGGTCTCTTCGTCAAAACTATTTAGTTTGTCTGTTTAACGGCTCGCTAAATCCCTGAATCGTATTGGACTGAAGATCTCACTCATCTTTCTGTCACTGGTGTCCAGTCGTCTAAGCCAGGGTCCAATCTGGAAGTTGTTTGCCTAGGTTTGGCTAAGAGAGTATTTTTTTTTTCACTTTCAATAATGGTTAGTTTCTGAGATTGTTTTATAACCTGATAAATTTTCATTCCTCAGGTTTTTATTTTAAATTTGTCCTCATTACTTCATATGTTTTCTGCTGCCATTTAAAGATTTGTTAATGTCCTTGGCGTCTTTCAGGTCTTCGATGGAGGACATGTCATGGCAGTTTCGGGTGTCATCCCAAGGAACACGAAGTATGGCTTACTCTCTATGTCTTATATGGGAAGGACAGGATGAGAGAGTACTGTAACCTTGTTGAAAAGAGCTTTTCATGTAGTTGCCTCAGACTTTATTGTTTGCATTACTTTGTGTTTTTTGTCAGAAATATATCCACTACCAACTTTTCGTTATTTTTATCACGCATTTTGTGCACTATTGCCCCTGGTTGCACTTTCGATGGCTTCACAAGTTGTGTACTTCACATTTGCACCATGACAGTTTTTCAGGCGTTTTGTTTGTTGTGACAAGATAAATGACTAAATTGTTGGATTTTAGAGGGTTTTTGCGGGTATAATATCTTTGTTTTCAGTTGGTGTAGTTTTCTGTCAATTAGTTACAGTTTTTTTCCTTCTGGCAGAAAATTTCTATGTGTTCCCCTCTTTTTCTTCCCATGGTCTGCATGATCTGTATTGTCTTGTCCCCTTTAATGCATGCAATGCATTAGTTGCTACACTGATTGGACCCATGCTATGACCTGTGATCACTGATTCCAAGCGTTCTGGTCGACAACAAGACACGTATAAAACCAATCGACAAATCATTCGAAACCAATTTGTTAGACACTAGTACGTCAACACCGAGTTTTATGATATTGTTAGCTGTCTTTGATGTCATGGTGGCTTACGCTTTTCTTTAAATTTCCCATCTGGAGGCAACGAAATGGAAGGTGTAGGAGACCTGATAAAAATTCGCTATGGTCAAATGATGATCGTAATTAGAAAGAAGGAGGCACCCTAATTATATGGCATTTTGCAAGGGAGGAGTTTGAAATATGGTATACCAGGGCAACCAGCTGTTGGCGGACCCACTGTGGAATAAAGTATATTTATTGAAATTGGGACTCTTCTATACAGAAATGACAGTATGCCAGAGATGGGTTGACTATCTAGGCTGGTGTGAAGAATTGCAACAGAAATGTGAAAAAGGATTGATAAAAAACAAAAAAGGAGGGAAAATAATATCTATAAGGAAACTCAGATGAGTCATCCTCCAGTTATGGCGCGGATTCCATCGCAATCATCATATTTACCTAATGGAACTTAAACATATTAGTACTATCTCCCCCCTGGCCCCTATAATGCTTTCGCATTAACAAAAAAAATTCACTTTTATCACTAAAATAGCCTAATCTGCAGTTCACGAATATAATACCCTGGCGTTTTTTTTTTTTTTTTTTTTTTTTTTTTTTTTTTATTTTTTTTTATTTTTTTGCACCGTTTCAAGGGTTTCAAGTACACCTCGAGGTTTCCGAGCATTCCAGTATGTATGCTGGAATAGATTCCAATTTTGGATACATGACATAAAAAATTTTTTAAAATCAATTGTTCGTTACCTTACAAAGTGTTGAAAATTTTAAGGGTTTGTTTCTCGAGTTATGACCAATTAAAAAAAGTTTTAAAAAAATAACAAGAAAAAAAACTTCTCAGACGCATCTTAAAGGTATGGTTTTCAGGAATACTAATTTGTCATTCAATTTTTTTTACGTCTAATGTTAGCTGGAACAAAATTATTATAAAAAAAATATTTTGCAAACATTTTTGAAAACATATTGTTAATTCATAAGAAAGAATATAGAAAAAAAACTTGGTGTGGAAGTGATTTCATGATGTTGGTAAAGTGTGCTGTTTATACTCAAAATAATCAGCCGAAATAAAATTTCCACACATTATTCCTGGACACTTACTCAGAACACAGTCTTGTAAGAATTGAAAAGGTGGAGACTGTCATGGTAATAAAACGACTTCACAGTATGATTCAAGTGGCAAGATTACTGGATGGCTTGCTGCAAGCGTAAGTCGTTATCGAGTATAAGCCCTAGCAGTGAAGTTTAAAGCCTTGTGGGTTCGTGTTGTGGAATTCCTGGCCTTATGGGATGTGGCCATCAGCTGGACAGTAAGCGACGGATGTGCGAGGCGCCTCGTTGTATCTCCCGGCAGAATCCATCTGTGACCTCCAACACAAATGAAGAAAAACATTAGTAAAAAGACCTAACCTTATACCATAAGACTCGTTAATGGATATTTCAAAAATGGTTAAAATGAAGTAAACCATTCATTTTGTATTGTCAAAATAGAAAAATTATTTAAGTGTTTAAAGCCCGTTTTTGTAAAATGAGCTTGCAGTGATTTATTACACGAGAAAGTTAATAAAAATTAACAGCTTTATTAAATGCTGTTTTTTTGTTATGTTCATGGCTGACTCAGTGCGACCCACCCCCCCCCCCCACACACATTAACAAGAGATGTTAATGAACTAGAATATTAAAGAAGGATGGGCTCGGTACATCTCCTGGATCCGAGAGTGGAACAAGGCGCTTTGGGCCAACACAACTTCAAACATCTGACAACAGTGGACATAATTAATATAGTCCAAATTTAAAAAATGAGAAAAAGAAATGCATAAATACAGACAGTGTCACTGGCATGTTAAAGTATGCAAAGTCAAGGAAAGATTATCGGAAGAGTGGGAGACTAGAAAGGAAATGAGCTTATAAACGACAACAACACAGATCAGAGATAGGAAACCTGTCACAACCTACAAATTTATAACAACGTGACAGCAGTAAGGAAATAAGTGAGGGGAAGATATTTGTGGACTTGAGAAGGCTTTTGAAAATTCAAAACAAATGATAGTGCAAAGCTGAAGAACCGCAAGTAAAGTGGAAGGTGTACTGCAATGGATTTTCAGAATACTGACGGGAAGTCAGCGAGTCAAGGGTATAATGAGGTGTCAGAGGGTCAAGAAGAGTGGGTTTCAGGGATCAGTTTTAGGACCAGTGCTGTTTCGGTGTATCAACACGACAGGGAAAATGTCATAAGTGCCCTGTTTGCAGAGACGTGAAGATAAGAGGAAATTCATCGAGAGGACAAATGAAGACTACAAAATTACACAGGCTGCAGGCCTCGTCAGCACTGCTCCTAAGTTCACCCAACCAAGTGCAAGTCAGAAGATCCGGGAATGCAAGACAGACAGAATGCAGTCTAGGTCAAAGATTATAAACCTCATTCAAGAAAAAATTCTGGAGGCGCAATAAACCAACACACTCCTGAGGCACATCAACCAAATGGACGACTAACAATCTATTGTTTGCATCTCAGTAAGAACGTTCCGGTCCTATACACCGTGTAGTAGCCCATTTGGATATGCAGCTCTAGTTTGGAACCCGGCTAGTCAAGCACTTCTGAAACTAGACAAAGTGAAAGGTTCTAAGAAGGTCCGGAGCTAAGGGGAATCCTACGAGAAGAGGTTAAGGGAACGAACTGCGACATAGGAACAGAGAGACATGGAGGACGATTATGACTATCAAAAAACTGGAGGAGTAAAGTGGGCAAAACAGAATGTCCAGAGTGGGACAAACAAAGGGTCACTATGGAAGTTAAAACTCAGATTGTGTCAGGTGTTAGGAAGTACTACGTCGTTAGAGTGAGGAAGCGAAAAGTTTGGAAAGTGAGTTATGAGGCAGGTACCATGCACAGCTTAAGAAGAGGTATGATAACTTGGAGCGAGTGGGGCCTATGGCGAACATGAAGGAGGACCAGAACTATGATCGACCCCTCACCCAATTAGGTGAGTCACTAGGTGAGGACACACACACACACACACACACACACGCAAGAAGCCTTCGACACAGTTCTCCCAAGAGGTTACTGCAAAAGCTAGAGGATCAGGCACACATAACGAAGGCACGCAATGGATCAGAGAAATACCTGACAGGGAGGCAACAACGAGTCATGGTACGTGACGAGGTGTCAGAGTGGGCGCCTGTGACAAGCGGGGTTCCACAGGGGTCAGCCCTAGGACCTGTGCTTTTTTGGGTATATGTGAATGACATAACGGAAGGGATAGACTCAGAAGTGTCCTTGTTTGCGACGATGAAGTTAATGAGAAGAATAAAGGAGGAAGCAGGACTACAAAGAGACCTGGACAGGACTACAAGCCTGGTCCAACTGGCCCTTGAGTTTAACCCTGCCAAGTGCAAGTCATGAAGTTGGGAAGGGCAAGAAGACCGAGACACAATATGTTTAGACGGCCAAGTCTGCAAGCCTCACTCAAGGAAAAAGATCTGGGGGAGTATAACACCGAGCATATCTCCCGAGGCACCAGTCAGATAATGCTGCACATACGGGGCCGGCAACCTACGGATAGTTCCGATACCTCAGTAAGGATTCTTCAACGACTCTTTACCTTACGTCAGGACCCATACTGGAGTATGCAGCCAATTTGGATCCCACCATTCAAGCACCTCAAGAAATTAGAGAAAGTGCAAAGGTTTGCAACAAGACTAGTCCCAGAGCTACGGGATTGTCCTACGAAGAAAGGTTGAGGGAAATCGGCCTGACGACACTGGAGCCAGTAGGAGGGAGACAACGACATATAAAATACTGCACGGAATAGACGAGGTGGACAAAGACGGGATGTTCCAGAGATGGGACACAGACACAAGAGGTCACAATTGGAAGTTGAAGACTCAGATGAATCAAAGGGATGTTAGGAAGTATTTCTTCAGTTATAGAGTAGTCAAGCCGTGGAATAGCCTAGAAAGTGAAGTAGTGGAGGCGGGAACCATACATAGTTTTAAGGCGAGGTATGATAAAGCTCATGGATCGGGGAGAGAGAGGACCTAGTAGCAATCAGTGAAGATGCGGGGCCAGGAGCTATGACTCGACCCCTGCAACCACAAATAGGTGAGTGCAAATAGGTGAGTACACACACACACACGCATGGGAAATCCTGCGTCACAAACCTACTGGAGTTCTATGACAGGGTGACGGCAGTAAGACAAGAGAAAGAGAGAGAGAGGGGTGGGTAGATTGCATTTTCTTGGCCTGTAAGAAGGCGTTTGACACAGTTCCACAGAAGAGATTAGTACAAAAGCTGGAGGACCAGGCAAGGATAACAGGGAAGGCACTACAATGGATCAGGGAATACCTGTCAGGAAGACAACAGAGTCATGGTTCGTGGCGAGGTATCGGAGTGGGTGTCTGTAACGAGTGGGGTGCCACAGGGATCAGTCATAGACCGGCGCTGTTTCTGGTATTTGTGAACGACATGATGGAAGGAATAGACTCCGAAGTGTCCCTGTTTGCGGATGATGTGAAGTTGACCTGTACTTAAGATGTTGTGGTGACCTGTACTTAGCTTTGTGAAGACTTGTCTGTGTGCTTCCAGTGAATCTGAACCAAGATGTCCTCTCTTGAGCAACTCTACTAGCAGCTTAGGGTTGCTAAGCTGGAGATACGCGATTAACGGAGGAGAACAAGAAGATCGTGTAATCCTCCTGTTGTGAGTCCTCAGGTTAAGATTGGAACCTGGCCAGTGGCCGGGCAACATGGAACCAAGCTGAGGATCATGAAGATTGTTGGAAAGGCAAAAACAGGAAAGAACCAGAAGACTACTGTGGAAATTTCCAACCCATTTTCGGTGTTACCTGACGAATGTGGGTTGTCTACTGGGAACGTCACAATGAGCACCAAGGAAGCATTGGCACACGTGAGTAAGACATCCCTTGTAACTCCAGCGAAGACCATCGAAAACGTCACGACGAATTCTACAAGTGAAGGTAAGAACATTGTATTAGTTGGAGACAGGTTAAGTTTATGGATAGGGCCTTTTGACTTAGGGACAGGAAGAGGAGGCAGAGTGCATGTTTTCCTGGGGCTGGGATGGGGGATATTGTTAGCCGTCTGTACGACATCATGAAAGGTAATGGGAGTAATCCTATTATCTGCCTCAGTGTGGGAGGCAATGATGATGGCAGACATAGGAGTGAGAACCTGATTAGCAGGTATAGGTCAGCAATAGAGATAATTAGGAAGAAGGGTGGGAGCCCTGTCATATGTGGTATTTTGACAAGGAGAGGAGTTGGAAATGAATGATTGTCCAGGGCAATTGGTGTCAATTGCTGGCTAGACAAATATTGTAAGGAAAATGCGAAAACATTAACTGAGAGCCGGGACCTCTTCTATGGCAGAAATGACATGTATGCCAGGGATGGGGTTCACTTATCTAGGTCTGGGGTGGGGCACTGGCAACGGGCAGTGGAGGGTAGCTGTTAGAGCTTTTAACTAGGAATAGTTAGTGGTATGGTTTTGGCAGCAATACAGTGAAGTCCCTAGTGTAGTAATATTATGAGTTCTAGGGAAACTAGTAATAGGAAGAATGAGGTGGATATTGGAAAGGCAGTAGCACTAGGTGATAAGGACAGTAATAGGTTTAGTGGAAAAACAGAAATGAGCAGCATGGGTAAAGAGAAAGGAGGGTCTTTAAAAAATATTATGCTAATAGCCGTAGTTCTAGGAATAAGATGGACGAGTTGAGATTAGTTGCTAGTGCAGGTAACATTGATGTATTTGCCATCACTGAGACATGGTTTATTCCAAAAGTCGGACATAACTGCTGAATGTGCCATTCAGGGTTTTAAATTGTTCCAGTTAGATAGAAGTATCGGTAAGGGGGGTGGGGTGACACTGTATGTCCGAGATAACTTGAACTGTTGCATAAAAGCGGGTATTAAGTCTGAAGTAATATATACAGTCTGTCTGGATAGAATTTTCAGAGAGGCATGAAAAACTGTTTTTAAGAGTGATATGCCGTCCCCCAAACTTAGATAGGGACCAAGGGAGATTACTATGGGAGGAAATTGTTAAGGCCACAAGGCACGATAATGTAGTAATTCTAGGGGACTTTAACTTCAGTCAGCTTGATTGGAAATTCTTGACTGGGAATTTAGAATCAAACGACTTCTTAGAAGTAGCTCAGGAATGTTTTTTGAAGCAGTTTGTGGCAGAACCTACAAAGGGAAATAACCTGCTTGACTTGATTCTGGCAAACAAGGAAACCCTTGTTAATAATTCAGAAGTTACCTTATTATTTTTTATCCTCGTCACATTACTCTTTCCTATATTCACTTTTAATATTTCTATCTTTTAACGTACCTACACTACAAACATCATCCAAACACTCTGCAACTTCTCTTCAAAAACATTCCCTAAAAGCACAGTGTCATCAGCAAAGACAAGCGATCACAAATCAATACTTTAGCATAGAAAGAATATGCATAGGGATAATTCAGTAAGGTGGCCTAGATTTATTCCATACATAATTACAATAGGTTAGAGAACATTACATATTGATTGGGTAACGAAGAGAGCTATCAATATGACAGCTTTCTGAAACTAACCATGGTCCAAAAGAACATTTATACCCGTATAAAGAAATATGATCATAAAAATGACCCAAATGGATGAATAATTATGGTCACATATCTTTAGGGAAAAAGAAAGGAATTCTATAGGCGTAATCAAAGAGGTGAGGGTCATCTTATGAATCAATATATTGACATTAAGAGGGACATATAAAACAGGGACTAAGAAAAGCTAAACGGGAGTATGAAATTAAGTTGCTAGGATTCGAAAACTAACCCAAAAGCTATTTTCCAGGTGTAATAACAAACAGTTTAGAGATAAGATAGGTCCCTTTAAAAATAACTATGGGCATCTTACTGACAAGCAGAAATTTGAAATGTGCTCGATTTAAATAATTAATATTTCTCGGTTTTACACGAGGACACAAAAATCCCGTAATTATTTTTTATAGTGAGCTTGAAACGATAAATTATGTAATTCACAGCATTGTGAAATGGTTATGAAACAAACAGACCGACTGAAAAACAACATAAATCGCCGGGTCCTGATGACGCTTTTCAAGGTTCTTAAGGAATGCACAACAGAAGCAATGTGTAACCATTAACTAATATTCTTAATTTATTCTTCAACAGGGTAGTCGTATGGGAAGATGGTAATGTAATCCTATTTTAAAGCAGGGACAAGTCGTACCGTCAAATTCACCGCCCAATAGCAGACCTCAATTGTAAGGAAAATGCTATGTCACTATATAGCTGAGATTATAAGAACCATCTTGAAAAGTAATCTGATTAATGATAACTTAGCAGGATTCACGAGAGCCGTTCTTGTCCTAATTTATTAACTTTCTTCAGTAAAGCTTTTGAGGCTTGTGATCACATTAAGGAATTTGATATTTGTTTATTTAGATGTTGTGAAGTGCTTGATAGAGTACCGAACACGGACTGTTAAAGAAGGTGGCCAGCTCATGGCACTGGGTGAAAAACTGCTCTCATGGATCGATGTCCATGCTCAAAGACAGAAAGCAGAGAGTGTGCATAAATGGGTGTTAAATCCGAGTGGGGATCTGTAAAAATGTAGGCGTTCCAAAGGGAGCAGTCTTGGGCCCGTGTTGTTTAAAATATTATCAATGATCATTTACAGAGAAATTACAAGTGATACGAGCAATATCACCGATGACGCAAGATAGGTAGGATAACTGATTCAAACGTAGATATCAGGAAACTTCATCCAGGAGGATTTAGACAAACTCAGTAACCCTTGGTGAGAAAAGTGTCAGATGCAGTTTCAATGAGATAACATGCAGGTTCTAACGCTCGGGAGCGTCCATAACCCTAGCATACATGTGCTCTGTTGGCAGCACTCACATATATTTGAGTGCCTGTGGTCAGCATCACATATATGTGAGGCTTTGTGTCAGCATCACAATATATGTGAGTGCTCTGTGGTCAGTTTCCACATACACGTGATGCTCTGTGGCACCAATCACATATATGTGAGTGCTCTGTGGTCAGTATTCACATACACGTGAGTGCTCTGTGGTCACCAATCACATATATGTGAGTGCTCTGTGTCAGTATTCACATACACGTGAGTGCTCGTGGTCACGCAACACTAATATTGAGTGCTCTGTGGTCATATTCACATACACGTAGAGTGTCTGTGGTCACCAATACACATATATGTGAGTGTCATGTGGACAGTATCCATGCATGTGATTCTTATGGTCAGTATTCACATATATGTATAAATGAAAAACAAACAGAGAGGCATTTATGTTACTATATCACAGAAAGAGAAGTTGTTGGAAAAACTGTAGAGTGTTGTAAGTGTGAAGCATCTGACTCAGCAGTGTTGCAGCAACCACTATATAACACCTGACTCAGCAGTGTTGCAGCAACCACTATATAACATCTGACTCAGCAGTGTTGCAGCAACCACTATATAACACCTGACTCAGCAGTGTTGCAGCAACCACTATATAACACCTGACTCAGCAGTGTTGCAGCAACCACTATATAACACCTGACTCAGCAGTGTTGCAGCAACCACTATATAACACCTGACTCAGCAGTGTTGCAGCAACCACTATATAACACCTGACTCAGCAGTGTTGCAGCAACCACTATCTACCACCTGACTCAGCAGTGTTGCAGCAACCACTATATAACACCTGACTCAGCAGTGTTGCAGCAACCACTATCTACCACCTGACTCAGCAGTGTTGCAGCAACCACTATCTACCACCTGACTCAGCAGTGTTGCAGCAACCACTATATACCACCTGACTCAGCAGTGTTGCAGCAACCACTATATAACACCTGACTCAGCATGTTGCAGCAACCACTATATACACTGACATCAGCAGTGTTGCAGCAACCACTATATACACCTGACTCAGCAGTGTTGCAGCAACCACTATATAACACCTGACTCAGCAGTGTTGCAGCACATTATAACACCTGACTCAGCAGTGTTGCAGCAACCACTATATAACACCTGACTCAGCAGTGTTGCAGCAACCACTATAACACTGACTCAGCAGTGTTGCAGCAACCACTATATAACCACCTGACTCAGCAGTTTGCAGCAACCACTAATAACCACCTGACTCAGCAGTGATTGCAGCAACCATATATAACACCTGACAGCAGTTTGCAGCAAACACTATATAACACTGACTCAGCAGGTGCAGCAACCACTATATAACACCTGAATCAGCAGTGTTGCAGCAACCACTATATCAACCCTGATCAGCAGTGTTTGCAGCAACCACTAGTAAACACCTGACTCAGCAAGTTGCAGCAACCACTATATAACACCTGACTCAGCAGTGTAGTTGCAAGCAACCACTATATAACACCTGACTCAGCAGTGGTAGGGCAACCACTATATACACCTGACTAGCAGAGTGTTGCAGCAACCACTATATAACACCTACTCAGCAGGTTGCAGCAACCACTAATAACACTGACTCAGCATGTTGCACAACCACTATATAACACGCAGACTCAGCAGTGTGGAAGAAACTATATAACACCTGACTCAGGATGTGTTGCAGCAACCATCTATATAACACCTGATCAGCAGTGTTTGCAGCAACTCATATAAACCCTGATCAGCATGTTGCAGAAACCACTATATAACACCGTGACTCAGCAGTGTGCAGCAACTATAATAACACCTGACTCACAGTGTTGCAGCAACCACTATCTACCATCGACTCAGCAGTGTGCAAGCACCACTATAAACACACTGACTCAGCAGTGTGCAGCAACCACTATCTACCACTGACTCAGCAGTGTGCAGCAACACTATCTACCACCTGACTCAGACAGTGTTGCAAGCAACCACTATCTACCACCTGACTCAGCGTGGTTGCAGCAACCACATCTACCAACTGAACCAGCAGTGTTTGCAGGCAGCCATTATCTACCTGCCTAGACCAGCATGTGTGCTAGCTAACCACTATCTACACCTGACCAGCAAGTTTGGTGTTGCAACAATAGTCTACCACTGACTTAGCAAGATTGGTGTTGCAACAACACTAACTGCCACCTGAACTCAGCAGTTTGTGATATGGGGTGAGTATAACACCGGAGCAATCTCCTCAGTGCGCAACATCAACCAGTAGATGCTGCGGTATACGGGCGCCTGACAAACCTAAGAACAGCATTAATCAATCTAAATAAGGACTCATTTCAGACCGAACGTACCTGTGTACGTATAGGCCAGCGCTAAATCTGGGAAACCTCAACAGCCAAGCATATGAAAGGAAACTAGAGAAAGGTGAAGGTTTGCAACAAGGCAAGTCCTTTAAACCTCTCCTACGAGAGAGGATAGGGAAAAAAACTTGACAACACTGGAAGACAGGAGAGTTAGGGGGGATAGAAAACGGATATAAAAATAACTGAGGGGAATCGGAAAGGGGAGCGGGGAGGGTGGGGGGGGGGGGGCAAAGTTTGGGGTTGGGGAAAAATGAGGCAGGGGGAATAGTTGGAGGGAAAGGAGGAGGGGAAATGAAGGTAGCGGCCAGTTGGAAGAGGGGGGAAGGGTGTGAATTTGAAAAAGGGGAAGAAAACCCCCAAAAAAAACCCAAAAAAAAACAACCCCCAAAAAAAAAAAAAAATAAAAAAAAAAAACCCCGTAAAAAAGGGGGGGGAAAAAAAAAAGGGGGGGGGGGGGGGGGGGGGGGGGAAATGGGTTTTGGGGGAAAAAAAAAATTTTTTTCCCCAAACCTTAAATTATTCCCCAAACCCCCAAAAACCCAAAAAAACCCACCATAAGAAACCCCCAAACCCCCCTTTTTTTAAAAAAAACCCCCCCCCCCCTTTAACTTTTAAAAAAGGTTTTTTCAAAACCACCCCAAAAAAACAAATTTCCCCCAAAAACAAAAAATTCTTTCCCACCCCCCCACCCCGGCTAAACCCCCCCGGGGGGGGGGTTTAAATTTTTTTTTCTTAAAAACCTTTGGGAAAACCCCCCCAAAAAAAAAAAAAAGGGAAAAAAAAAAAAAAAAAATAAAAAATGTAAAAAGAAACGGCCCAAAGGGGGGGCAGGAGCTGTAAATTACCCCTGAACCAAACTGGTAAGTACACACACACACACACACCACCAACACCACACACACACACAACACACACACACACACCCCCACACAACACCCCACCCCCAAACACACACACACACACACACACTGAAACAAAAAATACGTAAAAAAATAGGGGGTACAAAACAATAGACATTTAAAGAATTTTAAAAGTGCTAAGTGAGTTGATTATCAAAAAGCGTGAGCCCAAAAATAATTCTTCCGGGGGCCCCCTGAGAAGGCATGCATACTGTATGGCCGCAAAGCAACATTCTTCAACAATTAAATCGACAAGGGCAACCGTAATGTGAAAGACAGCATTGTGTCCCTTTTTTTAAGAGGGAGGAGACAGGCAGCTTTTAAACTAGAACCTTCGTGATTGTGTATAAGAAAGGGTTTTGGAAAAGATTATCAAAATGTGGAGCACCAGAATGAAGTGGGATTTTTACATAAAATCCAGAGAATGAGGGATGAAAAATTCTTTTCCAAATCTACTGGAGTTCTACGCAAGGTAACAGAGGTAAGAAAGGGAGAGAAAATGGGTAGATTGTATTTTTTTTGGGAAGACTTTCGAAACAGTACCTCACGCTGATGGTAAAAAAAGGTAGAGGGGCAAGCAGGGAAACAACAAAGCACAAAATGGATCAAGGTGCCTAAAAGGAAAAACGAGGATGGTCTGTGAAGAGGTGTTGGGAATGGGTGCAAGTCCGAGAGGTGTTCCACAAAAATCCCCTACGGTCAGTGCTGTTTTTTGTATCGTGAATGACATGACAGCAGGTAGAGTCAGGGTGTCCCTTTTAGCAGACGGTGAAATAATGAAGATAATAAAAGGGGGGGAAAGGAGCAAAAAAAGGTTAAAAAGGGATCGAAGCCTGGTTGGCAAAGGCCCTCTGGATTTTAAAAACATACAAGTGCAATGTTAGAAGCTTGGTTTGCAAAGAAGCCCCCGGGAGGAGTTAGGCTCGGGAAGAGGGGGGGCCCGGGTGAAAGGCTAAAATCTCAATAGGGAGAAAGATTTGGGGGAATATAAAACAGAACATACTTGAGACACACATAAACCACTAAATGAAAAATGCGCTTTGGGCAAATTAAAAAAGCTTTTGACATCAAGAAAGGAGTCATTCACAAAAGTACACCGTGTGTCAGCCCTACACCTGTTGCAATAAAAAAAATGGAAAAAAAGTGCAGAGGTTTGTAATAGACTAGCCCCGGAGCTAAGGAGTGTGTTCGGGGGAGAGATTCAGGGAACTCAATAAACCCTGGAGGAGTAGATAAATGATTACTTCACGTTTTTTCACCTAGCGTAGATAAAAATTTTCCCCTTTTGTGTAATTACTTTGGGGTCTTATCTTAGGAAGAAGCCAAAGCATTGATGTGTAATATGATGGTAAAAGTAATAAAAATATGAAGAATAAAAATAATTTTCGAATGAAAAATAATATTAAAAAAATAATAATAATAATAATAATAATAATAATAAAAACGTTTTTTGAATATGGAACCTGCCAACAACTGGGGGGTGAGCCCCTCGTTTCAGAACGACTTTTATGAGGAAACGTTTTGGGGCCTGATCTGTGATAGCTTTAACCTTACAAAACTTTGTTAAAATAAAAACTTTCTCGCAACTTTAGTGTTTTTTCTCTAATTTTCTCTTTTTTCAGGGAATATGCAGGCACCCCCCGCAGGCGACCACCTTGTTGTGAGTAGATGAGAAAGTCTCGGCCGTTGAGGATGTGCCTGGGATGGGTAGCTCCAGCCCTTCCCGTCTTTGGGCACAAACCTTAGGGGGGAAAAGTTGTTATTGGGTTTTTGCCCGACGATTGTGCTTAGATAATTCAATCTGCGCTTCCTGAATACTAAGAAAACTTGAGCTTCGAACAGTTTAAAGCAAACTTTCGTGAGATGCTGATTAACACTTTTAATTTATGTTCATAAAATATCCTTTAACCCGTGGGTTCATAAACTCATGAGGGGAGGCAATCAGGTTTGATCCGGAAAATACTGATCACCCCCTCCTGTGGGGGTGAGGGGACATATTTTGTATATAATTGTTTAAATGTTATTTTAACTGAAGCCTTGATGGGGATTTTTTGTTTTATCGGGATTTCAAAGTCCATGCATTGAAATTTTATGTTTGTGGTAAAGCTTCTTATATTCTTGAAAAGAAAAAATTTTTCCTGAATTAACAATTTCTCCCGGCATAGAACGGGGAAAAAAAAAAAATGGGTATTGTCATTCCATAATTGTATACGTACTTTTAAAGGGGTTTAATTGCCTGCATAACCTTATTTTTTATCCAGTAAATTTAAAGAAGCAACAAAGATAACTATTTTTCTTTCCAAATTACAAACCCCCTTGGGCATGTAGGGAATTTTTGAGATAACCTCGTACGAGAGAATGTCTCCTGCGAAACCATTCCCTAAACAATCCACAAGTTACTTGAACCTATAAATATTTAAAATTTAAATTAAAAAACAAAACCCGTAATTTGTATTATATTTACATTAAAATTTGTGGTGTTTAAAAAGGGATAAATGAGGAAGGAAGGGGAGGATAGTGTTTAATTTCAATTGAGAAAAAATATTTATGTTACCCCCATCGCCAATTTGTGTGGGGTCGCTAGGTTTCGTAGGCCCCCACCCCCGGCTTGGTGCGCTAGGTCACCACAACCCGGGTTTTGGTGCAGTAGGTCATCAAACCCGGCTTGGTTTTCAGCTAGGTCACTCACAACCCCCGGCTTGGTGGCTAGGTCACTCACAAAACCCCCGGCTTGGGCAGAGGTCATCACAACCCCTGGCTTGGTGCAGTAGGTCACTCAAAAACCCTGGTTTGGGGCAGCAGGTCACCACAACCCCTGGCTTGGGGCGCTAGGTCACTCAAACCCGGCTTTTAGGAGCTAGGTCACTCACAACCCGGTTGGTGGGAGCTAGGTCATCCAAACCCCCGGCTTGGGGCGCTAGGTCACTCACAAAACCCCCTTTTTTGGGTGCGCTAGGTCCCAAACCCTGGTTTGGGGCAGCTAGGTCACCCCAACCCCCGGCTTGGTGCAGTAGGCCTCACAACCCCGTGGTGAGCTAGGTCTCAAACCCTGGTTGGTGCAGCTAGGTCACTCACATCCCCTGGGCTTGGTGCAGCTAGGGGTTCCTCACAACCCTGGCTTGGCTGCAGTAGGTCACTCACAACCCCTGGCTTGTGCAGCTGGGTCACTCACAAACCCCTGCCTAGACATGAGGAACATAAACTGGCCAAAAGTTCAAACATTCTTAGCTGTGAGAGTTGGATTGCTCCTTATTAATCCCCCTTTTTCTATCTAATTCCAAGTCTTGCCAAGTCGCTGGTTTCTACACATTCGGCAGGACTGTAACTTCCGATTCTTCTTACTCCTACCTTGGAGGCTTAATTAAACCATTTAGCTCCACTCTCGCGAACATCTGAATAATTCCCTCAAATTTCAATGTCGTCTTGTTTCTCCCATTCCAAATATGAAGTCCTCCCCACCGACGTTACTTATTTTGCTGGTTATCTTTTAATTCCAAATTAATTTTAAACCAATAATAATGTATTTCTTAAATTACTATGTTTAAAATGCATATAATTTCAGAAAAAGCACGTATTTTCCCACGATTACTTACTTTCTTAAGGTATTAGTATGTTTAAAGTATGTTGAATTTGGGTTATAAACGAAAGAAGTGTTTTAAACACTTTTAAGACATGTATTGTTACAATATAAGACTGCAAGTTAAACTCATTGAAAAAAACTGCTCCTACCAGCTGTTCACATACTGAAATGTTGATATCTATCGTAATCCGGGTTCGCTCATCGGTTATACCCTGGCTCGTGCTACAAACTTAAAGGACATCCTCTCCGACTCTTTTTCTTCGCTTTCTCCACTTTCCGCTTTCTCCTTACCTGAGAGTTGATTGGTCGTTTGTGTAGTGGCGTAGTGATATAATTGTACTCGGCGTACTTGTATACATGTTGTTTTATCAGTATTAGTAGCATATGACTTAGTGAAGGGTTTGTTCTAGCCGTAGGTAAAAACAGTTGTGTTTGTAAAAGGATATTGATTTGTTACGAGTGGAAGGAGAAGGCAGATGATCAAAACCTCGAACACTGGTCCCAAAAGACTCAGTAATAAAGAAGCAAAACAGAAAGAGGGAGCACACAGCGATTTGGTCTACTGGTTTTTGCAGGTTAGAAATAATAGGCAAAGAGAAAGTCGGAAGACAGTATGTCGGTGAAAAACGTAAGGACCACTGCAAAAAGAAGTGAGGGTAGGTTAACGTCACGTATGTTCTGAAAATGAGAGCTCTTCAAAACGTTATTGAGAATGGCAGGACATCTACAAAAATAAAATTCATGTAGGAATGTTGTGTATAAGGTGCATTCAACCAAGAGGGCGTTTTGTGAAGACTAGACGTTGTTTAGAGGTTTTAGAAGAGGTCCTTTGTATTCAATGGACTATGTTATATTCTGTATCTTGACTCTCAGCGAGTCTGGACACTTTTTGTATTTCTTTAAATTTGTGCGAAAGCGGGGTGACTAAATTTACACCAAAGTTTCCTAATTCTTCTAGTATTTTTTACTACTGTACTACTACCTATATCTTCTAATTACCACGAATATTACTGCGGAATTCGCTAACTACGACTTCTTAACCAATTATTAGTTCATATACTACTACAGTTACTGTACTTCTACTACTCGTTACTTTCTATTACTGCTGATACTGCTGATAATACTTTACGACTAACTATATAATACTACTACTTACTACTTACTATACTATATTTTCATACTACTACTAGCACTACTACTTACTACAATCTACTATACTTACTACTACTTATACTATTACTACTCACTTAATACAATCTACTACTACTACAACTTTCACTTACTATACTTCTACATACTACGACTACAATATACTACTACTACCACTATACTTCTACTACTATTACACTAACATTTCTACCACTACTTTACTACTACTATCTATTTCTACATTTACTACCACTACTTCTACATCTACTACTACTATTCTACTATATATACTAATACTATTACTACTACATACTATACTACCGTACTACTACTACTACTACACTACTATCTGATATACTACTAATACAATACACTTTACTACTTCTTTCTATTTCTACTACTACTATACTACTATAGAACTACTACTTCTCAACATGTCTCTCGGTCAACTCTGCAATTTCTCGCTTTTCATAACTTGAATCATGATCCAGGACGAATCGAAAATGTTATCTAATTTTCCTCTAAGCTTCCTTGATAGAGCTATATAACTTTGTTATGAACAACATAAAATATTAGTTGCATATAAAAACAGATGAGGTGGATCAGGAATTTGATGAGTGGGGAAAAGGGTGAGTTGGTGCACTTAGAGTTCTGTGGAGACAAAGAACTATGTCCTTGGAGGCAAAGGGGGAATGTATGAGTGTATAGTTTTACCACGCTTTGTCATGGGTGTGAAGCATGGTGTGATGAACTGTTGCAGCGAGGGGAGAAAGGCTGGAGGCAGTGGAGATGTCTTGTCTAGGGCATGTGTGGTGTGAATATAATGCAGAGATTCGTAGTTTGGAAGTTAGGGGAGGTGGGGACTGCCAAAACTGTTGTCCGGAGGGTCTGAGGAAGGGTTGTTGAGGTGGTTGGGGACATGTAGAGAGAAATGGAGCGAAAACGGAATGCTTTCAAGAGTGTATCAGTCTGTAGTGGAGGAAGGCGGGGTAGGGGTCGGCCTACGAAAGGTTGGTGGGAGGGGGAAGGAATAACACCACTGTGGCTACTGTCAGGGACAGGTGGAGTGGGAAATTAAAACCACCTTGGCTTAATGTCAGGAGGCGGTAGTGGGTATAACACCACTGCGGACTACTGTCAGGGAGGCTGGATGTTGGGAACATCACACTGTGGCTACTGTACAGTGGAGGCTGGAGTGGGAATAAAACAACCACTGATGATACTGTCAGGGAGGTTGGAGTGGGAATTAAACTCCACTGTGATACTATCAGGGGGATGGAGTGGAATAACACCACTGTGACTACTGTCAGGATGGTGGAGTGGGAATAACACCACCGTGGTACTGTCAGGGAGGCTGGAGTGGGGATAACACACCGTGGCTACTGTAAGGGAGGCAGGAGTAGGAATAACACACTGTGGCTACTGTCAGGGAAGCGGAGTGGGAATAACCCCACTTGATACTGTCAAGGAGGTTGGCTGTGGAAATAACACCACTGTGATACTTTCAGGGAGGCAGGAGTGGGATAAACCACTGGGACAACTGTCGGAGGCTGGAGTGGGAATAAAACATCAACTGTGGCTACTGTCAGGGAGATGGTGTTCGGTATAACACCACTGTGGCTACTTGTCTGGGGAGGCTGAGTGGGATAAACCACTGTGGACTACTGTCAGGGTATAGGCTGGAGTGGGAATAACACAACTGTGGGTAGCTGTTCAGGGAGGCCTGGAGTGAGAATAACACCACTGTGGCTATGTCAGGGAAGGCTGGAGTGGGAATAACAACACTGTGACTACTGTCAGGGAGGGCTGGAGTGGGATAACACACTGTGGTACTGGTCAGGGAGGCTGGAGTGGGGAATATAATCACCATGTGGACTATTGTCGGGAGGTTTGAGTGGGAATTAACACAACTGTGACTTACTGTAAGGGAGGCTAGCGTGGAATAACACCACTGTGGCTACTGTCAGGGATGTTGGAGTTGGTATAACACCACTGTGGCTACTGTCAGGGAAGGCTCTGGTGGGAAGTGGGAATAACACCACCGTGGTTACTGTCAGGGAGGTTGGAGTTGGATAACACCACTGGTGACTACTGTCAGGGAGGCTGGGATAGTGGAATAACACCCACTCGTGGTTACGGTCAGTGAGGGCTGGTGTGGGTATAACACCACCGTGGTTACTGTCTCAGGAGGTTGGAGTTGAATAAACACCACTGTGACTACTGTCAGTAGGCTGGAGTAGGGAATAACAATGCTACGTTGGTTATGTCAGAGAGGCTGGAAGTGGGGAATAACAACCACTCGTGGCTACTATGTCAGGAGGTGGAGTGGGATAACACCACGTGGTTTCTGTCAGGGAGGCTGGACAGTGGGAATAACACACCGTGGCTTGTGTCAGGGAGGCTGGAGTGGGAATTAACACCACCGTGTGCTACTGTCAGGGGGGGCTGGAGATGGGCATAACACCACTCGTGGTTACTGTCAGAGAGGCGGAGTTGGGAATTACACACCGTGGTTACTGTCAGGGAGGTTGGAGTTGGCATAACACCACTGTGGACTACTGTCAGGGAGCTGGGAGTGGGAATAACACCACCGTGGTTATGTCAGAGGGAGGCTGGAAGTGGGGAATAACACCACCGTGGACTACTGTAGGAGGCTGTGTGAGTGGGAATAACACACCGTGGCTACTGTCAGGGAGGCTTGGAGTGGGAAAAATAACACCACCGTGGCTACTGCAGGGAGGCTGGATGGGAATAACACCAACCGTGGTACTGTCAGGGATGCTGGAGTGGGAATAAACACCACCGTGGCTACTGTCAGGGAGGATGGATGAATAACACACCGTGGTTACTTGTCAGAGAGGCTGGGTGTGGAATTACAACCCACCGTAGGTTAATGTTTCGGGAGGTTGGAGTTGGAATAACCACCACTGTTGACTACTTTCAGGGAGGCTGGAGTGGGAATACACACCACCGTGGTTACGTCAGAGAGGCTGGAGTGGGAATACACCCACCGTGGTTACTGCAGGGAGGCGGTGTGGGAATAAACACCACCCGTGGCTTACTGTCAGGGAAGGCTGGAGTGGGAATAACTCCACCGTTGGCTACTGTCAGGGAGGTGGTGTGGGAATACACACCGTGGTTTACTGTCAGAGAGGCTGGAGTGGACTAAACAACCACCGTGGTTACTGTCAGGAGGTTAGAGTTTGGAATAACACTCTTGTGACTACTGGTCAGGGATGGCTGAGTGGGAATAACACCACGTGGTTTACTGTCTGGTCGGGCTGGAGGGGAATAACACCACCGTGGCTACCTGTCAGGGAAGGCTGGGCGTGGGAATAAACACACTGTGGCTACTGTTTCATGGTGGCTTGAAGTGGGCTAACACACTGTGACTACTGTCTGGGAGGTAGGAGTGGGACTAAGACCACTGTGGCTACTGTCAGGGAGGCTGGAGAGGGAATAACCACACTGTGGCTACTGTCAGAGAGGCTGGAGTGGGAATAACACCACTGTGAATACTGGTCAGGGAGGCTGGAGTGGGAATAACACCACGTGGTTATGTCAGAGAGGCTGGAGTGGAATAACTCACCGTGGTACTGTCAGGGAGGCTGGAGGGGGAATACACCACTGTGGCCTGTATGGAGGCTTAGTGGGAAAAACCCCTGTGACTACTGTCGGGGAGGGGGGGGGAAAAAGCCCACGGGCTCTGTCAGGGGGTGGGTGGGAATAACCCCACTGGGGGTCGTCAGGGCGGGGGGCTGGAGTGAAAATCCCACCAGGGTTGACGCAAATTAGAAAATCAGAATTATAATTATAAAAAAATTTTATTTATTACCTTTGGCCCACTGAGCCTCAGATTACTCTGAGTTACCAGACCTTGCCGTGGAGGCCATGGTTGTCTTTAAGGTCCCCCCCCCCCCTTTTCCCCCATTTCGTGTCCGGAACCCCATCCGTGGGCCCCCGGATGTCCCCCCCTTCCCTCACTTCCCAGGGCGCCTCGCCATCATCTCTGCCTTCCGCCTCAGCCTTTCAGGGTTGCGTATCCCGGAAATTTTTCCCTCCGCCCCCGGGGTTTTTCCCCCCTTTAAACTTCCCCGGGCACCTCACCACCTTTATTCTTGCCGTAACCAGGTTAGGATCCCCGGGTCCCTCCGTCTACCGCCGGATGTCTTCCCTTCCCCTTTTTCCCCGTGTCAGCCTCAAATGCTGTATTCTGCTTTCATCGGGTTTTGTACCGGAATTTCCCCCCCCGTTACCGCCGGGTGTCTTCCCTTCCCATTTCCTCGTGGGCAGCCTCAACTGCTGTATTATGCTTTTTCCCGGTTATGTTCCGGAATCCTTTCCCTCGCTCCCGGATTCATCCTCCCCCCGCCCAAGGTAGCCTCAACATCAACCTTCCCCCAAATTCAGTACCCGGATCCATCCGCTCGCTCCCGGGTGCTTCCCCCCCCCACTTACTAAGGTCGCGGTTAGGTCAGTGCCTTCCCCGGGGCAGTATCCCAGGAGTCCGCTTGGGGTCACTTCAGTTGGGCTCCTTCCCCTTCGCCCGAGTCAGCGGTTTTTTGCCTTTTCCCAGGTTGGTTTTTCCGGGGGTTGTCCCCTCCCCCGGGTTCTTCCCTTCCCCATTACCCAAGGTCCGCCTCAACTGCATGTTTCGCTTCCCGGTTATGTTCGGAATCCTCCGTCTACAGCCGGATTCTTCCCCTTTCCCCATTTCCCCGTGGGCAGCCCTTTTCTGAATGTTTCATGCTTTCCCCCGGTTCATGATCCAGGAATCCCTCCGCTCGCTCCGGATGTCACCCCCACCCGCCCCAAGTCAGCCTCACCATCAACCCTTCCCAAGTTCGTATCCCGGAATCCTCCCTCGCTCCCGGGGTGTTTCCCTTTCAAAACTTACCTAAGGGCGCGAGTTGGTCAGTGCCTTTCCCCCCGGTCATGTCTCCGGGTCCCCTTGGTGTCCTTCGGTGGACCTTCCCACTCCCCAGAGTCGCGGTATTCTTGCCTTCCCAGGTTGTGATCCAGGTTCGTCCGTTCCGCCGGATGTTTCCCTTCCCCCTTACCCCCGGTCGCCTCAACTGCCTGTATTCATGCTTTCCCAAGTTCATGTATCCAGGAATCCTTGTTTGCCCCGGATGTATCCCCCCCCCCACTTACCCAGGTCAGCCTCAACAAAAAACCCCCCCAAATTCAGCCAGGAATCCTCCGCTGTCCGGAGTTCCCTTTCACCACTTACCTAAAGGGCAGGGGGTTAGGTCTGCCTTCCCCGGTCATGTTCCAGGGTCCGCTTGGTGTCCTTCGGGGGCTCCCTTCCCCACTTCCCGATCAGCGGTATTCTTGCCTTTTCCCCGGTTGGTATCCGGAATTCGTCCGTCTACGCCGGATTCTTCCCTTCCCATTTCCCCAAGGTCAGCCTCAATGATGTATTCTGTTTTCCCAAATTCTGTATCCGGGAACAAATTTTGTTTCCCCCGGATGTATCCCCTTTCCCCACTTCCCCAAAGGTCAGCCCAACAACAACCTTTCCCCCAAAGTTCTTTTCCCAAACCCATCCGTTCGCTCCGGTGTTTTTCCCTTCCCCATTACCAAAGGGTCGGCGGTCCCCCTTCCCGGTCAGGTCTCTAGGAGTCCACTAGTGCCCTTTCCCCCAAGTAGCGGTTGCCCCCCCCCAGTACCTTGCGGGTGGTACTTGGTCTTGTCTAGCTGGTCTAGGGTGAGACTGTCCAGGGGGGTGGAATTATGGGGGGGACACACGAAATGCGTCCAGTAATTCCAGCCACCAAGACAGCCGCGACCGTCACCGTAGACGCCACCAAGTTTGGAAAGTTCGGCCCCCTCGGAGAGGCTAATTAATAAAAAATTTGAAATTTCCTTTTATGTTACATTTCTTACCCTCTCCTTTTTTACCTTTGAAAGATTTGTGAAAAACATTCTTTGTGAAAATGTAGATTATAAAGAGGGGCCTTGAAACTATTGGAGGACTGTCATGTGTAACATTTATGTAGAATAAAGAAAGTTTACATGTTATGAGTAGGGGTGTAAAATGTGTTGGATTTGTGTTCATGTTTTATGTAGGTGAGTGTCAAATGCAAATCTCTTCCATGAAAACCAAAAATTAAAAAATAATCTCTTTGTGGTGTTTCGAAAGAAATTTAAGGGGCATTTTTATTTATTGCGCACAAAAAGTTCCGTGGTACGCTGTCAGCCTGGGGTTTCTCGGGTGTCATCCTAAACAGCTGTCATCTTTTGGCTGACGCTGCTGTCAAAGAGTTAGCCAGTCGTATAAAAGATAAGTTTTAAAAATGGAAAAATTTAGAATGGATAAAAATGGAGAGTGTGACGCAGTTGGAAAAAAGTACTGGAAAAATTAATGATTTTTTTTCTAAGTTTTTAAAACAAGAAAAGGGTAAAAACTTTAAAGAATGAATAAATAAAGGAAAAAGACTGTTGATCATACCCGGTAAAGGTTTTTGGAAATTTTTAATTCAAGTGATGGAAAAGACAAAATAGAATAAAATGTGAGTGTTAATTCAGAAAGTAAGGTAAACTGTGGATCATGTGTAAAACTGAAATACGAAAATTAACTGCACTTTAAAGATGTAGATTAAAAAAGAGTTTAATCTTAGTAAATGTTTTTTCAGCTATATGTTGAAATTTTAAATTATAATACTTTAAAAGTCATCATGAACCAAGTGTCACTCTCAAACCCTTTTTTAACATACATTTTTAAAAATCTGAACACACACACAACACACACAACACAACACACAACACACACACACACCCAAAACCCACACCACCAAACA
>NC_069431.1:40565970-40587012 GCF_026875155.1 Cherax quadricarinatus
GTGTGGTGTGTGTATGTCTGGGTGTGTGCGTGTGTGTGTGTGTGTCTGTGCGTGTGTGTGTGTGTGTGTGTGTGGGTTGTGTGTGTGTGTGTGCGGGGTGTGTGTGTGTGGTGTTTTGGGTGTGTGTCCCTGTGTGTGTGGTGTGTGTGCCTGTTGTGTGTGGTGTGTGTTTTGGTGTGTGTGCCTGTGTGTGTGTGTGTGTGTGTGTGTGTGTGGGGTGGTGGGCCTGTGTGTTGTGTGGTGCCTGTGTTGTGTGTGTGTGCCGTGGTGTGTGTGTGGTTTTGGGTGTGTGTGGTGTGTGTGTGTGTGTGTGTGTGTGTGTGCCTGTGGTGTGTGTGCCTGGTGTGTGTAGATATATAAAAAATTACATAATATTATATAATATATATATATATTATATTTTTATTATATATATTATATCGTGGTGTGTGTGGTTGCCTGTTGCGTAGTGTGTATATGTGGGGTTTGGGGGGGTGTATGGTTCTGTCATAAGATCGAAAAGTGATGGCCAGAAAAATAAAAAAACTAAGACATATTTAATGGGTTTAAAATTTATTTCCTGTAACTCTACTTTCACAAGTAACTTGAAAATGTCTTTTTTGCTTTATCCTTATACAGGTTTTTCTTCGACTGTAAATCTTTACACTTCACTCCAAAAATAACTTGAAAATATTTATACCAAAATTTTTTTTAACGATTTTTTGCCTATGGAAAACAAATTTTAAATTTTTAAAAGAAATGTAAAAAAGCAGAAATGCTTGTAGTGTGTGTGTGTGTGTGTGTGTGTGTGGTTGTGTGGTGGTTGTGTGTGTGGTGTGGTGTGTGTGTATTGTGTGAAATTCAAGCAAAGTTTTCATAAATGTGCTTATTTGTGGCACGGGACGAAAATTAAAAACACTTTTATGCTAGGTAAGTAAAAAAAAGAAATTTTTAAAATGAACACGTATGAAAAATAAAAAGAAATCCGAGATTTTTTAAAACAGTAACCTCAGCTTGGTGGCCAGTTGGGAGCACTCATCTCGTCTAGTGGTCCACTGTTCCAGGCTGTCTTGGTGGGTGTAATTACAGGGCGCAGATTTTTGTGTGTCCCCTCTGTAATTTACCCACCGGACGTCTCGCGTAGACCAGGTAGCAAACCAAATTAAAATCCCAAGGCACTGGGGAGGGGCCAACCCTGCTGAACTGGGGGTGAAAAGGAAGTTACTGAGGGCCGCAGTGGGCTTTTGGAGCATGGAACTAGGGGGAAAACAAAACACACACACACCACACCCCACAACACACACCCACCCCCAGTCCTCACCCTCACCACAAGTCCATACCCTCACCACCAGTCCATCACCGTACCCCCATCCTAAACCTCACCCCGACCCATCACTCACAAGTAAAGTTGGAAGGGAGTTCATCGAGGGCCCGCAGATGGACTTTGGATACATGCAAATGGGAAACCAAAAAACACAAAATTACACACCACCACCCCAGTCCCTCTCCCTCACCACCAGCCATCGCTACAAGTAAAAGGGGAGGGAGTTCCTTTTAGGGCCCGCAATGGACTTCTGGATAAAGGGAAATAGATAATAGGGAAAACCCAAAACCCCAACCCCACACATAACCCCACCACACCAAAAAAACCCCAGTCCATCTCCCCCACCCCAGTCCCCTCCCCCCCACCGTCCTCTCCCTCACCCCCAGTCCCCCCCTCACCCCATCCATCTCCCTCACCACCAGTCCATCACCCTCACCACCGTCCTTCACCCTCACTATCAGTCCATCACCATCACCACCAGCCCCATCACCCTCTCTCACTAGTCCACCCCCCTTTCACCCACTAGTCCATCACCCTCACACCGTCCATCACCCTCACTACCAATCATCACCCTCTCCACCCCCCCCAAGTCCCCCACCACCTTCACCACCTAGTCCATTCACCCTAAAAGCCACCAGTCCATCACAATCCACTCCCCAGGTAAAGTGTGGAAGGGAGTTCATCTGAGGGCCCGCAGATGGACTTCTGGATACATGGAACTAGGGAAACCAAACACACACACATACACACCACCAGTCCATCTCCCTCACCACCAGTCCATCACCCTCACCACCAGTCCATCACCCTCACCACCAGTCCATCACCCTCACCACCAGTCCATCACCATCACCACCAGTCCATCACCCTCTCCACTAGTCCACCACCTTCACCACCAGTCCATCACCCTCACCACCAGACCATCACCCTCACCACAACACCATCACCAACAAGTGAAGTGTGGAAGGGAGTTCATCTGAGGGCCCTCAGATGGACTTCTGGAGACATGGAACTAGGGGAAGCAAACACCCTCACATCACATCACCAGTCCACCACCTTCACCACTAGTCCACCCTCAGCATCAGTCCATCACCCTCACCACCAGTCCATCACCCTCACTACCAGTCCATCACCATCACCACTAGTTCATCACCCTCACCACCATTCATCACCCTCATATCATCCACCCTCAACAGTCCATCACCCTCACCACAAGTCCATCACCCTCTACACCACAATCCATCACCCCCTCCCTACCCAGTCCATCACCCTCACCACAGTCCATCACCCTCAACCATCAGTATCACCCTCCTACATCCATCACCCTCACCACCAGTCCATCACCCTCACCACCAGACCATCACCCTCACCACCAGTCCATCACTAGCAAGGGAAGTGTGGGAACACAGATGGACTTCTGGAAACACAGTCCTTCACCCTCCCCACCAGTCCATCACCCTAACCACAAGTCCATCACCCTCACCACCAGTCCATCACCCTCACCACCAGTCCATCACCCTCACCACCAGTCCATCACGAGCAAGGGAAGTGTTTAAGGGAGTTCATCTGAGGGGACGCAGATAGACTTCCGGAAACACAGTCCTTCACCCTCCCCACCAGTCTATCACCCTCACCGTCAGTCCATCACCCTCAGCAACAGTCCATCACCCTCACCACCAGACGATCACCCTCACCACCAGTCCATCACTAGCAAGGAAAGTGTGGAAACAGATGGACTTCTGGAAACACAGTCCTTCACCCTCCCCACCACTCCATCACCCTTCCCACCAGACCATCACCCTCCCCACCAGTCAATCACCCTCACCACCAGTCCATCACCCTCCCCACCAGTCCATCACCAACAAGGGAAGTGTGGAAGGGAGTTCATCTGAGGGGACACAGATGGATTTCTGGAAACACAGTCCTTCACCCTCCTCAGCAGTGCATCACCCTCACCACCAGTCCTACACCCTCCCTACCAGTCCACTATACTCACCACCAGTCCATCACCTTCACCACCAGCCCACCCACAACACTAGTCCATAACGCTCCCCACCAGACCATCACCCTCACACATGGACTTCTGGAAACACAGTCCTTCACACTCCCCACCAGTCCATCACCCTCCCCACCAGTCCATCACCCTCACCACCGTCCATCACCAACAAGGGAGTGGGAGATGATTTCTAAACATTGTCTTCATCTTCCTGCAGTCCATCACTCACCCCAGACCATCACCCTCCCCACCAGTCCATCACCCCCCCACCGCCATCACCAACAAGGGAAGTGTGGAAGATGATTTCTGGAAACATGATCTCACTCTTCCTGAGTCCATCACCTCACCCCAGATCCTCACCCTCCCCACCAATCCATCACCCTCACCACAGTCATCACCCTCAAGGGGAAGTGTGGGAGTTCATCTGATGGCCCGCAGATGGATTTCTGGAGTCATGAAACTAGGGGAAGGAAAAAAAACACACACACACACACACCCAAACATCACCACCAGTCCATCACCCTCACCAAGAGTCCATCATCCTCACTATCAGTCCATCACCCTCACCACCAGTCCATCACCCTCAGCAACAGCCCATCACCCTCAAAACCTGGCCATCATCCTCAAAACCAGTCCATCACCAGGAAGGGAAGTGTGGATGGGAGTTCATCTGAGG
Organism: Cherax quadricarinatus; assembly: GCF_026875155.1. NCBI lineage: Eukaryota > Metazoa > Arthropoda > Malacostraca > Decapoda > Parastacidae > Cherax > Cherax quadricarinatus. The sequence continues at coordinate 40,569,943 of NC_069431.1, forward strand.
GGACACAGAAGGACTTCTGGAAACACAGTCCATCACCCTCACCACCAGTCCGTCTCCCTCACCACCAGTCCATCACCCTCACCACTAGTCCATCACCCTCACCACCAGTCCATCACCCTCAATATCAGTCCATCACCCTAACCACCAGTCCATCACCCTCACCACGAGACCATCACCCTCACCACCAGACCATCACTAGCAAGGGAAGTGTGGAAGGGAGTTCATCTGAGGGGACACAGATGGACTTCTGGAAACACAGTCCTTCACCCTCTCTACTAGTCCATCACCCTCACCGTCAGTCCATCTACCTCAGCAACAGTCCATCACTCTCCCCACCAGTCCATCACCCTCACCGTCAGTCCATCTACCTCAGCAACAGTCCATCACTCTCCCCACCAGTCCATCACCCTCACCGTCAGTCATCTACCTCAGCAACAGTCCATCCCCCCTCTCCCCACCAGACCATCAAACCCCCCACCAACCTCACCCCTCGCCACCAGTCCATCACCCTCCCTATCAGTCCTAACCCACACCACCAGTCCATCACCCTCACAGCCATCCATCACTTTCACCCCAGCCATCACCCTCCCACCAGCCCAAACCCACACCACTAGTCCATACCCTCACCCCCCCAGACCATCACCTCACCACTAGAACATCACCAAAATCATAAGTCCATCACTCTCACTATCAGTCCATCACCTCACCACCAGTCCATCACACCATGCAACACTCATCATCTCAAAACCAGTCCATCACCAGGAAGGGGATGGTGTGGAAGGGAGAGTTCATTGAGGGGACCACATGTTGGGCTTCTGGTATAACAATGTCCTTCACCCTCTATACTAGTCCATCACCCTCACCACAGTCATCACCCTCACCACCGGCCTTCACCCTCTCCACAACCCCATCACACTCCCCACAGTCCATCTCCCTCTCCATCCGGCCCATCACCTCACCACCAGTCCCATTCACCCTCTCCACAGGTCCATGACCATCACACTTGTCCTCACACTCATCAACCAGTCCTAACACTCTCTCCACCAGTCCATCACCCTCACCACAAGGCCTTCACCTCACACCAGCCCTTCACATTCCCATCCTGTCCTTCAATCCCTCCCCACCAGTCATTCACCCTCACCACCTAGTCCATGACCCTCACCACTAGTCCTCATCACCCCCCCCAGTCCCCCCCCACAACCTGATCCAACACACTAAACCACGGCCCATCCCACCCTCACCACAGTCCATCACCCTCACACCAGCCAGGACCCTCACCACTAGCCTTCACAGTCACCAACAGTCCATACACCTCTCCATCCTGTCCATAACCCTCACCGCCTGTCCATTGATCCTCACCACTAGTCCATCTCTGTCACCACCAGTCCTTCACCCTTAAACACCAGAACATTCACCATCCCACCAGTCCTGTCACCCTCCCCCTCCAGTCAATCACCCTCTCCACCTGTCCATGACCCTCAACACTAGATCCATCACAGTCACTCTCCATGTCCATCTCCCTCATACTCCAGCCCTTCAACTCGACACCACCAGTCATTCACCCTCCCCACCAGTCCAATCACACTCTCCACCTGTCCTTGTCCCCTCCACTAGTCCATCATCAGTCTCCACAGCCTTCACCCTCCCCCACTGTCCTCCCCTCACCAACAGTCATGTACCCACCACCAGTCCATAACTGTCTCCACCTAGAACATCACTACTCACCACAGTCCTTTCACACGCACACCAGTCCATCACCCAACGACATGTCCTTACCTCCCCACAGTACCTTCACCCTACCCCACCATGTCCTTCTCCCTCCCCACCTGTCAATCAACCCCTCACCACCAGTCCATGACCCTCTCCTTCAGTCCATCACCCTACACACCAGCATCACCCTCTCCTCCTGTCCATCACACATCACCACCAGTCCATCCACCTCACCTCCTGGTCCATCACTCTCCCACCGGTCCCTCACACTCACCTCCGTCCTTCATCACTCACCACCAGTCCATCACCCTCTACTCCAGCCATCTACCTCCCCTCAGTCCATCACCTTCCCCACCAGTCCATGACCTCACCCACTTGTCCAATCCAGTCACTACCAGTCCATCCACTCACCACCAGTCCATCACCTCACCACCAGTCCTTCACCGTCCCCCACCAGTTCTGGTCCCTCACCCACTAGTCCATCACGTCACCACCAGTTATCACAGTCACTCCAGTCCATACAGTCACCACCAGTACATCACAGTCACCACCAGATCCTTGACTGAACCATCAGTCCATTCCACAGTCACACCAGTCATCACAGTCTCCACCAGTCCTCTAGGTCGCCACCAGTCCAATCATCCATCACTCACCAGTCCATCACAATCACCACCAGTACATCTCCTCACCACCAGTCCTTCCCGTCCCACCAGTCATGACCCTCACCACTTGTCCATCACAGTCACCACCAGTCCATCACAGTCTTCCACCAGTCCCATCACAGTCACCACCAGTCCTTCACACTCACCACCAGTCCATCACCCTCTCCCACCGTACATTCACCGTCCCCCACAGCCATTGGTCACCTCACCCTAGTCCATCACAGACCAAAACCTGTTCATCACAGGGGGGGTTTTTCCCAAAACCACTCAGTCCATCACAGTCACCACCAGTCCCATCACATCACCACTTGTGATTTTTTTATTCTGTTAAATCTCGTTTAAGTTTACTTGTGAAACAACTTAATATTTATAGACTGATGCTCTCTTCAGGCAGAATAACTGTCCAGCTTCTTGAAGAGAGTCATTATATAAAAGGATGATAACCATTAGTTTAATCTCACGACAACCATGAATTTTGCAGATTCCTGTAATATTCCTAACTTGGATTCCTGAACGAGATAGTTAGTAAATATATGTGGTGCCGGAATAGGTAAAACTGGGTGTTAATTAGCATGAACTCATATTAAAATAATCTTCTGGAAATTTTCTTTTGTTCGTTTTTAAAGTATATAATTGTTTTTTTCTTAAAAGCACCTTAGAAAACCTTTTTCTAGCAAGCATATTTAATTTTGACAAATTCCAAACTGAATGAATGTGTGGAGCGCCTGTGTGTATGTGTGTGTGTGTGCCTTGTGTGTGTGTGTGTGTGTGTGTGTGTGTGTGTGTGTGTGTGTGTGTTGTGTTGTGTTGTGTGTCGTTGCTGCGCGCGCGAGTGGTGTGTGTGTGTGTGTGTGTAGTGTTCATGTACTGAGGTACATAAATCTGTGTGTACTACTTTGTATTCTTATCCTAATTATGGATTGTGCGTTTTAGTTTTATCATAATGATTTGAGTTGCTTGCCACACCTCAGATACTCTGACAATGTTGCCTGCTCAGTTTCCTAACAATAGACTGGTATCTCAAAATAATTATAGTTTGTTGTTATGATCGATCTTACAACCTTACACTTTCCGTTAAGGCTGTAATGATCTAAGTGTGTGGTTAAATGGAATGTTCTATAATGATTGGACTGCAGTCTAGTGCTTAGACTGAGGGGCTCATTAATCAACAACGTTGAGTATCACACCGGTCTTGGTGTTAAAATATCGTTATGTATGTTCAACCCGAAGAGGGAATGTTGAATTCTGGGATCTTGCGTCTGTTTCCCAGACCAGGGGACTACAGAAAAAAAATTAACATTAATTGTGTTTACACTCAATTACGTTATGCGTTGTGTACGTTAATTTTCAATTTGTCATGGTTTAAAAAAAACTGACAAGTTGATTATTGAAAACACTTGTACAGCGTTTATGAAACGTCGGACAATACCTTCCCAAATGTTGCACAAGTGGTTCTGGTTTAACACAATATAATGCACAGATACAATCTCATTGACAAAGTTGCTACTAGCTCTAGCACAGATCCTGTATTCACGAAGCTTGGTAATATAATAAATGTATTTACTTAGAATGTGGAAAGCAACTCTTTTTCCTGAGACTGAGTCTTGGCAGTAGACACAAAAACATCAATAATATACAAGACGTTCGTTAGATTTAATAATGCTCATATTTGTTATTAATAAATTTTAATTTCGAGGAAAAGCCCTCAAGTCCTAGAATCTGCGTTGGTTTAAAGCACTGGATGGCGAGACGTTTTCTACATAAAGCCCACTGGATGACGAGATGTCTACAATAAAGCACTGGATGGCGAGACGTTCTACAATAAAGCCACTGGATTGACGAGATGTCTACAATAAAGCACTGGATGGCGAGATGTCTTTATAAAGCCCACTCCCGATGACGAGATGTATTACAATACAGCCACTGGTTGGCGAGAGTTACATTAAAGTTACCGATGTTTCACATGTGTCTCAGGTTTTCATCTTGTTCTGTATTGATATTACACATTTTCGAACAAGATGGACTGAGGTATTGTTGATGCTGTGGTCGGAGAAAGTGGCAGTGCATCCAAGTAACTACTTATAAAGGACAATTTGTAGATCTCAAAGCATCAAACAAAAAGTTAGCGTTTAGGTTAGCGAAATTTAAACCCAAGGCTGCAGTAACTTATTATGTTTGTAATAAGGCAATAGAAACAGTATTTTGCCTAAAATTATGTATCAAGGTGGACTCAATTCGTTGTTATATATACTTAAAAGGATAACGAAATAAATGAATCAGTACTGGAAACCTTTCCTACGATTATAGGCTGAAGGCACTGGACATGTACTCTCTGGCAATGGACATGTACTATCTGGAAAGACGTAGAAGTGGAATACTGATAAAACTGAAGGTACCAATGAAATAACAGGAATATAAAAGGGAGATATAAAAGCGCGTTTTGAAAATACCCAAACCAAGAAAAAACTCGCAGCATTTATTCAAGTTGGAGATAACTAGATTTGGATAAAATATAAAGAAATAATGATTGAGCAAAGGAGTTTCAGAATAGTGGAGCAAACTCCACAGGTAGCCTCATGGGAAAGCTAGAAACTTGGTAGCTTTAATATTAGGTTGAATAGGAGCAAGAGTGGTATAGGTGAGGTTTGTGTGTTAGACCTGCCCAACACGGAGGAGCTGTACGCCCTACGCAAATATATTCTTTCAACAAAACTGGCGTATCCCACCGGAGGTAGGGTGAACCAAAATTTAATAAAGGAAGTAAGTTTTCTTTTTTAAATTTATTTATAGAGAAGGGAGTTACTAGCCCACTGCTCCCTGCATTTTTTAGTCACCTCTCACGAACACATGCTTATGGAGGACTAAATTTGCTCCACTTTTCCTTGGAGATAAGTGGTAATAAAGTACAAGTAAGTAAATAAAATGGAAGGAAAACCCAGTAGTATGGTAAATATATTTGCTTGTATGTACTGCATGTATGTGTAGTGTGACCTATGTGTAAGGTGAAGAGTTGCAAGATTATACCGTTACCCCGCGTGTCGTGTTTGAGACAGAAAAAAGACACTAGCAATCCTGCCATCATGTAAAACATTATCAGGTTACCGCTGTTTACCACCTACTTACCTAGGTCTGCAAATATATAGGTAAATCATTCTGGTGGTTTAAGGTAGATTTAAACTATGCATTCGGAATAGGATTATAGATGAAGCAACCACATCTGCATTTAAATTGCCTCTCAATTTTGTAAAAATAACTGTTCGTTCAGACTTGAAAAATTTATATCTGTTACTGAAGAGAAAACTTTTTCTTCTACTACAGTTCTTGAGAGTAATGTTTGGAAAGACTTTTTTAACTGAGCTGTTAAAGAAAGTGAATCTTTGCTCTTGAAAGAGCATTGTTTTAAGAGGAGTAGGAGGAATATTTTATATATAGATATTATATATATATATATATATATATATATATATATATATATATATATATAATATATATATATATATATATATATAATGGTATATATATTTATATTATAATTTTAATATATTTATATATATATATCTTTATATATTATCTTATATATATATATATATATTTATTTATATATAAGAGAGAGCAGAGAGAGAGAGGAGAGAGAGTGAGGTGTACGCCAGAGGAGAGGAGAGTAGAGAGAAAATGGCAGATAGGTATTCTTTGGAATTGAAAAAAGATAAATTATAAACCAGAGAGACTGGTACATAAAAATACAGGGGGGGTAGGCAGGTAGAAAGTTGATTGCGAATGGCAGAATGCGACGGTAACGTACGTACTGGACATTTTCAGAGGGACGTAAGAGGATATAATAAAATGTGCGTGAGGGTACAACAATTACGCGTGAGCGGCTTTGGCTCTTACCTTCATCAATCCGTCCCTTACTTCATATCTCCTATTCTGTCTCTCCCGTCTCCACTCCCTCCTACCCTTCCTATCCTGTGGGTGGTTACAACATGTTGTGATTACATGTTCACAAAGTGTATCACTGCTGATGCTCTATAATGTTACCTTTTAGGGCGAATGTTAAATTTGAAGGTACTGAGAGGACAATAAGGACAGTGGGAACAGCTGATTTGTTACTCACGATTTTTCCCAAAGGTAAAGTAATTGTCTGTTTTCTCTTACACCAGATGAATTTATTAGCTATAAGCCGCTGTCCAACACGACGATGAACTTTAGCCTCCAGCACTGTGATTTTGCCTCTCTTGTATTTCGGTATATACTGAATCTCGCTAAATTTTTAATATTCTAAGCTAAAAAATAAATTTAGTAAGTGTTAAGCTTTATATAAACACATTAAATTTGTTCTAAATTTCCTGGATGCTGTTGAGGATTAAAAAAAATTAAGATGTTAGTATACACAGATTTGGCAAAGAGGTTTTCAATCATGTGTTGACATGGTGTAACTGCACACATAAATGTGTGATAAAAGGAATAACAGAAAAAGTTGGTTTGTGGTTTCTATAAACTTCCTGACAAATAGAAAACAAAAAGTAATCGTAATTAGAGGTATAGTCTGAGGCCAGCTACGGTGAGAAGCTGTGTTCCACAAGGCACAGTACTCACTCCATCTATTTCTCTTCCTCATATCGGAATACCCCAGTGATGTAAAGCCATAGTTCCCGGTCTTTTGCGGTTGACACCCGATTGCCATGACAGGGGCAAGGACTCCAGGCGGATGTCACCCAAATCTTCAAATGGGCCATTCAAAACAATAGGAAGTTCAATCGAAGAGAAATTTCAACTACTCGATATGGGAAAACTTTATTGAAATTAAACTGTATCAGGGTATATGACAAATTCCACAAACAATAGGAAAAACACTGGTGAGGCACCTAAAGTCAGTACCTGACCATCGTGCTGTGAATGTACGTCAGTTTGCCTGTGCCAGCAGTAAAGCTGGTTGATCAGACCTGATTCCACCACGAGGCAAGGTCTCAGAACGAGCACGGGGGCGTTTGGACCCCCGAAAACTCAAGGTATACTTCAGTTGCCAGACAAAACCAGAATTAATTAAAATGGATATGTGGCTTGCATTGTGGTAATTGGCTGGCCAGTTATGTGGCTTGCATATTGTGTTAATGCTGGCCAGTTATGGGTCTTACATGTGTGGTTAATCTGCTGGCCGGATATGTGGCTTGCATGTGGTAATGCTGGCCAGATTGTGGCTTGCATGTGGGTATTGCTGGCCAGATATGTTGGCTTTGCATGTAGTTAATGCTGGCAGATATGTGGTTGCATGTGGTAATGCTGGCAGTATTGTGGTTTGCCTATGTGGTAATTCTGGCCTGAATGTGGTCTTGCATGTGGTAATGCTGGACAGATATGTGGGTTTGCTTGTGGTAATGCTGGCCTTGATATGTGGCTTGCATGTGGTAAATGCTGGCCGTTATGTGGTTTGAATGTGGTAATGCTGGCCAGATATGTGGCTTGCATGTGGTTAATGCTGGCAGATATGTGTTTGCTTGTGGTAATGTGGCCGTTGTGGTTGCATGGTGGTTATGCTGGCCCAGATATGTGGTTTGCAATGTGGTAATGCTGGCAGATATGTGGCTGCATTTGGTACTGCTGGCCAGATATGTGGCTGGCCATGTGGTTATGATGGCCCAGATATGTGGTTTGATGTGGTAATGCTGGACCAGATCTGTGGCTTGCATGTGGTATGCGGGCCAGATATGTGGTTTGCATGGGTAATGCTGGCCAGATATGTGGCTTGCATGTGGTAATGCTGGCCAGATATGTGGTTTGCATGTGGTAATGTGGCCAGATATGTGGTTTGCATGTGGTTAATGCTGGCCAGATATGTGGTTGGCATGTGTAATGCTGGCCAGAAATGTGGATTGCATGTGGTATTGCTGGTCCAGATATGTGGCTTGCATGTGGTATATGTGTTCAGATGTGGCTTTGCATGTGGTAATGCTGGCCAGATATGTGGGCTTGCATGTGGTAATGCTGGCAAGATATTGTGGCTTGATGTGGTTTATGCTGGGCCAGATAGGTGGCTTGCATGTGGTAAAATGCTGGCCAGATATGTGGCTTGCATGTGTAATGATGGCCATAGATATGTGGCATGCATGTGTAATGCTGGCCAGAATGTGGTTGCATGTGGTAATATGATGGCCAGTATGTGGCTTGCATGTGGTTAATGCTGGCCAGATATCTGTGCTTGCATGTGGTATAATGCTGGCCAGATATGTGGCTTGCATGTGGTTAAATGCTGGCAGATATGTGGTTTGCTTGTGGTAATGCTGCAGATATGTGGTTTGCATGTGTTATTGCTGGCCCAGATATGTTGGCTTGCATTGTGGTAATTGCGGGCAGTTTGTGGCTTGCATGTGGTAATGTGGCCAGATATGGGGCTTGCATGTGGTATTGCTGGCCAGTATGTGGCTGCATGTGGTAATGTGGCCGAATATGTGGCTTGATGTCGGTATTGCTGGCCAGATATGTGGCTTGCATGTGGTAATGCTGGCAGATTTGTGGCTTGCATGTGGTAATGCTGGCAGATATGTGGCTTGCATGTGGTATGCTGGGTCAGATTATGTGGCTTGATGTGGTATGCTGGCCACATATGTGGCTTGCAGGTGGTATGCTGGTCAGATATGTGACTTGCAATTGTGGTAATGCTGGCAGATATGTGGTGGCAGTGTAATGCTGAAAGGATATGTGGTAACATGTGGTAATGTGGCCAGATATGTGGCTTGCATGTGGTAATGCTGGCCAGATATGTGGCTTGCATGTGGTAATGCTGGCCAGATATGTGGCTTGCATGTGGTAATGCTGGCCAGATTATGTGGCTGCTTGTGGGAATGCTGGCCTGGATATGTGGCTTGCTTGTGGTAAGGCTGGCCAGGATATGTGGCTTGAATGTGGTTAATGCTGGCCGATATGTGGCTGCATGTGGTAATGCTGGCCAGATCACATCAACAGTCTAGCTATACCTTTTCAAAATGTCATGTAAAAAATGCAGGTGGGATTATAAGAACATAAGAACATAAGAAAGAAGGAACACTGCAACAGGCCTACTGACCCAAGCAGAGCAGGTCCATGTCCCCCCCCCGGCCGGATATTAGGACAATGACTCCCAACCCCGGGATTGCCAAGAACCACCCTGTCTGGTCACCTCAAGTATGGAACACTGCACTAGACCCAGCAGCACAAGCTAGTCAGGTCCAACTCACACCCACCCACACCACTCATGGTATTTATCTAACTTTTTTTAAAACTACCACAACGTTTTAGCTGAATAACTGTACCCGGGAGTTTGTTCCACTTATTCCACAACCTCTAATTACCAAACAGTGCTTTCATATCTTCCTGAATTTGAATTTTTCCAACTTGACACCACTGCTGCAAGTCCTGTCTTGGTGGAAATTTTCAGCTGCTATTTTTAATCCGCTTTATTTATTCCTGTTTTCCATTTTATACAATCCTCGTTCTTATCTCCCCCTAATTCTGACGCTTTTGAGAGAGTGCAGACTTCTGGGCCCTCAGTCTATCCTCATAGTGAAGATTTCTGTTACATGGGATCTTCTTTGTCATCCTCCTTTGTACATTTTCCAGAAGCTTTATATCATTCTGTAATACGGTGACCAGAAACTGAGCGCATAGTCTAAATGAGGACTAAACCAAGGGATTTATAGAGTTGAAGAACATCTGAGGACCTTCTATTATTTTAATTCTGTATTAATATCTTCTCTATCTCATTTCAATTAGCCTTTTAAGCAATTCCAAGTCCCATCTCGGGAAGCGCCCTCGAAATCAGCTTTTTAAACCCTCCAGGTACCTATTTAACAGTGTGTCTTTACCATTTTTAAGTTTCCTGGTTCCTCTTAAGTTTGTTGGATTTTTTTATCGAGCTCCCTGTCAAAAAATAATGAAAATTTAAATATTTTTCTGGAAAAACTTTCTTTATTTTTAAATTAAAATGAAGGTGAAATAATAGTCATGAAAAATTAATTAAATGAATTTTATTATAAACGGAAATAAATAACGTTGTTTAAGAAACAGCATGTTCAGGGTCTGCTTCAGGCTGGGTGTTTTTCGTGAGGAAGTGTTGATCATGTTGTCTCACATAATAGTGTTGGCAAATGGCATGAGTTCTGAAACTCCTTTGCCTAGGGAGGGAAACGTTCTGAGTTGTGCACACCACAATCGTTCTGACTAGTTGTGCACACAAACGTTCTTATGAGTGTGCACACCACATCGTTGTGAGTTGTGCACGCCACAACTTCTTGAGTTGTGCACGCCTCAAACTTCTGAGTTTGGTGCACACCACACGTTCGGAGTTGTGCTCACCACCAAAGTTGTTGAGTTGTTTGCACACCACAACGTTCTGAGTTGTGCACACAAACAACGTTCTGAGTTGTGCCACACCACAACGTTCTGAGTTGTGCAGACACAATGTTCTGAGGTTGCGCACACCACAACGTTCTGAGTTGTGCACACCACAACGGTACTGTGTTGGCACTCCACAACGTTCTGAGTTGTGCACCCCACAATGTTCTGAGTTTGGGACACCACAACGTTCGGAGTTGTGCACCACCACAACGTTCTGTGTTGTGCACACACAATGTTTCTGAGTTGTGCACTCCTCAACGTTCTTGAGTTGTGACACCTCAACGTTGTGAGTTTGCACACCACACGTTGTGAAGTTGTGCACACCACATCGTGTGAGTTGTGCACACCACAACGTTGGAGTTGTGCACACCAACAACGTTGTGAGTTGTGCACACCACAACGTTAGAGTTGTGCACACACACAAACGTTCTGAGTTTGTGCACACCCACAACGTTCTGAGTTGTGCCACACCACAACGTTTGAGTTGTGCACACCACACGTTCTGTGTTGTGCCACCCACCAAACGTTCTGAGTTTTGTGCACTCCGAACGTTGGAGTTGGACACTGCAAAGTTTCTGAGTTGTTCACACCACAAAACGTTCTTGTTGTGCACCACCGCAACGTTCTGAGTTGTGCACACAACAAAAACGTTCTGAGGTTGTGCACACACAACGTTCTGAGTTGTGCACACCGAACTGTTCTGAGTTGTTGCCACACCGCAACGTTCTGAGTCGTGCACACCGCAACGGTTGAGTTGTGACACCACCGCAACGTTCTGAGTTTGTGCACACTGCATATAAAATAAAAAATAGTCTGAGTTGTGCACCACCACATACGCTTTCCTCCGTATGTGCACACCGCAACGTTCTGAGTTGTGCACACCACAAACGTTCTGAGATTGTGCACACTCAACGTTCTGAGTTGTGCAACACCACATACGTTCTGAGTTGTGCACACCGACAACGTTCTGAGCTGTGCAACACCACAACGTTTGAGTTGTGACACCACAACTTTCTGAGTTGTGCACACCACAAAAGTTCTGAGTTGTGCACACACCACAAACGTTCTGAGTTGTGCACACCACAACGTTATGAGTTGTGCACTCCACTAACGTTTGAGTTGTGCACTCACAACTTTCTGATTTGTGCCACCGAACGTTCTGAGATGTGCACACCACAACGTTTGAGTGTTGTGCCACCACAACGTTCTGAGTTGTGCACACCACAACGTTTCTGAGTTGTGCACACCACAAAACGTTCTGAGTTGTGCACACCAAACGTTCTGGTTGTGCACACCGCAACGTTCTGTGTTGTTGGCACACCACAAACTTTCTGGTTGTGCACACCACAACCGTTTGAGTTGTGCACACCAAAACGTTTTACCGTCGTTGATTCAAATTCAATTTAGTTTGCTTCTCTAGCTTTCAGTCAAGTAAAATCGTTTTTTATATCCTTATTATCCATGGAAAATGGACTGAAAATAAAAGTGTTCCGTTGTTCCCTTACTGAGCGTCAGACAACTATCCGTGGTATATCTAATAGTTATAATCATAAACGCTATTTTTAAAATAGTGGAAGGGTAAGTTAGTGGAAAATCTGGTTGGATGGGGATGGACCATGAGCTCAGATATGGGTCGTCGTAGACGAAGACTCAAGTCAGGAAACACTTGTCTGTTTCTTAACAAACCATCAGTAACCTAACCTCTCGGTGGTGATAGTTACCTCAGAAATGCTGAATAACTTCCTGCAAAGGATTTTCTTTCCCTTCAGTCTTGATAGCCATTTATTTTCCCGTATCCGCTGCCTCATTAAGTGAAGGATGAGGGATGTGAAGCGTTTTAAGAAAATGGTAAACAACACATAAGTAAGGAAACAATAGTAATATAAAAAAAATGCTAATGTAATATTTTTTCAATGTCTTTCACAAAGTAAATAAATAACAAAAAGGCACAATACCGTGACTGGAACGATACACAAATAACCCGGTCCAAGTCGGACCGAAACGTCGTCGTAAGCTTCTCTCTTTTATGTGCGGGTTATTTGTGTATCTTTCACAAAGTACTTTGAAATGATCAGTGTCTCTTACACCCAGCTTTATTTTTTCACCCCCCCCCCCCGGGGAATAAAAGTACTCTTGGCTGACAGTCATTGTCCTGTGTGAACACAGTTATAAAAAGACTTTCATATATCTAGCATCTACAGGAAGTAGCTAGGCATGTGCAAGTCTGCACACACTTCACGATGAAATGCTAGACTCACAGGAGTCATACAGACTCTGAGAATGGAAAGAATGGCAGAAAAGTGAAAACTTCTTTGATCAGGAGCCCTTCATGCTCTGTTGTTAGAGCCTGACAGAACGATGATGAGTGAGTGCACATGTGAAGCAGTCTGTGTTATCCTTCTTGGTGCCCCAATAGTAAACTCAGAAATGTGAGGAGTGTTTCAATTTACACTAAGACTAGCGATTCCCTATACTAGCTCTTGCGGATGCACCTGCCATCCTTGAGTATGTCTTAGCAGTTGTGTCAGTCTTGCTTGATCTTAAGGCTGCCTTGCTTCACACATTGCGTCGTATTCGTTCAAACGAAAAAATGCATGCATGCAAATTCGTTGATGTTAAACGTTAAAAAAAAGTTTGGAATCGTTAGTATTAGTGCCATAAGGCCAGAAAGGCGTTGAATTTTGAGGGGATTATGATTGAGGTGTCTAAAATGGAAAAACAGGGAATAATAATGGGGGATGTAAATAGCGTGCTTAAATATTCTAGTCCTTGGCAGGACTCGCAGCAATGGTTTTAAGCTGGACATATTCAAGATTCCGAAAAAGGGTTAAAGGAAAGCACTGGGTTGGTAATAAGTTGTGGATGAGTGGAACAAACTCCGAGTACCAGTCATAGAAGCTAAGGACGTTGTGTGGTTTTAAAAATAGGTTGAATAAATACACGAGTGGGTGTGTATAAGTTGGACCTGGACTTGCTTGTGCTATTAGGTCTGTTGCCGTGCCCCTTCCTTAAGTGGAATGTGACCTGGGCTGAACTAGTGGGTCATTGGTTTAAGCCGGGAGGGACTTGGACATACCTCACATGGGCCAGTAGGCTTGCTGCAACGTTCTTTATTGTTCATACATTCTGAAACTGGAGAATGGACGAATCCGAATCTGATCCTCAAATTTTCCCCACTGTTGTGGTGTCCAGAAACACAAGGGCTCACATACCAATGTGAGGAGCATCAGTCTGAATTTGCAACTGACAAATAGTGGTAGTGTGAGGTTTACTGGAGCTCTTTCGAACGTATGAAAGTATTTTGACAAGGTTGGCTCATCCTTATGGAAAGAAAACATAGAAAAATATATAATAAATAAGCTAAAAAATTGTATATAAACATTTAAAGCATGAAAATTAATCCTATTTTAGAAAAAATGAAAATATATATATAGTAAGCCAAAGCTGACATGTTCAGCCGTGTGCGATGTCTTGGACGGGTGCTTTTTGTGATTCTGGAACTGCCAGCTGTTGTTGGATGATGGGGGAAGGTGGGGGGTGGGTATCACAAGGTGGTCGTGACTAGCTAAATGACGGTTGTCCCCAAACACGCTTATGATTCTGCCGAGGAGAGGTGGACTGATCCTCGGATTCAACACAGTGTTGAAGCAGTTTAAGTAGCACGTCAATACACCAGGAAAACACTAGTGTAGTGAAAATGGGAGAAGGATGATCCTAGCGATAGTCAAGGGCTAGAAAGAGAGAAAACACACAGAGTTACAAACCACTCGAATATATCACTCACACATAGGCCTTCGGCCTTTAAAAGAAATGGTGATGAAGATAAATGATCTACTTGAAAATTAATTCCCCCAAGGCAGGAATAACTAAGTCCAGAACCCAAATAAGAGTGAAGCTCATAAGACAAAACAACCCCAAAATAAATTAGGACAGGTGCAGAACGAATACTTAAGATTGCGTTGGAAGTCGCCAGCAAGTGATTCTCCACAGTGGAAAATTTAAATTATAGCTGTATAATGTGATTCTGCACAAGGTTGGAGACGTTCACGTCACCTACCACCTTACCACACAGTGAAACAACTTTTTATTCAATAACTATAGATTGTTCATCTCTGAACACTCTTTAGTTCTGAATATTTCATGCCAGTTATCTTAGTACGCATTTTGTGTGCTTTTACACCATGATCGCATCTGTCAAAGGCTTTACCAAAATCTTTGTATACTTACATCTGATTGTGTTTTTTCTATTGCATCCAAGACCATAGCCTTAACTAACCAGTAGTGCGGAGAGGACGGAGCGACCCTGCTGTGATCCCATGTTGCCCTGGATTTTTGGTTTGCTAATCTTGCTTCTTAGGAACTTTCAAAAATTTTTGTGTTGTGGGACAAAGCTATTGGTCTATAGTTCTTAGCTATTGTTTTGCTGCCACCTAAATGAAATCAGGCTACATCCATTGTTTTTAGTGATTGTGGACTCTCAACTGTGGTCTATGACTCCTTTTCCACAGCATACTTAGAGCCCGTGAGAGGAGTTTCTTGGAGTTCTTCATGAACACAGAGTTCCACGAGACTGGGCCTGGGGCTGAGTGCGTGGGCATGTTGTCAATTGCTTTCTCAAAGTTAGGGAGGTTAGGCGTTATGTCAGAAACAGGGCATACATGCGTCTGGGTTTTGTGGCTCATTCATGAAAAATGATCTGGATTGTCTACCTTTAGACTGATTAGTGGCTCGTTAAACACAGAGTAGTATTGACATTTCACTCTCTCGCTCATTTCTTTGTTGTCATCGGTGTAAGTTCCATCTTGTCTGAGCAGGGACCCTAAATTAGATAAGGTTTTTGTTTTGTTTATGGCATATGAAAAATATTTCGAATTTCTTTCAATTTCACTAATCGCTTTTAGCTCCTCTTGCCTCTCCTCGCCGATAGTTCATCATGTAGGTCATAAACAAGGACCTGACTGTCGTAACATTTGAGGAATCTCTCCATGATCACAGCCAGACCACATGGAACAGCAGCATCTCGTCGTCACATCAGGACCTTCAGAATGATCTTCCAGCACACTCAGAAAGTGACTCACGAAATCGTAATGACACGATTGCAAACAAACCATAGCCCCGGCCGGGACTGAACCCGCGGTCAGAGAGTCTCAAAACTCCAGCCCGTCGCGTTAGCCACTAGACCAGAAATATACCTAGTTGGACGAATCTTATTGTGGCTAGCTGGTCTAGTGGCTAACGCGACGGGCTGGAGTTTTGAGACTCTCTGACCGCGGGTTCAATCCGGGTATGGTTTACTCAGAAAGTATTGACGGGCGGGACTGCACATTCTTCACACTGGAATAATGATTCAAGCGGAAACTGGCATCACTGAAAATAACCAGCATATAGGTGAAGATGAGACTACTGTAACAGATGGTTATCTCACTTTCCTTGACCCCATGTTTAATGGATTCCATTATTTTCACTTTACGAGAGTTTGACGTGAAACCATCTGGAAGAGAATCAACCATTCCTTCACCTGTCTCTAGATCATTGTGGATTTTGATATTGCTTCTTGTTATTTTCCATTGGTAGTGATCAGTGCAAGTAGTGTTGAGAGGATGTGTGCGTTTGACAACTCTTTCTCTTCATTCAGTGCTGTTATCGCTTTTTTTTCCTCCCTTTGTGCTTTGCCTCCTATTACATTTCTATCTCAGGTCAATACATGGTGTGAATTGATGTGTTGAGATGCACTCTAGTATTATAAGATTTTGCACAGTCAGCCCTCTCGGCAGGTGTTCTGTCTTGATAATGTTTTCCTCGTTCAACAGAAACCCACAAACTGAATTACATCAACGCTAATTGTGACAACAAACAAAGAAGTCGTGCATGGATTTTCTGGTATATTGCAGTGTATCTGAGTAGGTATTATGTAATACAAAAATGCAAAGTTTGTCACCATCAGCAAAGAAGTATGGCAGCATCTAATCCCAGAGATGCTGCTTAAGAAGCCGGTCACCTTTGTTCAGCCGGTTTTAAAAAACATGTGAGCGATGAATGTCATTGCGAGAAAGTCATCACACAAACAGCCTGTGGGATGCTTATGCTCTTTTTTTTTGGCAATCATAACGATTTCTCAAAACGACATTTCTCCCTCGTTCCTGAAATTATATAGAAGTGTTGCTGGCACCATTTTTAAATTCATGAAGAGGGTCGTACATATATCAGTTGCTGATGGTGAAACAGCACTGCACGCTGCTGCGTCTACCTGGACACACAATACAACAACATTTATCAAGTGACTGATGCACCCAACAAATGACGTAAGTGTTTTTCATTTCCCCCCTGG
>NC_069431.1:40587512-40592512 GCF_026875155.1 Cherax quadricarinatus
TTAAAAGTCGGTTTTTCACACAATCGTCATGTTCGTCAAAATCGTCAGTGCTCACAATGTCTCTTTTAAAAAACTGCTTTTTCATCACACGTAAACCCTCGTCAAACTCTCTTTTCTCATCACCGTCCCCCCCCAAAATCTCCGGGTTTCTCACCTTCCCCCAACCACCAGTCATCTCCACCCCAACACCATCCTCACCCTCCCACCCTTCCCCCCATCCATTATTTTTCCCTTAAAATATACAAAAAAAAAAAATAAAAAAAAAAAAATTTATTAAAGTAAATTAAATAAAAAAAAAAAATAAAAAAACATCAAAATCACTCACACCACCATACATAACTATCCCCACCACCATCACCGCCCTCCTCCCCATTTCCAAAAACCATTCCCCTCACCAGCGGCCCCCCCCTCCCAGCAGTCCTCCCGTCCCCACCGCATCACTCTCCCACCGTCCTCACCCTCACCCCCCCATCAATCCATCCCCCCACCACCGCCCCTTCACTCTCACCCCCATCTATCCCCCCTCACCCATAAATCACCACCGGCACTCACCCTCACCACATCAATCATTTCAGCCCACACTCTCCCACCAGTCCACAACCCACTCCGTCCATCACACTAACCACCAGTCATCCCCCACCTTTTACCCCTGCCTCACCATCCGTCCATCACCCTCACCATCGCCCCCCCTCACACCAGTACTTTAAACCTTCAAACCACCCCTTTCCCCCCCCAAATCGTCCCCCCCTTAAAATTTAAGCCCATCCCCCTCACCATCAGTCCTCCCCTCACCAAATCAGTCTATCACCCTCACCACCAGTACTTCACCTTCACAACCACTCCTTCACCCTCACCATCAGTTCTTCACCCTCACCATAAGTCACAATAAGTCACCCTCACCACCACTCCACTTTTACCACAAGTCCGTCACCCTCACCACCAGTACATCACCCTCACCACCAATCTATCGCCCTCACCACCAGTCCATCACCCTCATCACCTGTCCATCACCCTCACCACCAGTCCATCACCCTCACCACCTGTCCATCACCCCCACCACAAGTTCATCACGCTTTCCACATGTTCATCACCCTCACCCCCAGCCCATTGCCATCAATTTCACCAAAAGTCCATCACCACCACCCTCACCACCAGTCCATCTCTTTCACCACCAGTCCATGACCCTCACCACCAGACCGTAGCCCTCACCTCCAGTTCATCACCCTTAACACCAGTCAATCATATCACCCTCACCACCAGTACATGACACTCACCACAGGTCAATCACCTTCAGTCCATCACTCTCACCACCAGTCCATCAACCTCACCACCAATCCATCACACTCACCGCCAATCCATCACCCTCACCTCCAGTCAATCACACTAACCACCACTCTATCACCCTCACCATTAGTCCATCACCCTCACCATCAGTCCATCACCCTCACCACCAGTACTTCACCCTCACCATCCCATTATATTAGATAATAAAATTGATTATGAGGTTGCTCTGAAAAATATAATTTACCCCAAGACGCATTATATACCGCAAAAGAATTTGAAGATATGTATTACATATGAGAAATCTACAGTAAATAAATATATGCATAAAATTGATATGAGCAAAATTATTGGAGGTGATATGACAAGGATTTTAGAAGCAATAAATGAGGATATTAATGTAAATCTGCTAATAGCAGTTAAAAAGATAACGGGTATTATCATCCCCAAAAACTCAATTGTGTTCACATATCATCCAGGAATAAACAGAGTGGTTATTAACTTGAAAAAAAAAATTATACTACCTTCTGATATTACTAGCGGATATGTGGGGTTGGAATTTGATAAAGAAGGAAGCGATATGTTAGGGTTCTGAGGTAATGAAATTTTGTATGTCTTTTACCAATAAAAAAGAGATTATTTTAACGAGGACTGGTGTGAAGGCGGTAAACCCACCCGATCCTGAATCAGGTATTAATTATATGTTAATATATAGTGATTTGATTGATCCCATTAATTTTGGCGATCAGTTGGTATCTCTTTTGGGAGTAGTTGATATTAATACATTAAGATCTAATTATGACCCCACAATGTACAAACCACTTAATAAAAAGATAATTGATCAAGTGAGTATTAAGCTCGCTGATCAGAAAGGAAGGTTAATTCAATATAATGACAA
Organism: Cherax quadricarinatus; assembly: GCF_026875155.1. NCBI lineage: Eukaryota > Metazoa > Arthropoda > Malacostraca > Decapoda > Parastacidae > Cherax > Cherax quadricarinatus. Next base: position 40,589,692 of record NC_069431.1, read on the forward strand.
GTGTTCTACTGTATGTGTACTACATTTAAGACCTATAAAACGAGAGTGAATGATCAAGTTGAGTTAATATTGAACGAACCGTCAAGATGAGAACCAGTTTCTCCCCTCCTTCAGTGGAATCATTCCTGAAACTCTTTGATACTTCGAGGGTGAAAGGAGCAGGATTAGATGATATCATATTATATAAAGCTAGAGGGAGGGGCGGGGGATTATTGTTATTTCTCGGTGGGATGGCCAGAAAAGCAATACCATTCTTATTGAATACCTTTGCTCCGGGAGTATTACAATACGGACAAAATGTGTTGAACGATGTTAATAATGGTATTGCATTGAAAAATTCTGCGAGAAATAGAGGTGTAGAAACATTGAAGGGTGTCGGACAGAAGTTATTATCCGGAGGAAGTAGAAAGATTGGATTGAAACGCTTGAAATTTAATAATAAAAGAAAGTGGAATATTTAATTAATTTTAGTTTATTGTTAACTGTCATATTGTTAGTATGTCGGCTGGTGCTCTATACGTTACACCAGGGGGGCTCAACGCCCCCGTCCCCACTTATTCTCATTCCACAACTGATGGATTCCCAAAATTACCAGGACATGCCATTATTGAATCCTCAATAGCAGCTAGACGCACCTGTGAAGTATTACCAGTAAATCAAGGATCTGATAAATTTCTCGAATTTAGAATACAAAGTTCAGAAGGTCATTTTTTAGATTTAACGAGTCTGGCCTTGGAAATGAACATAAATATAGCAAAGGAGGATGGGAGTGCACTGGGAGACGGAGATAAGGCGATATTTGTGAATTCTATAAGTCAGACAATATTCAAATCTGTGTGTTTGTATCTCAATGAACAACTTATAGAATCGAATCCATTTTATTCATATACGGGTTATATTAAATGCTTAAGCATTTTATCCCCATCAAAATTAGATACATTGGGAAGAATAGCATTCTTTCGTAATAAAGACACAGCAAGTAGTAATATTACAACAGCTGATTTAAATGATATTAAGAAAGACGAAGGTAAATTAACGAATGAAGTGAATACTTGTTTCCCTTTGATGCTGGATGTGAGTAGTTTTCACGAATATATCCTGGATAGTGTCGAATGTCGATTGAGACTTGAAATGCATTCACCCGCATGGGCAATTATGACTCCATTAAGCGGAAAAAACATATAAATATAATATTAATTCCATTAAATTATGGATCGATAAAGTTATTCCGTATACGAATGCATTAATTGCATTGAATTCAAGCATGAGGACAAACCCGCAGGGGTGTGAATATCTGTTCAAGAAGACATTATTTAAATCATATATTCTAACATCTAATCAAACACAATTGATCGCAGATAATCCTTGGGGACAAGTCATACCCGATAAGATATTTATTATATTAGTTGATATGAAGACATATGATGGAGGATATAATTTTAATCCATTATATTTTCAACATGAAGATTTGAATCATTTCGGGGTTACAATTAATTCAGAAATGATTCTTAATATTGACTGTAAGTTTCCTACACACGCGAGTAGGTTATATTACGCTACCTTGAAATATTGACTGTAAGTTTCCTACCCACGCGAGTAGGTTATATTACGCTACCTTGAAATATTGACTGTAAGTTTCCTACCCACGCGAGTAGGTTATATTACGCTACCTTGAAATATTGACTGTAAGTTTCCTACCCACGCGAGTAGGTTATATTACGCTACCTTGAAATATTGACTGTAAGTTTCCTACACACGCGAGTAGGTTATATTACGCTACCTTGAAATATTGACTGTAAGTTTCCTACCCACGCGAGTAGGTTATATTACGCTACCTTGAAATATTGACTGTAAGTTTCCTACCCACGCGAGTAGGTTATATTACGCTACCTTGAAATATTGACTGTAAGTTTCCTACACACGCGAGTAGGTTATATTACGCTACCTTGAAATCTCTGGGTTTGGAGAGTGAACATCTGATTACATATAAGAGTTTTCTCCAAGGCAGAACTATATTAGGTGTTGACCTGAGAAGTGAACAGGTTAAGAATGCTATATCTGTCGAGAAGAATGGTAATTTGAGAATAGATATGACATTTGGTAAACCGAAAGATGAGAATAGAATTTGTCTGATGTTTGGTGAAACTAATGCGATTTTAAATATAAATGAAAATAGAACAGTGATAGTGCATACGCGAGTATAGACCATGAATTGTGAAGAGATAAATATTGCCTTGAAACATCATACGGGAAGATATGCCTCGTATTTGGGAAGTTTTGCCGCAAATAATATAAATGAAGTTATTATGAGGAAAAAAGAAAACCCGGTAATTTTCATCATTAATATTTTGAACGATCAAGATGAAAAAAGGGGTCTTTGGGGTTTACTAATATGTGAAAAAACCAAAATTTTTATTTTGATGTTTGGGGGTGGTTAAAAAAATATAAAAAATATTATGAAAAAAATTATATCAAAGAAATTTCAGTACGGTAAATCAGAGATTCACATAAAAATCATTGTTGTGCTTTAAAACTATATATTTTTGTGTATAAGTTAAACTATATCCCGTAAAAAAATTTATCCCATTTTTGGGTTTAAAGATTTTTGGTAGAAAAAATTAAAAAAATGATCAATTTATATTGAAATATGCATATGAGCATTTCAATATACCTTCATGTTCAAGTGTATTTGCTAATAATTCAACCTGGAATTATGAAAATCTGTGTAAAATATTGGAATTATCGTACGGTGGGGTAGAGGCGTTTAGAGGCGGGGCAAAAGGTTAGAGTCGGAGGCGAAAGGTCATAACGCCGCTATAAA
>NC_069431.1:40597512-40610012 GCF_026875155.1 Cherax quadricarinatus
TTGACACTCTCTGACCGCGTTTCAAGCCCCATACCTGGTATGGTTAGTTGCACTCGTGGGTCATTACGATATCTGAATCCACTAAGAGTATCCAATGTCACCTACACACACATTCATCCAAAAAGATCATTATTTCAAGCAGTTCCTGTTAAACGAACGTGTTGACTCAAGAAACTGTGTGCCATGGCTCAAACCTAGCCTGATTAACCTTCAGTCAATGAAGAGCCACGACGAACAATAACTCCACCGATAACACCACCAGATGGGTAACATTTAGGAGCACAAATCACGGAACGCAGAAACTTGAACCCATAACGATTTAGGACTCACCCGTTCCGTTGTTTTTTGTTCGCAGTCATGTTAATCTCGTGAGTCAGAAGCCTAATATTGACACTTACTGGTTGCTTTGTAAAGTCTTCATTTAGTCACAAAGGAAACTCACCTGAGCAGATGTTTACCATAAGACTGATTCATTTCAGCATACTTGGCCATTACGGCGGACTGAGGCATGAACTGTCAGATGACGACCTGTTCAGTGATGCTGGCGCTATGGCAATGCTAAGGATCTGACTGTCAGATGGCGACCGTGTTCATTGGTGCCGGCACTATGGCGTGATTAAAGACATTTGTCCTCTTATCAAAGTCAATAACATTACTTTTACTTAGATAAGTGACAGTGTGACACTGAAAAGGATAACAATTGTCTGACTGTAACAATACCGAATGCATTATAAGTATACCAGTATTATGTTTTTATTGTATATTTTGCTTTATGATACATTAATAATTTGGTACGTTTTGTTAATGTTAATCTAACATAACCACAGAGTGCAAGAACGGGCTTAGGATTGAAGAGGACAGGGAATGTTCATCATTTGGGGAATCAAAAGCAAAAAAATTAACGTTAAACCACTGTAATGGTAATAGAAAACCGAGGTTTTGAAGAATGAGACTCTTTTACAGCAATTGAACTCTTATTGAGGAAACGTTTTCGCACAGGCCAGTGGCTTCTGTTCAGTCCAATCCAGAGAAGAATGGTGAAAAGATGATGAGAATGATAGGTAATCAGTCTCTGCAGCCATTACATTGTTTTCAGTTCCATTATGATGGAAATCATTGACATCCAGGCTGAGAGACCGATCACCTCATTCTTTTCCCTCATCTTAAAACCGATCTTCTCTGTATTTGACTGAAGAGCAACCTGGCTGGCGAAACATTTCCTGAATAAGAGTCTCAAATGCTGTAAAAGCGTCTCATTCCTTCACGTCGGTTTTTCTATACATTACATTGTTTAAACGAAATTTTCTGCTTTTCTGATTCCCAAATGTTTATCTGAGTTCCCAAATGAGGAACATTTTCCAGCACAGATAAGGATACACTGGTCTACAGATATCTGTCTATAGTGCTTTGTATAAAGTTTGTCTTCCGTCAACGCAGGTGGAGTGACTACGGGTCTTGAGCTTATTATTCCACAGACAGGGGATAGCCTTTACCGCAAGAAGCACCAAACGAGCAGGTACGCTGGTGGCTTCCAGGCGTTGCAGCCAGAAGTTTGCCGTGTCTTTTCAACGAGAACTAACAACAGCTCTGTTGCATTCTGTTTGCCGAGATGCAACAGAGCTCATGTTTCCAGCTTTGCGTTGCATGTCCCCCGAGGTAATTACAACACTGTTTTCTTTCACTGGCCGCGTCATTCTGTTCTTCCTAATGGGATGGAGAATCTGGCCAATTGCTGCTGGCAATTCCCTGTACTATACCCTCGTTGCAAGGGCAACCGTGAAAAGGCCTCGAAGTGCTATCTAAATAATAGAAGGAGGGGGTCAACACTTCCAGATGAGGGAAAATATGCCAAAAATTACTTCTGATAATGAATCACGAAGCGATTACTAAGTCCTCCTAGAATGCAACAGCTTCCTGCACCAGCCTAGTGAATTGTTGATGGTAGACCCCGAGGTGTGTGTGCTAACGCCCAGTTCTCACAGAGTTGTGTTGAGAAGAAAAAATGTCGCAGCTCCTGGGCCCCGGATTTTTTAAACCTACAATACTACCAATGCAGTTTAATGCAATACTTTTATTGACTACGTTCACCCTCTGTGTCGTATAAACGTAGTCAGTAAAGCATCGCATTGTACTGAATTCGGTATTTAATTTCCATCGGTCGGTATTTTATACCATTTATCGCCGTGCATTATTGCTCTGGCCTCAAAAGTCCTATCATACCCACTCTTGAAGCTGCCATTGCGTTGCCTTCTTCTCACGTTCCATCTTGATCAATCCACTTACTTCCATGTTTGACTCCTTCTCCTCCCTTATTCCAGAACATTTCAAATAGTCTGTCTCTCTGCTTTAGTGGTCATCATATATGTCGCAATCATTCTTACTCCAGTCCCCTCCTCTGTCTAAGGTCATCGGTTTCAATCCGTTTAGGCAGTCTTCAAAACACAATTCTCAGCACAGGTATTATTCCTGTTGCAAATCGCTGGATATTTCCAAGCTTGTTTTTTTTGTTCTACGTAAATATATGTTAACTAATCGCTAATTAAACCTAGATTAACAAATATTATCATAGCGTATCAATCAACAAACTTCAAAATGCAAAAAATATCAGTCGGTGTATCCAGACAGGTTGACTGGATGACTTATTCCCACTGTGAACAAACAAAGCCAGTTTATCTTCAATAAATAACGCCTATGGGATTGCCGACTACGACTCCACAGAAATAAACAGTATACGATCCACCCTAGAGAAATGCAGCCAACTTTTTCTGAAGTCCTTATACACAAAAGGAGTCTCCTAGTATAAAAATGTTACTCATTTGTATCTATCACCACTGACGTAGCCGGACTACACCATGAACCTAATTGTTATATGACGGCCACCACTACACGGCGCTTTTCTTAAAAAAATCCTTGGCGGTACTTAACGGTCTGAGATGACTTAAAGGGTAACACTTTCAAATCAGTTTACCTCAACGAGAGTTTATGGAGAAAGGGAGGTCGAATTTCAACACATATCGATCTTCGCTATACTTTCTATATCCATTCTGATTAGACTTGCATTAAGGTTGGTTCTAAATCTTTGAGTAGGAGACAGTATAACAGTACCTACGATGTCAATAATTTATACAGTATTTTCCTGACTTACAAAACTTTACACACCATCTACTTTATTAATAGCCTATCCCCCCTCCTCCTAAAAAATTGTTAAGGACCTATATATCGTTCTTCAGTGGCAATGTATTCCATGTGGCTTTCCTGACTGGCCTTGTGCTTTCTCTTGCATAAATGCATTTTCCGAATTCACTATGTAGTAAACTCAGTTAATATTATTTGCAAATTATGAAATATCATCAACATTATAATTAAGTTTAATGATAATGTGGATAGTTAATTCACTCTTGTTTGATACGAACTTAAATTTCTGAGACGTAAATATTTCTGCTCCAGGATCTCCAAATTTTCCAAACTATATGAAGGGCTTTTTAAACATTCAAGAAATTTAAAAAAATGATAAGCTTATAAACCCTATGGGCCTTTTTTGCCAAAAAAAACTTTAAATTCAAAGTCTTGAGTTTTCCTTAAGAACAGTACGTGGCTGCAGTACGTGGCTGCATATGCGTGTCTGCACAGTATCGTGGCTGCATACGTGTGAAAAACAGGTCTAAAATTTCGTTCAGCACCCCGAGAACGTCCCTCAAGGGAAATTCACTAATATCAGTAAGGCAAATCTTTCAAAGTGAAATATAAAGAGCATGACTAGCTCCAGGTTGTGAACACCCCTATTTTTTTTAAAGCTAATAAAGAAAGTAACCAATTCGGTGTTCAGAATAGGTGACTTCAATTTTTAAGTCGTGAGACGTATTAATAACCATTTTCTAAATTAGATTTCACTAAGAACTTTATCAGCACAAAACCGCTCATTTTTTCTACTTATTTATAATTATTGTGAATAAAGAGAAGAGACAGCTTTAAGTAAAAACAAGATACTTCCCTACAAATGTGAATGATTCGTCTGAAAATCATATATCACCATAAAAGTCCACTTTAGAAGAAAGGTTTTTCAGATTCACACCCAACGAGCTCGGCAGCTGAAAATCCCGGCTCATGTTGTGATAAATGTTACTCTGGTTAATCAAATACTTATAAATGTCAACTGTGTCAACATAAATAAATTTTACGTACTATGGAAAAAATGTGGTGATTTAAGACAAAAGTATAGACACAAAAAATAAAATAAAATGACGCTTGTGTTGATTGAGTACAAAAATATACAGAGACACAATATCAGGAATCATTTATAATTAATAATATTTCAAATTTCAATATTTGACGGAGATTATCGTGCCTATTACTAAACATCCTTTCATTAGAACCTTAATATATAAAAGAGAAAAATGAAGAGAAAGAGAACAAAAAAAGGCACAATACCGAGAACTGGAACAATATATAAATAACCCCGCACATAGGAGAACCAAGCTACAACAACGATTTTCGGTCCGAAATTTGGACCGTTTAACAAGTAACTTATGAAAGAACGTCCAAAAGCTTCTCTCTCCTATATGCGGGTTATTTGTGTATAGAATAGAAAAAGTAAGTCTGAGTCCTACGTAACTGCTGAAGTGCCGCCTCTGCTGTGTCAACGTAACTGCTGAAGTGCCGCCTCTGCTGTGTCAACGTAACTGCTGAAGTGGCCGCCTCTGCTGTGTCAACGTAACTGCCTGAAGTGCCGCCTCTGCTGTTCAACGTAACTGGGCTGAAGTGCGCCTTCTGCTGTTGTTCAACGTAACTGCTGAAGTGCCGCCTCTGCTGTGTCAACGTAACTGCTGAAGTGCCGCCTCTGCTGTGTCAACGTAACTGCTGAAGTGCCGCCTCTGCTGTGTCAACGTAACTGCTGAAGTGCCGCCTCTGCTGTGTCAACGTAACGCTGAAGTGCCGCCTCAGGCTGTGTCAACGGATCAACTTACAGAAAAAAATTACACAGTGTGGAAAATTTTACTAGTAACAATCGTATTAAAGGTCACATCATGTTGTATTCACATGGCGATCTACTTACGGTAGGCCTCCTGCAGTGCTCCAGACCATACTGTTTTAAAAAAGGATTCCTTACATCTGGCTATGGACATGTTATATGTGTAACTGGAAATTTAATGTTGTCGTGCCGAATAGGGTAAATCGGACAATTGACAAGATCTCATTTAAAATTAAGTCCTTCTAAAAATTTCTCTATACGTTTTAAAAGATTTTTTATTTCAATTACTGGAACCGTAAAATTAATGGATTTTGTCCAAAAGAACCTTAGAAAACTTACCAACGTTATTATAACAACGCAATTTAATTTAGCCTAATTCAACTATAAGATATTTTTATGTAAAGTTTGCAATCATTAATAATAAACAAACACAATTAAATATATTTATTTCGTTAGTTTTCAGAATTATTTTACCGAAATTATTGCATACAGAAATTGTTTTGCTTGATTTATTCAGTATGAATAGCGTTGCTTAAACAGCAACGCTATTTCTTGCCTAATTGGCACGACCTATTATAAAAATAATAAAAATATAAATACTATAGTTATTAAATAATAATATATACGAGGTATATATATATATAAACCCATATATACATATATAAATATAATATATATAGATATATATATATGGCAATATAGATATATATATATTATAAATATATATATTTATAAATATATAAATATATATAATATATATATATTATTGCACATGTTATGTAATAGCTTGTTTTCTATCATATTTCCTAAAGAATGTTTTTCCCAAATTTTATTTTTTTTTTGCTCTTGCTTGTTATCAAAAAGACATGATGGCAATTCGTGTGTGTGTGTGTTTTTTTTTTTTTTTTTTTTTTTCCCCTCCAAAAATTACAATTTTTATATCGTTTTATTGTAAATACACTACATAGGCAACTACTCTGAGAATTTCCATTCAAATTAGGGAAATGATGATAATAGCTCAGTCGTCTGTGTTTGTCAAACATGTGTTGAGGTGTGAAAAACAATACTGAAATGTGGCGTGCCGTGACCGTATAGTTTTACTTTACCAGAAAAACGTAATATACGTGTAACTCAAGCATAAGTGTATATTCCCATTTTAGCAAAAGTATTTATAGAGTGTCATGATTTTTGCACACGTTATGGATAATGAGTTCTAAACTTGTATAAAAAGGGGATTTTACGAATTTTTTAACGCTTTGTTTTTATTGATTTTCTTTTCTCGCACCCAAAATTCCTTTTTTTTCTTAAAAATAATAAATTTCAACATTTTTTATTATGCAATCTATTGACATTAACGCTCAAATGGATTGGTACCCAATATTAACTAGCCCTTACTTTCATCGAGTCAACTAAATCATTGTACATCTACCGAATTTGTAGATAAGGTAGTTTTCTGCGCTATAGAATGGGGCGACATCTATTTATTTTTTTTTCTTTTAAAAGGAAAGTATTACAGTGTGTATAGGCTATCAATGCTGCTTAAATCTCTAACAATGCCTCATGATACTGGACCAAAAATGAAAAAAATATGGTATTTGCTTGCCTGAGTGTCCTCCACAGGAACGCCACGGCAGATTGATGAACTGGAATGAGCTTAACTCTCCTCACGGACAAGATCGTAGACCCGTAGATGTCTAGAATCTTAAAAAAAAACAAAACTACATACATTAAACTCAACCAGCAAAGCTCCTCTACTCACACAGGAATAAATCTCATTATCTACCTGGTCTCATCTCAAATTGTCATTTTTTCAGGTCACTAATGTCACACTCAAACTCCTGCTAATATATACTTTTATTTTATTTCTCTGTATGTTAGAAGTGATCATTAGTCTAAGGACTGAAACGTTTTTTTAATGAATATGTTCCAAGTGTTTTGCTCATGCGTTTTTTTTTTCAAACCATATGGTCGGCATCAGTACCAAGATTTATACCAATGCTATAAATTATTTCACACCGATAGGGTCAATGGAAAGGTGGTGGAGTGGCGATGTAGTGAGAAATATTATAAACTGTTGCATTAGAGCAACATATCTAGGTAATAGCGATGCACGCTAGTATCGATTTATGGTTCCAGTTTCTGAAGGATATAAAAAAATAAATCTCGAAATGATTACTGGCCCCCCAGACCTTGAAGGGAAACGCGGTAAGCTTATATGGGACAAAATTCATAAAGCATGTGCATAAAATGTTGTGTAAAGGGAATATTTTTACGTTAGAACAAATTTATTGGAGTCAATTAAAATAGGAACTCTCGATCTTCGTTCTTGCCAACGAGAAAATCACTAATTAATAATGATCAAGTTTAATAATGAGCTTGGGGAAAGCGAACACAAAGCCCCTGTGAGTTTCATATATCAGTATATCAATAACATGGAAGTCACTGTCCCTGACTTCTGCTTGCCGGCGCCCACGAGCTTTCCATTAAGACTGAGAAATTACCTGGTTGGGATGAACTAAATGATCTTACTGGATTTTTATCAGGTTGAGTCAGATAGGCTGTTATGTTTGCCAATATGATAAATTTTCAAAACACAGTCGAGCCGCCCAGGCTACAATGTTCGAAATAGAATCAAGAAAAAAGAATCTAAAAAGGATAAACAATAGATTAAAACATCTCAAGGTCAAAACAGAGGCATTAAAGAAGAATCAAAACAGCAGAGAACACTTCATAAATTAATTGATTCCAGGCTATAAATGAATGCTAGAAGGACTTAGTAAATCATTGAATGTCCTTTTTCAACGTTATCACTAACACAGGTCATAAAATGAAAACGGCAAAGTAGATATCTATCAATCCACAAGCAGGAGACAGTTCCATATCTTAGAATTTGACCACTGTGGGAAAACTGATGGAAGCAATAGTTGATAAGGCTAATTCAAAGCCCCCCAAAAAAAAAAAAAACCCCTTTTTTATGGGTATAAAAAAAACCAAATTGATCATGCGAGTCTCAACAACAGGTATTTCAAAGGGGTGTTCCTTTAATTAACCTTTTTTTTATAACCAAGTAATTAGGAGGAAGATCATGGTAATGAATATTCAACCAATGTAATATGAACTTCAAGTAAGGCTTTATAATAAAGTTTTCACATCGGAGATTGTTGAGGAAAGTAGAGCACAATGAGGAGAAATTAGTGTGAAGACGTCACAAGCAGTGTTCCACAAGGGGACCAGTGGTGGCCCTTTGTTCACAACATACTTGAACCACATATACGAGGGAAAAAATAGCAACATAAGCAATTTATGGCGATGTCACAAAAATAGGTAGTCCGATTAATTCTGACCCTATGACACTAGTGCGGCTACAGGAACATAACATAAAATGGAGGAACAACGCACAGATCTACAAGGCCCCAAACTAGGCATAGGTTTTTCTCAAACCCCAACCCAAACCTCTTTTCAATGCTACCCTAGAAATAGACTGATGCAGTGGTCCCTGGAAATGGCAAGCGCAGTTTTAATATAGACATATGCAAAGTTCTAAGCCTTGGAATGAAAATAATATTGATTCAATGAATTAACTAATGTAAATCTAATCACTCTGAATGCAAAAGATTTAGGAGTTCTGGTTAGCAGTAATCTACAACCAAAGACAACCGAGCATAAGTATCGCAATATACAGCAAATTAGAATTCTTGGCTTAGCAAATCGAGAGTAATAAAAAACATATCGTCAGGTATTCAAGTCTAAATCGTTAGCATATATATAAGATTATGCTACACAGATCTGGTCACCGTATTAATAAAGGCAATAAATGCGCTGGAAGATAACCGAGAAGAAGTTCATTCCGCCCAATTAAACAGAAATCTTTCCTGCGAGGAGACTGAGGGCACTTAATCCTTCCCTCTCTAGAAAGGAATAGAATTAGGGGGGATATGAACACACCCCTATAAATAAATGGAAACCAGGAATAAATAAAAGGAATAATAAAAAACGAGCTGAATATTTAACCAAGACAAAAACTCGCAGTAATGGGTTCCAAGATTAGAAAAAATTAGCTTTAGATGATGGAATGGAAACTCTCGAGTAGCTTCAATGCAAACTAAAAAACCAGAGTAACTTTAAAAATATTTATGACAGTTAAATGAATGGGCGAGTTAGATTTACCGCTATCACAGTCAGTAACCTGCAGCAATGTTCCATCCTTTCTTCCAGTGGTGTGAAATGAACCTGCCTATAATGGGCCCGTAAACCTGCTTCGGTACTTCCAACTTGCTTATGTTCTTAAGTAACTAATGTCGAACACGACTAGAGAACACAGCAGCAGAACATTTTGATCTTAAATTTTGTAAATATCATCCCATATTACTGCGAACTCCTGCCGTAGACCGTCGCCGCGTAATTAGAGGAATCTTTGCTAAACACCACCCCAGAGACAGCCATGAACGCCTGGATACTATGCTGACAGCATGGGAGATACACTTATCGCACTACAAAGGCTGACCCTTACTCTGATGTACTCATTTTTAGGTAGAAAAGAATCCACACCAACAGTGGAGTTCAGAGAACTCTTACATCAAGGAAAAGGCGCACACAAAATTTCCTGAAGAATTTTTTTTTCGAAAATATATGTTTTAAGATCATAGACGTGAGTTATCAATCTGCAATGAATCATTAAAAATTAAACAATCGATTGTGAGGCAGAAAAATACAATAAGAGAATCAAATAAATATATATATATATATATAAAAATATATATATATATATATCTAATATATATATATACATATATATATTATTAAATATATATATTAACAGACTTCGCGAGAGCTAGTGGCGAAATATACACAAACACTGATCTATGGCTGAAGGAGACTCGAACACCTACAACCATAGGACAAGTACTCATGCTATAACCAATCTAACCCACACTGACAATACCATGTTTCAAATCTCTCGTAAGGGCGATGCAGCATGGTTGAGATAAAAGCTGTAAGCCTTCTCCCTGAAAGCTGTCTGCTCGGATTGGATAAAACGAGTAGCGCAAGCTACACGCCAAGGAATTGTCCAGTGTGGGTAGATTGATAAAGCACTGCGTACCTTGTCCTAAGGTTCGTAGTTCAGTCTCCTTCAGCCATAGATCTGTTTTTATATATATAAATATATATATTAATAAATATATATAAATATATATATATATTAAATATTTATATATATAATCTATATATATATATATATATATATATAGTTGTGCGTGTGTGTGTGTGTATGTTGTGTGTGTGTATGATGTGTGTGTGGGTATGTGTGTGTTGTGTGTATGTGTTGAGTTTGTGTGTGTGAGTGTGTGTGTGTGTGTGTACTCACCTAATTGTGGTTGCAAGGGTCGAGACTCACTCCTGGTCCTCGCTCTTCACTGATCGCTGCTAGGTCCTCTTCTCTGCTTACCAGAGCATTCGTCACACTTTGTCTTAAAGATATGTATGATTCCGCCTCCACAACATCACTTGCTAGGCTGTTCCACTTCCTGACAACTCTATGACTGGAAGAAATACTTCCTAACATCCCTGCCAGAATCTTCTGAGTCTTCAGCTTTCCCAATTGTGACCCCTTGTTTTCTATTCCCCTCTCTGAACAACCTGTCAGTACTACCTTATTCTATTCCACGCAGTATTTTGTATTCGTTATCATGTCTTCCTGACACCAGCCTGTCTCCAACGTCGTCAGTCCGATGTCCCTCAACCTTCTTCGTAGGTACAACAACCCCTTAGCCTCTGGAACTAGCCTTGTTGCAAACCTTTGCACTTTCTCCTAATTTCCTTGACGTGTTTAGACTAGTGTGGGCTCCCAAACTGGTGCTGCATATCCCGGAGTAGGGCCTGATGTACACAGTGTACTGTGTCTTGAAACGTTTTCTTACTAAGGTATCGGAACGCTATTCACAGTTTGCCAGGCGCCCGATTGCTGCAGCCCAAAAGTTATCTGGTTGTTATGATGTCTCGGTGTAAGGTGTGTGTGAGTGTGTGTGATGTGTGTGTGTGTGTGTGTGTGTGTGGTGTGTTTGGTGTGTGTGTGTGTGAGTGTGTGTGTGTGTGTGGTGTGTGTGTGTGTGTGTGTGTGGAGTTGTGTGTGTGTTTGCGTGCGTACTCACCTTTTTGGGTTTGCAGGGGTCTATTTATATAGCTCTTGCCACCAGCCTCTTCACTGGTCCGCTACTTGGTCCTCATTTTCTACCGTCCTTCCCTGAGCTTAATCAAACCTCGGTCTTAAAACTGTGTGTGGAATTTCCTGCCTCCACTACGTCGCTAGAAAGACTATTTCACGTTACACATCCTGACAACTACTATGCTACAGAAATGCTTTTAGCTTCAATTTGACTCATCTAGTCTTCAAGTTCCATTGTACTTCATTAATTACTGTGTCCCATCTCTGAAACATCCTGTCTCTGTACCACCTTGTTAATTCCTCGCAAAATAATTGTATGTCGTATCCAATGTCTCCCCTAACCCTCCTGCCCTCTAGAGTCGTCAGGCCGAGTCCCTTAACCTTTCTTCGCAGGAAATTTCCCTTACCTCGGAACTAGAGTTGTTGCATGCCCTTTGTACTTTCGCCTAATTTCTTTGACGTGCTTTATCAGGTGTGTTTTAAACTCGGTGCTGCATACTCCCAGTATGAGCTGAACCGTATCACGGTGCGTGTTTTATCTGCGAAGGTATGCATATAGGCACATAGGGGTTTATCACCACCTTGTATTACGAGGATCGAAGTTAGAAAACCACCTTCCAATGCAATGAGAGTATCAGTCAAGACGAGGACGTAAGATATACTCAATATAACGCTCCATAGTCTCGGACCCCAGAACCGTATGTACAGCTATAACACTATGTACAAAAGTCCGGGCCCAAGTTTAAACGAAGTAGTGAATAGTAAATTTCATGATCAGAGAATAGAGTAACACTCTTGATTACACATGATACCATCTATACCGATGAAGAAGATCTTTCATTATGAAGTTTACCAGCTGGAGAAAGAGCCGTCGTTGTTTGGAATTTTAACAGGAAAGGTAACTTCACCAGGTAATCCCACTCTCACCTCCTCCCTCTGAAATCTAAACTGACTAATGCATCAAGTTAACCTGAACATTTCTAGGCCAGTCGACTCACTGCTAGAGAGCTATGCTGGATCCCATGCTTCAAGTGATCAAGATAACTTTAAACAGAAGTTTTGTATTGAAACGAATACAGGATGAAAGCTCCCATATTAGAGAACTCTTGGTTTTTAAGTTCTGAAGTATTAAAACCCAATAATCTAAGATCAATAGTTATATAAATTTATTCTGAGATTTTAATATCAAAAAGATTTCAAAAACAGTTAATATTGATTGAGAACACAATTATAGATGAGAACGAGTGTGTAAAATAACGACCATACTTTGAGAGAGAATTTTATGCCTGCCAATGAAGCCCAAGTGGACGCCTGCTGATGAAGATGAGAAGCGAGATGACACTCCCCTCCGGGGAGTCGCCGCAAGAG
>NC_069431.1:40615012-40644163 GCF_026875155.1 Cherax quadricarinatus
TAGGACTCACAGGTAAGGACCCACGAGGGGCGAGGGGCAAGTGGGGACAGTGCGAAGAATAGATGGTGAGAGGAATGTCTTGAGTTGAAGAGAGAAGAGTCAGGACTAGACCCAACTGCTAAGCCTGGATAAACAATAACGAAGACGACATAGAAGATAACAGGGACTCTGCGGGTGCTGACTGCTACTGACTGGAGCACTTCAACTTGCAATGACTGGATATGGTTCAGGGACACGTTGTTGCAAAGGCGACACAAAAACGCACATCGCAAGCACTTCAGCCCTAAAAACGCACAAAGACACAGCTATACGGCAATGGCACTTTTAAGTTATTTGAATTTTTAAGCAAAAAGTAGATATTTTATGTGTATTGTGGTGAAGGTGCCGGATCATTCAATGATTGAAAAAGATTTACATCATTGTAAGGACGTCTGAGAGTATCATCTAAGTAAGTAGTCCAGTAGTCATGATATGTTTCAAGTCTGTCAAGTTGTTTGTCACTAAGTGTCTTCCAGTATACGTTCAAAGCCGGTGTGTTTGTCGTGAGGTGGAGAGATTCACTGGTGGCAAATTCGTCCCCACCTCACTCCCAACACCCAACGTAATGCACGATTCTGGATACTTTTGAAATTTTAGTGCGTTTGTTCTTGGAAATTTAAACGTCAGAGCGAGTGGAAAGTAAGAGAGAGTAGAGGACGAATGAGTGCTTTGTAAAGATTTTAGTTTTGTCTTGGGAAACTGGCTCCTCGCAGCTTATATAACCTTGAGAGTGCATTTCCCCGCCAGTATGGTCTTTGTAGTAATGTGAGATTTTAAGTTCGTGTGTGGTCGAGGGTAATACCAAGGAAAACTGTCGTGAAGGAGCGTGGGATGGGGGTACGGGAGGGTGCTTGTTTTGAGTTCGACAGGAGTGGGGACATCACGCATTCTATGGAAGTAAGTGATTTTTGACTTATTTGGGTTGGGGTTTTATGCGCCAAAAAATTTCCCAGGCGGTAATTCCTGTCGACCTCTCTTTGTGTTCTGCGTGCAAGGAAACGAAAGTTTTCATGTGTTGTGAGTTGAGTGATGTCGTCTGCGTAGAAAGGGTAAATTGTGTTGGGTTAAAGAGGTTCAGGTAAATCATTCGTGTAGAGTATATATAGGGTGGGAGATAGTGACAGAACCTTGGGGTACACCCCCTTTTAAAAGTGAAATTGTCCGAATAATGATCTCTGAACCGTATAACGCATCGTTCGGCCAAATGTTTAATATATATATATATATTATATATATAATTATATATATATATATATATATATAATATATATATATATATATATTATATATATAAAATATAATATATATATATATATATATATTATATATATATATATATATATATATCATCAGTTGACACTGAGGGTAAACAAACCATACCACGGGGGGATAAAACCCGCGGGTTCTATCCCACCCGTGGTATGGTTTTTTTTGCAATCATTTTCATTACGATTTCGTGAGTCGTGACATTGAGGGTAACGCTTTGCCATCCAGGGGATTTATTAATCAACAGAAAAAGTAAAATATACCCCAAAATGTTGGATAAATAATACGGAAATTTTCAGAGATGAAACTGGATGCAATTCAAAGGCCTTTAAAAACCCCCTCTACCAAATTAGTAACCTTCAAGGGGAAAGGGCCTTGATGCTGGTGAGGGGGGTCTTGATCTAGGAAATTGGTTTTGTGCTCCAGTTTCCCCGAATTAAACCTGAATACCTTCTTCATCCCCCCACAGGCAGTGTATAATCCAACGCATTTAGCGCTTCCCCCTCGATTATAATAATACTGAATTAGCAGTTTCCATTTTAAACTGCTGGTGTTGCTCAACTACCACTCATAGTAGTGGGTAAAAAGAGTTTTACGTACTTCTGTTCTGTGTGCACCCCACTGCTGTAGTAATAACAGGATTGGTTGGAAAACATAATCAACCTACTGGTACATGAAGCTCTGTGGATCACAGTGAAGTAACAGGTAGTTTAAGATAGAAACAGTACTAATTTCTTAGAGGTAGTTGTACATCACGTTTTCTATCATTTTACAATCTGGTAAATTCCATGTCATTGTTCCCATATAATATTTTTCTTCCATTTTCATGTTTGGAGGGCATGGAGGGGTGGAAAGTAGGGAGAGAGAGTCTCCCGTTTTTCTAGCCTTGACTTACTCACCAAGGTAATGTACGGTAGTCTCTAATCTAAAAAAGAAATATGTAGCCTTGTCGATGACTTTCGTGTAGATCCATGAATCCGAAGAAATCATCATGTTCCCACTAGTCGGGCCTTCTATCTCCCACTTCCTCTTCTTCTCTCCCTCTTCTTCTCTTTTCTCTCCCCAAATTCCTCTTCTCTCTCTCCCTCTTCCTCTTCTCTCTCTCTCCCTCTTCATCTTCTCTCTCTCTTCCTCTCTCTCTTTCTCTCTCTCTTTCCTCTTCTCTCTCCTCCTCTTCTCTCTCCCTCTCTCTACTTTCGCTTATTCTACTTCTCGTATGTTTAATTACTTTTCCGTCCCTTGTTAAAAGCCTCATCGCCGGTTTTGAACATTCTGTTTCTTCCGTGCCCCACCCAGGAGGTTCCTGAAGATATTAAATGGTACTGTGTCACCTCACAGTACCTACTACGGTGTCCCCCCGCAATACCTGCTACGGTGTCCCCCCCACATTTCCCCTTCTACGGGGGCACCCCCGCAGTACTCTACTGTTGTCCCCCCCCGGGCATTCTGCTACGGTTTTCACCCCAAATTACCCTGCTACGGTGTCCCCCCCACAGTCCCTTCTAGGGTTTGTCCCCCATACCTTTTTCGATGTCACCCTAAAACCCTACACCCTAGGGTTTGTTACGCACAGAAAATCTCTAGGGGTGTAACCCCACAGCAGCGGGTTTAGGGTGTCCCCCCCAGGGTCCCTACCACGATGTCCCCCCCGCAATCCGCTCCCTTTTTTGCCCAATGCCAGTACTGTTACGGGTCCCCCCACAGTACCTGTTTTAAGGGTGTCACCCCGCGGGGATCTGCTACTGTGTCCCCCCCGCATATCTGCTTCGGGGGGTCACCCCCCCAGTATCTGCTACGGGGGATATCCCACGTCCCTTTGCTACTTTTGCCACCTCACAGAATCGGGCTACAGGGTTCCTTTTTTGGGGGCCCCCTGCCAACCTAGGGGTTTAAAATATTTTAACCTCCCGGGCCCGGCAGTACCCGGGGGTCCCGTCATAAAACCCCAAAATGGGGGACTGCGGTTCCCGGGGCCTTGGGGCATTTAAGGTTCCTGAGTGCCTCGGGGGTACGCCCCTTTAAGCGAAGGAAACCATAACACCTAAGGGTACGTTTACTGGCTTTGGGCAACTTTTTTGTACCGAGCGGTTTTTTGGTGGGAAAATTACACGGCTACGGGCTTGGGCAACATTAGGTACCTGGGGCGCCTCACGTACCACCTAAGCAGTGGGTACCTGACCACCAAAGGGGGAAACACCGTCTACTGGCTTCAGAAACAGAAAGTACCTGAGCGCCTCAGGGTACCACCGCGTAGTATGTACCTGAACACCAAAATCTTACCTATCAAATGGCTTTTAGAAGAACCCTCACGAGCTCACTGAGTCTGTTGGCCTCAGTTATTTTGGAACGGCCGCTTTTCAGTGAGTTTGCAGCATGGTTTTTGGGGCTAGGGGTTTTGGGGTTAAACCCGGTTTTGGAGAGGATTTATGGACTCCGGGTGATTTTCTGTGGACTCACCGTCTACGTTTGTAAAACTGGGGGGCCGGAAAATGGGAATGCTTTTTTAGTGGGACTTTCATGAAGAAAAGGGTTGGATGTTACACTGAACGGGGCCCCGGGCCCAAAAAGGTGGCCCACTTAGGGAAGTATGATGGAGTGGAACACTGAGATATGCAAAAGGGCCCGGGAGGGGGGAACACGGAATAAAAAGGGGTTTGCCCGTTTGGGGCCCCTAAAGGAGGGCCCCCTGGTTGTGTGTACACGGAAATTTAGTGTCATTTTTGACGGGCCCCTCGACCGGTTTTAAGTGTGGGGGGAAAAAAACAGTTGACTGTAATATATTATTTTAAATTTCCCTTAATTTTTTATTTTTAGCAAAAGATAATAAAATTTTTTTTAAGGTTGCAAATTTAATTTGTTTTTGTAACTTTGTATTTTATTATCATATTTTTCTTTTTAAAATCCCTTTCTAGCCCCAAGAAAAGTTGATTTTTATTTATTTTAAAAAGTTTTAATTTTTTTTAAAATGGTGAAATTTATGTACCCCAAAATTTTTATTAAAAAAGGAGTAAATCTTACTATTTTTTTAAAAATTTTACTTTTTGTAATGGGCACCCAACAGTATCTGCTGGGTTTTTGTCATCCCACGTTTTCTGTACTGGGTCCCCCCCCAAAAGTATTTTCACTTTTGTCACCCCCAAAAACAGTATCTGCAAACGGGCCCTTTCCCAAACATTTATCTGCTATGTGTCACCCCACAGATCTCTAGGGGTGTCACCCACCTTATCTGCTAGGGGTTGTCACCCCGGGGAAAAACCGCCTACGGTGCCCATCCCCCCAGTACCTGCTACAGGTCACCCCGCGGACCTGCTACGGTTCCCCACAGTACCTCTACTGTGTCACCCCCCCGGTCCCTGTTTCTGTGCCCACCCACAGTACCTGCTACTTTTGTCCCCCCGGGGTTTACCTCTACGGTTCCACCAACAGTACCTGCTAGGGGTTTTTCCCCCCCCACAAAACCGCTACTGTGTCACCCCGCGGGACCTCCCAAATGTGTCACCACACAGTACCTGTTTACTGTGCCCCCGCGGTCCCCTGTTTACTTTTTGGGTCCCCCCGCGGCCCCCGGTATTTGTGTCACCCCCACAGTCCCTTTGCTACTTTTGTAACCTCACTTTTAAACTGTTTACGGGGGCACCCCCATTTTTCCCCTTACTGGGGCCCACAACCAGTACCTGTTTACTTTTGGTCACCACACGAACCTTGCACTGTGTCCCCCCGGGGCCCCTGTTCTGGGGTCACCCCGGGGTCCCGGTTTACTGTGTCACCACACAGAAACCTGCTATTTTGGGGGTCCCCCCCGGGGTTTAACCTGCTACTGGTTTCACCCCCCGGGGGTCCTGCTACGGTGTCACCCCACAAGCCGGGCTACTGTGTCACCACACAGTACCTGCAAACTGTGTCCCCCCCCCCACACAGTCCCCTGCTACTGGGGTCACCCCCAAAAGTACCTGCCCCTGTGTCAAAACACAGAAACCTGCTACTGTGTCACCCACAAAACCCTGCTACTGTGTCACCCCCCAAATTACCTGCTACGTGTCCCACACAGTCCCTGTTTACTGTGTCCCCACACAAAACCTGCTATGTGTCACCCCCAACAGTACCGGCAAACTTTGGTAAACCCCCAAAAGAAACCTGCTACTGGGGTCACCACACAGTCCTGCTGCTTACCCCCACACGTCCTCACTAGTTCTCTTTCATTTAATGAATTCCATCTCTGTGTGTGTGTTTTTGTGTGTGTTTTGTGTTGGGGTGAGAGGGGAAGGGGGAGGGTTTCAATTTTATCGGGGCTCTTGAAACCAATTTTAATCCCAACTTTTTTTTAACCCCCGTCTTTCTTAAAATAAAAATATTTTTTGTAAATCTCCCCCCTTAAAACAATGAAAAAAAATTTTTTTTTAATTTCGGGAATTCCCTCTTGGAAATTATTTTTTTCTTTTTTAAAACGATATTTGGGTTTTGTTTACATAATCTTTTTCCGCTTTTATTATCGTTTTTTTTTTTTTTTTTATTGAATTCACTGTAAAAAACCCAAAACTAAAAGGGGGGTCCCCACGCGAATGGGGAAGGGGGTGGGGGTTTAAATGAAATTGGATTTAAAGGAGGGGAAATCCCCCATTTCCCTTGGTTTGAGGAGCTCTTCCCCAAACCGGAAAAGGACCACCCTTCTTTTAAGGGGCCCCTCGTCTCAAAAATTTGCTTTTTCGAAAACCTCTTTTTGGGAAAACTTTCGCCATTACTTTTCCAACCCCCCCTTTTAAATTTCATTTAAAAGAAAAACCCTCTGGGAAAATTTAATTTTTTTTTTTAAATTTTGGGTTTTTCTTTTAAAGACAAAGAAAAACAGCAACCCCTCAATCAATTTAATTTGAAATTCAAAAAAAAACAGAAGCTTTTTAAATGTTAGGGCACTCTGCCACAACTAGGGCCCCTGACTCTCTTATTCAGACCTTTAAATTTTAAAAATAAATCTTTCTCACTTTTGTTTTTCATTATTTTCTTACTTTTACTTTCTGTGTATTTTTTTAACAGTTCTTAGTGGGGTTTTTGGGTTTAAAATTTTCCAATTTAGGAGAAACCCGATTAAAAAGATTTTTGATCCCCCGAATTTATTAGTAGGGGACTGTTTGAGGGTTCGGAAAAATTTTCCAAAATATTCGAGCAATTTCCCCGAATCAGATGTTTTTTTTTAAAACCCCAAAACCCTCCTTAAAATACTCTGAATCGAATTTTTCTATATAACTGATTTTCCCAAACAAAAAATGGGCCCGGGGGCTCTCCCGCATTTATGATTGTTTTCCCCAACCCCTTTATGATTTAAATCCCAACAATTTTAAGGGGCTGATAAACCCATCATTGATGACTGATCTCATACCTAACCGGTTTCTATCATTTATGCTGATTTTTACCCCCCAAAGACTGACTTCCGGGGCACGTCATGTATCTCGGCAAAATGATGTCATGACCAAAAGCATTTTAAACCCCCCCCGATTTTAAAGGGGGGGTTTACCCGGTCAAGTCACCGAACCCGCTCCCAAAAACAACCCTACTTTAGGGATTTTGGCTGACCCACCCCTTTTGCAGATGGGGGGGTTTGCTAAGGTTTCCGAAGACCAAATTTTGGGGGGGAACAACCACCCGCAGCCAGGTTCCCAAAAAGGCAAAGGGGTCGACAACCAGGTTCTAGAGTTAACCGCATTTCATTGGAAACGTTTGGGCAACACTGCCAGGCTGGTCAGAGCGGGCCCCCGGGAAAAAAAGTTTAAAAGGGCTCTCTTAAAAAAAGGGTTTTTTAAAAAGTTAGGTAAACCTTACACTTTAGTGAAAAATTTTCTTTCAGTTTTGTCAGGGGCATTCTTTTTCTCAACCCCTGGAATATTTCTTTTTTCACAAGTTTAAATTTTTAAATCTAAAAAGCTGTTAAACCCCTTTCCCCACTGAAAAACTCCAGGCCTAAGGGAATACTAACACCCCCCCGGATTTCTTTCCCACAAAAAGTCGATAACACCCAGGTACCTACCTGCCCGTCTGCCAGACCTCTTATTTGGAAATGATTTTCGGGGGGGAAGGGAAAATAAATGCCACACTGCCCTTTTGCATTTACAAAAAAAACAAAAATAATCAACAAAAACAAGAAAACCCTTAAAAAAAAAAAAAAAAAAAAAAAAAAAAAAAACAGGGGGGAATTTTTGGGCCAAAGGGCAAAAATTTTCCCTTTTTTTTGTCTTTTTTTAAAAAAAAATAAAAGAACTCTTATATTTAAAGACCTTTTTTTTTGGAGCGTTTACAATTAAAATTCGTTTTGTTTTAAAAAATTTTTTAAAAGTTTTTTTTTAAAGAAATTTTATTATGAAAAAAATTTTTTTTAAGGAAAAAAACGCTTTTAAAAAATCAGGGGGTTTTTACAGTTTTCTGGGAAATGAGAGGAGGGAATTTTATAGGGGTTTTACCAAAGGGAAAGAAGAGCATCACTAATCCTTTTTCCTTTTATTAAGGGGCTCATCACCCGTGGTAAAAAAATTACCTTCTAAAAAAGGACCCGTGAAAAACTTTAAAAAATTGGCTTAAAAGTTGCTGGCCCGGTTACAAAACCCCGTTAACTGTGGCTTAAAATACGGTATTTCACACGGGGTTTTTTACGGTGTTAAAGGGTGTTTTCACAAACCAGGGTAACTTTTATTTTTAAAACGGTTTTTTGACACACGCCCCCCCACCCCACGATGAAACACTTAGTCAAGAGGTTGGGATCCCCACGGTTTAGTGTAACATTTCGTGGTTTTGCAGGGCAGTGGGTTAACCCCACGGTGTTTATGGTGTTATACACAAAGGGTTTCAAAAACATTTGGGAAAGGTTGTTTCACAAGGTGTTGCACACCCCTAGGTTTTTTGGGGGTCAATGTTTCACAATGCGCCAAAAACCATTTTGGGGGGTTTAGTGTTTTTTCCCAAAAGGTTTTTTTTGAACCCCACCAGTGGGAGGGGCCCGTGTTTTTTCCCAGTGGGTTTTACACCCGTGTGGAGGTCAGTGTTTTTCACACAAGGGTTTTAAAACAAACCCGTGTGGAGGGTTAAATGTTCAACAAAGGTGTTGCACCCACCAAGGGGTTTGGGGGTCAGTGTTTTACAAATGGCACTCCTGAAGGGGGGATATACAAAAAATCCTTCACCTGAAGGCTGGAAATGGGGGTTTGGGGTTTTGTTAAAAATTTATCAGGGGGCAGCTGTGTGACCTTACCGTTTGATGGATGGGCTTTCCTCTTTGCTTTGGGGGGGGAAAATTTCATTACAGGCCGAATATGGGAAAAATTTTCAGGGGCCTTCACGGCATGTTTAAAATGGGGGGGACATTGGGCCCCTTTGGGAAAAAATAAAAGGAAAAAATTTAAAAAAGTTTAAAATCTACAAGTAGCCCGGGATAAAGGGCCTTTAAAAGACATTTAAAGATATACCCTTCAATATATAAAACTTCCCCTTTTGCAGAGCATTTTAGGGAAAAAAAAACATCAATTTTGTCCCAAAAAAAGCGCCTACAAACCCGTCGGGGCTAAAAAACCCAGGGGACCTAATTTTAAATGACAGGTGAACAGGAACCCGCAAGTGTCTTAAGGAAAAAAACGTTTCCCAATGGGCTCCACCCGTACTAAAGGGAAACCCAAAACAAAGGCCAAAAAGTGTGAGCTGAGGGGGGTTAGCAACCCGAGTAATTCTTTATCCTCAGGGATTCCCCGAGATTCAAAAAATTTTGGCTGGGGCCTTTAGGGGGGTTTCATGTTTAAATTCTATATTTTCCCCAAATTTTAAACAGGGAAAAAAGCTCTTTTTATATAGCGAAAATCGATCCTTAATTTAAAAAATTTTTTCCAAAATTGTCAGGGCGGAAAATTTGCCCTTTTTTTTCTTTTCCTTTTCTACCACAAAATTTTTTCAAAAATCAGTCTGTACTGTATTCCCCCTCTTTTTACTGCCGTCCCCTTTTTTGGCCTAAAAAATTTTCTGAGTTGGGGGAATTTTTGTTTTTTTTATTCTTTTTGTTCAGAAACCCCCCTTAAAGGGGGGGTTTACTATGGAAAGGGAACTTTCGTGGGAAAAATTTTTACCCCTGGTTTTAAAAAAAATAAAAATTTTAAATTTTGATAAAAAGAGCAATTTGTTTAGTTTGGGTAAATTGTGTGTAACCGGAAATTTTTAAAAAAAAAAAAAAAAATAAAAAAAAAAAAAAAAAAAAAAGAAATAAAACAAAAAAAAATTAAAAAAAAAAAAAAAACCTTTTTTTTAAAAAAAAAGTTTTTTGGGCCCTTTGGTATGCTTTTGGGGTTAAAACCTTTTAAATTTTTAAAAAATTTAAATTTTTTAAAAGGGGTTTTTAAAATCCTTTGATTCCTTTTAAATTTTTTAAATTTTGGCCCTTTGCCCTTTTAAAGAAAGGAAAAGGTTTTTTTTTTAAGAAATGGACCTCAACTTTACAGGGTGGGGTTTATTTAATATGGGCAAGGGCCCAAACAAAATTAATTTTTTTTTAAAAGAAAAAGTTGAAACAAGGGAAAAGGAAAATTTTTGGGGGGGGGGCAAAGTGGAAGGGGAAAAATTTTTTATTTTGAGATTTTAAATTTTCCCTTTGGGATTTTTAAGGGGAAAATTTCCTTTGGTTTTTAAAAATTATTAATTTTAATGATTTACTTCCATTTGGGGAAGGTATTCAAGTCCGGGCCCCGCCTCTTTTTAATGATTTTATTTTTTCCTCTTAATTGGACAAAAGGGCCTTTAAAAAATTTTTTTTCCCTCCTGAAAAAAACAAAATTTCCGGGGAAAATTTTGAGAAATGGAAACCAACAACCTTTGTTCAAACGATCTTGGTTAAATTTGTCCCGCTGGCCCCTTCCCGAAAAAACCCGGGCGGCCTTTTGGGTTTACAACAACCCTGGTTCCTTGTTGTTAAATCACCTTATTTTTGTTGCAGGGGTTTTATACCCCGCCCCCCCTCTTTCCTTTCTCTTCTCTCCCTGCTCCATAGCTTTAAACAAACCTCGTTCCCTTAAAAAAATGTATGGTTTTCCCGCCTTTCCCCTAAGTCCCAAATTTTTCCTGACCAAATCTTTAAAAGAAGGAATCTTCCTAACATTCCCCTTTTTATTTATTCCCCGAGGTTTTTTAGCTTCCAAATTACCCCTTTTTTTTTTCTGTGCCCCTTTTCGGAAAAAATCCGTCTTTGTCCACCCTTTTTCTATTTTTCCCGGCCCGTTTGGGGGTTTTTGTGGGGTTTTTGGTTCCCCTAATTTGAAATTTGCAGGGGCCCAATTTCCCTAAACCTTTCTTTTTCATTTCCCCGCTATGGGGCTTTTTCCAAAAACCCGTTTTTTTAAACTTTAAGGTTAGGTCTGGCCCTCCATAAAGGGCCGGGCGTTCCCCTTTGCCATTTTCTTTGGAAAAAATTCCCCAAAATTGGAAAACGGGGGTTTACTTCCAAAAGGGTTTTTTTACCCCTTGCTTTTAAAAATTTCTGGGAAATGTGTTCGGGAAACCCTTTTTTTAATTCCCCGCCAAAATTTTTGTTGGCGGGGTTTTCAAAGTTCCCCCTATCCCTTCCCCCCTCGCAGAGTCCTTTCCCTCCCAACCCTTTTTTTTGGCATTTCCCTTAATTTTGGAAACAGGTTGTGGAAAAATTTTGCCACTTTTTCCCCTTTTTTTTAAGGGGGCATGCCCGGTGCCCGATTAACTCCATTAACCTTACTCACTGGAAATGGCCCCTGAAAATTTCCTTTATTTATTTTCCGAATAACCAACCCCTTGGGGTTTGTTCCCGGGGGCCCCAATATCCCCAACAGACCTGGCTGGTTGTTTTTTTCCCGAAGGGGGTTTCTTGTTATTAATCCCCGGCCCGTTTTTGCCCCCAGCCCGTTTGCCAATTTTTTGGGCGTTGGGCCCCACCTAAAAAAATCAATCCCCCCTTGGCCGTTTTTCTTTTCTTTTCTTAAAAAATTATGTTTTGCCCCCTTTTGGGGGGTTCAATTCGGAACAAAAGCCTGGGCCCCCGCCTCTTCCCCTTTTTGGGGTCTGGGCCTCCTTTTTTTCCCCTCCATTTAACTTTACAACCTCTCCTTTTAAAACCATGAGGGTTTTCCCCCTAACCCTTTCCCCCTCATTTCATTATTCTTTATACCAAAAAAATTTTCACCTTTTTTCATTGGCCGGGAACCCCTTTTGGGGCCCTTTTGTCCGGGGCCCATTCCCCAAACATCCCTTTTTGTGTTTTTTGTGGTTTTGTTTTGGTTCCCCCTTTGTTTTGGTTTTTTTTGTTAAC
Source organism: Cherax quadricarinatus (assembly GCF_026875155.1). Lineage (NCBI taxonomy): Eukaryota > Metazoa > Arthropoda > Malacostraca > Decapoda > Parastacidae > Cherax > Cherax quadricarinatus. Next base: position 40,626,615 of record NC_069431.1, read on the forward strand.
TCATAAACTTTTTAAAAACCTGTTTGGAAATTTTCTCCCAAGAAGACAATAATTCCCCCCCTTCGTTTTTTTCTGGTTAACCTTTACCTTTAAAACGGGGTGGGGTGTTATCACCCAATTTTGGTTTGCCCGGGGTTTAGTCAAGTGCCCGGGCCCCAGGTTTCCGAGGTTTCTAGGCCCCCCCTTTTCCAGAGGTTATTTATACCCCCAAAATTGTAGGCCTTTCCCCCCCCCTCCCCTCCCAAAACCAGGTTTCCAAGGGGTTTTCATCAGAGAAGAAAATTTTAAAATCCCCTTTTTTCCCTCTGGGCGCCAACTTTCCAAAAATTGGGGGGAAACCCCCTTTTTGTCCGGGGGTCCCCTCCTTTGGGAACCCCCCGTGTGGGTTGTGTTGTGGGGTTTGGTGTGGTTTTGTGGTGTTTTGGGGGGTGTGTGTGTAAGCACATGGATAACATTTCAAAAATATCTGCTGCTATTGGAAATTTTCTCAATGACACCGACACCGTAAAAATTGCCGATACCGATTTTCTGATACACCCGGAAGTGATACCTAACACAGGTGTGCCAGAGGTTGTTCAGTGACAGCCAACACAGGTGTACCAGACGTTGTCCAGTCAGTGACAGCCAACACAGGTGTACCAGAGGTTACTCAGTGACAGCCAACACAGGTGTACCAGAGGTTACTCAGTGACAGCCAACACAGGTGTACCAGACGTTGTCCAGTCAATGACAGCCAACACAGGTGTACCAGAGGTTGTCCAGTCAGTGACAGCCAACACAGGTGTACCAGACGTTGTCCAGTCAGTGACAGCCAACACAGGTGTACCAGAGGTTGCTCAGTGACAGCCAACACAGGTGTACCAGAGGTTGTCCAGTCAGTGACAGCCAACACAGGTGTACCAGACGTTGTCCAGTCAGTGACAGCCAACACAGGTGTACCAGAAGATGCTCAGTGACAGCCAACACATGTGTACCAGAGGTTACTCAGTGACAGCCAACACAGGTGTACCAGAAGTTGCTCAGTGACAGCCAACGCAGGTGTACCAGAAGTTGCTCAGTGACAGCCAACACAGGTGCACCAGAGGTTGTTCAGTAACAGCCACCACAGGTGTACCAGAGGTTGTCCAGTCAGTGACAGGTATACCAGAGGTTGTCAAGTCAGTGACAGGTGTACCAGAGGTTGTCAAGTCAGTGACAGGTGTACCAGAGGTTGTCCAGTCAGTGACAGCTAACACAGGTATACCAGAGGCTGTCCAGTCAATGACAGCCAACACAGGTTGGCTGTTAATGACTGATATTCTGCTCTAATATTCTCCACCGCCAACATAACAATTGCCTTAAAATAGAGCAGAAATATTATTACGAAGATCCGTGTTACAACGAATTGCATTTTTACTTCCGAATGAGACATTCTTTTCCATAAGGTTCAGTTTATTTTACAATTGTATCTCATACTGCTGATCAAGCGGGTTGTTAGGCCAAGTAATTCCTTGGTGCCGTAGTCCTGAAGACTAGCTGAGCTTCTTAAAAAACTGGCACAAATGTCTATTTTTCTCGATTTCTATATACACATGTTGAAATAAATGGTATAAAATACCGACAACATGGAAACATAAACACATATGCAGTTTAATGTGATCCTTTATTGACAACGTTTCACCCACACAGTGGGCTTTTTCAAGTCACAAACAGATCTACCTGGGGTGGAAGGTACGGGAGCATTTATAGTCAGGTTCAGAATGTTGAGGTCAGGTGGAGAATGCTGCATCTGATGATCCACTGGGTTGGGTTATAGAGTCTTGGGTAGCTTGGCGGGGGTATTGGACAAGTTGTGAGTAGACCTTCTGCAGTGTTCTATGTTCTTATGTGGGATAGCGATGAAGAAGTTTCTTGGCAAGTGGTTCAGCTATGTTATAGAAGCCATTGTACTGGTTGAAATTGTTGGTTATAGAGATAAGCGATGATTCCAGGATTCTTCGGTATTGATGTTGTCTTTCTGTGGCGATAAGTCTTGAATTTCTGTAGTTAATTAAATGGTTGTGTGAATTGCGATGTTGTACACAGGCATTCCTTGTATCGTCAGTTCTGCTTGCGTATTGGTGTTCTGAAATACGTGTTTGGAGGTCTCTTGATGTTTCGCCCACGTATAATTTGTTGCAGTCATTACAAGGGATTATGTATACCCCTGCAGAGAATGGAAGCTTGTCCTGTCTACTACTGGTGATGTCCTTGATGGTCGTGGTTGTGGAGGTAGATACTTGGAATGATGTATTGGAAAAGATGTTGGAAACATGTTTGGCAATGGAGTTGGTGGGAAGGACTATGTATCTCTTTTCGTCATTGTCTTCTCTGGGTATGTTTAATGCCCGCCGTCTGCAGTCTCTGATGAAGTGACGAGGATAGTGGAGTTTTGAAAATACTTGTTCACCTGGCTCCGTTATGTTGACGACATTCTCCTCATAACTCCCAGACGCTTCAGCGTTCAAGCTCTCCAAGACAGGCTCAACCAGGTCGAGCCCTCAATCCAGTTCACACTCGAAGAAGAAGTCAACAACACTCTTCCTTTCCTTGATGTTCTTCTCTGCAAAACTGACCATGAACTTCATTTTAAAGTCTATCGAAAACCAACCAACCAAAACGATCTTCTCCACTTCTACTCTCACCACGACACCAAAACTAAACGTGGTGTAATTATAGTCTTCTTCCTGCGCGCACTCAGAATCTGCAGCAATGAGTTCCTTGAGGAAGAATGCACTATAATTGAACAAGTATTTTCAAAACTCCACTATCCTCGTCACTTCATCAGAGACTGCAGACGGCGGGCATTAAACATCTTCAACACACCCAGAGAAGACACTACCGAGAAGAGATACTTAGTCCTCCCCACCAACTCCATTGCCAAACATGTTTCCAACATCTTTTCCAATACATCATTCCAAGTATCTACCTCCACAACCACGACCATCAAGGACATCACCAGTAGTAGACAGGACAAGCTTCCATTCTCTGCAGGGGTATACATAATCCCTTGTAATGACTGCAACAAATTATACGTGGGCGAAACATCAAGAGACCTCCAAACACGTATTTCAGAACACCAATACGCAAGCAGAACTGACGATACAAGGAATGCCTGTGTACAACATCGCAATTCACACAACCATTTAATTAACTACAGAAATTCAAGACTTATCGCCACAGAAGACAACACTCAATACCGAAGAATCCTGGAATCATCGCTTATCTCTATAACCAACAATTTCAACCAGTACAATGGCTTCTATAACATAGCTGAACCACTTGCCAAGAAACTTCTTCATCGCTATCCCACATAAGAACATAGAACACTGCAGAAGGTCTACTCACAACTTGTCCAATACCCCCGCCAAGCTACCCAAGACTCTATAACCCAACCCAGTGGATCATCAGATGCAGCATTCTCCACCTGACCTCAACATTCTGAACCTGACTATAAATGCTCCCGTACCTTCCACCCCAGGTAGATCTGTTTGTGACTTGAAAAAGCCCACTGTGTGGGTGAAACGTTGTCAATAAAGGATCACATTAAACTGCATATGTGTTTATGTTTCCATACATATGTTTCTGGCTTGCCTGAAGGATGTTAAGGGGGTCAACGCTCCCGCAATCTGGTCCATTATCAGGCCTCGACAGATCTATCACGTTTTTGTAAATTTATTCATTCTCATTCTCTCTCTCTAATACGCCTTTTATACCGCATCTTGAAAATGCCAGTAGAACTGTTTGTGTTGTGTGTGTGTGTGTGTGTGTGTGTGTGTGTGTGTGTGTGTGTGTGTGTGTGAGTGTGTGTGTGTGTGTGTGTGTATGTATATATGTTTTATATGTCAGAAAACTGATAAGTTATAGTGACCAGTCAGGCACAGGTTACGGTGAGGGAGGACAGAAGCGAGATGTTCCCCGGTGCACTCGCTGACTCAACCACTCATTATCCAAGTACTAACCCCAAAAACACTGTCATAAATATTGAATAGATGGCGCAATGTGAACATGTCTGCTCATTGACTATATGAAAAAGATGAATAACAGTCAATACTAACGAGTCCGTGACAGCAGTAATAGGGGGACTAGACAGTTGTGATAGTCATTTTAACAAGGAAACGTTTTTACCCTCCAAAGGGTTATCAATCCCTCGGGAAGGGGATGACGATAAAAATATTCCACACCATATTCAATAAATGGCGGGGAATTAACAGAGAAGAACCGGATAAAATCTTGCACTACAATACCTCTATAGTGCACGTACAGTTGCACTGAGGGAAAACAGTTTAAATGTACACTGCTTGTAGCAGTGTACACCCCCTTCTGTGAATTACGTACTTTAGCCTCTATCTTCAAGTCGTTTAATACAGGAGAACTGCCAGTGTGAAAGCAGTAATAATGGCAGGGTAAAATGAGCTAGCCAGTAAGAACCTTGTGTCGTGCAGAAGCCGCGCTGTAGGCAGGACATCCCCTTGTAACTGGAGAGATTTGATGAGGGTATTTTGTGTGTGGGGGAAAACAAAGTGTATGGAAAAAACTTTCCATGGGAATCGGGAAGTTCAGTCATTGAAGACCGTGGTGTCTGAGGTCAGACTAAAGACAGATTGCCGTAGACACTTGACTTGGACTAGATAGCTTTGGGTTTTAGATGAGGAGGTTGAGACAGGACAGAACCTTGTCGGGTTAAGTGGCTTGAAGAACTATCAGCTCCTGTTAACAGTGAGTACTTTGTCAATTCTTACCCTTTAGATATAACCCCCTCCCATTAAGTTTAACTCTTTAAAATTTTATTTTTCTTATCAATATTGCAAATACAGCATTGAACTGATTAGCATATTTGGGTAAACAGAAAGAGCTCAATAATTTTAAGGATATATTAGTTATATAAAGCGTACCTTTCAAAAAAAAAAATAGACACATAATTGTAATTTTATATTTATTAGGTGTGCTGTATGAGATAGATATAATTTTTGTGGGGGGTTCACAAATTCTTTTGTTTTGAAAATAATTATAATATATATCTTTTTTGTACACGGGTTTTCAGAATGCATAGTGACGGATCTGCAACATTTTGTTTCCACACTTTTAAAGCATGTTGGGAGAATCAAATTTAATGGACTGGACCTGGGAGAGCAGTAACGCTTGGCTAGCACATTACTTAGTCATTTCAGTGTAGTCAATGCTCCATTAGTTTCAGTGGACAAGATTTTATGGCCGCTAATACACACTGAGTTGTTATCATTAAATAACTGGTAAGGCATTGGAAAAAAGATCATTCGGGATTGAAACACTTGTTATGAATGTTTAAAACACAATGTTATCCCAAGATTAAGGAAGGTGTAGTGTTAGATTCATATATATTCCTATATTCCCTGACTCATGAATGGAGATTATTTTCAGACGGAAATGAATGATGTGGATTTAACAGTTTGGCATCCACTCAAAGGGTTCCCTGGTAGCCACAGAGATGTCAACTTCAGGCACTGGTGGATCAACTACTAGGAAGTTAACAACGACTGAGCTGGCACTGGTGGATCAACTACTGTGAAGTTAACGACTGAGCTGCAACATGCGACTCAAACTACTTTTCCTTAACTCACAGTTGTCTTTTATCTTGAGAGTCTATCTGAGGTGACTGACAAGCATTGTTAAAGATTCCATCAAGACGTTGCAGTAATGGAAACACGCTATAAAGGTAAATGGACTCCTGCAATGTTTGCAATGTCTGCTTGATGTTGCAACGAGATCAGTCAAGATCTTCAGACGGCAGAGCCAGGCAAAATATATTTTTAGCTAGTTTTGTTTACTGATACTATGACATTCTTCGCACATATTAGCGTATTGTAAATATTTAGTTTTGTCTTATTTCACACTCATTAACTATGGAAGTCTCGCATGAACATGGTAAAATATAGCCAGAAATTTATCCTAATAAACTACATTTGTCGAAGAAAACGTGATATTCTGCACAATATTTGTCATATTCTTAATCAACATAAATGATTTAGTGAATCGCGTATCTTAGGATTCAAGTATATATTTAGATCTGAAATCTGGTATTACCGTACATTTAATCGTTGTTCTTTATCGTGAAATAAGTTTGGTATTAATTTCATTTTCAGTCTTTATTATCACTAATCAGAATTATTGTAAATAAACTGAATGATAAGTCTTGGAGTGAATCCTTATTTACAACTGTTAATAGTGCAGTGAATCTTTGTTTAAAACTGATTTAATAATATTGGAGTGAATCCTTGTTTATAAATGAGTAAGAATAATGGATTGAATCTTTTTTTTACAATGAGTAACAATCTAGGTGGAGTGAATCCCTCAGTTTTAATTCGGTAATAATAGCGGGGGAAGTGAGCACCCAGTACGCAGCAAAGTTGTTTTAGGTACACAAACCTGTAGACAGCAGGCAGTGTAGGATATTTAACTCTGGCAAATACTAATATGCTCTAGGTACCAATATGCCTGGGGCACCAACATACTACAGGCACCAACTTGCCTCAGGCTTCAATATGTCCAAGGTATCAAGAACCCCAGGGCCCCAAACATTCCCCAGGCACTAATGTGCCTAAAGCCAGAAATAAATATAGTCAGTGCCATTGGGATGATGATAATAAAAAATTAAAAATAATATTAATAATTAATAATTAATAATATATGGAAGCTCTTACCTAGTAAGGGTCTAGAAAGGTAATCAGGTTGGGTCCTTAGACCCAACCTCGCCCCTCGCTAGCACGAAGGGCAATTTAAAGAGAAACTGTGTTTTATGATTACCAAGCACTAGGACCTTTGGTCATTTAAAAACTAGTTCATAAGCATTTAATCGTTTGCGGTTTAACAATTTGCTACTACTAATTTACATTTGTTACTACCATTTTATATTTTCATGATATATACAGCGGGGTACATGTCTCTCAGTGTATGTACAATGAGATTTTACCCTTTAAACTCAATTTTAGGGAATAAAGTGTTCATGATTGGTGGGGAACATGTAACATGTAAACCACAGACCAGTTGGGGCCAGTGTGATTTGCTTGCATTGTTGTTATTTACGATTTCGTGAGTCAGCCTGCATGTAAGTTTTAATGATCCATCTTATAGACTATAGGTTTCAAACCCAATTCATCAACTAATCAACTTGCTACTATGATTAACTTACTGCGAATATGCATGTTAAAATCACTATCACACGACGTCTATTGCACTAGAAACTAATATCGGTGCATCTTACCCTGATAATTTACACACTTGGATAACATTTGGAATCTTTATCCAGAATAAAAAGATTCCCAAATGTTGCCCTATGTGTAAATTCTCAACTTACTGTTTTTTAAATCATTCACACAACATCTCACCCTGGACAGCCCGGTTGGGCCGAGCCTCGAGTCATGCAGTTGCCCATGACTCAATGGAGGTGCGAATTTATTTGGAGTGATAAAAAAGGAAAATTGAAAAAATATGGGAAAAAAATGTCTTCTGACTAATCCTGGCAACATGCTTTATGTAATTAGCTTGTTTCTATCTATTTCTTAATATGTTTTTCCAAAAATGTAATTTTTGTTCTTTTCCCGTATCAAAAAGACATGATGGCAATTTGTTTGTTTGTTTTTTTCTCTCCAAATATTACGATTTTTATGATTGTTTCATTCTATATACACTACATTGCAACTTCTCTGAGAATTCCATTCAAATTCAGGGGATGATGATAATAGCTCAGTCGCCTGTGTGTTGTTAACATGTGTGGAGGTGTGTAACATACTGAAATGTGGCGTGGCATGACCGTAGAGTTTTACAGAAAACGTATAAGTTACTGACATTTTCCACTTTGAGCGAAAAGTATTTATAGGAGTGTCATGATTTTTGCACACGTTATTGAGTAATGATGGTTCTACTAGAATGTAAACGGGATTTGCCATATTTTTACCGCTTTGCTTTTAATGTTTCTTTTTTTCTTAATAAAATTCAACATTTTTTTATAAAGCAATCTACTGACCTTTTCGCTCAAACGGCGTTTATGCCAAGATTATATCTCCCTTATCTTTCATCTGATGTCAACTAGAACATTGTACATCTTACCAATTTTGTAGAAAAGGGAGAGATTTATGCCCTATAGAATAGTCACTATTTATTTTTTTCTATTTACTTTTAAGGCAAAACGTGTGTAGGCTTCAATTGCTTCTTAAATCACTATTTAAAAAATTTAATTGAAATTGGACCAAAAATAAACAAAAATATTTCGCTGAGGGATTGACAACGTCAAATCTACGACTTCAAGGGTGATGGACTGATCACATCGTCTTCAAATCGCTACCGTTCCTTTCCTACTTTCTGTACTGACTGAAGAAGCCTACTGTGTAGGCGAAACGTTTCGAGATAAAGTTGCCTAACTGTTGCCTATGTGTCTTACCTACCAACCTGTCGGGATTGTATACCATTTTGATATTCACACTGTCAGACACTGCAACACAATGGCATCTTGGTACAGAAAACACCTTGGAAAACTTTTTCAAAGTAAGAATTATTTGATCTGAGAGAGACGGGATCTCTCAGTGGCTGCATTCTAACTACTACTACTCTGCACCTCTCCTTTTTGACAGTATTTAAGTCCCGCACTGTCGCTTGAATCTTCAGATAGTTCCTTACTATGGGATTGAATTTCTCCAGGCTGAGGGACTGACAAACGTCAAATCTACGACTTCAAGGGTGATGGACTGATTACATCGTTTTTCACATCTCTACTGTTCCTGCCTACTTTCTGTTTCTTGACTGAAGAAGCCTACTGTGTAGGCGAAACGTTTCGGAATAAAGTTGCCTATGTGTCCCTTACCTACCAACCTCCCTCAAGGCTTGGGTACCCTTTGTCCCACATTGCTGAAAACCTCAGAGAGCAAGGGTTTGATGCTCTGATATCTAATCCTGTCTGTGTAATTACGTTGTTGTGGTTTACCCCACGTTTGTGTTGGTATGGGAGCTGTGAAACTGCATGACACTTTTAATAGGCGGGTTTTCATAATTTTTTTTTTTTAAAAAGAGAATTATAAACGTGTAAGCAAAATAATTATATCCATAATATCTAAAAAAAATTCTGTCCAGGAGGAAACTGAGGATATGGTTTAAAGGGAAAAACAACATTGACATAAACCATACCACGGGGGGGATTTTAACCGCGGTCGAGAGTCTCAAAATCCAGACCGTCGCGTTAAACCCCTAGACCAGCTAGCCACAAAAAGATTTGTCCAACTAGGTATTTTTTCTACACCATAAGAAGGTTAGCATAGGCACCACTGTGACCACAAATGCAAGTTTTTACCGACGAATCCCAGCTAGCGTGGGGCCCTGACGAACTCTAGCTCAAGTCCCCTCACTGCCGTCAACATGGACTCACGAAATCGTAATGACACGATTGCAAACAAACCATACCACGGGCGGGATTTGAACCCGCGGTCACGGCCCCCGCTAGCTGGAGATTCGTCTGTAAAAACTTGCTTTTGTGGTTTACAGTGGGGCCCATGCTAACCTTCCTATGGTGTAGAAATATTCCTAGTTGGGGCGAATCTTATTGTGGCTAGCTGGTCCAGTGGCTAACGCCACGGTCTGGAGTTTTGAGAAATCTCTGACCGCGGGTTCAAATCCCACCTGTGGTATGGTTTTTGTTTGCAATCGTGTCATTACGATTTCGTGAGTAACATTGACATGATTACAGTGATGGTATTGAAACAGAGGGAAACGTTTTGCTAGTAAGAACCGCAAAGACAATTTCCCCCAAATCCAAATGAGAGTGCTTGCTGCCTCCGACTTCTGACCTATGAGATTTACGCCATCTGCACACACGACCGGGCAAAGTGCACTTAAATTAGAAAAAAAAAAAAGTACGTAAATACAGAAATTACCCATGTACGCATGCAGTTAGCGAGAGCGGCTGCGTGCTTACGAACCTTTACACAATAAAACAAATGCAATAATATCTTTATTTATAAAAAGTACATGTATAAGGTATACAGTCGTAGCTGACATCAATGACATGCTTGTTATGCTGAACATTTCAGGCAAATTAGGTCAGTTTTGTCTCAGGATACGACCCACAACAGTCGACTAACACCCAGGTAACCATTTTACTGATGGGTGAACAGGGACAGTAACTTTACACCTTGTATTATCACAAAATACTTAAAAACGATATGTTAAAATCATAAAAAGACTAGAAGGTAAGAGAAAATTTTTGAAATAGTGAGTAACAAGTTAATTGTTAGGCCTAGCCTATATCCCATATAACATTTGTAATTGTGAGGCCTTTGAATGACACCTACAAGCAAGGAAAATCTGGTTATAAATAATGAAACTTAAGGCTACCGAGTGATGGTGCACCGGCCTCTGCTTGATACTTCACTCATCAGCTGCACTCATCTTTTACTTCAAACAAGCCCATCTAGGAGAAACAGCCCATCCAGGTTTACCTCAGGATTCATAGACTGTGGCACCATTACAGACCAATGGCCTTAGACAACCACGCCTTGTAAGCTGCAGCTTACACTTACTTACACCAACGACCTACACACTGTCTCCACCTGCTGGCTCATTTCCACCACCATCATCCCTCTTTCCCTTTTAACTAGAGCTTACATAAACCCATGTCTTAATTCATCCGGTGGTTTTAGTAGTTTACACACGTGACTAACCTGGGGCTCCTGCTATTCCTGTCATACCTGATTAAAATACATAATTTATTAATTATTATTATTATTATTATTATTATTATTATTATTATTATTATTATTATTATTATTATTATTATTATTATTATTATAATTCGTATTAATAAAGTTCTGTGCATTTATTCGAAGTCTGTATTTTGATTATATCATGGGATTTTTTATTATATCATGGTTTTCTTTTCCTGGGCAGGGGCGGTGACCCCCTTCCCTTCCCTGAGATAACTAGCAAGCTTGCCAGGATGCATAGGAATATAAGAACGTTGAGTTACAATGTCAAATGCGTGAGAAGTCAGTACTGTCTGCCTTTAATAATTCTGTGGTTCAGCGTAACTTAGACTTTCTGGTTATTGTCAGGTTTCCAGCCTTTGATCAGGGGAATATCAGTGATCGACTTTTATGTTAGTGTGTTGTATTACCAGTGTTGTAGAGATTATGTGATTGTTGTATTACCAGTGTTGTGGAGATTATGTGATTGTTGTATTACCAGTGTTGTGGAGATTATGTGATTGTTTGTATTACCAGTGTTGTGGAGATTATGTGATTGTTGTATTACCAGTGTTGTGGAGATTATGTGATTGTTGTATTACCAGTGTTGTGGAGATTATGTGATTGTTGTATTACCAGTGTTGTGGAGATTATGTGATTGCTGTATTACCAGTGTTGTGGAGATTATGTGATTGTTGTATTACCAGTGTTGTGGAGATTATGTGATTGTTGTATTACCAGTGTTGTGGAGATTATGTGATTGTTGTATTACCAGTGTTGTGGAGATTTGTGATTGTTTGTATTACCAGTGTTGTGGAGATTATGTGATTGTTGTATTACCAGTGTTGTGGAGATTATGTGATTGTTTTAGAACAATTATTGGGTTGATAAATGAGACATTGGAAGTGTTTTGCCAGGCTGTGGCGTCTTCAGTACAATGCAGAGAAAGCCGGAAGATGAGGAGTTTAAGGAGGCTGAGGGACTGATTACCTCAAACTCCTCCTCATCTTCTACCTTTCTCTGTATCGGACTGAAGAAGCCACAGCCTGGCCAAACATTTCCAGAATAAAGTGTTTCACTGATGTACTCGTTGGGTTTGTCTCTCACCTTTAATTCTATTAAGACAGAAGTAGACATGAAAACATTTATCATTGACTTTAAATAAGTTAGCTTAAATTTTCCCTCTGTGAAAGTGTTGTGACCTTCAACTTAAGTTTTGTTTCCAACTACTTTTCTCTCTTCACCATTTATTGCATTTTCTTTACTTATTTCTATGTTGTGTGGAAGTAGTCTGGAGTCACACTGAGCGTGAGTACTTTGCCAGGTTTTCAAGCATGGAAGTTGTAGCATTTTGTAACAATAAGTAAAGAACTGGATCGCTAAGGTAGTTATCTAAGTAATTTCAATGCTGTTAAGTTAGAGTAAAAACAACAGAAAGAAAGAGGTAGGAGAGAGCATGAAGACAGGAGATATAGCGACTGGAGAGCTAAGAAAGAGCTGTAGAGTGGGATCACCAGGTGAGACTAAAATGATTAGAAGGTTTAGCTAAACCGAGGAAACAAGAATAATAATGATTAGAGATGAAGCATAGGAAATTAGAATTGGTAAGAAACTTGAGGAAGGTATTCTGGAGAGTCAGGTTGTGGGTGCGGGCTTCAAAGTTTCTAAAATATCCCCTCATACACAAGACGATGACTTAACTACTTACGAAATCAGTTTTCAAAACGCAGCTACACTTTGTGAATGACATGCTGTTTCCTGGGCTGCAAGACTAGTTTTATTGTTCACAGATACTTACTTCCCTTGATATATATTTTGCTTGACCTGGTTAAGTCACTTTACGTTACAGCTTTAAAAAGCTTAAATTAACGCTCTAATCAAAATTATGCACAATTTTTACCCTCCCTGACCAGGTTATTTGATTATTGGATCCAGAGTGCAGACATTGATCTAGACTTTGATTCACTCATTGACTTCATGGTGGATGATCAGTTCCTCTTCACTCACTAATGAAATCAGAGATTTTATCGGAGAGAAAAAGTTATTTTCTGAGGTTGAGATGACTGAAGCCGAGGATTTATACGCCTCAGTTCATAATTTTTATCTTAAAGAAAGTATAAAGTCTAAGTGTAAAAGGCAGAAACTCTCTAAACCTGCTAAACAACATGGAAGTAAAACTCTGAGTTCATAATAAAATGTTTTACTTGTGGTGAAACAGGACAAAATAAACTTATTGTCCTAAAAGGAAAATCTAAACTGTCGACAGTTTTGCTGATATTGAAAGTAATATATGTTACGACTAATCTGGAATTTATTTACTTGTATATACAAATAGAAGAATGGAGAGAGATTCGTAGCCCAGGGGTAGAGCGCTGGACCAGCAACCGTTCACCACCACAGTTCGAATCCCCGTACATTTTTCTGTTTATTTACTGACAGTCGTCTTTTACGAATTATCTCAGATTCATAGACTATATGACCTTGAGGAGTATAAGGCTACTGGAGCTGTGGGAAAGGAAATTTAGGACACAGTTGGAGGCCTCTGACGCAGACGTGACACACCAGAAATTGGGTAACTTTTCTATTAGAAGCCTCATAGCTCAGTGGTAGAGCATTGGATCTAATACTAATCAGGACAATAGTTTGTATCTCCGTCCATTATTCTGTTTATCTACACACACACACGCACACACACACACACACACACACACACACACACACACACATACACACACACACACACACACCGGCTCCTTGAGTTTAACCCTGCCAAATGCAAAGTCATGAAGATTGGGGAAGGGCAGAGAAGACCGCAGACACAATATAGTTTAGATGGCCAAAGTCTGCAAACCTCACTCAAGGAAAAAGATCTGGGGGTGAGTATAACACTGAGCATATCTCCTGAGGCGCACATCAATCAGATAACTGCTGCAGCATACGGGCGCCTGGCAAACCTACGGATAGCGTTCCGATACCTCAGTAAGGATTCGTTCAAGACTCTGTATACCATTTACGTCAGGCCCATACTGGAGTATGCAGCACCAGTTTGGAATCCACACCTAGTCAAGCACGTCCAGAAATTAGAGAAAGTGCAAAGGTTTGCAACAAGAATAGTCCCAGAGCTACGGGGATTGTCCTACGAAGAAAGGTTGAGGGAAATCGGCCTGACGACACTGGAGGCCAGGAGGGTCAGGGGAGACATGATAACGACATATAAAATACTGCGCGGAATAGACGAGGTGGACAAAGACTGGATGTTCCAGAGATGGGACACAGACACAAGAGGTCACAATTGGAAGTTGAAGACTCAGGTGAATCAAAGGGATGTTAGGAAGTATTTCTTCAGTCATAGAGTAGTCAAGCCGTGGAATAGCCTAGAAAGTGAAGAAGTGGAGGCGGGGAACCATACATAGTTTTAAGGCGAGGTATGATAAAGCTCATGGAGCAGGGAGAGAGAGGACCTAGTAGTGAAGAGGCGGGGCCAGGAGCTATGAATCGACCCCTGCAACCACAAATAGGTGAGTACAAATAGGTGAGTACACACACATGGGAGGATAATGAAATCAGTTTCTGTAACTATCCACGGCCACGAATGTGCTGGTGTTAGGAGTGACATGTCCAGTGTACTTGCTGGACACCTAACGTTTGAGGGATGGTGGCGTAGTTGACTACTGCGTCAAGAATTAAGCTTCAAGGAACGCTGACTAAATATCTCGAGTCCCAGATTTTACTTACAGTATTTTTATTTAAAGTCACAACTTAAGGACACAAACTACATCAGAATTAATGCTGTGACAAAGCATCGGCGATAACTTTACATACGGTGAAGACTGAGGCTACTGCTACACCAAGTAATTATGATAGGAGCGATTTCTCATATGGGAGAACTGTTGCCAACCCAAATGGAGCACATCTAGCCGTTGTCCCTCACCTTGAAATAAATAGTGATGAGGCGACGGTAGCGTTACGCATCACACAATGCCTGCAGCAGCTCATTACAAATTCTACGAATTAAATTGCCCATGATATCACTGTCAAGGTTCTTTACTGTTGATAAAGCATTGCGACCTTCGCTCTGGAACGAGAGTATTAATATTATTCATGAATTTGTGGGTTTAGTGATGAGGTCTAGTCCCATATTTGGATAGTTAATTACTACAGTCTCATTCCGTGCTCCGCAAATGATGCCGTGAGAAGCGTGTCCTAGCAGTTATTTTTCAGCATCATAATGCATGAATCAAGGAGACTAGCAGCACAGATACTGAGGTGATGAAGCTCTCTACGTCGCCTTCTAAGTAAATTAGCATCAAACTCTTTCTCTGAGTCATAGATCAGTTCTTCTGAGTGTAAATCTACAAGTTACTATCACTACATTAGGATCACTATATGGAGGAGGTTTATATGAAGGAGATGAGTCTAGTGAGTGCCCATATTAACCATGCTCACTGAAATGATTCTTTGCAGTCAGTTGAAAAAACTGCGTTAATAGGATCGGGCTGTAATGCATTTTTTTACGGAATTAGTGCGCATTAGAACCCTCGATAGTCTCCTGTTCTTCAAAAGCTTTTCAGTTAACATGCAACTGTATGTGGCGGCCACACAGGTCAAACTGTCTGATCCAAGTCATTGAACTACTGTAATTCTCAGACCAGGTGGAATGTAAACACTTATGTCATTTGTTGGGCGCATCGGCCACTTGATAAATGTTGTTGGAGTGTGTGTCCAGGTAGACGCAGCAGCGTGCAGTGCTTGATCACCATCAGCAACTGATAGTAGTATATACGAGCTTTTCATGATTTAAAAAGGTGCCAGCAACACTTCTATATAATTTCAGGAATGAAGGAGAAATATCGTTTTGAGAAATCGCTATGATTGCAAAAAAAGAGCATAAGTATCCCACAGGCTGTTTGTGTGATGACTTTCTCGCAATGACATTCATCGCTCACATGTTCTTGCCGGCTCAACAAGGGGGTGACCGGCTTCTTAAGCAGCATCTCTGGGATTAGATGCTGCCATACTTCTTTGCTGATGGTGACAGAAAACTTTGCATTTTTGTATTACATAATACCTACTCAGATACACTGCATTATACCAGAAAATCCATGCATGACTTCTTTGTTTGTTGTCACAATTAGCGTTGATGTAATTCAGTTTGTGGGTTTCTGTTGAACGAGGAAAACATTATCAAGACAGAACACCTGCCGAGAGGGCTGACTGTGCAAAATCTTATAATACTAGAGTGCATCTCAACACATCAATTCACACCATGTATTGACCTGAGATAGAAATGTAATAGGAGGCAAAGCACAAAGGGAGGAAAAAAAGCGATAACAGCACTGAATGAAGAGAAAGAGTTGTCAAACACACACATCCTCTCAACACTACTTGCACTGATCACTACCATATCGTCAAATGGAAAATAACAAGAAGCAATATCAAAATCCACAATGATCTAGAGACAGGTGAAGGAATGGTTGATTCTCTTCCAGATGCTTTCACGTCAAACTCTCGTAAAGTGAAAATAATGGAATCCATTAAACATGGGGTCAAGGAAAGTGAGATAACCATCTGTTACAGTAGTCTCATCTTCATCTATATGCTGGTTATTTTCAGCGATGCCAGTTTCCGCTTGAATCATTATTCCAGTGTGAAGTATGTGCAGTCCCGCCCGTCAATACTTCCTGAAGGTCCTGATGTGACGACGAGATGCTGCTGTTCCATGTGGTCTGGCTGCCATCATGGAGAGATTCCTCAAATGTTACGACAGTCAGGTCCTTGTTTATGACCTACATGATGAACTATCGGCGAGGAGAGGCAAGAGGAGCTAAAAGCGATTAGTCAAATTGAAAGAAATTCGAAATATTTTTCATATGCCATAAACAAAACAAAAACCTTATCTAATTTAGGGTCCCTGCTCAGACAAGATGGAACTTATACCGATGACAACAAAGAAATGAGTGAGATAGTGAAATGTCAATACTACTATATATATATATATATATATATATATATATATGTATATATATATATATATATATATATATATATATATATATATATATATATATATATATATATATATATTATATATATATATATATATATATATATAATATATATATATATATATATATATATATATAATATAATATATATATATATATATATATATATATATAATATATAATATATATATATATATATATATATATATATATTATATATATATATATATATATATATATATATATATTTTATATATATATATATATATATATATATATATATATGCTCCTCCTACTCCTCTTTAAACAATGCTCTTTCAAGAGCAGGATTCACTTCCTTTATCAGCTCAGTTAAAAGTCTTTCCAAACATTATCTCTCAAGAACTGTAGTAGAGAAAAAGTTACTCTTTCAGTATCAGATATATATTTTTCAAGACTGAAAGAACAGTTTTTTACAAAATTGAGAGGCAGATTTAAATGCAGATGTGTTGCTTCATCTGTAATCTATGCCGAAATGAGGCAGTTTAAATCTTCCTTACCACCAGAAGTGATTTAACTATATATTTGCAGTCCTAGGTAGTAGGCTGGTAAACAGCGGTAACCTGTAAATGTTTTACATGATGGCAGGATTGCTAGTGTCTTTTTTCTGTCTCAAACACGCGGGGATAACGGGTATATCTTGCTACTTCTACTTACACTTAGGTCACACTACACATGCATGTACAAGCATATATATTTACATACCTATCTGGGTTTTCTTCCATTTTCTTAATAATTCTTGTTCTTTATTTCCTCTTATCTCCATGGAAAAGTGGAGCAA